>JAINUG010000225.1:0-1200244 GCA_029706075.1 Aldrovandia affinis
GATGAGATAAAATGTAATGTAAATTTAAACCACATTTAATACATACATGAAAAATATACTATGTAATTTCAAATAATCTGCTGCCCTTGAACAGATGCCACACAGATAATGAAGGTTTTGAGATTGTTTGTTGATACGGTAGAATAGAAAACTCAGTGGAGAAGGGAAGGTATATGCACACAGGGAGGAGAGAGACCTTAAATGCAGGGTACATTAATTGATTAATTTTTTTACGTAGACACGATACAGGGACAGTGTTAAAAAAGAAACCAAAATAAGGCACTCACAAGGCTTGCATCCGAAAACAAACACAAAACTCTTGTGACAGAATTTTTTTGTTCTGTATTTTTGAACACATTATATGGATCCTGCATTATAAGGTCTCTCTCCTTCTTGTGCTCATGTATTTAAGGTGAGAATATATTTCACAATATGTTATGCAATATATACATATGATTCTATGTATGGCTTATATATCTGGCAACCTTTTAGAGCCAGCAGTTCACTGTGCAGACTACAGAGCAGGCCTGGTCCAAACTGGTAACCCCCCCTTCCCCACAAAGTTCTGGCGCACATCCCCTGACCAGACGATCTGCTGAAGTGTCTTTCTAAATAAAGAAATAAGCTCCCTAGAGGATAAATAAATAGATCAGGGAGGAGTGGGGGGTTTTCACAAAGCCATCCCTCCCCTCCTCTGACTTGATTACACCATCATCATCCTGAGTCAGCACATTTAATTTCCTTTAGCGATGATATCTGGACCCAGGAGACTGGGTGCGTCAGGGTGGAGTTCTCATAATTGGCTTGTGTAAATCCGATGGGGGTCTTGCGATCCCTGTTGGAGTGAGTGTGATTTGCCTGGCCAAGGCTTTCCTGGTCTACAGGCTGCCAGACCCTGGTCGAGGGGGGGCCGGTACAAAGCACAGCTTGAGATTGCTGATCTGAGATAGCCTCTACTCTCAACTGACCTCTGGAGACAAAAGCCAGGTGGATGATAATCACATCACAGTTGTGGGACGTCTGCTGACTGCTAACCGGCCTGCCTGGAGTTACCCGGATATTGTTTTTTTCAGGTGAAGAGGCTGCTGTTGCAAGTTGTCAATATGAGGCTGTTATTGAGGCTGTTGCGTGCAGCAGAATTGATTCGGCTAACAAATGCGGAAGTGTGACAGCATAGAGCAGAATGCTTGAGGGGAAGCTGTCTGCATGGGAAAACAGACAAATGAACAGGGCAAAGTAGTTATGCCCAAACTATCTATAGTGTCAGTAAAATAATGAAATATACTGTAATAATTGGCCCATTTACTGCTGAGCCATGTTTCGTTAAATATTATTTTTATGAACATTTTTATGACTTCTTGGAGCCTGAGGTCCACCATTAAGACTGCAGGCTTTAAATTGAACTTGTGTTCTTGTGAGGTTGACATGTTGGGCATGATTTATTGCAGCGAGTGAATTTTCCCCTGACTCAGGTACATGGCAAGGATGCTTTTTGAGATGTGTTGCAATGTAATCTGTAGAAGTTAACATTTCCATCCATAAATCCATGGTCAGTCCGGTGCTTCCCATGGTGATGACGGTCAATGTCAATAAGTCACTCAGTGCAATCAAATTAAACAAAACTGCTTTGGGGCAGAGTGATCATGGAAATGAGGGACCCTGATCGGCTGAGACAAGAGTGTCATCATCGTGGAGGAGTCCCTTCGGTTTGGGAAGTCAGCCATGTCTGCGTATCTGTGTGCCTGGTCCACTGGTGCAAGATGGGTCCACTCCCATGAGGAGGTTTAGGTGCACTGAGCACTTAATGTGTTATTTGTGTAATTTGTTAACATCATCAGTGTGTACATAAACAAAGTAAAACTAAAGTAAAATTATTCCACGTATGTATTAAAACTCAAATTGTGTGTGCGCATATATATATATAATAGAATATAATATACTTATATAGTTTCATTTATATGTGTTTCAGTAATGTAGATAGACCAGCCTCTCACAAGGGAGTGCTGGTAAAGAGTAGAACAGGATGAATGAATACAACAGGCATTCATGAAGTGAATATGTTTCAGGTGAGGTTACTAAACAGTATCCCAACACCACCACATCATGCCACCCTTGTCCACGCCTCATGTGTTCCATTAGCCCCTTGACTGGGCCCTGCCATACAACAGACTCTAGCCTCTGCCCATCGACATGTCCGTCGTTTGGATGAGATGGTAAAAAACGAGGTCCTGACTCCCTGTGATCATAAAAGATCCCATGGCACTTTTCAAAAAATTGTAGGGTGTTAGCCTGGTCTCCTGGCCAAATTTGCAACCAAGACAATATATATACATACATTGAATTAATTCATTCCCTCCCTCCACCCTTCTCCACTGTGTGTTTGATGTGTAGTGAATTTGTACTGCCATCGCGCTCACCCAGGTGGGTGCTGCACATTGGTGGTGGCTGAGGTGAGTTGCCAATATCATTCTCAAGCACTTTGGGTTCCTTGGAAAAAAATATGCCAGCGACTTCCACAAAAGTCAGCCTAAAATTCTTTAGATACCTAGTCCTAAAACCATATGGACCACCATATAACATATAATACACATGTTATAATAATAGGACATTATTACATATAATAGGACATTATCTGTTCAATGAATGATAGAACTCCAGAGTGGAAGAAAACCTTTTTAATAGTCCCACAATTCTGTGAACCCGCACTGCAGTGGCAATAACATGTCACCCTCATGATCCCATAAAGCCCTTTGAATAAAGGTTTTTCTTAGAATATAATAAAAATGTTTAGCACTCAGTATTCTTAGTCATTTCCTCTTTAGAATATAATCATCTATATATAGAATATAATATATTATTTTGCAGTCTATGTTTTCTTGGAAGTGCTGACCACTAGACCATGCAAACTCCACATGACATTTGCATGAGGTTTCCACATGTGTGGGTCTTAGCTGGTGTGTTATGAGTGCAGGGAAGTGTGTTTCAGAATTCCGGAGCGTCTCTGCTTTGTCAGGTGACAGGCTATCAGAAAAAAATGAGTTCCAGTCATGTTGGTAATGACATCAGAAAATAAAAATGTTTGATTATGAGAACTGCCCATTCATCTCATCCAGGCTCGTCCTTAAGCCTACTCACTAGAGACTGTCAAGCCTGGTGTTGAACAACCCAAGGCATGGGTTGCCAGCATCTAACAAATTAAAATATTTCAAATAATGATTTGACCTAGGTCTGCTACCTAGGCAGTTGATGTATGTTAAATCATACTGCATTTATTAGAAAATATATTAGTTCTTGCTACTTTCCTGTATTTCATTTATACGCATATTAAAACATGTGTTCTATTATTGGTGTAGTACTTATAACAACAATCCCTGCAGTGTTTCTTTCTAAATCCTCATGTGTGCAGCGTTCAATAGGGGGCACAGTTTTTGGGGGTGGCGATTATTCAAAGTAATACAGATACTGAATGTACTTTATTGTTACATTTTATACAATATGTGCCTAAATGTGCATGTATGAAAGTATGTCAAATATGAAAGAAATGTATAAAGTGAACATTTTCAAATGTTTTTACAAAAAATACTCACTGTAGTTTGGATAGCACAAATGGTTTAGTTTTATATGGGGGGGGTGTCCCTCCTTAATCATTTAAAGTGCAAGATGTTGTTTCAACCTTCTCCAAACTGAGCAAGCCTCTGTTCACTGTTGTTCAGGGAAGGTTGTTGTTTTTTCTTGCTCAAATGGCAGCCAATCACAGATTACACCCGCAAATGCATGCTGTGACTCCGCCTCCTTGGGTTAAAGCCTTGTCACGACATCCCAGGCCAATACACATGTGCGCAAAACCAACAGTTCAGGGCTGCCATGTGGATTGTGTTTAACATGTGGTCTCCCTGGGTCATGTTGGTTCTTCTTGCCAAAACTCTGATGGTTAAGAAGAAATGGCTCATATCGATCAGCCTTACAAATGCAAGATGCTTGTTAAGAAAGCTGTCTTTCCCGGTGGCTCCAGTGTTCAGCTTGAGAATGGGTTCTTTGTAAGCGTCACAGTGAAAATGTGAGGCCTCTCTGTGCACGGCGGCGGCAGCGGCGATGTTGCCCGGTGATACAGCCATGCCCGGCCGTGTGTTCTGTACACACCATTTCCAGCCAGGACCCATGATGTAATCATACTCTTCATATGAGGAGAAGAAAAGGGCATCTGGTGCTTTGTTTTCACAACACAGCTGATCTGAGCGAGAATTTTCCATGCGACCTTTCCCAGAGCCAGCAGCTGTGTGCGTGCGAGACGGAGCACTTTCTAGGAGTCAGGGATACGATTGTCTTCATCCTTTGCACAATCAGCAATAGATTAGTGATGCTGTCCACATTCAGGAAGTTGTAAATAGAAACCTAAGTTCTTAATTATGATGTCCCGTTTGTTGAACAGCTCCTGACAAAGAATAGGTAAGTGTCATAAACATAAGCAGCAATTTTTCATTTTCACCAAGATATCTTAAAATCAAGCTCTTTGATTTGTCAGTGTCACACGGGAGAAAGTCAGCTTCTTCAGCTTTTGAAGGTCATTCAAAACAAAAGCAAGCTGTGCTGCCAGGTTTAAGATCATAGTCAGATCTATGCAGGCCAAGCGTCCTTTCATTGAGTGGAAAGCATTGTGAAGGATGGCCTGGCCTGATTCCTGGATCTCCAGGGCCTCAGCCTCCAGGCCTAACCCAGGCCTGTACGTGAGGCAAAAATAAGCCCACTGTGTCCCAGGGGAAATGCAAACTGCATCCACCTGCACATGTAAATTACAATCTCAGCCACATCCCCCTCTCCCCCTGCCTCCACAGCCTTCCTTCTCCTGGCTCATGACAAATTAGGAAATTAGGATACTAACTGCTGCACTTCAAACCTTTTTAGCATGAGGTGTTAGGGTCAATGTTTGTAATGCAGTACATACCAGAGTTGGGGTCAATTAAATCACTGAATTGAAATTCCATTTATGAATTGAAAAATGCCCATGATCTTCTATGGAGATTTGTTAAATTAATTAATTTAATTCAATTCAATTTCCTGAATTTAAATGGATTGACCCACCCACCCACTAATGAAATTACCACTTGCACACTTACTATTAAGTTACCAGTTAAAATAACATGTTATGTTGTTATTTTAGCACTAAGCAGTGAATTTAATTTTCTTCAGTAGACGTGTTGTTCTCTCTCAGCCAATGAAAAGAAGGGAATGGCCTGATTTTGTGGAAATGCTTGCAATCAGATGCCTAATACATGCATACAATTACAAATGTTAAAAAAAGTTGTAATAATGGATTCATTAACTAATATATGCAAATTATTTTGCAGGATGTGTATTTTGACTGCATACTTTATATTTAATATTTGATTGTGTATTGACATGTATTTCCTTATGGGCTGTAAGGTCAGCGGTGGTAACCACGGTGCATGGTGTGGTTAGATATGGGATGTTTCATGTTTGCTCTGTGGAATGCTTTCTTGTGTGGGCTCTGTCAGTCACGGGCGAAGGTTAGCGACCTCATGACGTCATAGGATTCCCGGCGGAATACACATCACCCAGGCAGAGGGCCCCCCTTCTCCCCCCCCTCATTGTCACTCCTCTTTCAGAGCTGTCAGAGCTGTCTGAGGGAGGAAAGGGGAGCATGGAGGAGAGCTACTCCAGGGTTAACTGATCTGTGTGAGGGAGGAGAGAGGAGCAGAGAGGAGGGACACTCAAGGGTAGACTGATCTGTCTGAGGGAGGAAAGGGGAGGAAAAAAAATTCTCGCAGGAGGTTTTTCCAGTATCATTTCATTCATGGTTCGCTTCACACAGAAATGGTAAAAAAGCAAGGTCTTTATGATCCAGATATGACATCACACGCACACACACACACACACACATGCAGAATTGTACACACATGCATAGACACACGCAGACAGAAACACACACATTTTCCCTAATTTCCTCTTTGGGATAAAGCAGAGGGGCAATTAATCTTTATATTTCCTGCTGTTATTTTCACTGCCTGAGGCTTTGTGGCCACTGGTTTTAGGTTTGCTGGGGCATCTGTGGAACTAACTTCCTACCTTTCTCTCCACAGGGTGCATGCTTTGCTTTGGCCAGTCTGCCTTTTTCCGCTTCAACCACCCTGAAGAGGCTCTCAGGATGAAAAGCATGATGGGAGGAGGCCAGGGCCCCAGTGGCAAATATACGCTCCATACAGGTACTGTACCTATGTACACACTCACCACACAGGTACCTATCCATGCATTTTAATATCAAGTCACACTTGATACAGGTAATTACCCATACAGACTCCATACAGATACTGTGTCTATCAATACATGTTCCACACAGTTACCTACCATAGACACCCCATACAGGTAACTATCAATAGTCTTCACACTGGTAGTGTACCTACTGATACACATTGAGAATGAATGTGTCTTTATTATAGGTTAATGAATGGAAAATGAATACAGTTGTCCAAAAATGTTGCACCAAACAAAAGTCTAAATGCCTATTACTTAAAATATTTTGCATTTAATATGTCCATATGTTAGCTTAAGACTTTCTTGTGGAAGGGGGCGGTCAGACTCTTTAAATTCCGCCTCCATATGCTGTCAGGCATGACGATCCTGCTCTGACAGAAGACATTTTTCTGTGGCATTTCATTCCTGCATTTCCCTCTGTGTGATGAATTTCCTCCACCATTTTTCAAATATCTTCACACAAACACAATGCATACATTAAAAATGATCGCCTGGGGCAACGCTCTGTCTCAAGCCAACCCCTTACTTCACCGCCTCTCAACTGTACACACTTAAAGCATTTGACCTTATTTCAAATCTTTATAAAGGCTTTACCAGAGGTTTATTTGCATTTTTTATTATATGCTTATCCAGTTTGAAGGCTTTTTGAGATCTATCAGCAATTTCACTTAAGAGGGAGAAGCTGTCCAGAAAAATGTCCATGTAATGTGTTTTGCGAGCGTGGTGGCAACTTCTATGGTCTTTACGTATTTTAGACTCCAACAGCCCCTTCTTCCAGCCGCCTCCCTCCAACACAAACACACACTCACATACGTGTGCATACACGTGTATAAAACCGACTATTAGCCTGGGGGGGAAAAACATGAGCACCTAGCTATATGACATCCTCTTTAATTACAGAGCACCCTGCAGTGTGTGTGCCTGGTGTCTGCAATTATGAGGCAGTACATAGAGAGAGAGAGCTGTTTTGCAGTAGTGGTTGGGTGGTGCTAGAAAGTATGTGTGAAAGAGCGGCAGACATTATAGAATGGAGTAGAGAGAGAGGTAGTGCTATAGGAAAACTGTACATGCATGAAATTGTGATAAATCATGAAAGATCAAGTGCATGTTGGGTGAAATGTGTGCACTGTGGGTCCTGTCAGTGTTCATCTTAATCATGTGGTGTGGTAGAATGCAGGTGTGCAAGTGTAGAGAGAGTGAGGTCTACAAGGACTTGGGTGTCCTTCCCTCATCAGCACAACTACCTTCTGTCAGAATATTAAAGTAGCATTAAGGCAATTCTTGTTGTACAGAAGTGGACTTGATTGCACATTAATGATGTATGCCAATTTACAAAAACAATTTAAAATTTGTGGCTAAAAAAAATAATCTAGATTTTTAGCTGTGTTTTGCCAACAGTCTTGCAGACTAGCAGTACTAACAAGCTGGCTGAATGGCTAGCATGAACCCTGATTTTATGTGTCAATGTGAATGTTTGTTAAATACTCATTTATTTGGGGCCACTGTCATTCTATTAAAAAATCTCTATGCATATCTAGTTCTAATTATAAATGAAACGTAAGCAGTGCTGAAGATCGATGTAATTTAAAATCTGCATGCATGAGGTGCGGTTCTGTACTGCAAAACTTATGCAGCTAATTGGCCTACACCTGTGTCTTATCAGGCATTGACTGCTACAAGTTAAAGATTTGTGTTTAAGAAGGGTTGGTTTGTGTAAGCTCTAGGTTAATGCTGTATATGTAAATAGTCTTTTCTTCCATTATTTTTCTTCCAATTTTAATGTAATCAATTTTTTTACTTTGTGTGTGAGAACTCACTTCTTCAGCCCAGTCCTTCCTTCTCCTCTCCTGCACTCTGGCCTCCACTTTTAAGGCACTATCTGTCACATGCATGCACTGTGACACGAATATCGCCCTCCATCTCTCATTTCCGGTTGTGCCTTGCACCTCAAAACAACATTGAAAAAAGATCCTAACACCAATGTTGAATGCAGGTTTCCGTTAAATAAAATCACAGAAATGAGAAAAATAAATATTACTGTTATTACTGTTTTCAGTCATATCATACATTTGTTTATGGGAAATTATACCATAGGTAGCACTCAAAAGTTAAATGTTTGATTAACTACAAAAATATGTGCTCTGAAAAGTGTTAGAATCTGGGAACGTTAAACACCATCTCCCTCTCTTTCATATTCCAGACATTTTTTAGGCCACGCATTGTCGGTCTTTATTTGACTAGTATCTTTCATCGTCGCTATTTTTAACACACGCTTACTATCTCATATTTAGCCTTTCATTTCGTTCACCTCCTAATTTTCTCTCAGTCAAGTTTTATATTGTTTCTTTACCCTGACTGGGTAATCTCACATCTCACAGACATTAATTTCCCCCGCACGCTTTTCTGCGATATCAGTTTTGGTTACATTATCGCAGATATTAAAACAGAACCGTTCCGTCTGAAATAAGAAATAATGCGCGTAGTTTTGTCTGTCCTGTAGAATATTTTGTATGTGCTAAGCGATACTATACTGTACACTCCTTTTACAGATATTGGGAATGTGTTAGGTCTATCAGGCATTTGCGCGTATACTGTATGTTTCTTTTTGATATTGCACAGCTGTGCATCATAGACCAATAATCCCCACCCCCTATTTTTTTTACTGCTACGTGATAAGCAGTGTGTCCAAACAGTGTATCTTAATGGCCGCTTTTTTGTGGGGCATTCATTGTGCTGTTTGTTTAGATATTAACGTGTAAACAGTGAATAATGACAAGGGTGAAAATTCGGGGGCTCTTTAAAAAAAAAAGAGAGAGAGAGAGAACGGGGAATTCAGGAATTGTAGCCGCCCCCAAGAAGCTAGCGGTCTGTCAAAGCAGCGCCGTGGATAGAAGAGGGAGGGGGACGTGAGAGCGGGCAGCGGCGCCTGGCACACGGAGTGCAAGCTGGACGTCCGCGGTGGCATTGCTGTTGAGTATGTTGAGCCGCGCCTGGAGGTGCCAAGTGCTGGGTACGACTCAGCTGGTCGTTGAGGTCGTAATGCTAAACTCAGGCGTCTCCCTCTGAGCTAGCGCGTAAGCCATTTCAAAACGGCTTTCTCGAAAGCTTATCCTCGTCAGTAAGTACCGATTATAATTGGCGCTTTTGGTGTGGCTAAATCAAAGCAGTTCGATTGACACATGCATCATTACATTCGCTTTATTGTTTTGGCGCTCACGTTATTTGGGGGTTTCGGAAATACGCTGCAAGCGTGCATTATACATGCATGTCATATAGCAAACTGTATATCGTATGTTGCCTAGACATAATATTGAATAAAGGAATTTAAAATTGCCTAATTAAAAGACGGTGCTACAAATGGTAAACGCTTATTTTTTACCTAACACGTTTTGTGTCTGAAATACAATGCGTTTAGCAATGACTCGGAACAATCTTGTTGAATATAACGAATGTGATTAATTTGTCTCTCAATCAAACTGACAGACATCTGTGACAAAACAACCCATTTATCATTAAATAGAATAGAGCATGTTGTTGATTCGCTGGAGAAAGATACACGTTAGCCTACTTATCAGCTCAACTGAGCAGCGTATGAATTATTTGTGAATCGCGTTTTGTAACTGGGGCACAGTTCTCAAGGTTGTGAGAAAATCTTTTTTCATGTCAGCTTCTATAAACCCTACCTATTCAATTACTTTACTTATTTTGGACTATTTGTATTTATATGTTCGCTGAAAACACGTAGTAAGTCAACGTTTGATACAAAAGATGGTGGCTAATATTGAAGTCTGAAATAACCTAGTATTGAAATGCTGTCATTGGTAGAACACGTGGATACATCGTTGTTTTGCAGGTCGTCGGTCTTTTTTCATAGACATGTCACTTTTGTTGAAACTCCCCATACATGGGATTCAGTGCTGCCACGTTGACTGTGGACTTGCAAAATGCAATACTTGCATTCCTCCCTGGTGACACCAAAGCTTCCCTTGTGGCCATTGGTTTACATATCTGAAGGGTTTAATCGATGGCAACAATCTAATTTATTATTTTGTGTGATTATCCTGGAACTCTGTGGTACATTGTTTCGAAAGGGCAGCACATCAGATTATTGCCCATGTGGTTGAGTTGTGGGTGTGGACGTGTTGAAAGATTTTACTGATTCAGTCAATGCCAACAATATTATTGATTGCTTTGTGTGACTATTGATTGCTTTGTGTGACACACTCCGCTTCAGATTACATACAATTTCTAATGTTTTTGTGATAAGCTTGTTTGCTTCCTTGGTAGATTGATGGAATGATTCATGAATTCATTGGTTGATTTCTTGATTGGACCCTGACTGATGGAGCAGAGTTTATATTTCTCATCTCCTCTTTCCGTTGGCTGTAGCCCGATGTCTGAGAGAGCAAGGGGTCAGAGATTAAGATCGATCCCACTGATGGACATTCTGTTTTGCATTGCCGTGAGTCATGTTGTAACGGAGTTAAACTACCACATTTGATTCGCACTCTTATCTGCTCAAGGCCTGCTCTCCCAGCCCTCTGGCCCCTTGCTCCTGCTATTTTGTGAATTGACCAGCTTTTCCCGATGGGAAATTGTACTGGGAATAATTGGACGTCAAATTGCAGATTTAAATTGAGCAGCGACTGCATATCATGCCAGGATTAAAGTACAACTGAAAAACAAAAAAAGACTGTTACTCATGAAGGTGCATATGAGATCCGTCATGAGAGAAAATGCATATCATAGTAATAGAACCAAATATTTTGTGGAATTTGCCAATTAAGTTGTATTTTTATTTTTCACTGTAGACCTTTTTACTGTAGACTATAGCTCAAGATATAAACAGTGCTTTTGTGTTGTATTTATATATATATATAATATTTACAATATGTTGCAGTTTTGACCTTACTTTGAGCAATGCACTGTGCATATATGTGTGTGTGTGCAATTGGGCGTATAAGTGTGTCATTGATCTTATGTATGTGTATAATGATTGTGCATGTCTGTGTGCAATTGTGCATATGTGTATGTCTTTGTGTGATCGTGCATCTGTGCATGTGTTTCCATGTGTTTGAGGTGAATGTTGACAACTTGCTCCTCTCCTTCGCAGACTCGGACAGTTTGGTCAATGGGAATCACCAGACAGTGCTGGCTGAGACAAACCCAGCCCCCTGCGAGCGAGCCCCGCCCGAGCACAGTGCCCTTGTCAGCTCCATAGAGAAGGACCTGCAGGACATAATGGACTCCCTGGTGATTGACGACTCCCAGCCCTCATCCTCAGAGCACAGGAAGCCCACAGGACACCCCATCCCCCAGTCCCTAGGGTCCCCCATGGTGAACGGAGGCGGTGGGTACCTGTTGACCCCGCCCACCAGCCCGGGGGCCATGTCTGTTGGCTCCAGCTACGAGAATGCCTCCCCGCCCTTCTCCCCTCTCTCATCCCCGTCGGCGGCCAGCAGCGGCAGCTACACCAGCCCCTCCCCCGCCAGCTGTCCCGACCAGGGCTTGTCGCTGCCCCCGGTGCCCACCAGATCCTCCAGTTACAACCATGCTATCCAGCCGCCTGCGCCCCAGGGCCGGACTCAGCTGCCCAGCTATGTGGGCGGTAGCAGTGGGCAGAAGGTGCCAGAAAGCCCCCGGGTTCAGCGAAAGGGCCACCTGGATGACCCCCAGAGCTCTGCCTCAGCTTGCCGGGGAGGGAGTCAGGACAGCAAGGGCGGGAGGGGCTCAGACAGTCCCAGACTGGCCCAGGGGGTGCCGTCGGTCTCAGTTTCTGTTCCCATGGGGGACGCGGTGTCCTCTCGAAGCCCCAGATCCACCTCAAAATTTCCCACTGCATCCCCCTCCAGCCCCAGAGTGAAGGCAGGCTCCCTTCTGCAGGAGCGCCCATCCAGCCCCTTCCGAGACCCAGGCCCTGCCGACCACACCCTGGCATCCAGCCCCTCCAGACAGCTCTCTCAGACACCGAGAGCCTTCCAGCCCCCCCTGGACCCCATCGTCCACATCGTCCAGGGCGGGTGCCTCCCCCAGCAGCCGTCACGTTCCCTGCAGACCCCAGAGAGCCCCCGACTAGCCCGCCGGAACCAGGACAGTGGCAGCAGCATGCGGGAGCTGCCCCCTCTCAGCCCCTCTATGTCCCGCAGGGGCGTGCCCGTACTGCCAGGTGCCCTCCCCGCCAGCCGACCCGCGGGCAAGCTGGTGCCCGAGAGCCCACGGCTCCGGCGCAGGGCCGGCTCCCCGCTTGATGAATCGTTTGGGGCAAGGGGGGTTAGAGCCCGGAGCCCCTCCCCCACCTCCGGGCTGCTGGCGGACGTCGGCGGGTCCGGACGAAAGGTCAGCTACGGGAATGCCCTCTCACCGGCCTACAGCCTGAGCTCCCTGCCGGGCTCCTCCCCCCTCGCCAGCCCCCGGGGCCACAGGAAGATGATTGGGGGTCCTGGAGAGCCCAGGCACGGCCACCCCGGCATGCGGGAGCGCAAGAACAGCATCACGGAGATCAGTGACAATGAGGACGAGCTGCTGGAGTATCACAGGCGGCAGCGCGAGGAGCGGCTAAGGGAGCAGGAGATGGAGAGGCTGGTGAGTGCTGCCCGCAGCCAACTGGGCGCTGAGCATGGGGTTTGTGGGTTATGATCAGGTCATTCAGGGGAAGGTCACCATAGTTTAAACAGGAGGTGCAGCTTAACTTCTCCCAAAACAACCAACAACCCAAGTTGACCTGCTCTTAAAATAAACTGCAACTAGCTACTTCCTGTAATCCAAAGAATGGGTAGGTAGGGTGGCGCCACTCCGCAGGTTATCAAAATAGAAAAATATGTCTCCCTGAAAAAATAATGTTTTTAAGGATATCTTTTCATTTTTAGGCCGTGTTGATACATGAATGCGTGTTGCAGCTAGACTTCAGCCTCCATTACATTACATCATTACAGCTGTCTCAGCATGAATCAAGCTCTTCAAAATGGTTTTATTGTCATTATGGTTATTTATTTTGTTGTTTGACAGTCACATTGAATAAGATCAGATTACAGAAGCCCTGTGCACAATTTGCACTAGTACAATGTGTCAGTTGGGATTTGCACTGTGCATATTATAACACTTTATCTAATAAAGTCCTTCAATGTTGCCTTTCCCATAAGTTAAAATGAAGGCAAATTACATGTGACTGTTCAGTGTGAGCTCAGAAGAGCTGTGGAATACAAAGAGGCAGCCTGTCGTACTGAGCCTCCAGAATTTATTTCCTCCTTAAGCGAAACTGGAAACAGTGGAATGTAGTAGAATTTAAACCAGAGACTGTTTAAAAACAACATACTGTATATTTATTTGGTCTTTACGCTACTGGAAACAGTGGAATGAGTCAAATTTAAACCAGAGACCGTTAAACAGGAGACTGTCAGCTTTGTGTTCCTCTCATCCATGCTCCTGTGTCTAGGTTCTCACTGGCAGCGGGATGTTCTGGTGCTGTCCACGTTGCCGTGCCAACTATGAATGTTCTATATTTGGCCACACCCCATTCATGAATATTCATAACGCGAACAATCAGAACGCTTTCAGATTTAACAAGGGCATAGACAGAATTTTTTTATCGTCAGGCATAACAAGCTGAATATCTGTTCAGCAAATAGAAGTAGCTTACTGTAATTTCACTGTGTCAGAAGGCGTTGGATTTCCATGGTAACAGTATTTGTTATCCCTTATGTTAGGCATCATGGTCTATCCATTCTGTCAACTAAATGTAACCACTTGCTAGCTACTGTAGGCTATTTTACAGTAGACCCTGCACAGCCATTGCTATTGTGTGTCTTTATCATGTAGCTTGCCCTGTCTGAAAGAATAATATATGCCACACAAAGAGCGGTAGCTGTGTAATTTCTTTACCTGAATTCTTGAACAGTTCTGAAATAGACCACTATTTCCCAATTACTTCAAAATTCTGTTAATGCAGAGATGTGTTTCCTCCTATGGACAAGATTTTACACCAATAAGACAGTCTGACAATGATTCAATTCAACAACAAAACATAAAATATTGTGTCCCCATGACTTAATTTTTTAATCTAGGCTGTGTGCTGTTAAGCAGACTTTTGTTGGGGCTGCTGTGTAGCTCATCCTGTTGAAGCACTGTTCTAGTGTGTGGTTGAACCCCATGGTCTGGTATTGAATCCAGACCGTGCCAGTGGTGACTGTGGCCAACATCCCTGCGGGGCGCATAATTGGCAGTAGCGTCCCCCAGGGATGGAGGGATTTTGTCGGCCAGGTTGTCCATGTTTCGTCACACACCAGTGAGCCATTGACAGTGGGTTATTCGCTCACCCATAGTCTGCTGGTATAAAGCTGCACATGAAGTGTCTTAACTCCAACTCATGTCTGTGCAAGCTTAACTTGTGAACTGCGGTGTGAAAAGAAGCGGCGACTAACATCACATGTTTCGGGGGAGAGGACATTCTTGTCTACACTCTCCCAAAGGTTTCAGTGAGTGCGGTTTAATAACCAATTGGGCGTTCCAAATTGCGAGAAAAAGGAAAAAAGCATAAAGCCTTTTGTTTATTTTGCAATCCCAAAATTTAAGTTTAAAAATATCCCCCAAAAAATTAAAAAAACCCATTTCCACATTTTTGTTTCTTTGATGCTCCAGAATGGGCATGATCTATCCTACAGGGTCAACAGACATATTTTTACATTTGAAAGCAGTACTTACAAATCAATCAGTATACTTATGTATGTGTGTCGCTCCACCTGCAGACATGCCTACTGCACTGTAACACACACCTTATTTGTTATAATTTAATGATTATTTGAGATCATAATTACAGCTAGACCAATTCATTAATTTGTAATAGGCCAAGAAATATGTTGGTATCAGCAATATACAGTGAGTAAGCGGTTAGAGATCTGGGCTTGTAACACTAAGGTTGCAGGTTCAATCCCCAGGTGAGACACTGCCGTTGTAACCCTTGAGCAAGGTACTTAACCTGATTTGCTTCAGTTAATATCCAGCTGTGTAAATGGATTGTAAAGAAATGTAAACTGTAAGTTGCTCTGGATAAGAGCGTCTGCTAAAAAAATAAAATAAAATCACCCCTTTGGTATTTTTCACAATTTATTTTACTTCATGGAATCAAAATGGATTTCTTGCCACCTATCAACACAACATACTCTATAATATCAAATAAAAGAAACAACTTAAGCTTTTCTTTATTAATTACAAATAAAAAACACAATAATTGATTACCTAAGTATTCACCTCCTTGACTTAATACCTTTACTGCACCTTTAACAGCAATTACAGCTGTGAGTCTATTTGAGTAAGTCTCTTCCAGCTTTGCACATCTGGACATTGCAATTTTTGCCCATTCTTTACAAAATTGCTCAAACTCCATCAGTGGTGAACAGCAATTTTCAAACCTTTCCACAGATTGTCAGTGGGATTGACGTCTGGGCTTTGACTTGGCCACTCCAAGACATAGATGTTTTGTATTTTAAACCACTTCAATCTGCCTTTTGCTGTATGCTATATCCTGCTGGAATATAAATCTTCTCCCAAGTCCCAGGTCTGTTGCAGACTGCAGCTGGTTTTTGTCCACGATTTGTCTATATCTTGTGCCATCCATTTTGCCCTCTATATTGACATGTTTTCCAGTCCCTGAAGCAGAGAAGCATCCCCATAGCATTAGGCTCCCGTCACTCTGTTTCATGGTAGGGATAGTGTTCTTCGGATGATGTGTAGTGTTAGGCTTGCACCAAAATAGCGCCTAATGTTGATGCCAAAAAGTTCAATCTTGTTCTCATCAGACCTCCACTTGGTTTCAGTCTCCCACATACCTTGTGGCAAACTTTAGGCAAGATTTAATGTGAGTTTTCTTCAACAACGGCTTTCTTTTTGCCTCCCTCCCATAAAGTGCAGATTTGTGAATCGCCTGGTCTATTGTTGTGCCATTGACAGTTCCTCCCATCTCTGCCATGGAAGACTAACTCCGTCAGAGTTGCCAAAGACCTCTTTGTGCCTCTCTAACAAGTGAGTTTCTCGCACAGATGCTCAGTTTTGGAGGACGGCCTGCTCTAGGCAAATTCACAGAGGTGCCATATTCTCTCCATTTCTTTGATGAATTTAACAGTGCTCCGGGGGGTATTCAGAATCTTTGAAATCTTCTTCTCTTTCCCCTGATTGGTGCAACCTTTTCTCGGATTTGCTTTGAATGTTCTTTGGTCTTCATGATGAAGCTCTTGTTTGGAAATGCACTAACCAACCGTGGGACCTCTCACAGACCAGGTGTATTTCAATTTAAATTATTTGATTGGAGCCCACCTTTATGTGTACAATTATGTGACCTCTGAAGACAATTGATTGCATTTGAACAAAGTTTATTTATGTATGTATAAGTATTCACCCCTTTTGCTTTCAAAAGTATTAACTATAGTATTGTCTGTTTTTATTTGTTCATTCATTGTGTGATTTTTAACTAAATTATTTTTGTTTATTTAATTCTAGTCATTTTAAAAAGTTACTTTTTTTTTTAGAGAATTTTGTTGTTGATCAGTGGCAAAGGGTTTGAAGAAATCTAATATAAATATAAAATTATACTTGATATAGGTGTACTTCTCTGTTCATTCATTGTGTGATTTTAATGAAAGCTAAATTATTTTTGTTTATTTGACCATTCATTCTGAAAGTCATTTGAATGAAAAATGTTATTTCACTAAATCTTTACGAAAATTTCACAAAATTTTTTTTGAGAATGTGGTCTTATGCCTGAATTAATGTTCAGGTATTTAAAATATAATAAAAGTTAAGTGTAATCTGGAAATTGTTTAATCTGCAGAATATTGGTCTATATACCGGCAATTGGCAGGCCAGGATAAGGTATATGAGTTTGTTGAGCTAATAACGATTTAATATGTTGATTGCAGGTATTTAAAATATAAACAATTAAGCTGGAAATTGTTTAATCTCAGAAAGTCATCTGTCCATCCTCTTTGTGTTGGATTACGGAACTGCAGGTTAATGAGAGAACCGAGTAATTTCACATGGACCTAATTATGAGTTTTAAGTTCATATTGTAAAAAACTATTTTGGCTAGTCCTTCCCTCAGTGCCATTTCCAGACCCCTTTCCCTGACTCTGGCCTCTGGGTCAGTACGAATCCGCTCTCATGCAGTAATCCCGTATCAGTTTGCCAGTGTGAAACCCCCTAATGAGCGAGACGCCAGAGTGGATTCCAGAGGGAGTCAGGAGGGTCACCGGATGGAAAGTAAGTCTGTCTGGGGTGCTATATTTACCCAACAGCCCGAAAGCTTGACTCGGTCTCTGAGAGCTCCCTCCTGATTGGAGCTCCGCCCAGCAGCTGTCCATCACACCACGCCATTCGATCGCAGCTATTTCAGGAAGCGCTGGAGGCTGGTTGTTTGTGCACTTCCTGTCAGGCCAGAGCCACAACAAACACACACACAAACATGCAAGACTCAACAACACGGCACGTAGAGAACATTCTCAGTTGTTTCTCCATTTCCGATTTCCTTACACTGAGCAAGAACGAAGGGGGAAAGGTTTTGTGCTGATGTGCCACAGCATCATTTTTGTTAGCATACGTATTGTGTACATACATACAGTCAACTCTAGTCATTTGATTCACACCCTTGATAAAGATTAGCATAAAAAGGCAGCATAAAATACATGGAAGGAGCTACATATATTGTATGCTAAATAAATTATATTATTTTACAATTGCCTAGAGAAAAATGTTTTGTTTAACAGGTCATATTTTTCCCCAAATATATGTCACAATTATTCACACCCCATATATTTATTTTAAATAAACACCCCGCCCCCCCCAAAATAAATCTGCATTAACATATTCCACATTTTCACCAAAAGCCTGTTTCCAAGCTGAAACTTGCCTGCAAATGGATGTTTCAGCAAGACAATGATCCCAACCACAAAATTATCCAGGAAATTGTTAACAGCACAAAATTAGTGTGGCTCCAGACTTGAATGCAATCGAAAGTCTGTGGTTTGAATTGTAGAGGGCAGTCCAGTACTGCAGACCAAAGGATGTGAAAGATCTTGAAAGATTCGATATGGAGGAATGGTTAACGATTCCCCCTAATATGTCTTATAAAACACTATAGAAGATGACATGTTAATGCAGATTTTTGGGGGGAAAAATGCTACTCGTTAAAGAAAATGTTTTTCTCTGAGCAATTGTCAAATAATATAATTTTACCATGTTTTTTAGCATACAATATAGCTCCTTATATGTATTTTATATTGTATATAGCCTTTTTTCCCCTCATCTTTATCAAGGGTGTGAATCATTTTGGAGTTGACTGTACATTACATTTAACAGACGTTCTTATACATTTATTTTTCCGATTTTACGTTTTTCTTCAAATTTGGTAGCCAATTACTCCCTCTGTGCTTAGTTCAATCCCCTCCCTCGTAGTTTGCTGCCATAGTCCTGTGACCGGCAGTGACAATGGCGAAGCACTGCCTCCTTCGAGACAGCACTCGTCATGCTGTTCTGGTATCCCAGAACCACTCCTGTGCGCAGCGAACTGCGTCGGCTTCCCTCCCCCCTCCCAGGGGCGGACAGCCAATTGCCGCCCTGAAGGCACTCCCGGCCAGAGCGGACTCTGGCGCGACGGAGAATCGAACCCTGGTCGCCGTGGCCAGCGTTGGACGTTGAAACCACTGGACCACGTGGGAGGCCCTTAACAGACGTTCTTATCCAGAGTGACTTACACAGCTTACCTTTCTTTGCATTTATACAGATGGATATTTACCGAAGCAATACCGGTTAAGTTCCTCGCTCAAGGGTATAACAGCAGTGCTCCATCTGGGAATTGAACCTGCAACCTCTGAGTTAAAAGGCCAGTACCCCAGCACCAGCCCATGCTCTTATGCTTGTTATGCTCTATTGCTCTATAAATTCTGCAAACAGCACACCTTTCTAAGCAAATGCTCAGAATTTAACTTAGAAGTGACAATGTTGTAGCTACTAAGAAAGCAATACCATGCGTGCGGTCGTATGTATTTTTCACATATATATTTTTTTTAACTGTGCCTGAAGCGCTGACTGTCTTAGTTAACAGGTAAGCCCTGTTTTAGATCTCCTGAGCGCTTCCCTCACCATTTATAAATAATGCAAGATTCCACCATTTCCCACCTGCTGCCAGGCTTTGGAGCATGGTCGTCAGGGCAATGTCCTTGGCAGGCGGAGCGTGGCGTACAGTAAGTCTAAATGAGTTGTTTCAGACAGTGAGGGGGGAAGGCGCGCACACCGTGTGCCAGTCCTTCGCTCCCGCTCGCCTCGTGGCTCTCCGGAGCGATGACATCATGGCTCCGTTACCTCACAGCGTGGACATGCGCAGCCGTAAGCTGGATGCTCACTCAAAGATTATACCACTCAGGAGAGAGAAACATTTGGCCAAAACTCCCGTGCATATTAGTCAGGAAATAAGGAGCTTTAGGATTTCTGCACCGCACTGCGCTACGCCACGGCGTGATCACTGCTTTGTTCTGTCGAAAAGTGGAAAAGGAGGGCTGATGCATTCTGGGTGAACTGTGTCTCTTGGTGTTGTGTTCATCTGCCAGGCTGACAGACATCTACGGAGAGAAGATTTATTTTCTCTGGTTTATTCTTGGGAGCGGGGAGCTGGAGAGGATTTGCTGAATGTTCCGGGGTGTGGAGGCCTTTGTGTGTGTGTGTGTGTGTGTACGCATGTGTGTGCGTTTGTGTTTCTGCGTACATGTGTGATGCGTTTGTGCAGTATACATGTGTGCTTGCATGCATTCATGAATGGTATGTGTGTGCATGTATGTGTGTGGTGTGCATACGTGTATGGCGTGTGTGTGCGTGCATATGCGTGCATGTGTGTGTGTGTGTGTGTGTGTGTGTGTGTGTGTTTGTGTGTGATGGTAATAGGGCAGAATATGTGGCAGGACGGGGAGAGAAGACCTGAGAGAGGCACACCTCTGCCTGACTGAGTGTACAGATTTATACAGCATGTCCCCATCAATGCCAATATACTGCACTGAACTGTAAAATATTAGTGGTAGAAGAAGTTTGGGAATAATCAAAACAGCAGTTTAATACAATACATTGAAAACCGGTTTATATAGTGCTCCTGGACCAGACCAACACTTTCCACCAATCTGTTCTTGTTAGCAGTCAAAAGAGGATTCATTTAGTAATCAGGTATGATTACTGCACACCAGCCTCAGGCAGACGGAAACGGTCATGTTTTCCTGTCGATCTAACTTTTCTCAATGCAATTTCACAGGGTCAGTGAAGAATTCTCAATCCACCATGTGTCCTCTTCTCCCACCATTACACATTACATTCCACCCTGTACCCTTCTCATGTCAAACAGCTGAAACTAAGCAGGGCTGGGCTTTGTTAGTGCTTGGCTTGGAGACTTCCTAGGAAAACTAAGTTGCTGCTGGAAGTGTTGTTGGAGGGCCACAAGGGGGCGCACTTTCCAATTTACTTTAAAAAATAAATAAAAAATCCAACCCCAGTGCAGTGGTGAGGGTACTCTGTTGTAGGAGGTGCTGTCATTTGGATAATTTGGACGATGTTAAGATGAGTTCCTGATGTCACTGTGGTCATGAAAGATCCCTTGCCACTTTTCAAAAGTATTATCCCTGGTGTCCTTATCAAATTTACTGGCTCATCTGGCCACCAAATCATTTGCCCTGCATCTGATTGGCTACAAAATCCCTTGCATTCTCTACCCACTTTGATTCCCGGGTTAAATGAAAGTAAATATTCATGGAGGACCTCAAGCCTTTTCTCTGAACGTGTGTTGAAAGGAGGGGCCTGTAAGCCTGCATACTGAATTTTTTTCAAGAAAATTTCAGTTGCCCTCATTTGACTCAGTTCAGCACTGACTGACTATCTGCTTTTGGCTGTGGTTTGTGCGTGCGTGCGTCCGTGCGTGCGTGCGTGCGTGCGTGCGCGTGTGTGTGTGTGTGTGTGCGTGCCCAAGTCTTATACATTTGTGGATTAGAGGGCGGTGTGTGGGTGTTGAGTTGACAGCTTGGACCAGATTACACTGATCTCCACAGTGAGATCCTGCAGCGCAATAGAGAAGACAGAGGGGTAATGAGAGCGAGAGAGAGAACAATAGAATACGAGAAGGAAAGAGAGAGAGAGAGTGCTTCCTTATGGGTTCACTCTTATGCATATAATCCACAGCAGGTACTCATTTCTGTCTGACTCAGTTTGTGAAAAGCTGTTGCAAGACAAAAGATGAGTACAAATAGCCACTTGCTGATTCTATTTGTGCGCTTTTAGCACCGAGCGCCGCACATTGCGCCACAACACAGTTTTAAGCAGCGGCTTCCATGAGTCTGTCTTATCAGTAAAGCACCAGATACTGTCCATGCAGTCAGACCTGCAGTCGGGATACCACCACAGAACAATTAATCCTTCGTCTGGCTTCAGACTAAAATGCTCGCATTCTGCTATTTTGATCATTGGCACGGCCGAGTGATGCTTCTGGTCATGTATACGATGTGAGTTCAGACACAGCGAGAGGAGAGTCAGCACATATATGACTATACTTGTCTGAGAGGTGACAGATGTCATGGTTCGTTTTTCTCACCGACTCTCTACAATTCCCCACGACAGCCTTGGCAGCCTCGTTTTGCTGCCACTGTGTAGAACTCCCCTTTGTTGCAGGTTTGGTAAATGTCCACTAGAGGGGGCTTAATCACCAATTTCTCTTATCTTCAGCTACTACCTATTTGCCCTGTTGAAAGAATCATATATAAATACATACACATACACAAATGTTGCATGTTAACACGTACAGATATAGGTCCAAGATATATTGAATGCCCAATATATGCACCAAATAATAAATTGCACATATTAAAATGATCATTTATTCTTCTAAATATTGTAGAAAATATATTTTTTAATTGCAGCGTTCAATGTAAAACATTCAACAATATACCCATTTTTATGTATCCATAAATGACAGTTTCACAATATATGCTCTATATATATTAGGGGTGTAACGGTACACAAAAATCACAGTTCAGTACAGTGGGGGGAAAAATATAAAATTGCTTTTCATTTATTATGAACTTTGTGAACAGTGGGTAATTGGCCATAATTTACTGAACAAAGTGAGACATGTCTATCCTGTGTCCGTCAATACTGCTGCAACCGCACACAAAAAAGGTTCTGCACGTGCGTTAGTGGTTAGCGTACCGCGCTGTGAACCGAACGAACACACATATATATAACATATATATATATATATATATAACATACATATATACACAGACATATTTAGAAGGTTCCACTGTGTTTTGAGTTAATTGTTTTACCATATATTGGCATTGCTTTTGCCAAAGCAAGATAAGCTATAAGCTATATGTAGGCTGTTCTGGAAGATTTGCTATTTTTAGAACGAATTAAAAGCTGCCCCTCCTCAACTGTAGCTACTCCACCCCATTAGAAAAGTTACACCCCATTCTGTCAAGTGACTCCACCCCATGTTGTTGAAGCCCCTCCCCTCCAGGCACAGGACCTCTGAGGGGATGTGTGTGTGAGCTGGAAACAGCACAGACTCAGAGGAAAGTGTGCTCAAAAACTCAAGAACAACGATGAACTAAAATAAAAGGGCTGTGTAAATAGAGAGAGAAAGGGGAGCAGAGGTCCATCAGAGGTCAACAGAACCGGGTCTTAGTCAAGGACTGTCGCAGAGTGTCTGGCAGGATGGGCTCGGCCCAGCGGAGGGTGGGAGAATCCAAGGACCAAGCTAAGATTTACCTCCTAAGCCTAGTCCAGAAGAGGCCAGCTTCGCTGAGCAACTTGGCTGCCCTCCAGAAGGTAACCGGGGGAGATTCTAATGTTAACATGTGCCACACAGTTGCCGTACTATTCGTGTAATACGGACCACTCCTTTTGGCTTATGTACCATTACAAAGCCTTTTTTGTGTTGTATTTGGCAGGCTGTTGTTTGTCCTTGGGAAATGAACAGTACAACATTAGAAGGTTACTAGAGTAAGGGCAGGTATAGGTAGCTCCAGAGACGTTATGAGACTTTCGGATTTGAGTGAGGGGCCGAGAGAGAGAGCTGGCTACTGAGTTTGGAGGAGCTCACAGGCTGTGCCTATGCTGATCTACTTGGATGTCCTGCCCTTGAGAGAAAGGCATTTCAATGATTACACAACCATTCCAAAAATCATAACAGTGAGCTATGCAAAAGTATACAATTCACACTGTAATGAGTGTATTATTATTATCATTATTATTATTTACTTGGTAGATGATTTTTATCCAGAGGAACTCATTCTTCATGTCTGATAGAATATACTGTAAACTTTCAAAAGTTATACAATTACATTCTATTATATAAGTGCATGAAATTGAAAGTGATTTTGCATCGAAGCATTGATAATTGACGAAGTTTGAAAAAAGCAAGACATTTTGGCATTCATCAGAAAATATGTTAGTCATATTTGGGATTTATTGTATATATATAGACGCGTCCTTCAGGGCAATTCAACATGGTACGGAACATAAAAATGGTATACATAGTGCCATCAAAACAAATAGTCAATTTGAATTAATATAAAAGATTCTGTACTGTTCCACCACCCCACTACTTGTATCTGATCTTATCCCCACCCATACACTCCCTACCCGTTTACCTGTCCAGCCACCCCCTACATAAAAATATGGACAAACACAGATACATTCCAATTTTTTGCAAGAGAATAACAGACATATTCACAAATTATTTCAAAGAGGTCCCTGAAGCTGTCTGAAGCCTGTGGTTTACAGACATATTGTGCCTGAATTAGTCAGGGTTAAGAGAGAAAATGTCTCTGGACAGAGCTGAATATGTCTTTGTTGAATAATATTAATTAAACCAGCTTATGAAGCATGTGAAACGCTGACCTCCTTCAGTATGAGAAAACCAAAACGAGTTCCTTCTCACAAAGAATTCAGGGGGACCCCAGCGTGGTCCCATGGGCTTCCCAGTATGTGAAATTCCCTTCATTCCTGTTGCCTTGTATATACACCCGGTTCCCAGCAAACTTTCCCCCTTTCACCCAGCGAGATGGCCCACTGAAAACTAAGGCTCCAGAGTGCTGGTGCAAAAGGTCGGAGGTCTCCTGCCCCCTCTCTTGGGCTGCGTTCGCATATGAGCCCCGAATTCTAAGGGTGGTTTCTCTTGCATCTTCAAAATTCTGTGGTATACGTAAACAGAAATAATACGTTTTCCTTGCATTCAAGGGATGTCCTGGAAACACACAAGTGTATGTGATGGAGCATTTACCCTAACTTTGCATTTTTGTTCCGGGACCAAAAATCGTTTGCTGCTTAGACATGTGCACAATCACACAGACACACAACGCAAACACACCCATTCATACAGACATACACATTTACCAGGCCAGGATACTGGAGGGCTTCTCTTGCATCTTGCTAGTTATGTTTAAAGCTTGTGTTCTGATTTCTTAGGAGTGTTTTTGTTTTCGGCTATACTTGCCCTCCTGAGATTTGAGAACAAGGTCTCAGGGATTAGAGGATGAATTAAACATTTGTTTACAAAGCCTGACTGAATTACAGAGCGGAGTGACGCATGGTTTCCCAGAGCCACACATTAAGAGGGGGAAACGCAAGCAATGAACCCTGTATGACTGAGCTTATGCACAGACCACAAGACCAGCGAGGACGCAGTCAGAATGGTGCTGTGTGGAAGCCAGGCGTTCTGATGATGGGTGTTCTTTACCGGTCTTTTTCAATAGCACATGGTGCACATGACGGTGTCGGCAAGTTCTGGTACTGCCAGGTTGAAAGCCATAATGACCACAGCAGTCTTAGAATAGAAAAGAGAGAGAGAGACCAAGAGAGGTTAGAGGGTATTAGCATTACTAGTGAATGAATTACTCCCAGGATAGAAATTGAAAGGAAAGAGAGAGAGAGAGTGATTACAATTACAGCGCAAGTGCCACTTCAGACTAGGAGAGCTGGTGTGGGGTGTGTCATTTTCTGGGGGTGCCCGCCCTGAATACCCTGAGTACCTTTTGATCTCTGATTGGCCACATCTCTCCAGGAGTGTCTGGACTACCTGAGAAGAAATGTTTGTGCACAGGGCCCCACATGCCCCACTTGACTTGACAGCCCAGTTACTCATTATGCTTCCATGGATGTTGCACTGAGGATTACCATGACTGCGTCAGCCTAAAGCTGTTGCCATGGCAACCACTGGTTGGGTTGAAAGGGGAACAGGTTATTGATTAAATGTATGGAGGGCCTTCCCTCTCCAACGCTAGTCTGGGTGACCTGTGAAGGCATGGGAAAACCCCATGTGCATAGGTAAAATATGTTATATTTGAAATATGTTTATTTTGTAGTCTTTGAAAGTTTTCTGACCAAGGAAACTTCCCATATAACAAAATTAAAAACTGGTTGGGACTCACTCAATGTAGTTTTCACTTTTTAAAAATTATGTTGGAACCATTTAGTGGCAGTTAGCATACAGATTCATATACAAACATTTCAGGATTTGCCTTCCTCAGCGCGTCCAACAAGAACCATGGAAAGAAAACAATGATTAGCGCAATGTGTAGCGAACTTCAGCTCAGATAGATGAAGCCTTTGTAAGGCGTCTAAAACACCACAGGGCCGAGCTGCTCCCCTCAGTGTGTGAAAGATAAACCTGGAAATTCCTTTCACGGCGTTTTGAATTTGGCCTTGTGATCGGTAACGTGTCCCACCACTGGGGGGTGAGGGGGGTGTCTGAACAGAGGACATTCTCTTTCCTGTCTTAGTTTGAGCAATGTCCACCAGGAACTAAGCCTTCTCCTGGTAACACTTGACTTGAAGTGGGTCCCATCATTTTGTGTTCATAACACCTTAATGCTTGCTACATAATGCATCATAAGCAATGCCATGGCCACACATAAATAACATAAAGCATAGGACATGTGACACATAATGTAATGTCACTAGTGTCATAATGCTTTTCATTACATGCTTCGTGGCTTTAGTTATGTCAGTTGTTATAAGCTGTTCATAATCTTTATTAGTTCTTGGATGGGAGACCTCCTGGGAAAATTAAGATTCTGCTATTTGTGGCGTTGGTGGGCCAGTAGGGATATGGCCTTCCCTCTGGACCAAATTAAACCCCAATACCCCAGTGCAGTGACAGGGACACTAACTATGTAGGACAGTTGTTCCCAACCTTTTCTATACAAAGGCATGCTGTTTTGCAATAAATACATGGCACACCAATTTTTACCCAACCGAATTGCTGTGGCACTAAAGCCACATTTATACAAAACCTAAAACGACTAAAGCCTCAATTCAATACATCCATTCAGTATTTAAAACAGATTACAATGAGCACCCTATGACCAGTTACACATATTAAATATAATATTTTCTATGATGCACACACATTCAACTGAATCAAATATTTCAGCTGTGTTGAGTCTGCATTTTTTCATTACTCAGTGCTGTAATTTATATTTGTAACACAATAAAAGGTTTCTTCTGAACTATTAAAAACACTTCTGGAATACTTATTTAGCTAAATGGATAGCAGAAGAATGGAAACTAAAGCAATAGTGCGGGTAGCATTTTACCTGAAACTTTAATGTGACACGTGGCCCTGCTGACTGCTGTTGACACTTTCATAATGCAGTTGTAGGCACGCATTTAATAATATATTGTGCAGTTTCATACATATATAATAATATATGGTATGGTGTTGTATTTGTATAAAATGGAAAATTGTTTCTGTATATATTCTGAAATATATTCTGTATTGTCTTACTTTATAACAAAATATATAATGTTCCTCTAGTTTTTGGATTTCACATTTTACTATATCTTATGTATTTTGTTCTGGCTGGGAAAAGCAATCTTAACTAAAACCGTGGAGTGGATAAATACATTTTTCTCCATAAAAGAGTGATGAATATGCCAGGAATGCAGGAAGTTGTAAATAATTCAAGAAGGTGCGGAGAGTTTATTATGCAGGGTCTGTGATAAGGCACATTTGCTCTTTACCTTTCTCTCCCTCCTGCATTGTTTCAGGGGGCAGGGTGGAGACTAGGGGGTGGGTGCCAAGGAATGAAGTGGAGGGCGGGGCTTGTCTCCTGGCTGTGTTTGTTCTTTTTTTTGTGTGTGAGTGATTGTGTCAGTGTACAGCACTCACAGTGAGCAACCATTCTCTGATGTCTAGACATTTATCTCTCCTTCCAGGACAGCCACAATGCATGTGAGTGTGTTGCTCTCAATGTGAACTTTTTTATTTTAGTCTGTAGGTTGTTGTTGATTGGGATTGGTGACGCTTTTGTTTTCTGAGTTGATCAGAGTTAGTATTCTGTATTGTGGTGAGTATAAGAGTGTTGGTTTTTGGTAGAACGTTAAATAATAAATGTTCCACTGTGGTGTGTTTATGAGGTCGGTATTAGTTTGCTGTGTGATGTGTTGAGTAGGTTTGTATTCATTTGCCCCACTGTGTTGTGTAAGTCTTTAAGTGTTAATTTGCTGTAGTATGTTGAGTAGGTGTTAGTCTGCAGTGTGTTGACTTGGTCAGTGGTTGTGTGCTGTGGTGTGTTGAATAGGTCACGTGTAGTGTGTTATCTCGACCACCATTATAATTACAGTGTTACGGGGTGGGACTGTTCCCTATTAAAGAGGGAAAGAGCTGTGCAGCCATGTATGTTTTGGAAGGTGCTGCATATGTGCTGTGTGTTTGTGGATGTGTCTGAGGAGAGAGTGGAGGGGTTGAAAGCACGGCAAAATTAGAGACGCACGGTTTTGTGTTGCCTCAGGGGGTGAGGCGGCTTTCGATCTTGTCACAATGGGATAATCTGTGGAGATTGACTCGTAATTTAGATCTTAGAGCTAAATTGCAGGTCTGTGATGTGGTTGTGGTTATGTTGGGTTGTCTCATCTTGCTGGGACACAGTGGGGCTAGTTCAGCTCGTCGTTGTTGTGGCTCATTTTGTCCCCATCTGAACAAATTCAAATCAGGTAAACAATGTTCTGAATCCAGTGGCAGAGTAAAGTTTCATCTTCAGTCCTTTTAGCACTGCGCTGTGGAAACAGGTCAGCTGCTTACTGTTAGTGTGCAGACGCGCTCTATATTTTTTAATGTGTAAGATGAGTCACAGGAATGAGTGTGATTACAGGGTGGGCTGAATTCAGGTACACAGAGACACACACACAGCAGACTGATTCAAAGCCAGCGCTCTCGCATACACGGCCAGTGCACGGTTTGCATTAGCTCATGATGCGTTTCACTTGTCTTCATCAGTATTATCTGTCATTTGCAAGCTATATTGGTGGGGTTGAAGGGTTCCACAAATGTACAAAATATTAAATATTAATTTTATTTTACTTATTTTATATGTTTTCAGACCAATTGCACTACTTAATCAAATGTAATAAATCACTTTATAGTGAATCTGAGTTCAGATTGTTTAAACACTTGTAATTGGGGGAAAGGCCAAGTCCAACTCAAGCTGCTCCAACACTGTACAGACCAGCGCTACAGTCTCCCTTTGAAGTCCAGGTCACATGCAGCTCTAACCCAAATCCATGGAATTACCTGGCCTTGACCTCCCAAAGCATCAGCACAATAGCCCGATAGCTTGTTTCCCACGGTGAAGGGTTCTGGTGGCTCTGTTACGCTGTGGGATGCATTTTCCTGTCATGGTTTAGGTCCACTCAACCCCTTTGAGGGAAAGGCAAATGGCAATAAATACAAAGCCATTCTGAGTGATCACCTTAATCTATGGTGAAGCATTTACATCCTAATGGGAGTGGCTTCTTCCAGTGTGACAATGCCCCCATCTACAGGGCACGAGTGGTCACTGAATGGTGTGATGAGCATGAAAATGGTGGCCAAAAATGGTGATAGTGGCCCAACACCCCATTAAGACAATTGATGTTGGTGTTTCCTCTATTTCAACCTTGTACGCCAAATGGCAGCTGGTCAGTGGGGGATTGGCAGCAGTTGCAGTTGGCTGGAGGGTGGAGCAGACTAGCTGGCACGCAAGGTTGGGAGGTCAGCCGAGGTCAATGGGGCATGTGTGTGGTGTGTGTGTGTCTTTAGGGGGAGCGGGAGGAGGTTCCTTTGATTTTGGGTGGTCAGTCATGCAGCTGCTGCTTCCATCTGTGTGCGTGTGTGTGTGTGTGTGTGTTTGTGGGGGGGCTACAGGTAGGCAAGCTATAACAAATGGATGCCCTATGTTAGAGGCATGTTGTTTCAGAAGTGCTTGGGCTTCCAACGAGTCTGCTGTAAAGCAGTGGTGGGCAATTCCGGTCCTGGAGGGCTGGTGTGTTTGCAGGTTTTTGTTTCTACCAATTACCCTGGCTCAATTATGTAATCAGTACATTAATTGTAACTAGTTAATTCATTAGTAATTAGATACGCCAATGCTGGTTCACTTGTAGATTAGACCACAGTAACATGTTTCATATGGGTACACAAGAACAGCCTTCAGCTGTCAGTCATGGGCTTATCAAGAAATCCTTCTAAAATGTCAGATCAGAATAAGAGCAGAAGTTGGCATGAAATCCAGAAACGGATATGGCCCTCCTTGCCCACCCCTGCTGTAGAGGACCGACGTGCAGTCTGTCAGTTCCCCTTTGGACACTACCCCCACCCTCTCATCAGATAGTGAGGACAATCAGGCAAGGGGCAGCTGAGGTGGGGTGAGGTCTGCAGGGACAGACTACAGTGGAAACGGTGTGGACAGGAAGCTGTGTGATGTCACGGCAGCTCCATCGAGGGTTGGAGTTCTTTTGAAACGGCCATAGCAGTTAGTTTAATAGATTTTTTTTTCTGATTTGCGACTGGCTCAGTGTTGAGAACACGGTGCTCTGAGAGTGCAATGCGTTCCAAAACGTCCTCTATTAAAGGGTCCCTCTGGGCAGGGGGAGTGTAAGTGTGGGCGTTGGTTTGGGGGACTTTGGTTCCTCTGTGTCTGTCCTGTTTATGCAGTCTTCTCCTGTTGGTACATGATGCTTTGAAACACTGCGTTCACTGAGACGGCCCCTGGGACAGAGCGAGATCAAGTGAGGACAGGGCGCCACCCCTCACTTCCGGCCCCAATCTTATTGCTTCTCACTGCCGTCCAATTACTTCCCACTGAAATATGACTGGTTCTCACTGAAATCTGATTGTGTCTCACTTATATCTTTTTTGCTAACTGACTGGCTTTCGCAGATTTCTTACTATTGTTTACTGATCTCTGACTGCTTCTCATTGTGTTTCTCAGGAGCGACAGAGACTGGAGACCATCCTGAGTCTGTGTGCGGAGTACAATAGGGAAGATTTGACCGGTGGGGGAGAGGCAGGGCGTCTGGGCTTCCCTGGGATGGGCCGGGGTGAAGGGGGCACTAGGAGATACACCACGGAAACCGCCGGAGCTCCCATGTCTCTCCGTGGGGCACAGAGACACAGGGAGAGCGATGAAGAGAACCTGAAGGAGGAGTGCAGCAGTACAGAGAGCACGCATCAGGAGGTGGGCATACGCTGCACAACAGACCGCCCCGATCACAGACTGCACTGATCACAGACCATTTCATTCACAGACCACTGATCATAGACCATTTCATTCACAGACGGTACTGATCACAGACCATTTCATTCACAGACTGCACTGATCACAGGCCACTTCATTCACAGACTGCACTGATCACAGACCACTTAATTCACAGACTGCACTGATCACAGACCACTTCATTCACAGACTGCCAATGTTCTGTCACAACAAATGAACACCAATATTTTGCAATATATTAGCGCACAGCATATACTCCATTTCAGTATGTACTGCTTTCCTCTTTAAGTGTATACTGCATGCTGATGTAGAATACATTGTCTATAGCATGTACATTTAACAACAATTTATGCTTTATAATAGGTGGAACACATTAAACATATAAAAAATGTTGTCCCTGTTATTTGTATTCAATCATTTAATGTGAAATACCTCATCAGCAAGGCATGATATATGTGGAAAATGGAAGATTTATAATGCCTTCATTCTGAAATTATATTAAAACTGCCCAGCTCTCATGCTCAGCTGATTTACCCCTCCCCAGCATGAGGACTCCTCTGGCACTGGCAGTGTTGTGCGACAGGAGCTGGGCTACCTGGAGGAGGAGAGGGTCAGAGTCCTGGCCCGCATCGATGAACTGAAAACCCGCATTACAGAGCTGGAGCAGCAGCTGCAGGAGTCCCGGCAGGAGGTGAGCTGACACCAGCTAAACAAAAGCGATGCACACCAGGAGAGAGCAGGGAGGACTGGGTAGGGCCAAGAGGGGGGAGCAAACTGCAATGGAGGGGATGGAGGATGGAGGCCAAGTTGTGGGCCTGGGCCTGGGCCTGGGCTGGAGTGTGACGTCTGTCCCCACCGCAGGCTGAGATGGAGCGGGCACTGCTGCAGGGAGAGAGGCAGGCGGAGCTGGAGCAGATGGAGGCAGAGATGGAAATCATCACACAGCTGCAGGACAAACTCGGCGAGCTGGAGACTGCCATCCAGAGGAAGAAAGACAAGGTGACTGACACACCCCAGTACATTTTAATAGGTTCAGTGAGCCAGAGAGTGGCATCTAAGGAATAACACACACACACACACTCATTTAATCTCACTGATAAACACTCTCAAAAACACCAAACTTGGCCCAGCTGACCTCAAGCAGACATGGATACTGATATGAGGTTTTCCATATGTTATACTTAAAATGTCCTCCAAGTCGAAAAAAATCTAATGGAAGGTCATTAGTGCTGCTGTTGTAGAAATACCATCTTTTTAAACAATTTACATATGCTGTATATACATAATACCATATTTATAAATCTCTATACACATGCTGTATATTGTCTTAATGTTTTGGGGGGTTTTAGTTCATTTGATTAGCTGCTTTGAAACAGGGGCTATATGTACACAAAATACACAACTTGTACTGGAATTGGTGTGTGATAAATATCCATTATCTGGAGAATCACCATGGCAAAGGTTTACCGAAGAACCAGACCATAATACTCTTACAGGTAAAATGTTCTCTACACACAAACATGAAGTCACATGTCTGCCTTCAGTACATTTTGATTCATGTGTAAGGGGAAGGGAAGGATCAATACAATTTATTACATTTTATTAGAATAAAGTTAATGCGGCCTCCCGTGTGGTCCATACAATTTATTACATTTTATTAGAATATAAAGTGGCCCTTAATGCTTGGTGAGTGACGTCTCGGAAAAACTACTTTACACTAGGGGGATTGTAAAAATAGCGGGTCTAATTGGCTACCAAATTGGGAGAAAATGGGAGAAAATCAGAAACAAATTTTTTAAGAATAAAGTTAATGCTGTAGTAAAAAATATTTACACTGTGTGTGCGGTGCGTCTGCGTCTGGGGAATCATCAGAAACCTGGCTTCTGTGTGGCGTGGTTGGTCTGAATGCTCTTTAAACAGCTGGACTGTCTTTCTTTGGTACTTAAGGTGGCTTAGTGAATGAACAGCCTTTTTTCAAGGCTCTGGCATTCCTTGAAGGTATCTCTGCATTCAGCCATAAAAAACAGTTGAAAATACACCATTGTGCACTTACAGGACCCAGTGATAACACTTCTCATTGCACTTCTATGTGTCTGCTCTAAAAATATGTGTGTCAGGGGCCTTGAGCCTTGAAATAGCACTGTGTCAGTCTACTTTCACCTTTTGGATTGGATTTGTCTTCCAAATGCATGGTGAGTGGTGGTTTAGTTGTTAGGATGTCACAGGTGGCATAGCGACAGCTTTTTTTTGATCATCTGTGTATTTTGGGGTTTTATCTCCTCTTTCACTCTTTCTTTTTTGTACAATCCTGCCTTATCAGGGCTTGTTTCCAGTGCGGCTTGGCTTTACTAACCGGCTTGCGCTAACTCTTACACTCTCGCCGCCTCTCACAGCGGCACTGTGAGGGTCCATCTCTGGCGTGGTGAACTGTCCTTCCATGTCCGTTGAGAGGGTAGCCTGGGGTCTGTCTAAGGATGGGAAGGTGCTTGGTTTCCACTGTGACACTGGATTTACAGCTTTGGGCGATATGTAGGCCAGGGATGGCGTGATGATAAGGGGTTAACCTGTTTCCATGTTCAGTTAGTGCCCTTTAACACTGTGCTACTGTGGGTCACTAAATCAAAATCCACTGCCAGACCACAGCAGATTTGTCATTCCCAGGCAATTTTAGGAAGACTGTTTATTGTTAAAATACAGTAAACAGAGAGAGAGAGATTTCTCCACATGAACAGATCTAAAGTAATTTATTATTTTATTTGGCCAAGAGGCCATTTCCTGTTACAAAATATGGTCCTTTAGGAGCTGAACCAGAGATGGTATGCCTGGCCTTCCATGACAAACTATTTTTTTATTTTGCACGGTAGAGCAAGCCACTAGGTACTATACCATGATACTGTACTGCTGCGTTTTGTATTCATGTGTAAGAGAAGAGATGATCAAAATGTATTTAGTCTTACAAATGCATGCCGGAGAAAAGCTTTGTCCTCCCCCAAACACACCTGATCTTTGCCCACTTATTATATCCTTTTGAGCTTTGAAGAATGACCGCAAACCAGTTTTATTTTTCTCTTCCCTTTGGGGAATCCAATATCTTAGATTTAGAGGCATTTCAGTTTTATTTTAACTAACTCAATTTCATTGGTATAGTAAAAACAATAACAGGCTGCCTTCATGTTCTAAAATAACAAGCCAATCTAGCCAAAGGGGCCTTTATATATTTTATTATTTTTTAAACCCACAACATAACACACAAGAGATTAATGTTACACGTGCCTCCAGGGCAGGTAACTTTAAACGTCCAGATCTCAGTGGCACTGACAGGTATGAGAAATACGGCATGCAGGTGGCAGAAACCCATGGTGCCACTGGGTGTTGTCCCATGGGGGAGCTGGCATTAAGAGCTAATGAGAGGACCAATAACAGCAGCATCTGTTGCTATTGGATGAGAGTTGGCCACATCTGCATGGTTGCCATGGTTTCAATGCTGTAGACATAACATCATACACAGAAAGTTGCTGGTTTGATTTCTAAGTTGTGACACAGCCAGGTGCTTAATGTGACCTGCTTCAGTACATATTCAGCTGTATGAATGGATAGCATACAGTACAAAAATAATGTAAGCTAGGCTGCCTTCTAAGCCAATACCCACATAGCTTGGGAGTGCATTCTTTTTGGAAAATGCTCATTGCAAAATGCAAAATGGCATTGCTTGACTACTCAGTCTACTACTTAGATCCTCAGTGAATAAATACATTCAAGTTCCAAACTGGCACTGAACCACATTGGGGTTGAACCACAGGTCACCACAGGTAACCAACCTGATGCATGACCATGTTTTAACTGTCAGTAGATTAACTCATAATCTTTTAACATGTATGTGTAATTGAAGTTTGAAACTAGTTTCAGGAGAAAGCTACTGAAGTAAATGTACTCCAGGAAGATGCTTAGAGCTTAGTTGACACTGAAGGGTTCTTATTAAACACAGTTCGTTTTCTGTATAACCGATAGTAATACCCAGATGGAGATGAAAAATGGCTGAGGGAACTAACAAAGGTTGTGTATGTGAAAATGTGTTTGTGCAGAAGACAGTCCTATTCACAGGGCGCCTTGAGATAACCGTGAGAACTACACGGTTCCAAGCGCACTGGCAAGTCAATGACACCCATACAAATGTAATTTATAATACGCCCAATCAAACACTTTTCCAGGGTTTCATTTTTTTCTTCTAAAATCTCCCTAGGAGCCTCAGGACAATCAGAAAAAAGGGTCTGACCCCCACCCTACCCCTCCATGTTTGGTCTCTCCTCTAACCAAAAAAGCTACTGCATGGAGTGGATTTGAGCTGTGTGGGTTTTTTTTCTTTCTTTCTTTTTCCCCTTCCCTCCCTGGACTGTGTGTGTGTGTTTGTGTGTACATGTGTGTGTGTATGAATGTATATGTGCATTGGTGTGTGTGTATGTGTGTATATGTGCATTGGTCTGTGTCCGTCCGTGTGCGTGCGTGCGTGCGTGCGTGCGTGTGTGTCTGTGTGTGTGTGTGCGGGTGTGTGTTCTTAGGAGAGAGCAAAGGTGGTGGGTGAGCGGGAGACCCTGGCAAGGCTCCTGGATGGATCCAACGAGTTGAGGAGCCAGCTGCACAACTGCCCTGAGTCCCTGAAGGAGCAGTTACAGGACCAGCTCAAAAGGGTCAGTCTCAACCAAAGAACAGCAGCCCTGCCTGTCCCACCCTGTGCACAATACATACTGAGCTTCTCAGCCCTCTACCTTGCACACCCCCTCCACCAATTTCAGGGTGAAATTTCAGCAGTGCTGACCAGTATATTTGTAGCCTGTATAATCGTCCATTCTAAATACAGTGGAACCTCGGCCCGTGAACGCCCCTACTCACGAACAAATCGGTCCACGAACACACTTTCCGAACAAATTTTCACTCGGCCTGCGAACAAGCCCTCGGTGCACGAACGCACAAACACACAAACTCGTGGGCTTCTCGCCGTAGCGCGTCGTGGATAGCGTCAGTTGTGCTTAGTATTCAGCGTTGTTTACATCGTTCGTCGTTGTGTTCAAACCACTTCAAACGATACAAAGAAGAGAAAAAACACCAGAAACACAGTTGCCCGATGTTATTATGGAATCAGACTCTCCCTCGAAGGCCTCTCCTTCGAAGGAGTAGTCTTCCTCCTCCTCCTCTCCTCCTCCTCCACCATCCACCTGTGCCAGAAACTATCAACCACAAAGGTAAAGTGTACAATTATTATGTTTTATTTTAGTATTAATGTATTTTTCTATAATTAAGGTTGTCTTTAATTCCTTTCTATATTTTTGCCACACATAAACCCATAAAAAAGTTTAAAAAAAGTGTTTCTGGGGCTGGAGAACAGATTAATTGGATTTACATTATTATCCAATCCAATTATTATCTGATTATTTCGGTTTGCGAACATTTCGGTTCGCGAACGGAGTCAAAGAACGAATTAAGTTCGTGGGCCGAGGTGCCACTGTACTGTATATTTATATTTATTTACTTTATTTAAACAATTTGTACCATTGAGATTGAGGGACCTGGTCCTTATTTCACACAAGACGGTCAGGTGTCATGACTGTTCATCAGACAACAGTCTTCGTAATGGCACGGTTGTAACATTGCTGAGAGTGGAACAAGCCAATGTAATGAGTCAGGCTACATAACGATGAAACACTGGGAGATTTTAAAAACCGCAACAAACGCTCTTTTTCTCCAAGCAAATGCCGTATAGCTAACTAAATGTAATCTTATTTGTAAACAATGGAAAAATGGAGAGCATACAAGACCAATTTCACTTTTACTTTAAGTTTTGTAATTAGCACTCCTATTTTTGCAAACAACGAACCAAATTTTACAGCATGAAACAAAAGGATGCGGGTATCGTACCAAGCTGTGCTGTCAAAGACCAGACCAGCACGATACAGATCGGTATGGCTTGATGGTATAAAAAGGCTATTAGTTAAGAACGGGCCTGTTTTTAATTAATTTAAACCTTTTCCAACATGCACACGATAATAATCAGTTTCTTCCTTAAGAAGCATCATGTGCTGTACAGTAATTACATTTTGACTGGAATGAATTCCCTGACTAAAAAGCATATTAAAATGTAGTTTTCCCATTCTCAAACCCAAATGTTTGAACTGGAAGAACTGGAAAAGGTCATAATATCAGTGTACAAGTTGCGTCACTGCACAACAAGTAGTAGTATTAGCACTAGCTGTAGTACTCGCTGTCAGAACATTGCTTTGACACAGCCATGAAAGTCATGAGCAGAATTTTTAACTGGTGATGATTGTGATTGATGTGATGATCTCATAAAATCCAAATCAAGCCAAACAAACTCTAGGTCATTGGACTGCTGGATTTTCTCACACCCTGTCTTCTCTCTCCTCTACCTCAAAGGTGCAAAGATGGGGGGGTCAAAGAGCAGGGTACACTGGTGCATTGTGGGTGAATCTATAAGAGAACAGAGCAGGTTTCTCAGCACTTTGCATGAGTGTCTCACACAGTTAGTTTGGTGTTGTCTCTGTTGGCTTGGTCTTTTTCTGCTGGTCTATTTATAACTGCTTCTAACTCTTTAACAATTTACTAATCTATTAACTTAGTCACTAACTGAATCCAATAATTGCGTTCTATTTTTATACTTCTGTATTGTTCTTTCTTGGATAGAAAATCCTTTGAGTTTTATCACCTCTGACTTGGTAGGATTAAGGGTGTGAAGTATATTTGTTCACACTCAGTGCTAAAAGAAACTCATGGTTTTTGTACTGCCGCATTTCATGACCATACGTCTTCAAGACGTTTTATCTGCGTTCTCAAAATGGAGCTATGCTGATCTGTATTGTATGCTAAATAGTTGTAGATTTGTGCAGACTTTATAAAAATACACATAAGTGCCAAAATAAAGGAAACACCAACATAAAGTGCCTTAATAGGGAGTTGGGCCACCACGAGCCATGTGCCTTAGCATGGATTCTACAAGTGTATTGGAGGGATGAAATACACATTTTCCACAAGAAATTCCATCATTTGGTGTTTTGCTGATGGTGGTGAAAAGTGCTGTCTCAGGCGGCGCTCCAGAATCTCCCATAAGTGTTCAAATGGCTTGGGATCTGGTAACTGAGACGGCCATTGCATATGGTTTTTCATATGAGTTTTCATGATCATCAAACCATTCAGTGACCACTCTTGCCCTGTGGATGGTGGCATTGTCATCCTGGAAGAGACCACTCCCATCAGGATAGAAATGCTTCACCATAGGATGAGGTGATCACTCACAGAATGGTTTTGTATTTATTGGCATTTACCTTGCCCTCTAAGGGGTTGAGTGGATCTAAACCATGCCAAAAAAATGCACCCCACACCATAACAGAGCTGCCAGAACCCTTCACCGTGGGAAACAAGCACTTGGGCTTGCAAACACATGCACTTATCTGCTTGTTGAGAAAAGGTTGAAGGATGACTCGTCTGACCATATGATTTTTATCCAATGCCCATTAGACCACTACCTGTGTTCTTTGCACCACTTTACTCACAAACTTGCATTTGTAGGGGTAATAAGGGGTTTATGCACTGCAACCTGACCATAGTATCCCTCTCTGTGAAGTTCTCGACGGACTGTTCTTTATGAAACTGCCTGCTCATGTCCTAGATTGATATTTGAAGTCAACTGATTCAGAGTTGCTTGTCTGTTTTGCATTGCATCTCAACATGCACAGATGCATACTCTAGGAGTATCCCCTAGTTTATGATGTCTTTCCTCCAGACTTCCATACCAACATCACCTTAGCCTCTGTTGCTTATGAAGTTGAGCAGTCTTCATCACTGAAGCACCTGCCAAACGTTCCTCAACAATCACCCCCCTTGACCCTAAGCATGATGGGATGTTAATGGGATGTCTGAATATATTTTGTGTTTCCTTTATTTTGGTTGTTACCTATATATTCACATCCCATCATGGTTGATGGTTTCTTCTACATCTCCTCTGTAGTCCCCATTCAACCTTCTCCCTTTTGTGCTATCACCCAGCTTGACTTGATTTCTGTCATTTTGCATGATGATTTCTGCCCCATGAGGGTAGAAATCTATCGGTGGCCTCGCAGACCAACCCGTGGACCCATACCAAAGTCACATGATCTACACAGATATGATAAATGATGATGTTCTTGTTTGATGACAAGAATATGCCATTCATACCATCTAGACTATCCATTTTGGTAGGGTGACACAGTGTGGCACAGTGTAACGATTGCAGCAATCCTAAATGAGTTTTAGTTTTGTAGTTGTAGAAAATGTCACCTCGTCATCTGGGAAGGTGTGTCCTCTTGCAGCACTTGCCCCAGCCAATGGGCATGCATATGGATTGAGATTTGAGGGGAATGTCCACTAATTATCTGCAGTACACCAGATGGTGCTCTGTGGTGACCTCCCCTTGTCTGTGGTAACCCGCCTTGTCCTGGGATCTTTGTGATGGTGGAGGATGCAGGAGGCAGGGCTTACTCCTGGGCTCTTTGTGGATGGATGGGGAGTGTGTTTAGGCTCTGTAGTGCGCCCTTCTGGTTCTGGGCTCTCTCGGGGGGGGGGGGTTATTGTAGGAGGCGGGGCTCCATGGTGACCCCCCTCCCCTGGTCCTGGGCTGTTTTCAGGAGGTGGAGACACTGGAGTCTGCCACTAAGCGGTTTGAGGACCTGGAGTTCCAGCAGCTGGAGAAAGAGAGCAGTCTAGAGGAGGAGAGGGAGACCATGAGCCAGCAGCTGCTTCAGGAGCGGGCCGAGTACCACAGCAGCATGTCCAAGAGGAAGGTGCGATTGACACGGCTCTAGGCTTGCTCTTAGGGTGTTCCACATTTTTATCCTGGAAAATAGTAATAAAATTGTCCTTGTAAAATTGTGCAAATCAGAAATGATAATACAAAAATTCTTGCTAACTCACTAGCTTGATGCAATTTTACCATCATGCGTAGAGATTTCACTGTACTGATATTGCTAACAAATTGGCTACCTTTCTTGCTTATGAATTAGAAGTTCCATATGTGCTTTTGTATTGTATACATACAGTGAGTATAATAAGTATTCACCCCCTTTGGCATTTTTCACATTTTATTTTCTTACTTCATGGAATCAAAATGTATTTAATTGGGATGTATTCCCACCGATCAACACAAAATAATAAAAACAGACAATACTTGATTCCATAAGTATTCACTCCCTTGACTGAATACTTGGTAAAAGCACCTTTAGCTGCAATTACAGCTGTGTGTCTATTTGGGTAAGTCTCTACCAACTTTACACATCTTGACACTGCAATTTTCACCCATTCTCCTTTACAAAATTTGTTTCATTAGAACATTTTCACATGATTGTTATGAATAGTTCATTCTCTTCCTGACCAACTTGATAGCCAAACAACCAAAATCGCATCACCAATTTACTACCTAGTTACTAATATACATGATAGCAACCTGTATAGAATATTATAAATTGTTAAGTTGTAATGTTCATTGCATATATTCCAACACTATCAATGGGGTAAATATAAAGTGTGACCACTATGATACTACAGAATAATCTTTAATTAAGGTAAGCATACCACCATTTCATTATTTAATGGCTTTTAAAAACTTTTATAGAGATCCATGAATTTGAGCAATGATATATATTTTTTTAGCTCCATGGTGAAGAGGTAGAACATTCTTGGAAGGGGGACTGCTTTCCTTAAATGACCCTTATATCATTTTTTCCCCCCTATTCTCTCAGGAGAAAGTGGCGGCCCTGGAGAGCCAGGCCAGTCAGCTGGGACTGCAGGCAGCCCAGGAGCGTGAGAGACTGGCCAAGGACAGGACTCTCACCCTGCAGCTGCTCCACAAGGTGCTGCCTTCCTGGACCCTCACTCACTACCCCCCACGTTCTTTGGGCTGCGCTTTCATGCATTGTCCATCCAAAGAGTATGGTCATTGGGGTGATATCACATAGAATTGTGTTGAAAATGTGTTGTGTAAATCATTAATATATTTGTATTCTCTCTCTTCCATTCAATTCCATATCTTCTGGGGTGATGGATAAAGTACAATTCACAAAAAGCCCATGCCCTCATCATCTATTGATATCTCACTTCCTGCTCACTGTCCCCTTAATTTCTGCCCGATCCTCATTGACATTGAGATGTTCCCCTGTGTTACAGGAGAAGGAAAGGCTGACTGCCCTGGAGAAGAGGTACCTTAGCCTAACTGGGGGAGGGGCTTCTCCAAGAGCACCACCACTATGAAGGAGGTGAGGGAATTTTCCACTGCTGCCTATGGTCCACACCTGGGATTGCACTCGTTCACAAATTCCCAAGCAAAGACAGACAGAAACCCAAAACCAGATTCAATGGATTATCCAGAAATCCAGTAATCAAGCATTCAATTACTTAAAACATTATTGCATCAACCATTCTTTCAAAATGATGGATACAATAGCATTTTAAAATCATAAAAAGTCCTAAATCCCAGGGTTCCTGTTTTTAATCTGACTCAGTGTCTGGCTTGATAGTTTGTCCCAGTGACCTTCATCTAACCTTCCTGTACATTGAACCTTAACTTGACCTCAGTCTGAGAACTGCATGACCAATTTTGTTAGAGCCTAGAAACTTTGTAGAAACTGTGACCAAGAGGATACATATAGAAGGAGTGAACTTTGTCAGAGAGCGACGCTAGCCATTCTATAGTGGAGGAACAGGTTGACTTCAGACAGCTCCTGACTCTGTAAACTTCGAAACAGGAATTGCTTCACATCAGCGAGCCTGACCTTCTAGAGGAAGCCTTTACCCCGAGTCCCCTCTGCCGACCCATTGCTTCCTATTTACACACTTCCTCCCCTCAGTTTTATCCCATCAACCCTGAAGAGGTAATCTGACTAACTGTCAACGCATGCAGCCTGAGCACTTACACTCCTGTATGACCTTGCTCTGCACACAAATGGCATTACTGCTACTGCGAATTTAAAGCATAATGCAAAGCAGAAACATCTGTAAACCATACCATTGGGTTGGCAACTGATTAATCTATATTACCACCTTATAGTCTTCTCACATCAAACAGCTGAAGCTAAGTGAGGTTGTACTTGGCACTTGGATGGGAGGCCTCCTTGGGAAAAACAGGTTTCTGCTGGAAGTGGTTTTGGTCGGCCAGTAGGGGGGCATTATTTCCACTGGATCATGTAAAAACCAATGCAGTTAGGGGAACACTATATATGAAATTTAGATATATGCCATTTAGCAGACTACTACTATCTAGAACACTACTCTAGAAGATTCCATCCATGGATGAAACATGAGTTCCTGACTTTCTGTGGTCATAAAAGCTATCATGGTACTCTTTGAAAAAGTAGGGGTGTTAGCCCCAGTATCCTAGCCAAATTCCCAAACTTCATCTGGCCACCAAATCATTCCAGCTACAGTTGTTTGGATACACAACCTCTCACAGTGCCAACCCACCTTGACTCCACAGGTTGCCACTGCAAGAGAGAATTAACCTCACAGTTGAGGGCACCTTTACATTTGTAAATGGCCATTGCCAGCGCTTTGATGAAACCATGGAAAATCATCCACACGCTCTGGCCACAGTGAGACCTTGATTTGTGTTTTAGTTTAATGTAATGTTGGTGGATAGAAGTTTGGTTTAGTGTTGCTGGAACTGAATTTCTTTTGTCATCCGTGTCTACAGTTTTGAAAAGAATCACATTGTTTTTCTTTCTGTTCATGGTTTACACAACTAGCGGTGCTCTCTCTCCAAACTACAGAACTTTAAGATATCATTCAGGTTTACCAAGCATTTGTACATACAGCTTATACTTTATTCATTTATACAGCTGGATTTCTACTGCAGCAGTCCAGGTTGCAGTACAAATTCAGATCTCAAAGCAGAGGGGTTTGAATCTGCAACCTTCTGGTTGCAGGCCACGTGCTCTAAACGCTGTGCCACACTTGTTTAGGTGTCCTATAGTTGATTGATAGTGAAGAGCAAGCTCATTCTGACTATGTAGTTATTTAAAGTAATATCACCGTAATTGTACAAACACTAAAATCCCAAATTATATACTGTCAATGGCATGAAATGCATAGTCATTATGTACACAGCATAGTCATTACTTCTTGGTACCATACCTGCTGGTATTTCCCTGTGTTTTCCTTTCACCTTATGTTGAGGTATTTGCATAGAATATTTTCTTCTGTAGAATTTAATTGAAGGTTCCCAATGTCATTACGGTAGTTATTGTCTTGGAGAAATGCATACTCATACAAAAATTTTCCGGACAGTTTCTGTTTTTAGGTCCATTTGATTAACAGATTACAGTTTTTACTCTTTCATAAACTAGGCCTTCTTGCATGCATGTCAAAAAGAGGTGTGTGTGTGTGTGTCTGCTTGCCGATGGGGACTGGGTGTGGTGCATGCATCTGGCTGTGATGGGGTTGTGGAATGAACTGACAGCCTCTTGTCCCAATTTGTGCTGCATTGGCCTTGGCTCTCAGGAGTACTTGAAGCTCTCTGACGTCTATAAGATGTGTGGGAACGGTTGCCCCGACAACCCAAAGGCCGCCGCTGCTCCTCACTGCCTCTCACTTGCTGTAGCTCCAGTTGCACCCAGCGAGGTACCCTGCCTCTCTTCCTCTTCTCTTTCTCTCTTTCTTTTTCTGTTGCTCTCTTTCAAGGGATTCAAGGGAGATCTTCTCTTGTGCTCTCTCTCCCTCTCTGTCTCTCTCTATAGCTCAACCCTACTCTCTCTGTCGCCCTCTCTAGCTTTCTTTCTCCTTCCCCTGCTAGTCTCTGGAAGCTCATTTCTCTGTGCGCCTGCTCTGAATGCATAGACTGTGCTTACTGAGCCATTGCCTTGGCCTTTGGGCTTATTGCCTTGCAGCTGTTTGGCTATCTGTACTGCCTATGAATGAGAGCGAAATTGTGATTTGTTGTATTAGATAATATACTGTGTGAGAGGACTGATGTGCAATTTGTGTACACTAAGGTATAGTAATATTTACCACTGTATAGGTTTATATTTTGCTGTGGTTATGTGGTCCATACCATACCATATTAAAACAGAATTTAAAGGTATTTCTTTTGAACTATTACTATCTTTTATTATTTCTAAGTTTTCCATCAAACATGTTATTAACATGCTTTAACATGCTTCATTTGCAGCAGCTAATCACCTTCTGTTAACAATTATGTGCTTCTTCCTCTCGCTCTGTCTGCCCTGCTGTCTCCTGCTTCCTTTTCCTATACTGTCCTTCCTGCCTCTCTCTCTCTCTCTCGCTCTCTCTCTCTCTCTCTCTCTCTCTCTCTCTCTCTCTCTTTCTCCCTCCCTATCTCTCTGTTTCTGTGGGAAGGAGTACGTCACTGTCAGCCAATTAAACCAGATCTTCGGGATGCCGAAGGTTGACCCCTCTCCCACCTCTCCTGTCCAATCATTCCAGTCTGTAGTTGCAGACTCCGCCTTCTCCTGCCACACCACACCACATGGCTCCTCCCTCTCTCTCTCAGTTGAGGTGTGTTTCCCCCCTTCCCATCATCCCCTTCATCTTACCTGTGAGAGATCCCATCTGTGTTTCATCCACCTACTGAATTTAGGTCACCCTAAACTCACGTGTCATTAGGAACTGGGTAAAGGTATCTAACCTCAGTGCACCTTGTCATTAACTTTGAATATAATTTTTTTTTTTACAATGCAAGTTTCTATTTTTGTTTGCATAGGCAACATTTTTCAAATTAATTTCAATAGCTGCTGAAACTGTGACAAGGACAAAGCACATTGTGGTCAGATTTCTGAGTCAAAGGTTCTGTGTGAAATGATGTGTGATGTGTAATGAAAGGTCTGGATTTGGGCTCTCAAATGGTTGCTTTTCAAGTACTCATGATTTATTTATACTGTCCCATAATGCCTTGCTTCACACCATTAATGTTGCACACCAGCAAATAATCTGATAGTAATCATTTAATAACCACATTATCCTCTAACATAAGAAGGACCAATTGTTAGCAACAATGTAGCTGTCTGTTTGTATTCCTATATATTAGCAAACTTTCATTTGACAGCAAAATAGGATATCTTCCATAGTACCATTACCTCAGCGCAACGTTTGCTTTGTCTAATTCCGTATTTGGTTTAGAATAAGTGTTACATTTTCAATGCAAATGTAAAAGAAAATTACTTTTGGTCATCGCAAACTGTTTTTGTGAAGAAATAAACACTAATATATAAATAGTGAGTCAAAGTTGAGGGAAAATATTGATTGAATCCAAGCCTGTGTTTCACTGTTGATAAACTGCTTGCTAAAACATCCTATAAAATGCAAATAATTAACTGGGAAAGGTGACTTTTTTGGGGGGGGGATATTTCTATTCATATGTACTTAAAAGCAAAAATCTATTGTTGATATGTAGCAACTACTCATGTGGTTGTATAATGCAAATCCTGACATTCATACAGTTTACAGTTTTGTAATGGATCTATTTAATGTTACTGAGGCATATTATGCAGGTAAATTATAGTAACAGTAGTACTGTTAGATTTTTTTGATGAATATGGTAAAAATGAGGACATGTAAACACGGTGGGTGCTTTTTCTATTTTGAATTATAGAATGCATGCTTTCTTTCAAAATAATTTCTCTTTTGAAAGAAAGCATGCATGGAAATACAATCACATCCTGCCTAGGCTTACCAAGGCTTGCTTTGGTGTAAGTTTGATAGACAGTTTTATTTTTTTATGCTAGGGACTTTCAATTTGGTGAGTGAATCTTACGAATTCTGTCATTCATCACTGAATCAAGGAGATTTTTTTAGTCATCCTCCTTATTGAGTGTGCCTTTCTCTCTCATTATCTTCCCCCTCCTCTTCCTCCTTTCCTTTGCTGCCTGTATATTTCCTCCCTGTCGGTTGCGCTCTCCGTCCTCCTCTTCTGGGATGCCCTGCTCCTCTCGTATATCAGCCTGACTGGACTAGGCCTCAGATCCCTGCTGTGGATTTGGAGCGCTGGTACCAGGATGTCATGGCTGCTGAGGAGGTTGGCCAGCCCTGCCCTCCCCCTCTCCCGGCCAAATCTCTCTCTGGCCGCCGTCCAGCGCAGGTAACGAGAGAGTCTGCTCTCCTTTTCTTCTTCACTCCTTTTCTTCAGTTCAACTCTGTTTCTCTGACTGAATGTTGCTTTCCTCTCCGTGGTGCAGGTGTTTTTAGGTCACTCTGTGGTCAGTGCTGTTCCGGGCCATTCTAATGAAGCGTTCATATCTCCCTTGCCTCATATTTTCCTATGTTTGATCCTCCAGTTTCACTCAATGCATGTTACAGTCGCGGAGTTGGGAGACATGAAATGTTCCCCCACTGTTCACAACTTATTTAAAATGGGATGGGGTCTTTGCTATGAATGCAATTAGGGATGAAAAAAAGTCTGATTCCAAACTGAAAGATCAAGTTGTGTTTGTGGCATCATAGGACATTTATGAACTTGATAGGTTTGTGGCTGTCTCTCAAACACATGAACAAACAAGGCCTCGTTGCATTGGTGTGTGAAGCAGTGACCTCTGACCCCTGCATCTGCATGTTCAGGTGTTCCGCTCCAGGCTGGACAGCGATGGCGGACAGGCGGGGCTCCGGTCCAAGGCCAGTGGCGGGTCTTCTCCTCAGTACAGCACGTCAACACTCGGGCGCAACACACCATCCAAAGTATGACACAGTGCTGGTGCATTAATTTCTCGCCTGCCTCCAGTGACATGCTGGCCTCTCAGGACATATGAACGAGTTGTGTCCTCCAAGGGTTTTGCTTATACTCTCTTATACTGACTACATTTTAATGGTGGATATACCCCTAACTGTAGCTGTATGGTATGTGTAGTAAACAAAGGGGAATAGGTCCGTTTTTATTACATTTTTGTTAAAAAGTTATGGTAGACACTTAATTATATTGAAAAGTGATACTGGGTGGTTTCATGGCATTCACCTGCCAACATGCCTGTGGGGAATGATGCCACCTCTCTCTCTCTCTCTCTCTCTCTCTCTCTCTCTCTCTCTCTCTCTCTCTCTCTCTCTCTCTCTCTCTCTCTCTCTCTCTCACACACACACTCTCTCACTCTCTCTCTCTCTCTCTCTCTCTCTCTCACACACACACACACACACTCTCTCTCTCTCTCTCTCTCTATGGTCTGTGCCCTCCCAGAGTCCTTTGATGAACCACAGCAACACGGGCAGTCTGCCCCGAAACCTTGCGGCCACCCTGCAGGACATTGAGACCAAGAGGCAGCTGGCCCTGCAGCAGAAGGGTAGGTCTCCCGGCATCGTCCCACAGGGCTCTGCTCTAGAGACGTCTCTGCTCTGCTCTGTCCATGAGAATCCTGCGTGGGCTCAGCACGGGCTGCTTCCCTTTGTGCTGTTGAACTTCTTTTACTGTATACCAACAAAAAAAACATTTTTGGAGGGCCTTGAGGATAAACAGAACAACCACCATGCGTTAAAAAGACAAGTGGTTTATATGATACAGTACTACAGGCCATTATATCACAAAGATAGAATAGGGATTGAAAAATTTGGTTGAGTTCAACACTGAGACAAACAAGTAGTTTTAATCTTTAAAAAAATTTTTTACAAAATATTTAATACACAAAGAACACAGAAAATATAGACACTTCGACTGCTATAGTAGGCCTTTATCAGTGTAACATGGTGTTTCTGCCACACTCCTCCAATAGAATGTGTGTGCTGCAATTGATATTGAGAGCAGGTTGTGCAGTTGTTGAAATCAATCGATTAGCAAAGCAGATCAATAAAACTTAACGGCCCAGGAAACTCTTTACTCCGCCCCCAATTTCTGGTCTTCTCTCCATAGTTTCTCTCCTGTTCTCTCATGTTCTTCTGTCCATCTCTGCCTGTCTCTGTCACCCTGCTCTGACTCACAGAGTCCTCATCACCAGTGTTTGAGCGTTACCACAGCAACAGCAGCCCCTCAGGTAGACGTTCATTCCTGGCTGTTTGTGTGTGCTTTCGTTTTCACGACATAAGGAGAAAAAGAGTGCGCAACGCTTCTCTGTAGAGAGACAGCAGGGCATGTCCGACCTCCTAGACCAGGGGTGTCCAATCCGAAAAGGATATTGTGGGTGCAGGTTTTTGTTCTAGCCTGGCACTGCAATGCCTGATTCAACTAATCAAGACTATGATTCGTTGATTAGTTGAATTAGGTGTTGTAGTGCTTGCCTGCACCCACACTGGCCCTTCTCGGATAAGATTAGACACCCCTGTCCTAGACACTGTTCTTTCTCTCTCTCTGTCCAATCTTTCTGTATTAGTTCAGAGAGATGTCTGTCCATGCAGACAGGGGGATGTTGAGCTTATGCATCTAACCATAAATTAATGTACAGTTCAATGATTTTGTAAGTCGCTCTGGATAAGAGCATCTGCTAAATGCTTAAAATGTAAAAATGTCAAATGTATTTCCATGATTGCTTGCCTTTGCCCTGCATTGATGGGATGTGAACAACCTTCTGAGGTGATACGCAATCCAGTTATATTATATGAAGTGTGTGTGTGTGTGTGTGTGTGAATGTTTGCTGTGCCTCCTGTTAGTGAAGGTTTTCCAGATCTCTGGTTTTCCTGAGTATTGGTGTGTGTATGCGTGCGTCCCATTGCTCTCTCCCTTCACCCCACAGGTCAACAGGTGATTGAGGAGCAGAGGCGCCGGCTGGCAGAGCTTAAGCAGAAGGCTGCGGTGGAGGCACATAGCCAGTGGGAGGCGCTGCATGGCTCCCAGACCCAGATTCACATCCCTTTCCCATCTGCTGGGCCTCCTATGGTGCACCACTCTATCCTCCACCACCAGCCACCCCCTTTAGGGGAGCGACCCTATGACACCCTGAGCCTGGAGAGCTCGGACAGCATGGACACCAGTGTTTCCACTGGCAACAACTCCGCCTGTTCCCCTGACAACATGTCCAGGTGAGAGGACGTGTAAAAGTAAGTGGCCAGCACTTGCTCTGTTCCATGAGAAGGCTTAATTTTAGGGGCTGATGGATAGCTTGTGTCACCAGATTACTGGATTTCAGTGTAGCGACACACCCCATGGTCTGGGTTGTCCAAGTCCCTTCTTTGGTAAAGCAGGCTCGTACAGACATCCTGCGCCAACCGTACTCCTGTGCAATGACGATGCAGCTTACTGCGCATCTCAGTTGGCAGACTGCAGCGTGAAAGGTGGCAGCTGGTAATTGTTGTTTCAGAGGAAATTGTGTGCTTGTCTGTGCTCTGCCAAACTGACAGAGTACATTGCAGCGATGAGACAAGCCTATGAATGCAATGGGCACTCCATTATTTAAAAACAATGTTTTGTTGTATTTTGTTCTTGCAGTAGTCTATACTGACTTATTTAAGCAGCTGTGCCTTTCTTAGCATATCACACACGTGAATCACACAGCCAATTCTTAAATTCATTGGTTCTCAAAAAGCTAAAGAAAAAACCTGTGGGTAAGAAGTGTTCGTATGGAACAGGGTTAGTGCTGGCTGTTTATCTTTACAATGTATCTACCTAGGCTTTTTTTTTGCTGAAGATCTTTTGGCTGTGAAGTCTTTTTCAGTTTGTGTGTTTGTGGTTTGTGAACTTCCACTTTAATAGTGGATTTTGCATGGTTCAGAGGATGTATGCTAAGAGACTGTGAATTAATGTACTCACAAGCACACACACATCACACAGTGATGGTCCAGAAAAAATGTCTCAAACAGATGTTAATGTTAATGCAAACAGTAAATTGTACAGAGGCGCCTGGGAAAGCAAACCCATGTCCAGTCCTGCACGCCCTGCTGTTCCTGTCAGTCAGTCATGTTATCACAAACACACAACATACTGTAGGCCTGACCTTCCCATCACACCTGTCAACAAGCTGGAAATCCACATTGATCCTTTTTTCTCTAGTGATCCCAGGCTCTGTAATGGCTTTAGACCTCATCTGCACCTGTAACAACCCAGTCCTTTTATCAACACCACCTACTTCTTATCAAACCAGAGAGCGAGAAATTGCGCAATCTGCTGATCGCCAACATGTTGTGCAGAGAGGGAGAGAGAACTTTCAGCAGAATGAATGAGTATAATGGAAATGTTTGGTCCATGCGTGCATGTGAGTCTGAGACTTGTTCGACAAGTAGGAATTTCTCAACTTTAGGGTGTGGCAGCTCTGAATCAAGTCAATGCCTACTATTAATTATCCCCTTATAACAGGTTATACTACTAAATGCCGTACATGTATAATAATATTTCACCAATTTAAATGATTCATTATTATTAGAGGTAATAATTCTAATTTAAACCTCCAAATTCGTTCATAGGTTAATCAAATAGTAACTGGTGGAATCAACTCAAGTCAAAACTAACCCCAAATCAGATTAAAGATTAAATGTTTTTAAATAGGTTACCTACAAGACATTAAAAGAGAAACAAAATTATAAATCATACGCTTAATTGTGAGTTCAGGCTCAATATTTATAATTAGCTAAACAAGAAATGATAATGATGAAATTACCAGCAGAGAGAGAGAGAGAGACCAGATAAGACCAGACCTTACCAAAGAATAACCAGCTTTAGTACAAAAGAAAGGAGGGAAAATAAAAGATGGAACATGCACAACCAATGAACCACCACAAACAGGCTCTTTCACCTGGCAGGGTGAACCCTGCGAACCCTGATTAGATGAAGTTAGAGCACTGAAGGGGTTGGGTTATTATGAATTCTGGTACCGAAAGCCCATATTGCTTTGGTGTAGTAAAAACTGTCAGAACAATTTATGTGTTTTAGGTCAATCACCAACCAGCGTCTTTTAGCGGAGTTCCTTTGATGTTTTGCGGGGAAGAGAGAGAGAGGGGACAGACACGAGTTGGAGGTTTAGCTCCAGTTGGACATTGTAGGGCCCTGAGCTAGTAACCTAATATCCATATACTGTCCCTCTCTTGTAAACCTTATTATATAAACTAGGTATCTAACAGTCTGAAAGTTTGTGTCCGTAAACATATTCACACGATATGCATACTGATTGTATTTCTAATTGTCTGGCTAACATGCCCCAGCCCAGGCCCCGAACCCCACTAATCCTCTGTGTGGTTGTAGTGCCAGCGGGATGGATGCCCTGAAGCTGGAGGAGATGGAGAGGATGCTGAAGGAAGCTCAGCTGGAGAAGGCCCGCCTGATCGAGTGTCGAGTGAGTCTGAACATGACAGTAGGTTGCTCTGGATAAACTCACACTTAACTGTGCTGGTTCTTAAAGGGCAAGTCCATTCAAAACTGAGTATCTTACCCCCACCACCGTCCCCTGTGTGGCACTGTATGCCTAGATCCCTGCCCCTCCGCCTGCGATTGATGACTTCACTGCCGGCCAGAGCTTTCATCGGCATGAATGCAGGAACACAGAAGCCTGTTGGACAAAAGCTGAGTTGGTAGTCTGGAGACACCAAGAATAATTGAAATAATTTAATTGGTATTACTTGGAGACACCAAGAATAATTGAAAAATGTCTTGTGAGTGTAACGGTATGAGGTATTCTGCATGATCCTTTCATATTTTTGAAAATGAATGAAAAACTAGACAAGGTTTGAAAGAAAACCAGGGCAGAAATGATCAAGGTCCACTTTACAGGATAATACCACACCCTCGTTCGGATTGGTCTTTTATTGTTCAATGGTCCCATTTTCAATGGATATTTTCACACTTTTTGGCCCAGTAAGGGCACTTCAAATACAGTATAGACACCACTTCAGCCCATAGTAGGTCTCTGTTACCCAGTCTCACTATGTTAATAAAACATGTTAATGTTTGATTTTTGACCGGACTTTCCCTTTAACTATGTCTGTATGTACATTGAACCTGTCTGAAAAAGTAATGTGCATGTCAAATACAAAAAAGTGACGGTAAAATATAAATGGAGCTTTTGTCTTTATATGTCTTGCATATTATATAGCATATATTTAAAAATATGTATTGATTATTGCTTCTTACCTATATTTTATGCATGCACTGCAGATAATATTTTACTAAACACAACGTGCAACAAAATACATAGTACAATATATGCCTAAAGTGGAAAGTGTAATAACTGCAAGCTATGATCTGTGTGAATGAAAGTGATATTGATTTCAGTATATGTGTGTGGAGTGATGGAGACGGTCATGCAGCATAGGGTGTGCTGTAAGGTATGCAACCCTCTCTATTGCTTATTCCCTTCCCTCTCCCACTCTCTTTCCTTCCCTGCCTCTCTCACTCTTTCCCCCCTCTCTGGCCCAATCGTTCCTCTCTCACTCCTTCCCTCCCTCCACACATCCCTGCCCCAGGAGAAGGAGGCACATGCCCGCAAGCAGATGCTGGAGGAGGAGCGTAGGAGGCGGGAGGAAGCGGAGAAGCGTCTGCAGGAGGAGACTGTGCACAGGGAACAGCTGGTGGAGAAGGAGGTGAAGATGAGGGAGAAGCACTTTTCTCAGGTCAGTGGCAGATCCACTTCCCAGGTAGGACATTACTCAGTGTTCAGGTCAGACTCTACTTGGTATACATGTTTGGATGTGCATGCAATGTGTTGTGCTAAATCCTGAATTAGTTTCCACTGGCATGCTTGTGCTGTATGTTTGCCATTCTTATTTAAGCCAATGTGATAGTCTGCACTGTACTAAAAATCTGTAGAGTTGAACCTCACTCCAACCTTTATCAGATTAATTAGTAAATAAACAAGTGAGCTGGCCTTATGTGGTTTCTCATTAACCCATATCCGCCAAACTACGGGATTTTCTGTAGACCGCGCAAACCCTTCATTCACCCATCTACGGGATATTCCGCAGACCACGCAAACGCTACAGTCGCCGCCCTACGGAAAATCCTGTTGCAGAAATTCAATGAAATTTAAATGTGTGTTGAAGTGCAAGATCCAAATGTTATATAATTATATAACAAACACATGGGGGTGTAGACTTTGCTGACAAAAAAATTGCCTGTCACAAGAGACAAACGAAGTGGTACAATCAAATTATTTGGTACATGCTTGCATGCGGCAATTGGTTGTCCGCCCCAGGGAGGGGGGAGGGAAGCCGACATGACGTTCGCTGCGCACAGGAGTGGCTCTGTAGTACCGGGTTACGGTCGACGGCTTGGCGAGTGCCGTCTCGGAGGAGGCGTTACTTCGCCTTCATCACTGCCGGTCGCAGGACTACGGCAGCGAACTCACATTACTAGGGGGGGATTGACATAAAAATAGCAGGTTTTTGACCAAAAAATTGGCTACCAAATCAGAAACAAAATCTTTGAAAAAATTAAAATTAAAAAAATTATTTGTATGATGTTTTTCAATTGCAACTTTTTTGTGATTGGGCACAGTTTATACATCAAAATAAAGATAATTTCATGCTCTTTCCAGTGATACATAATTTGCCTATTGTTTCTCTTTCTATTTCCAAGAGGGAAGTGTTAGTTAGACTGAAGGTTGACTGAGTGTGAATGGGTGTGTTATGTGGCCAGGCACACACCGTGTTTATACAGAATAATGCATTAGGCGGATATGGGTTAACTTATGATGATGGGGTGGGGGGTGAAATCCTAATGCTTGTAAACGCCATAGCAAAAGTGTGTTGTGGAACTTCCTGCAGGCTCGCCCCATGACCCGCTACCTGCCCATACGGAAGGAGGAGTTTGACCTGCGTGCTCACATCGAGTCCTCCGGACACAACGTGGAGACGTGCTACCACGTGATCCTGACAGAGAAGATGTGCAAGGGTTACCTGGTGAAGATGGGCGGGAAGATCAAGTCCTGGAAGAAGCGCTGGTTCGTCTTTGATCGCCTCAAGAGGACGTTTTCCTATTACGTAGGTAGGGGCATTTTGGCATGATTCCATCAAAACTATCCACTGGCATCCAATGCATTTTTTGGGGGGCATTGGATTTGGGTTGAAAGAGCTGGCTCTGGGACAGCATTACTTTTTAGGGATATTGAGGCCATTTTTATGTTGCTTTTGATGGCCTTGAACACTTGTAATATGCACAGTTTTTATGGGTCCATGAATTTTGGGGAATGGGACCTTAAAATGTCCTTGAATTTGTGGCATAGGTAAGTGTAGAAACCCTGAGAATATAACTGGTTCCCCCTCATGAAGCTTCAAACACTCAGCCTATTAATAAGAGTCTTTTGCACTGAAATTTCCCATTGAAGCCTGTGTCAGTGATCTCCTCTAACCTTTCCCCTTCTCTCTATTTTCTTGGCTGGTGATGGAATAAGCTGCAATGCTTTCCTAAGGTCCAGAATAAACAATGAATAGAAAAAGCAACCTCATTACAGAGGCCAATCACAGCAGTGGATTTTTTCAAAATATATTTTTTCTCAGCAAAAAGTAATAACTGACACTACCACACAAAATGTACAAGATATGAGAGACTTAGAAAGGACAATAGGTTTAGCAGTAGTCTGAAGCTTTTAGAGTATGCAGAAAACTGGGGAAAATGGTGCTATTGTTTTCTGAAAGGATATTTACCAATTAGATACTTGACTTGATATTTTAAGAGGCAAGCTGTTTGGTAAGGGTTTGCATATGTTCCTCTCTTCCTTTCTCTCCAGACAAACATGAGACCAAGCTGAAAGGAGTAATCTATTTCCAGGCTATTGAGGAAGTTTACTATGACCACCTGCGTAGTGCCACAAAGGTACAAAGCCATAATATACTCTCTGCAGCCTTGAAAAAGGACTGCTTCCCCTGTCTTTCACATTTCAATATACCATTTCTGTCATATTTTTATTTGCGTTCATAGATGTGCACATATGTATATGTCTGTGTGTATATATATATATATATAAAATATGTACATTAAATATATATGCCCTGATGAAACAGTAATATATGTAAATTAATATAATATTTTATATGCCAACTTACATGGCACAATTGTACCATATTGTATCATTTTTTAAATGATAGTAATTTTTGTATTATACATGACATTTTTATGTGTTGTAATATCATTTGGGATAATTCATTTTATTTTTCATAAGGGTGTATTTGCGCTTTTGTTAGCAGCCACAGTCCTCTCTTTTAACTTGTTCATGTAAAAATAGCTTTTCCGTGCTTTTCAAAAAAAGTATATTTTTATTTTATTTTACTCCCTCTTTTCTTTCTTTCTATCTTTCTCTCCATGTCTTTGACCCCCTTGTATTTTTTACACTGACTTCACAGCAAGGATTTTTCTACCTGAATTTGGTCAATGTATGTATCAGTGATACCTTCACCTTCCAAGCCGTTACCTAGATTTGTGCATGCAAATTAACCTTCCAATGAAGAAAATAGGATCTTGCCAGCATGCCTTTTATTCTTGTTTCAGTAAGAGGAACTCAGCTACAGAACAGCTCTTCTCGTGATATTATTGTCAAAGACCACATTCCTCCGTTTTTACTGCTGTAACAGTGTACAATGGACTCTCAACGTTACAGTAATATTGTCAGGATGTTACTTGGACATAGTGGTCATACACACCCTGTTATAGCTCTGCAGGACATACTATGCTGATATTTAGAAAGTTCATTGCCTTAGACAGTTTTTTATTTTGGTTGATGGACACATTCAGTGTCCAAACCACTATGAAAGAAAACTGGTAATGGGGATATAAGTGGATTTACAATGTAGGCAGAAATTCTGAGAAACGCAGACGTGTTTACAAGATTTTAAAATTAAGTTAAGGAAATATTTGAAATACATAGTCATACTTGTTCCTCCGCCTCATATGGTTACATATTTCTTGTTCCCCAATACTCTACTCTAGTGCCCATTGTAAAACAGTATTAATGTTACTAGCAGGAGTAATGATGGTGATAGGAATTATATTTATATATGAGGATGTGTGTCTTGCGTGTGTGTGCGTATGTATGTGTGTGTGTGTGTGTGTGCGCGCACGCATGTGTTTGTATATGCATGTGTGTGTGTTTGCATATGTGAGTTAGTGTGTGCATATTTGTGGGTATGTTTGTGCATGTGTGTACACCTTTGTGTTTGTATGTTTGAGGGTGTATGCCAGTGTATGTGTGTGAGTTTGTGTTTGCCTGTGAGTATGTATATTTTGTGTGTGAGTGAGTGTGTATGTCAGCATTTATGGATGTGTGTGTGAAAATTGAAGGAATCAAACAAGCATTCCCTTAGGTTTATAACAAACACAATATTGTGAGAGGTGGTTAAATGGCTTATAGAAATAAATGCTAAGTAGGGAATATTTTCTGCCTGGTGGTGCATGTTTGTGTGTGTGCCTGCGTGTGTGTGTGTGTGTGTGTGTGTGTGTGTGTGTGTGTGTGTGTGCGTTACCTATCATTTCACTCTGTCATCTATTTTCTCCAGCAACTCTCTGAGCTCCTGCCTCCTCAGTTTCGAAGAGAGGTTTGTCCCAAACGCTCACCAATCTGTGTGCAGTGAAATCAGGCTCTGCGTTTTTGTTTCTTTAAAATACCAGCCCCTCAAGGGGCCCTTGTTGGTGCAATTACTCAGTTAACAGCCATCTTTGGTTGTTTATTTTATATGGTTGCCTTGGCCTTGGCTTCTGAATGCAAACCCTTTGTGTAGGTAGATGCATTTAATGGCCACACAAGTATTCTAATTTCATATATGCCATTTAGTAGCAGATGCTTTTGTCCAAAGCGACTTAACGCTAGTGAACGCATACATTTTTCAGTATAAGTGGTCCCAATGGGAATCAAACTCACAACTTAAGCGTTGTCAGCACAGAACCATGTGTATGTGTACCGGAGTTCTGTTGTGCAGTTGTGTAGCTTCATAGATGTATAGCTTGTATAGATTTTGTGTATATTTATGTCTCTTTAGTATTTATTTATTTATATATATATATATATATTTATATACTCGGTCTGCTTGCATTGACCGAGTGTTTTGGGACTGTGATTGATGATTGATGTCTGTTTGAGGGCCTCAAACAGAGGAACATGCATGTTTTTATTGCACCCTACTGTTGATGGACTCGAATGGTCTGGTTGAATTCAGGGAGTGGTCTTACCGTTCTCACAGCAGTGATGACTGCACTGCACGCTCATAAAAGCTTATGGAATTAGCATTTTTGGGAGTGCTTCGTGGCGATGACAGTAACAGCTTGCTCGGAAGAAAGTGAAGCCCATGTTTGTGCACTCAACTATGCAAATGATCATGGTTTGCCTTTAAGCAATGTAAATTGAATAAATCAAACCAGCATTCCTTCTGAACTGGTGGGTAAATGTCTCACAGCAACAAATGCAGTTAGGTAGGGCACGGTTACTGCCTGTGGGTTTCATTTGGCCCACACATAAAACGTAATGATAAATGTAAAATGTAATGTCCATGTAAATAGTAAATAGCTCCCAGGATTGAACAGCTACCTAGATGTGGCTACAGTAGTTGGGGAACTGCAGCCATCGCTGTATCCATATTATGCTAACATAGCTACTGTACACCATATTGTTTTGAAATTCTGTTAAACATCTAATAACTGAGGGTTTACCATGCTTCAACAAAACAAAATATTTAAACTGAACACTGATGTACCATCTGCACAGATGGCTAGTTCAGTCAATCCCACCAGGTTATTCTTCACCAGACACTTGTGTTTTCTATGTGTTTGTGAGGGCTTGTTCACAGCTAGCAAACAACACAGCTACATACAGTGCATCCGGAAAGTATTCATATCGCTTCCCTTTTTCCACATTTTGTTATGTTACAGCCTTATTCCAAAATGGATTACATTCATTTTTTTCCTCAAAATTCTACACACAATACCCCATAATGACAAAGTGAAAAAAGGTTTTAGAAATGTTTGCACATTTATTAAAAATAAAACACTCAAATATCACATGCGCATATGTATTCATATCCTTTACTCTTTACTTTGTTGAAGCACCTTTGGCAGCAATTACAGCCTGAAGTCTTCTTGAGTATGACCTATTTTTGGGCAGTTTCTCCCATTCTCCCATTCTTCTTTGCAGATCCTCTCAAGGTCCTCTCAGGTTGGAGGGGGGGCGTCGGTGCACAGCTTTTTTCAGGTCTTTCCAGAGACGTTCAATCGGTTTCAAGTCTGGGCCACTCAAGGACATTCACAGACTTGTCCCGAATCCACTCCTTTGTTATCTTGGCTGTGTGCTTAGGGTCGTTGTCCTGTTGGAAGGTGAACCTTCGCCCCAGTCTGAGGTCCAGAGTGCTCTGGAGCAGGTTTTCATCAAGGATCTCTCTGTACATTGCTGCATTCATCTTTCCCTCGATCCTGACTAGTCTCCCAGTTCCTGCCGCTGAAAAACATCCCCACAGCATGATGCTGCCACCACCATGCTTCACTGTAGGGATGGTATTGGCCAGGTGATAAGCGGTGCCTAGTTTCCTCCAGACATGACGCTTGGCATTCAGGCCAAAGAGATCAATCTTGGTTTCATCAGACCAGAGAATTTAGTTTCTCATGGTCAGAGTCCTTTAAGTGCCTTTTGGCAAACTCCAAGTGGGCTGTCATGTGCCTTTTACTGAGGAGTGGCTTCCGTCTGGCCACTCTACCATAAAGGCCTGATTGGTGGAGTGCTGCAGAGATGGTTGTCCTTCTGGAAGGTTCTCCCATCTCCACAGAGGAACGCTGGAGCTCTGTCAGAGTGACCATCGGGTTCTTGGTCACCTCCCTGACCAAGGCCCTTCTCCCCCGATTGCTCAGTTTGGCCGGGCGGCCAGCTCTAGGAAGAGTCCTGGTGGTTCCAAACTTCTTCCATTTACGAATGATGGAGACCACTGTGCTCGTTGGGACCTTCAATGCTGCAGAAATTTTTCTGTCACCTTCCCCAGATCTGTGCCTCGATACAATCCTGTCTCGGAGGTCTACAGACAATTCCTTTGACTTCATGGCTTGGTTTGTGCTCTGACATGCACTGTCAACTGTGGGACCTTATATAGACAGGTGTGTGCCTTTCCAAATCATGTCCAATCAATTGAATTTACCACAGGTGGACTCCAATCAAGTTGTAGAAACATCTCAAGGATGATCAGTGGAAACAGGATGCACCTGAGCTAAATTTTGAGTGTCATAGCAAATGGAGTGAATGCTTATGTACATGTGATATTTTATTTTTTTATTTTTAATACATTTGCAAAAATTTCTAAAACTTTTTTCACTTTGTCATTATGGGGTATTGTGTGTAGAATTTTGAGGAAAAAAAAAAATAATTTAATCAATTTTGGAATAAGGCTGTAACATAACAAAATGTGGAAAAAGTGAAGTGATATGAATACTTTCCGGATGCACTGTAACAGGAAAAATGATAATAATTCTTAAATGAATTACTGAATGTTTGCAATTGTTTTGCGTAGCTTAAGGATCTCTCATTTTGTCTCAGTGAGATACGGTCCCCGGTAACCACCATAACCTTCTCTTTTGCTTTCAGAGTCCGAATCCCTCACTGACCTTCTGCGTGAAGACCCACGACCGACTCTACTACATGGTGGCACCCTCCCCCGAAGCCATGAGGGTCTGGATGGATGTCATAGTAACAGGAGCCGAGGGCTACACACAATTTATGAACTGAAAATGAACACACATGAGTGGACGGTGCCACAACACGAGAGACGGCGAGACTGTGTCAAATGACCCTGGGCCCCGTATTTTATGGCCTACGGCGGTAGAAGCTCTGGGTTATTGGGAAAGCCTTTATATTTAGTCGGTTTTATATCTTTTTTTAACTTACACGTTTTTTTTTTTTTACCTGCTTCTACCTGGATCAAAAAGGGAGTTCTAGAAGACAGAAAAAAATAATGGCAAAACTTTTGATAGATGTTTTTTGTGGCCCAGGTACAAGACCTTGCCTTGTTTTAATAGCCAATGGAGAGATTTTATTTGGGTAACAGTCCTTCACTAACAAGGACCTATGTCTAAGTAACAGTATTTTATTTGTTTAAGTTTGTTGTTCATGAATTATTTAACTTCCGGTTTTTTTGACACTTCAAATAAGATATAGCCGAAATATAAACTGGCTGTGCGATTGCAGACAGACACATTTGATATGGGGCTGAGAGACAGTGAATGACTTGTTTTTCTTTGGTGCCATGTGTGAACACAGTACAGAAACTTTACATCATTCTGACTGTAACCAACTGATTTTTACCAACATTTCTTATTAAATTTTTTTCCTTTTTTTTTTTTTTTTACTAGAGAACACAAACATTTCTGTCTATCGGAAACCAGGACTGTAAAATCCACCTCAGACAACAGCTCAGGGAGGAGTCCATTTTCCCTGTTTTAGTTTTTAAAACTGGCACCAATGGGGGAAAAAAACATGAATAACTGAGTTCACTGTGTCATTCTATGAATTTTGCCAATAGCATGCACGGACACAAGCACCACCTCCACAAAAAAAAACAACTGTGACAAATCCTGATTACCCCTCACCCCAATCACTGCCAAACCACGTCAGGACAAGACCTACAGAGGACTGAACCTTACGGGTACAATACAGTACATAGACATTGTCTGAACTCGCAGAGGCAAGTCATCCTCTTTGAAAATATTTTTTATTTTTAATGTGCCTTTTATGTATTCATTTACCCCAGGAATTTGACTGTGGAACTTTGTGGAGTTTCTTTCTGGAATTATACATGTATTATCCGTGCTTCTGTAATTATTAACCTTTTTTTTTTTTTTTTTGTATCCGCAACTCTTGACTGAGGGTTGCATGGGGTCCTCTTTTTTTGACTAAAACATGTATTCTGAATTCTGACTACTGTTAAATAGCAGTGCAATACTGGAGGAACATGGACAGATTTTTACCCTGCTGCAGCAGGCTCAGCCATTTACCTAAGTCAACTTAACTCTTTGTAAAGATGACGGAAAGACTGTAAATTCTGAAAAAAAAGTGTTACGTCAGTAGTGCTGACTCTGATAAACCCACACAGGGCATCCTCACACTGCCAGGCCCCTCACAGTGATTGAGCTCATCTGTTTAAAAGCTCCTTTGGAAACCACCATTCTGTGTTTGTCTCTGTCACACCAGCCACTGAGTGTGAATTAAAGATGACTTATAACTTCAAGAAAGGAAAAACACAATGTGTCATCATGCTTTGATCTTGGTTAAGGGAAGCATTTGTTAGGCAGCAGCACTTAATACGTAGTTTATATTATATTCATGCATAATGTCCCAAATGCAAGGAATATGTTTCCCCTCTTTCTCTGCCTGTGGAGGAAGCAAGAACTCTACCTGCCCCCCCACTCCCCCCACCCCCAGTCCACACCTGTCAAACACGCCCACAAGCCCCGAATTGTGTGATGTCATGCCTCTTCACAAACAGCCAATTTGTAGTTCATTAAGACTGTTAAAACAGTCTAATAATAGGGTAATTTGTTTCCACATGGTGTTACCTTTGGAAGAAGACAGTGTTCATGTGTTTTTTTTCACATTATTTTAGGAGGAATTGGTTAGTGGCTTACACTCAATAGCCAGGATGTTTCCTGTTCATTGTTGTCTCACTGCATCTGGGGTTGTAGAGGCCTTAATATGAGCAGGCCATTTATGCTACCCTTCAGATTGAGATTTTTTACACTGTTTACATCACAAAAGTGATACACATCATTTCTAGCACTTTTACTGTCCAATGGCCTAAATTATAGAAAACAATAAATTGTAAAAGCCATTTTGCGTTTACAAACTAAACACTCTTGCGACAAATGTGGTAATATGTTGATAAATGATGAGACCATTCCTGTATCTACAACATCTAGCGATGACTACTTTAAATCATTATGCAGAATAGCGCTCCCCAATTTACCAGAGTCTATTACTTAAACCATGCCCGTGAGCAGTGGCGATTTTTACCACGGGTGCAGGCGGTGCATTTGCTTAGCATTAGACAACGCTATTTTCCCCGTTCATAATCTCTTAACGCAACCAATGAACCCCTACAACTGCTCAGATGCCAAATTCTGCGGGCCGTAAAAAAACGGATGTCATTTCCACTGAAGTTAGGGGTGGGACCCTCGGGGGGGCATACGAAAACCTAGTGGTGTAATGACGCAATTGGGATACCCTTTTGTTGTAGAATTTGAACGCTGCCCCAAAACAGCACAATCGTCAGAGTCTGAGGTAAATACGGTTTATTGTATATAACACAAGTTTAGATACAACAACCTGGCTGAATTTGCGCAAAAACAGTTGCCCCCCTCTTACGTGCACACATTTTTAATCTCCTCAATTCCTCCTTGGAGGTTGGCCACCACGCCCCCCTGGCTCAACCCCTCCCCCTGACTTCGTAGAGGCCCATCCTTCTGAGGCCCCTTCAACTTCGCCTTTTTCATTCTTTCCCCATTTAACAGATTAATAAAAGGATAAACAGACATAACCAAATCTTGAGAAAACATACACAGACTTAGGCAGAAATGACCAGCCTTGGGCTGGCATATAACCAACCTTGAGCTACCCCAACTGTGTATCATGCCTTTGCTTAAATTGTTTAACTTGATAACAGCTTTATTAATACAGGAATACATTTTTGCCCCATACTTTATTCAATGGCCTAATGCCAGTGATCTATAATTTTAATATGCTTGTTATGCAGCCCAAAATGCTGGCAGTATATTTACGGGAAAGTTAGAAGCCTGGTATAGTGGGATTCGGGTGCTTAATTGTTAGCTCGTGCTGCCTCATCCTCCGAGCTACGGAGCTCGAACTGGGCCCATAAATTCCAATGACAGGGGGCCCAGGCTCTAAGGCTCTGGCAGTCCTGCCTGATGATGTGGGAGCTCTGATTGATTAAATCATGAGTGGGGCGCAGTCCACCTTCAAGTCTTGTGTCCGACTCCTTTCCCGCGCACATATTTTGTTAGACAGGAATAATTTACGACTGTACTAATGGGTCCGTGGATCTCCAACTCAGATTTACATTTGGTCTCCTCTCTGTGTTCATTGTATTTAAGGCCTGTGATCTGTGCCGCCTGCTCGTGTTTTACGGCCTCAACGTGTCACTTTACCTTATCTACAGACACTATTTATGTTTGTGTGATACTAAAACATCATGCTGGCGGTTATCTGCAGTTAGCCGGCCATACAACCCCAGCCCCAAACAACCCCCCTAGAATCACAGAGGCAGAATGTGGGGCCAATGATCTCATACCCTTCAGCAGGCGCTTCCATCCAAAGCGGCCCACAACAGAGAGTACACACATTCCACGGCGATGTGGTCCCATTGCATTATACAGGAATATAATAATACAATGCTTCACCTGGGAATTGGCGTCTGAGTCACGAGTCCTGTTTCCTACCCCCTACTGTCCTATCTTCTCCAAAAATCCACCACACTTTCGTTGGACCCCCCCTCACCGTGGGAACAATGTCAAAAGGTAGGCATATGTTTAATGAAAAACACGTCATTTTCACTGAGGCTAGGGGGGTGGCTGGGGGAGATTATTTACATACATATTTACCTTGTTAAAAAATACACATTACCGCTTTGGAAGTGTCATACGAGAACCTAGTGGTGTGACGACACAATTGGGATACCCATTCGTTGGAACACACTCACATTTTAAAGAGAGGCTACGTATGGCCGTAGTATGTTGCTAACAAAACCATGGGTAACCCCTCACAAAATGGATTCTTACTTGCATGGGAGCCATCTTTCGGGGGGTTTTACAGCAGAAAAAAACTAGACATCGGCTGGCCAATGTGAGTTTATGTTTCTTCGTTTAAATTTTAAAGTTAGAGTTTAAGCGCTATGCGTCGCGTAACGGGTGTGAGTTTAATAAAAAACACAGATGTCATTTCCCCCTGAAGTTAGGCTCGGTTGGAGAATGCATTTATCCTTTGAAGACGGTGACACACGCCACGTGACAACCCCTGGACGGGAACAGAGCAATTTTTAATTCTGTACATCTACCCAATTGTCATCCCCACTGCCTACTTGCTCAACACTTCTTGTACAGTGGGGAAAATAAGTATTTCACCCCCTGCTGATTTTGTGAGTTTGCCCCCTTACAAAGAAAGGAACGGAACGGTCGGTCTATAATTTTCATGGTAGGTTCATCTTAACAGTGAGAGACAGAATATTTTTTTAAAATCCCAGAAAATCACATTATATGAATTTTAAACATTTATTTGTGTTTTATTGAGGAAAATAAGTATTTCACCCCCTAGCAAAACAGCAAGAATTCTGGCTCCCACAGACCGGTTATGTGACCAGGAGGCACACAGATTAGTCCTCTTACTTAATTAGTACTCCTAATTAAGTACTCGTTACCTGTATAAAAGACAACTGTCCACAGAATCAATCAATGAATCAGATTCCAACCTCTCCACAATGGGCAAGACCAAAGAATTGTCTAAGGACATCAGGGACAAAATTGTAGACCTGCACAAGACTGGAATGGGCTACAAGACCATTGGCAAGCAGCTTGGTGAGAAGGAGTCAACTGTTGGTGCGATAATTAGAAAATGGAAGAAACACCAATTGACCATCAATCTCCCTCGGTCTGGGGCTCCACGCAAGATCTCACCTCGTGGAGTGAACCTGATCATGAGAAAGGTGAGGAACAACCCAGAACTACACGGCTGGAGCTTGTTGATGATCTCAAGGCAGCTGGGACCACAGTCACCAAGATGACCATTGGTAACACACTACGCCGTAATGGATTGAAATCCTGTAGTGCCCGCAAGGTCCCCCTGCTCAAGAAGGCACATGTACAGGCCCGTCTGAAGTTTGCCAATGAGCACCTGGATGATTCAGAGGAGGCTTGGGAGAAAGTGCTGTGGTCAGATGAGACTAAAATCGAGCTCTTTGGCATCAACTCGACTCGCCGTGTTTGGAGGAAGAAAAAAGCTGCCTTGGACCCCAAGAACACCATCCCCACCGTCAAGCATGGCGGTGGAAACATTATGCTTTGGGGCTGTTTCTCTGCTAAGGGCACAGGACGACTTCACCGGATCGAGGGGAGGATGAATGGGGCCATGTACCGGGAAATCTTGGGTGAGAACCTCCTTCCCTCAGCCAGGACACTGAAAATTGATTTCTAAGGATTTGGAGAGGATCTGCAAAGAGAGTGGGCCAAAATCCTCCTGGGATCTGCGCAAACTTGGTGACCAACTACAAGAAATGTCTGACCGCTGTGCTTGCCAACAAGGGTTTCTCCACCAAGTACTGAGTCATGTTTTGCTAGGGGTGAAATACTTATTTTCCTCAATAAAACACAAATAAATGTTTAAAATTCATATAATGTAATTTTCTGGGATTTTTTTAAATATTCTGTCTCTCACTGTTAAGATGAACCTACCATGAAAATTACAGACCGTTCCTTTCTTTGTAAGGGGCAAACTCACAAAATCAGCAGGGGGTGAAATACTTATTTTCCCCACTGTATATCCCTGCCTTCTCATTTAATAAAAAAAAGAAAGAATAACCTTTTCCTTCCCAGTGTTACAGGTATGGTATGCAGCTGCCTACAACGATCTCGTGCGCAAACTATGATTGTTCCTGCACAGTAATGCACATCTTGCAAGTCGCTCTGGATAAGAGCATCTGCTAAATGCTTAAAATGTAAATGTAAATGTAAAATGTTTGTCACTGGAGCTCCTGTCAAACGTACTCCAACAATCACAATTCAAAGTGACAGATCTCTTCTAGCCATGGTAGCCAAGATAATGGGCAACTGGGCCTGGCCAAAAAATCTTTATACATGACCGTAAGCATGATGGGATCTTAATTGTTTAATTAACTTAGGAACCACACTTATATGTTGATTATATTATGTAGTCGGTCATATATGGACATTGTTTTTCTATGACTGCATTTTTGTTCTGACAGGAAAATACTGCTATCCTGGTCCGTAGCATACCCTTTATTTTCTCAGTGTTGTGAAAGTATTTATAATTAGACTACTCACCAAAAATAATCTGTGTGGTGTACCACACCACCAAGACTGCAGTTTCAGAATGTAGTACAGAATGTTTATTAACTTTAGTTAATAAAGTTACTGATTGTTTTTCTGTTCAGCTGAATATATAACCGATGCAGGTTAGCCTGGAATAGTCAACTATTCGCTTGAAAAGGCAAATATTCAATGTCATGCGCATCTCTAATCCTGAACACACCACCAGCCGATAGCTGTTCCATTTCTATCAGACCTCTCTGGTCTTGTGGTATAAACTCAAGTGTGTGTGTTTTACTATGAGTATAGTCTACAGCAGTCATCTGGGGACCAAGCCATATATTTTAGAATAGAGTTTCCAGAGTCTTTATCTTCTACACACTCCAGTACAGTACATTGTGGGGGGTACATTTTAAGGAGTCATAAGAGTAGGGTGGTACCACCAGTGCTTTCTTGCAAGAATGCACAGGCCTGTCACTGTAGTGGCCCCTGCCTGACCGAAGGTGGCAGCAATAGAGCGGCAGAGCCTGCAGGGCCACCACTGTGCCCTGAAGTATAAAAGAGGGAAGAGAGAGGATTCTATATACTGTATGTATATTAGATATACAGTACTGTGCAAACGTTTTAGGCAGGTGTGAAAAAAAATGCTGTAAAGTAAGAATGCTTTCAAAAATATAAGTGTTAAGTTTATTTTTATCAATGAACAAAATGCAAAGTGAATGAACAGAAGAGAAATCTAAATCAAATCAATATTTGGTGTGACCACCCTTTGCCTTCAAAACAGCATCAATTCTTCTAGGTACACTTGCACACAGTTTTTGAAGGAACTCGGCAGGTAGGTTGTTCCAAACATCTTGGAGAACTAACCACAGATCTTCTGTGGATGTAGGCTGCCTCAAATCCTTCTGTCTCTTCATGTAATCCCATACAGACTCAATGATGTTGAGATCAGGGCTCTGTGGGGGCCAAACCATCACTTCCAGGACTCCTTGTTCTTCTTTATGCTGAAGATAGTTCTTAATGATATTGGCTGTATGTGTTTGGGGTTGTTGTCCTGCTGCAGAATAAATTTGGGGCCAATCAGACACCTCCCTGATGGTATTGCATGATGGATACATCTGCCTGTATTTCTCAGCATTGAGGACACCATTAATCCTGACCAAATCCCCAACTCCATTTGCAGAAATGCAGCCCCAAACTTGCAAGGAACCTCCACCATGCTTCACTGTTGCCTGCAGACGCTCATTATTGTACCGCTCTCCAGCCCTTCGGCGAACAAACTGCCTTCTGCTACAGCCAAATATTTCACATTTTGACTCATCAGTCCAGAGCACCTGCTTCCATTTTTCTGCACCCCAGTTCCTATGTTTTCGTGCATAGTTGAGACGCTTAGCCTTCTCTGGACAGTAGATGGGTGTACCTGGGTCCCACTGGTTTCTGCCAGTTCTGAACTGATGGCACTGCTGGACATCTTACGATTTCGAAGGGAAGTAAGCATGATGTGTCTTTCATCTGCTGCATTAAGTTTCCTTGGCCGACCACTGCGTCTACGGTCCTCAACGTTGCCCGTTTCTTTGTGCTTCTTCAAAAGAGCTTGAACAGCACATCTTGAAACCCCAGTCTGCTTTGAAATCTTTGCCTGGGAGAGACCTTGCTGATGCAGTATAACTACCTTGTGTCTTGTTGCTGTGCTCAGTCTTGCCATGGTGTATGACCTGTGATATGAAACTGTCTTCCACAACCTCACCTTAGTAGCAGAGTTTGGCTGTTCCTCACCCAGTTTTAAGCCTCCTACACAGCTGTTTCTGTTTCAGTTAATGACTGTGTTTCAACCTACATATGAAATTGATGATCATTAGCACATGTTTGGTAAAATTGATTAATCATACATCTGACTATAATCCTACAAAATCCCTGACTTTGTGTAAGTGTACCTATAAGAATTGATGCTGGTTTGAAGGCAAAGAGTAGTCACACCAAATATTGATTTGATTTAGATTTTTCTTCCATTTGCTCACTTTGCATTTTGTAAATTGATAAAAATAAACAATTAAAATGTATATTTTTGAAAGCATTCTTACTTTACAGCATTTCTTCACACCTGCCTAAAACCTTTGCACAGTAATGTAGATTGTACCTCTCATTATATATGTATATATATATATATTTATACAGTGCCCCTGTATAAGTCTACACCCCTTCTCAAATGTCACCTTTTGTTGCCTTACAGCCTGAAATTAAAACATTAAATCAGACTTTTTCCACCTTTATTCACTAATGAATTCTTACCACTAGAGGACAGTATTGTCCTTTTGTATGGCTTTGACTGGACACGCGTGGTCTTTAACCTCACTCCTGAAGATTTTCCAACCAGTTTCTTTGACATATCACCTCAAACCACCCATTTCTGGCGGGTGAGTAAGTTGACAAGTACTAACAATGGGTAAGTAATGACAATTAAACCAATCACTGGTTTAAGAGAATCAGGGTGATTTATATATCATTGGCAGTGCTGAGAAATGCTCACTGAATAATGTGTTGTGTACCTATTCACACTGAGAACACATAGGCTAATTGTCAACATAATTTAAACTTTAAATATAATGGAACAAAATATTTTCTAAAAGACAAAAAAGATACTGTCATTGAACTATGTGGTTTGATTAAACCACCCGCTCTAACTGAAGTACCTTCATCACAACAATGTGTGATGAAACTAAGAATACAATTTTTGGTTATTAGCTACAGTACATCAGTCCTGTAATGAATGACATTTTTCTGGCTGCACACTGCACAATAGCACTTAAACCAAGAGGTGTATTTTTCAAGAATTGGTTTGTTTATTTTGAATACATTATATTATGTTTATTGTATTACAGTATGTATGCTGTTACCATTCTATAATGGTATACTTTTTGTGATTTAGTGTGTTTATGTTGTCTGTCTGCTGAAGATGCATTCCTTTGCTTGTTTGACTGTAATGATTTCAGGACCCCTGTTCATGACCTCTACCTGTATAGTTTGATGGGATTTTAGTGATTTGTATAAGACACATAGAAGGATGAACCACAAGGTTGAAAACATGGTCTCACTATGGGGAGGGCAGTGAAAACTGTTTTAATACAATGTGATGTTCGCCTGACTCCAAGTTGTGTCCAAGTGCTCTTTTTTGGAATGTAAGGAGCCATCACATGATTTTCCACTATTTGTGTTTAAATTACTGTGTCTGGTCCTGTTCATTTCACTTTGTCTGTCTCATCAAATGCGCTCAGTTCTCCATCCTATCAGTGCATTGCAAAATATTATTCTTCACAGAGTGCATTTTCCAGACTAGGTGAAAACAAAAGTTTAAAAAAGGAGCGGTGACCATTTACCTAAAGAACTAGGGGTCCAGGAGTAAGGTGGTTGTTGGCTTGAATCACTTACAAGGGAAATATTCATGTGTCTTAAGCTAAGAGCCTCCAGACAAGGACAATGCTCAGATGAGGTTCTGATCTCAGACAAAATGGATGTTTGATAAGTATCTGAGAGATGGCTGCGGTTTTGTCCACCAACGGTCTGACTTGTCCCCTGCCCAAGAGGAATCCCAAATCCTGTACTTCTCTCCACCTAATAATGCACTTACCTGGGTTTGCAGTGAGCCCTGCCCCCTGCAGCGTCCGCAAGATAGCCCGCAAATGCTGCATATGCCGCTCCCTATTGTTACTGTAGATGACAATGTTATCCAAGTACGTGGTGGTATATGCAGCATGCGGTTGAAGCAGCCTGTCCATTAGCCACTGGAAAGTGGCTGGAGCCCCATGCAAACTGAATGGTAAGGTCAGAAACTGATGTAAACAGAGTAGAGAAAGCCGGTTTTTCCTTGGATGCTGCAGACAAGGGAATCTGCTAGTAACCGTTGGTTAAACCCAATATTGAATAAAATGAGCAGTGCCCAACCGATACAGCAGCTCGTCAACCGGGGGCCCTGGATACGCGTCAAATTTTGAGACTGCATTGTCCTTTCTATAGTCAATGCAGGATCAAACAGATCGATCAGGCTTGGGGACAAGAACAATGGGACTGCACCAGTTACCGTGTGACTCATTAATCCCTCCTATGTCCAGTATTTCCCAAATTCTTCCTGAACCAACTTTTTCTTGTGTTCAGGTAACTGATATGACCAGCTTCAAATTACAGTGCCTGGCGGGGTTTGTATGTGATGTTCTACCAAGTTAGCATCCTGATGCTACTGGTACTGGTGCACTGCTGCACTGCTGCAACTGTGCCACCTCTGCCTGTTGCCGCAACCTAAGATAGCTGCGAACAGGGACCGGAAGCCTAGTGATGTAATTTGATGCTTCCGGACCCAGCCAGGTTTGTGGGTGGTAGATGCTGGTTCGAATAGACTTGATGCCCAACTATTTGTACAGCTAACTCAGTGTACGTGACATAAATGCCTTGATCAGTAAAAATATCTTACAGGACTCCCACTTGGGAGAAAAAGTGGAACAGCATGTCCGTGATAATCTTTGCAGATATATTGTGGAGGAGCACAACCTCAGGGTATCGCGTTGCATCATCCACAATAACTAATACATAGTGATATTGTTTGACGCTCCGATCGAATGGCCCAACAAAGTCCACACTAATTATTTCGAAGGGGACCTCTACTTTTTGCCACTCAGGGCATGCCGTACACCACTGACAGACATAACCTCAAATGCCTGGGTAATAGAATTGATCTATTATTCGGTTCAGTGTTTTATCCTGGAAAACAATTCCTCGATGGCTTTTGGGCAGTAACAACTGCGTAGACTCTCCTGTGTAGGCATCCTGACTCACCTGATACAGTCGATCCTGTAAAATGCAAAAATAAGGGTGTGTCACTGCCTTGTCTGGGTCAAGCAGCCGATTATCAATCTTAATCACTTGATCAGCTACTCGACTGAGTGTCTCATCCTGTGACTGCTCGAGGAAGAAGTCAGTCACTATGGTGAGCAGGGGAAAGCCGCCCACCCCACCCCCGCTTTCCCGAAGCAACATTTTTGCCACAACAGTTGATGGTCTCTCCCCTGGAGTATCATCATCGGTGACGCCATCTCCCCCAGCTGCCACAACATGATAATGAACACACCCTTATTGCTGCTAGGCCCCTTCCGCAAATTCATTCCTGGCCATATCCCTAAACCCTGGCCAATCATGTCCCAAAATCAGCAGAAGGGGGGTGCAGGGAATAACCCCTGCCACCATGCTATATTTCTGTCCTGCAATAAATAATTCAATCCGGGCAGTTGGATAATAGTGTATATCTCCGTGCACACACTGCATCCCCACCTCTGCGAGCCTATCCAAAGCCTCTGGCCCAAGGTTGGGACTGAGGTTTGGACTGTGGAGTGGAAGGGATGATTGTGCCAGGGGGGGGGCTGAGGTAGTTTCCCTGTGTCCTCGCCATGTGGTTCTCAGCTAGTTGGACAGCTGCAGCTAGGGTAGACTTATGGGAGGCCCAGAGTAAACTGCTCCAGAGCCACTACCTTCCATCCGTGGTGCGGACCTCTGGCTGCAGCCATCGCTTGCAGGAGTTGAGGAGCTGTTAGGCATAGGCAAAGGGACGACCGACGTCGGCAAAGTGGAGGTCCCGAAGACGTTGGCGGTGGCCCTCAGGCTTCAACCCCACTCTTTCCAGGATGGTGTCCCGGAGGTTCGGGGAGTCAGCCAGCCCTCCAGAGAGAAGCGGATGCAGGTGTAACGCCCACTTAGACATCGGCCAGCCACACGCCGAGGCGTCAAAGAGATCCACAAATGCCACGAACGGTTCCAGGGACCTACTAAGAGAGCAGAGTAGTTTTAAACACACAGGTACAATTCGATACTTCTGCACAGCTATGTGCGCTAGCTGCCCTGCTAGTAGGTGTGGCCATGAATCACCCCAATCCCCCCCCCCGCCTAGACCGATGCCTTTCACACACTGATAATAAGAATAACTTTTCTGGGCAGTGGGTCAGTTCTTTGCCTTCCCACACAGTTAGACCAGCTTCATTCAGTCTCAACATGTATAAATCTTCTTGATACAAAAATAGATAAGGCTGATGGGAAAGTACAAAGATGGGGGGGTATTATTATTTGGGGGTATTATGTAGTATTATGCACACGTTGGAATGTATTGTTAATTTTGGCCAGTGTTACAAGAAGAAACTGTAGAACTGCCCCAAAGGAACTTTATCAGAATCAATTGCCAGAAAATGTTGCAAAGGTTTTCTCAAATGTTATATTAAATATCAATTCATATTTATATTAGTACGGTATATTTTTATGACAACTAAAAACCGACACGTCAGTAAAAGGATAGAATACAATGTCTTTATTTTAACAATTCATTATTCATTATTAAAATTAATATATACGCCATTTAATATACGCCATTTAGCAGACGCTTTTATCCAAAGCGACTTACAGTAGGGAATGTATACATTTTCAGTACATGTGGCCCCAGTGGGGATTGAACCCACAACCTAAGCGTTGCCAACAGAAAAGGACGAATTCAGGGTTTTTTTTTCTTCCTCCCTGTAGCAAAGTGGCAGGGGTGGCCACCCTGCCAGGCGGTTAGTGGACAGGAAACAAACCAAAAACATGGAGTCCCAATAGGCCAACGGCCAATTTATTATCTTTCTCCAAAAATAAAACACAACAGAAAGACAAAGCAGTTAAATTAACACTTTGCAATTGAGGGAAAACAGCAACCAAAAACCAGCACTTCTGCTTCCATGCCCCAAAACTCTACAATCAGGCATGGCAGGCTGCGCTTTTATAATGGCCTAACAAAGGAAATGGCTCACAGCTGAGTTGATTGCTCATTAGCCTCAGGTGAGCCTGCCTGTAAGTGAGGCTGCTGCTGTCCAAGGTCCTGTAGTCCTCTCCAGGCAGTGGCAGGGAACAGGAACACCTGACAGCAGCCAAAAGGGAGGGGCAGCCATCTCTACTCCTCTCTCCACCTCTCCCAGTGTCACACTCCCCTCCCGCTAAACAACCTCCCGGGACCCGCCAGGCAGGACAGAAGCCCCCCCAGGTAGATGTGCCCCTACACACCACACACCACACGGTACACACTGTGGAGATTACACACCCGGAGACTCAATTTCACACACAAGGAGGCACTCTCCACACAGTTCCACACCGCACACCCAATTAATAGCCTCACGGGGTGGCCTACCACACGGCCCACCTCCTCACTTAAAGGGGAAGAGCTAAACCCTTATTGGGCACATTCACACCTTATACAAGACACTTCCAATGTCACAGACATATAACATTGAACAACTAAAAAAACGGAATACAGTGGAGTCCCCAGCCATGCCACAATGCCGGTGAGGGACTGCCACAAAAAACAAAAAAAAAAAAAACACACAACACACAAAGAAAAGGGTCACCGCCACTTCAGGCTGATCTGCAAAGAGGTACAGAGCCACCTCCACTTGAGTTGTCCCCAGCTTGCAGTCCCTTCACTGCTCTGCCACAGCTCTCGTCACGTTTGTCCAGGTCAGATCTGCAAAACACTGTTTTGATTTGGGGGAGTCCGCAAAATTTGCTCCAATGCCAGCCTCGGTTCCTCACTGCCCACCTGCTTCGGCTTGTCTCGCAGTCTCCACCACTGCTCCGCTGCAGAAACAAAAGCAATGTTACCTTAGTTTTTCTTCTCAGTCCCAAGTCCCTGGACTCCGCCGCAAACCCGCCATCACACAAAAACAAACACAGACATTTGCTTGCATCCACTAATAAAGAAAAACTAAAAAAAACTTCCCCAAAGCAAACAAAACGAATCTAACAAAACCTAAGAAATCGCATAAACAAAATGAAACAAAGGGACCACACCCTTCCCCATATGACTTCCTTTCCCTTTTTCCTTCTCCCTTTCCTCCCCAAGTGAGCTGCTTATATAATAAGACCCAGCCCCAATGATCTAACCCATGGCAAGTGCCCCGCATTAGCACCTAATAATTAAATGATTGAATCATTCAATCATTATCAGTAATTATCAGTAATGTAAATGAGACGTCCCCTCGTCTTACAAAAGGAGCGACGAGGAGGCTGCCCTTCCGGCTCAACAGGAGGTGCAATGGGGATTACCTCCTCTGCTGGCTGCTCTATGGGGGCAGCAGGCACTTGACCAGGACCCAGGGTCACAGGAGCTTGCCCCAGCCACCATCTCAGGTCAGGGAAGTGGGGATCGGTCCCGTCTTTGTGGGGGGTCCTGGTCCTGGTCCTCCTTGAGGGGTCAGGGTTGCCACCGCAGGGCCAGCTTATCATGTTCCTTCCACCGGAAGTTCCTCAGCTGGACCCTTTCTCCCGCCACCAAGGGGATGTCCTTCGCCCGGCGGTCGTACCGCTGCTTGACCTGCTGCTGCTGCTGCTTAGCTGCTTCTGCCGCCACCTGCTGGTAAGCACAGGTCAGTGTTAACCCCCCCATTAATACACAGCTACTCCCACTCCCTCCACCACTTACATTCTTCTGGTGAGCCCTGTCTTCACTCCTCCCATCGGTGGGGCTCAGCCAAATCCCACAGATGGGCATCCCCCCACTGCTGCTCTTCCCAGTCCGGGTCCACCACGGCCTTGTCTCCCTGTACCAATCACACTGGTCCACGGTCCCCTGTACTTCCCCCCCCTGGCAATCTGGAAAGCTATCACCCTCTCCCGTCTCTCCTGGATCTGCACCAGCACCGCTCATAATCCCTCCGGGCTGGCATCTGTATACAGCCGGAAGGGGAGCACAAAGTCTGCTTTGCTCACCACGAGCACATGTGTGGTGAGCAATGCCTCCTTCATGGTCTTGAATGCCCGCTGACATTCCTTGGTCCAGGTCACGGGCTGCATTTTCTTCCCCTGGACTGAAGTTCCCACTAACAGCTCGTGTAAAGGTGCTGCTATCCTGGTGAAAGCAGGGATAAAGTGCCGATAGTAGCCTGCGAACCCCAGGAAGGTCCACACCTGATGCACTGTCTCCGGCTGTGGTCACTCGCGGACTGTGCCGTCGCCACCCCCTCAGGCCTAATCATGTGTCGCAGGTACTTCACCTCCCACTTTATTTATTCTTCAGTGTTCTTGAAAGTCCACCAAAAACTAATTTATGCTTAATGGAAAGGATCGGACACAAGGTATAAAAAATAAGCCCATCAGAATTTGCATCAAGAAAGGAACATTATTCATAGCCTGGCGAGTGTTTACCAGAAACTGTTGGCCAAGATAAGTATAAGGATATGCTGATAATTTCAGGGTTAAAACTTTACATCTTCTGTAGAAAGAAGATAAGTCTGTAACATTTTACATCTTAGGCATTTAGCAGATGCTCTTATCCAGACCAACAGGAAACGTTATCTATACAGCTGGATTTATTGAAGCAATACTGGTTAAGTACCTTGCTCAAGGGAACAAACGGCAGTGCCCTACCTGGGAATCAAACCTGTTTGACAATTGATACTGGTTCTTAAGAGTGTTACCATTGTATCATTTATTGTTATTACTGTTGCACTTATGTACTTATGTACATATGTACAAATATACTTATGTACTTTGCCTTGTAATTCACTCTGGATAACAACATCAACAATGATGTTTATAGACTGCTTACAAGTCATTCAAAGTATGAACAATTTTTAAAATATATATTATTTCTAAACGGTGTGATCAAATGCAGACAAAATGTCTTAGAACAGGAGTTTATAGACCATAGACCACCAGTTTATAGGCGTGAAAGCTGTCAATTTGTTTCCATTATGAGTCTGACACAATAGTCAAATACCCTATAGTATGGTGTCTTCTAAGTAAACAATCAAATCCTGGCTCATATATCGGAGTTATAATATGCTGGCAGCTAAATTGGACTACGTATGGCCAAAATGACCTTTTCCACCCACTCCTAAGACTTAGCTATATTGTCCATATATTTATCATAAGCAGTATTCGATATATTTTATTGGGAAATTCACAGTTTAGAACTTGTTTACTTTGTAAGACAAGCATTACTTAAATGCAGACAAAATGTCTGATAATTTATGAGTATTCCATGACTCATGCTTGCATGTAATTACGCGCACATGTAATTACGCGCACATGAGTATGTGCACCGTGCACATAGTATTCTAATGTTTCCGTGTCCACCTTGACCGAAAAAGTATGACCGATGACCGAAAAAGTATGTGCACAATGACGCACACTATTGTTTTCCTCAACAAAACGCCAATCTTGCACCATCACTACGACAAAACACTGTAGCTACAGCTCAGGAAACACATCATAAGATAGATAATTTGTAAAGTGGGCATTTTATAAGATATAGGCAAAATATCTATTGTTTATCAAGATAAAAGCGTCGAAATTAAGATTTAATTTTATAGGCTAGCTAATGAACGCAAACATTTTCTTGCGAAAATTTGTTAACAGGTTAGATGTGAGCAGTTTATGTTATTGAAGTGCTTTCCGAATTTCATGCATTTTGTATCCTTCAGCATTTGGTTCCTAACACTTCTGGGAGCATAGCCTACTCAATAATTTACAAAGTGTGCAGGTGTGGAATTTGTTAGTAGCCTGCCCGCAAGAGACACGGGACATTTAAAATATTTCAGATATTGTTAGAGCTCTTTTCATGATTGCTGAAATGTAATGTTTGTAAAATTCCGCCAAACTATTTATTTCTAATCCCGTTATTACTTAAAATATTTTTAGAGCAGCTGGTATGAGCCAGGACCCTATGTTCACGGCTACTTACTCCCAGGCCTGTTTGTCATGACAACCAGAGATCGAAATTGTAATAAATTGTGATAAATGACTTTATTATCCCCAATAATATAAATCCACGTCTTTCTGTACAATTCTGACATATATTTTGTGTAGCATAGGCTAGTATAATACTGTCATTTTTGCAGCAACAATTTGCTGTTTTTATGGGAGTAGCAGTTAAATACTGTAAAATATGGTAAATGTTACTGTAAAGTAATGATCAGAAAGTGAGTCATTACTGGAATGTTGTAGGCTACTTTCTGTTTTTCGTGCAATTTGTATTAAGATAATAATAATAACCACAATAATAATCCCTATAATAATAGTAATAGGCAACTACTACTACTACTAATAAATGAGACATGTCTTCTCCATGAACAGAGGCAGCACAGCTTCTCTCTTCTAATCTAGAATGCTGATGCAAATTATATAGAAACGTCCTGCCAATCATTTGCATTTATACAAATGGATGAAGGTCACTTCAGCTGCTCTATTAGGAGAAGTACATAATGTCAAAGGGCTCACAAGACGGTTTAAGAACGTCATTTTCTGTCTTTTATATAATGATCACTTCTATTATTGGAAAAAATAAGACATAAACCACAAAACTTAACCCGGGCCCTCTTGAGACGCGTCGCCATCACCATGGAAACTGGTAAGATTATCTTTCTGGTTAAAAAAAAGAACAAATAAAAATAACCTAAATGCAAATGTTGAAATAGATCAGACTCGAAGGTCCAATAATTATAAGAAAATGTGAATAATTATATAATTGCTGATGTGTATATGTTTGACAACAACATTTAGGCGACAATTTAAGACAGCTCAAGTCGCAGGCAGTGTGCGATAACAGGCACGCGACACATGGTCTTTCACATGTCAATGTCCCAGTGGAGTCTATAGCCTACAGTATCCAAACAATTTTAAGAAACAAAACTGAACGGATCTGATCTGAGAACGCAATTTATTGCATACTTATAATGTTTTCAATGCTTTTAATAATCAATTTCAATCTTCACCGGAATCTCGTGGCCACTTATCTGAAACCACATTCATAAACCTGGGATATTTTACATAACACTATGTTTTTTGCATGCAATTTCCTATCATATACTAAATTGCAAATTATGTCTGCTTATTTTAAAAGGATTTATGCTACTTAGGATTATTGTTTTAAGCTCTTGAAGCACTCAAAATCAGTCCTGAGATTTATTTAGGCTAAATCTAGTTTATGAAATCTGTTTCTATCGAATATGTGCATTTTCAAAACAAGGCTATGTATAACGTATGTATAATTATACATATTGAGCATATTATTAATAGTGTGGCATGTCGTAGTGTGGGAGTTTTAGTAGATATTTATATTTGTAATGATATGCATTTGCAGGGCAGTGCTACTTATAATATCATATATTATAGCTACAGCTACAACATATATAACCTAAAAATAGGTTTTATAAACAGAATTTAGAACGCAATTTCCCCAAAAAATCTGCTTCAAAACAATGTCGATATAGTTCATGGATTTGTTTTGGCGCCGTTATATATTTTTTATATAATATTAGAAGCCTATTGTATGGGCCTTATTAATATGGCAGCATTGACGTTTCAACTACAGCGTAAAAACAGGAATTTTCCTGCGCTCATTGTTTTCGTTAACGTGCTGACAGTCGCAGTTTATTCTGCATTTGAATACCCACCTCCTCCGTCACCACAGCAACTCACCACCCTCTGCGGTTAGGCTGGGGTGTTCAACACTGTTATTAGTGATTTTTTCAAACCCACTTGCTTCAACACAAGACAAAACCTTTTATGGGTTATAAAATGTTTCCTTTTATAGGGTAGGCTATGTACACCAGGTTCACAAAGAAAGGTACGCGTTGCATATACTCACCAAATATCTAATTGGAACATGAGGTTAAGGTTAAAACTTCCGGTGCTGTAAACCTGACCTGTATGCATATTAATGCACACAACCAATTAATCTCTTAAACACGTATGGATAAACTCTAGCTACTTCCGTAGATTTTTCCGTTAGACATATATGGCTATATCTAGATCTTCCAGATCACTATCAGTCACTGTGAGTATGGCAGTATGATGCAAGTTAACGTTACCCTCCTGGAAAACTGTTTGGAAATAGCCTTTTTGTGAAGATTTTTTTAGATAATAAAAAAAAAAAAAACCTAGTCCTGGGGACCTATAAATGTTGGGGGTCTCCTCACTGAGATCCACACTGCTCCATACTGTTCATCATTAGCAGTGACAAAAACAATATGGTTAATATACATTTAAGCATTTTGTGGACATTAATGACTTAACTTGTATTAACATTTAGAAAAAACAATGTCTACAATGTGTAAGACCATTTGGGGCCTATAGCTATTTTTTAATTCTCGGGTTTGAGAATCACTATGGTTTATCATTGTCAGACTTTACGTTAACATTATGATGTATGATAAGTATAGTTGTTTGACACATTGTTTTACTGCTATGTATCAATTTAAGCAATTTTCAGCCTGATGCCTGAACAATTGAGCCAGATTATTGTAGTCTATATTGCCCGTTCATGTCTGATCTCTCTCCAAAGCCAAAGGCAAAGCCTTCATCAAACCTTCATCCTATGGTGAAACATTTCTATCCTGGTGGGAGTGGCCTCAAGGATGACAATGCCCCATCCACAGGGCACGACTGGCCACTGAATGGTTTAATGAGCAAAAGAGTGATATAAACTGTATGCCATGGCCGTCTCAGTCACCAGATCTCAACCTAATTGAACACTTATGGGAGATTTCTGCGACATTGGGTTTCTTGAAAGGCGCATAACAAATAAAATGTATTATTATTATTATTATTATTATTATTATTATTATTATTATTATTATTATTCTGGAGTCGCATCTGAGAGAGTATTTCACCATCAACAAACCACCAAATGGTGGAATTTCATGTGGAAGAATGGGGTTGCATCCCTCCAATAGAGTTCCAGACACTTGCAGAATCTATGTCAAGGTGCATTGAAGCTCTTCTGGTGACTTGTGGTGGCCCAACGCCCTATTAAGACACTTTATGCTGGTGTTTCCTTTATTTAGACAGATACATGTGTGTGTGTGTGTGTGTGTGTGTGTGTGTGTGTGTGTGTGTGTGTGTGTGTGTGTGTGTGTGTGTGTGTGTGTATGTGTGCGTGCGTGTGTGTGTGTGTGTGTGTGTTTTAAACACGCTTGCTTAACTCAATAATTCATGCTTTCATTGCTGAATGTTTTTTTATGCCTACTTCTGTGCCTCACATTGACATTCCCATACCAACAGATTATGCAGACGGTTCTGTGAGATGTTTATTTCTTAAAGTTAGGTTGTTGTTCTATGATAAATGATCCACGTTTCCTTAAGAAAGTTGTGGTGTTAGCTTATTGTTAAACACCAAGGTGCCCACAACCAGCCTGTTGTGTCCAGTTCTTTTTTTAATTGTACATTTTTTCTCTACAATTTATAATCACCAATTAGGCCCCTCAAGTTATCACTGTGCCACATTTGTCTTGTGTGCTCCTCCAATGCACTCATTGAGAAGCCAGTGACATAGCACATAGGAAGTAGAGTAGACTGATTGAATAATGCACTGGACTATTGTACAACAGCATGTGGGCTTGAACCCTTAGCATGACATAGCTGTTGTACCCTTGACCATGGTCTGAATTGCTTCAGTGAACATCCAGCTGCACAAACCCATTATGGGCAAACAGTACTAATTGAGTGGAGTGATGGTTCCGGGAATATGCTTGGGATTACTGTACCAGAAAAAAAGGCTGAGTTTGTGAAGGTTAACTGATAATTGATAAGATACTTTTGCCTTGGCATGGGAAAGAACTGTCTCTTTATGGTAGATAGTATTTATGGATGATGTGATTGATTTAAATGGGTGTTTTTTGACTTCAAAACTTTGTGTGACACCTTTGGGAAATTGTGCACCTTGCATCAATACAACCAACTCCTGGCAGCAATTCCTGTTAAATGGAAAACAAAGGCAACAATGAGTAAAGAAAAACTATTTGTTTGCAGACCACAGATTAGAGAGTATAAATGGTTAATAAATAAAGCAGTGTATATTTATTTCTTGCATGGTAGGAATTTGAGTGCTGTTCCACACAAGTTTTGTAACTTCTTGGAGGCACAATTTGATATTCCTATTCCCTGGAACAAAGTGTTTAATTTGATTTATAAAAAACAGTAGACTCTAAATGATGCATGTTCCAGATAAAGATTATTTATAAATGTCTTCCTAAATGCTTAATATTTGGGGTATTGAGGGCTCTAGAAGTTGCTGTTTTTGTGAAGAGGAAGAGGATTTATTACATATTTTCTGGTTTTGTCCTGTAGTAACACAGTTCTGGACGTCAATACAAAAATGGATAGGCCTCATAACAAAGAATTATAGGACTTCACCTGAAGCTGTAGTGCTGGGGCATTTTAGTATTGACTGTAACATGCTACACAATATACTAGTACTTCTGGCCATATGTGAAACAATATTACATGTTATAAGAAATTATAGGCCAGGGAAGATGAGAGGAATAGCTTTACCAAAAATGGCTAATATTAAGTCAATATGAGGGCTGGGAATGAATAAAGTAGCAATGAGGAGATAGGATAGTGCATGTTTGCTTCTTGCTTTGTTTGTTGGTTTTTTTGTTGTTAACTTAGTTGTTCCTTAATGTATCTGTCCTTTTTTATTTGTTTTTATTTGTTTTATCACCTAATTTTGTTTTGTTTTGTTTTGTTTTGTTTTGTTTTGTTTTGTTTTGTTTTGTTTTGTTTTGTTTTGTTTTGTTTTTATTGTTTTTTTTTTCTGTTCTGTTCTGTTCTGTTCTGTTCTGTTCTGTTTGTTTTGTTCTGTTCTGTTCTGTTCTGTTTGTCTTTGGGGGAACGAGGCGACCCTATAGTTACGACCCTATTGCATTTTATTTTTTCTTGTAGTACGTTACTGAAATTGTTATTGTGCTATAAAATGATTGTGGTAATAGGAAGAGAAAAAAGGAAAACAAAAGGAAAAAACATGGTCCACTAATGTGTGTGTGTGTGTGGGGGGGTGGTGATGTACTAAATGAGTTTCTGGTTAATGGCAAATAAAAAGTATTAGCCTAATAAAATATGGGAGAGATCTAGCTCAGTTGAGCTTCCCATCAACAATTTAATTTTATGTTATTTGTATGATCCAATGCATACCTCAAAATCAAACAGGAAGTTGTTACTGGCCACAAAATTACTGTTTTACAATGGCCATCTCAGTCTCCAGACTTGAACCCGATCAAAATGTTGTGGTTTGAATTGAAGAGGGCAGTCCACTAATGTAGACAGAAGGATCTTCACAGATTTAGTATGAAGGAATGGTTTTCCCCCAATATGTTCACCAATGTCATAAAACACTATAGAAGATGACATGATAATGCAATAATGAAATGTTTATTTAAATATTTACTTATTTACAATAATTATTAGCGGTGTGAATAATTGTGTCATATTTTTTGGGGAAAAGCATATTACTTTTCAAACAAAATATTTTTCTCTGGGCAATTGTATTAGTATAAAATAATATAATTTACCATTTTTTAGAACATACAAATGAGTTCCAGACACTAGCAGCATCTATGCCATGGCAGATTGAAGATCTTCTGGTGGCTCGTGGTTGGTGGCCCAGCGCCATATTAAGACACTCTATGCTGGTGTTTCCTATGCTGGTGTTACCTGTACATACAGTGCCTATAGAAAGTCATCATACCCTTTTGAAATAGTCACTTTTTGTGCCTGAAATGAAAGTACATAAAATCCACTTTTACAACCCTGTTATTCTAGTTTTTAATTTTTTATTAATGATCAGAAATTGTGCCCTTTTTTTCACTTGAATGTTGTAAGGCAAAATGTGTAAATAAAGCTGGAAAAAATGGATTTTATGTACTTTGATTTCAGGCTGTAAGACAAAAAAAAGTGACTATTTCAAAAGGGTATGATGACTTTCTATAGGCACTGTACATTATGCAGCATTCATTTTTGGAATTTTTACTGTTTAACTGCTTAACCACACAGCTGTGGAACTGTTCCCTCCACCACCTTTGGTCACAAGATATATGAGCAATATGTAACCTATTAACTATCTTAATATAATACCAGAAATTGAGTTTTAAAAAGCAGTTTAGGTTTGTGGCAAATTTTTATGTTCACTATAATGATCAGTGATGGGATTGATCCTGGATAGAGCTTGAACCACACCTTGGATAGGGAATATAATGAGAAAAGAAAATACATTATTAAGAGTGGAAGTTATGATTAATGTATAGGTTGGTAAAGGCACTCATCATGAGTGCAGGCTTGGCCGTATAGTTACAGATTCGAACATCAGCCTCGGCCATGTCATCAGCTGAATGGTACTGGGGGTCCATAGCAGCAGGTCACAGTTGGCCTCATCCTGCAAGGGATATGGTGTGTTTAAGTTGGCGGGGTTCCTCAATTTACTGCAACATTAGATTTTCCCAACAACTCACCAGTCACCCACAGGCTACCAGCTGTCATCAGTGAGAGATATGCCTCTGCTCCAACAGACGCTATCTCACACAAAACAGTCACTAGCTTGCAGGTGAGTGTATTGGAGGAGAGCACGCCCTTCTGCTGCAGTGCTCTTGGTGTGGGGGTATGGATGGCATAGTGGTAACTAGTGGGGTACAATTTGTGATCACAAATTGTGTAGAAAAAGGAAAAAACATTGCTAAAATGTATATAATGTAGTGCCACTTTTATTTTCTTCCTATTGTTATCTTTTTTTCATGATGATTGTGAAAAAAAGATATACAAAAGCACATAGGGTACTTTTTGCATGAGACCCACTACAAAACCTTGTACAGTGTCTAATAATTCAGATGTGTCAGATAACCACAGAACATGACATGGGAGTGAGTACCTGCTTTGAAATGCTGTGACCTTTGACCAATGCTGTTGTTTTTGCTCCAACTTCCACTTAAAGCGAAATTGTTAACCAAGCGACCCCCTTGAACCATGACCAAGATTCAAACCTTTTTTTTAAACTTTAATTTCCAAGGCGTAGCCTTCATTTTTTAAAAATTTATCACCATTTTCTCGCCAATTTGGAGCCAATTATATCCTCTATTTATTTCAATTAACCCTCCCCCACAAACTCGCTGCCCATCTTTACGGGGCAAGCTACTCTCTGAGGCCGGCGATGATCCGCCTCCTTCGAGACCCCCTTTCTGGAGACACCCTTATGTGCTTCACAGAGATTTTGTGCCGACCGCCGCTCCCAATCGGGGCTAATGGCCAGGGCCGGTCTGGCAGAGATGGGTTTCAAACTGCGTCCCTGATAGGCAGCTCACACTTGTACAGGACCAGCCAAATACGGGTGCGATAGACCGCTACGCTATCTGCCAGCCATGCCAACTTCAGTTTTTAACAGACTATGATGACCAAATGTGGAGCCTCCTTTGTATGTAAGCGTGAATAAGCATTTTTGTTGTATTTAAACTGCCATATGTACTGTATATGTATTGAGGAGAGTAGCGTACACTCAGAAATCTGTGGATCTCTCAGAATAATGACAGAAAGTAATCATTTATTGGAAAATTTCCCATTGGAGAAGTTACCCCCATTGTCCCATCCTAGAATTAAGATTAAGATTAAGGGAATGTGCCTAATATAAGCCTTGTTTCTTTGCAGAATATTCCACGAGGGTCTATCAGGGAGTCAGGGTGAAACATACAGTGAAAGACCTCCTGGCAGAGAAGAGATCAAGACAGACAAGTGGACCCAGATATAATGTGAGTTCAACACATTACAGCAATGCAATGACAGATGTATTTTTGTGTGTGTGTGTGTGTGTGTGTGTGTATGTGCATTTGTGCATCTCTATCTCTCTTGTTGTATTTGACTCCATATCAGATATCTCTGTTATGTTCTTCTTTCTGTCTTTGTGAGTCTGTGCATGTGTACACATACTCTATGTATCTCTCTCTCTCTCTCTATCTCTCTGTCACTGTCCGCTGTCTTTATTAATGGCAGCTATGCTCACACAAACGTTTTATGTGTTGGTCAATGCCTTTTAATTTTGTCAAATTGACCACTTCCCTGGATTATGATGACATCATTGAGGACCTTTTCAAAAGTCAGGAGAAAGCATCTGTGAGACATTTACCATTTAAATACCTAACTATGAATAAGTAAAGACAAATAATATAATCAAATGTAAAATTCAACTCAATAAATTAAACGTAATGGCCTATACCCCTATAAATACACGAGTATCAAATTGCGTATAAATACCTAAATATAAATAAACCACAACAAAGTAAAATGTACAGTATATACCTACCTAAACTAATCATAGTAATAATAATAATATGTGGCAGGCCAAAGGCTGTTAAAAGGTAATTGGGTTTGTTTACAAAGTATCGAAATGTGCATGTGTTTGTCAGGGAGGTGGGGGCGCAGGCAAAAAATATGGTTTGCCTAGTGTTATCCATTTAATCTGGCCCTGCCTCAACTAACAGTCTGTAGTTAGACATCAACAACACTTCTTTACAGAAACTATGGAGTGTTCAAACTCAGACTTGGTTTATGATGTTATATGTTTGGAGTACTATATGAGTGAATAATTATCAAACTGAAATCAAGAAGAGTTAAATTAGTTGTTTAATCTCAAAGTGGATTAATAATTGGCTTCAGGGTAGAATAGGGTGGGTGCATCATGAAGTGTAGCCCCCAGGGTTTGGTGTTTGATCTTATGATGTTCTACTTCATTTACATAAATTACACTCATAAATACATTAGTTGCTATTGTTTGCAGATCACAGAAAATGGGCATGCAGCAAATTGTTTTGAAGTTACTATGCAGTCCTTAATAAATTCAAGATTAAATGGGATAGTAGCGCACAAAAGCTTGTCAAACTAGACTTAACATCACCAAATGTAAAGTTCAACAATAACAATTGAAGGCGGGATTATATTATGGGAGCTGGGAAATTTAAGTTGTAAAGAGTTTTATTAGAATATTTTTTTTAAACTTGGGTGTAATTGACATTCCAAGTCTATCATACTGAATCAGTAATAAAGGCAAACAGAAGGCTGAGATATATAATAAACAATATTGAGAATAAATAAAAAAGATGTTATATTAATGTGATATAGTACAATAAAGGTCAGACCACATTTATTGTTTCCAGGACACAGATGGTCTTGAAAAAGTACAAAGGAGGGCAACAAGGCTGGTTCTAGCTATCAAACTTGTAAAGTAGGAAGAGAGACTTAAGACACTTAATTTCTTTAGTCTCAACAAAAGGAGATTTAGGAGGATTGTATTTTGTTTTTTCATTCTTAATAGCATTGATAAAGAGGATTACAGAAACTATATTACACTCTGTTCTGTCAGCCAAAAAATAAGGTGGAAACTAGTTAAAGATACACTTTTTGACTTTTCCAACAGTTTTTAATTCATTGAATAGCTTACCAAGAAAGGTAGGAGAAACAGAGACCCTTGCAGTATGTCGAATTAGGCTTGACATGGTGATGGACTGTAGGCAAAATTATAAGTCTAGGTGAGCTGAATAGCCTGTCATTGTCATTAAATTTGTCATTTTCTAGTGTCTATTAAAAACCAACCTCTCTCATTTCAACTGTGTAAGCCTGGAGTACAACCAATGGGTGATGCTTCTCATTGACTGAAGGCATGCACATACCTGCTGCATACTCCTCTAATGACCCATTGTCTGTGAAAATTCTCAAAGTTAAGAACTAAAGGGTTAGATCCATTTTCAAGACGCCACACTCATGCTTGCTGCATCATGCTCTTTTAATGGCTGAGGCCCATTGTCTTTGAACATCTCAATCTTAAGAGATAAATTGTTAAATGCCATTTTAAAAAAGTACTAATCCTAACAGACAAATGTGGCAGCACAATGGCAAAATATTCAAATAAACAGCCCTAGGACTGTGGCGTGAGGTTAGGGGTTGTTGGGGGTTGTTGGGGGTTGTTTGGGGTGGGGGGTGGGTGCCTCTGAACAAGAAAGTATAAGCAAAGCTTGCTGTCGCTCTTGGCAGCTGAAATAATCACACTGAGATAAATTGCCAAATGGACCAGAAGTGTTGGGGAGAGCTCCAGGTTCCTCGTTCTGAGATGCTCACTCCCCAAACCCTCCCCAATGGCTGGCAGGTGCGTACTCATCGAGGTCAATGCACAGCCAAATATACACACATGTTGCTGTTAATTAAATGAGAAATAAAAATATTAGAAAATTCAAAATAATAATTTAAAAAAAGTAGAGTAAGTGGATGAGCCCAGGGTTGGACTGGAGCTGGACAGCCATTGTAATCTCTGCTTTTGGTAGAGACTGTACAGCATCGCATTTCTGACAATGTCACAGCCTGGGGCAGTGCAATGTGTGACTAATAGAGGATCTGAATAACTCTGGATCTGATGGGGACACTTACTATTGTGAAACCAAAGAAGAAAATAAGTAAAAAGTGTACAGTATAGTGTAATGGTTACGGAACTACCAGTGTCTGGAAATCTGCAGTAGGAATACGACACCCCTCTTCCTTGCAAAAGTAAATCAACTCACATTTAGTTGATGGAAGTTGAAACACTGTCTCAGGTGCTGTTCCAGAATAACCCAAATGCTCGATTTGTTCAAACATGGTGATTGTGAAGGCCATGACCAGTGCTTATAATTTGTGCCGGGGCTAGCCGGGGCACAGCCCCGGCAAATGCCAAGAATCCAATTTGCGCCCCGGCAAATGTCATAAATATCTAAAGTGCGACAACAATGCATATTTTAACAGACTTAACAGCCGAGAAACAATTCATGCTTTCAGAGTGTTCACAGAGACATCAGGAGAACACGTTACACAGCCCTTGAAGGATCTCTTAACCACTGTTAACACCGTAGCAATTTCCAGTGCAGAGTGCGAGAGAGGTTTCTCACAAATGAATTGAATTTGCACGTCAACAAGAGCGTCTTTAAAAACAGCAACCATATCATCGCTCCTGTTTTTAACCCTTGTTGCTTCACCACTGGAAAGTTACCATTAGACCAGAGGGAGGGACAGAAATGCAGCGACACAGAGGTAGGAAAAGTTTACCCTTTTTCCTCTGCGGAAAAAAAATGTGGTTGGGGGAGGTGAGTTGAGCCCCGGCATCTCTTAATTTACAAATGAAGCACTGGCCATGACATATGGATAACATCATTGTCAAGCTCCTCAAACCACTGGGAAACTACTCTGTGTACTAAAGCATTATCATTTTAAAAGACACCTCTCTGCAGGAATGAAATGCCATATCACTAACATGAGATGAAGATGATCACTTTTTACCATTAAGTAATGAATTACATCAACCTTGCCTTCTAAGGGTATGAGTACAACCCAAACCAGGCAAGGAAAATATGCCCCACATCAATACTGAACCACGAGAACTGTAGGAACACTTTTGTATTCACATTTTTTGTTCATTAGCTGTTTATCACCATATTCAGAAGAACAAAAAATTATGATGTCATGATGTCAATCCTCATGGTGGACGAAACTGGAGAGTACAGAGAGGAGTGCTGCATAACCTCAACAGAAATCATCTGATACAATCCAAAATGACTGTTGGGAAGCTTGCCATTAACATTAATGCAAGAGTTGTGTGGTGTTTGTGTTTTTTTGGGGAATGTTTTATGCTAGGGTTTTATTGTCTTCAAAGTAATGCTTAACCTAGCACCTTCCCTGAGGTGCAATTTTCTCAGAGGAGCACCCTGGATGGTCACCTCTTCAAATATAAATTTTGTTAAATAAACAAGTGAATAATACTGCTTATGCTAATGCTAAAACAGCACTGTCCGTAACATTAGGCTGCTCATTTTTCATTCGCATGGAGGTGGGGGTTGGAAGGGGGGCATCTCTTTATGGTAGGTTCATGCCCCTGGATGACCTCAGATGACAAGCCTCAGGGAGTTTATCTCCTGGTTTATCTGTCCCACTCCCTCTCTCCCCTCACACCACACCCCCCTCTCTCCTCTGTCGCTGGGTCACGCTCAAAATATATTCGTTTTAACAGCCTTATTTCCATATGGAGCCTTCAGAGAAGAGCTGAGGCATGTGTGGGCAGCAGAGGGAAGTCTTGGCGCTGGCAAATTTAATTCAAATCCAGCCCACAGAATTTGCTTGCCTTCCAGCCAAACCTGCCCGGGTATCAGCTCTGTCACATTTGCAATATGCAAAACACAGGGAGCTTGTTGTCTCTCTCTCTCTTTCTTTCTGCCTCGCTCTCTGCCTCTGTCTCTCCCTGTCTTCCATCAAACTCTCCCCCTTTGTCTTTGTTCTCTTTTCTCCAAAATGTAAGATATATTTCAGGTGTTTCAGGATTAATCTTACCATGTATAAATGCACTTTTTGTAAGTTGTTCTGGATAAGAGCGTCTGCTAAATGCCTACAATGTAAAGGTACACATTTGGTACACCTTTAACAAAGGTTCTTTGTTCGATTTTTAGCAGGGGGTTAAAAATAAGATAAAATACAGTTTATCATACATTTTTAAAAACATATTTTAAAAATAATCAAATTAATTTGGGCACACGGTATTAATAACTAACTCCAGTTATTGGCTATTTAATCTTTACTTTGAAAGCACTTATTTTTTGCTAATTCAGCTTCTTTTGAGATATTCCAGTTTTGGCTTTTATTACTTGCGGCACCATTTAATGTTGCTCACTCATTGCAAGAAGAAACCACTCCCTTTACTTTGCTTAGCTATGGCAGAAAAGCAGTCTATGGGTTTATCGGATATTAGGTTTTCATAGTCTGAAATCTCTCAAAAGTCACAGAAATGCATAAAATGAGCTCTCATAAATGTAAAATTGAATTTCTCCCCCATTCCCCCACTCATCAGGTGACCCCCCCCCCACTAATTAAATCCTGCATCCCCAATTCCCAAACAGTGATAATAAGTTACTTTTAACAGGTATTCTGTTTTATTTCCAATTTTGCCCATAAAACTAATTCCATCTGAAAGTCAATCTTTGCTGAAGCCTTTCAATGGTGTGCCTTATACCATTTGGGATCATGATTTTTGACAGACAAAAATAGTGCACTCACCTATTTCAAGCACAATTTTGACACTAACTCCCTGCTCCATTTAACAGAGTAATTGTTGTCAAATCAGGTGGCTTGATTCTTGATCCAACTGTGGCATGGCGATAGAACCCCATAGCAACTAAGTTAAGGAACTTAATTGTTTCTGACAATATTTAGTTGTGAATATGTGTAAAATGTCCAGTATGAGCCATGGAAGTGAAAAAGGCACGTGGCTGCATAAAAATAGCAAAGCCTGTATATGCCCACCACACATATATTTCTTCAGTTAATTTTACTCAGACGATGTCAATGCACAAGAGTTAATGTGACCCAAAGTGTAAGCTGAATCAGTCAGAGCTTGTTACAAAATGATCTTTTGGTATGGGGGTTAGAATTGGGTTTGGAGTAGCCAACCCTAGATCAGTGCTTGAAGGCACTATCTGTCTGGAGCATAAATGTCAGGGCCTACAATCTGACCTATGACCACAACAGGTGAGAAAAGAGTTATGACTCAAGAAATAATCCACAGGAGGACCAATCAGCCCACGGATGTATGGGTAATTGCAGGGGTCATAGAAAGGAGAATGCAAATAGTAATGTTTTTATTTTTTATTTTGTTACAGGGAGGAATGAGTCCTCCTCAGTCTGCCTTTGTCCAAATGCCAGGTAAGAATAACACACAAACGCTAAATATGTGAGGAAATTAGGATTTATTTTCTAAACATTTCAAAACAATTAGAGTATATCTACATTCTTTAACATTGTTTTATCCCTTATTTTTTTCATTTTTCTCCCAATTTAGAATGCCCAATCATACTTGCAGGCCTGTCCCATCACTGCAACATCTTCTCCATACCATTATAGCCAGCCACTGCCCCTTTCCACTCATACACACAGGCAGGCTCACTCCTCTAAGATTCTTTCCATCCTGCCAATATTATATCTCCAGCTGAACATTCCTTTATGGTGATGAAAGAATTAAACATTGAGCCATATAAAAAAGGCTTAAATGTTCAGCCAGCATTGTATAATACAAGATTTCAACCTAGGCAATTGCTCTTTTAGTAAAGCCTTAAGTATTTAATACTTGTGGGCACAAGTAGTCCGTGGGGAAAAAAAAGAAAATCGAAATAACTGTTATCTGGAGAAATGAAAGCAGGTTTTTGTTTTTATTATCTGATGCAGGATCCCAATTGCTTCCTGGTTACTATGGCATGAGGAGACCGTTTATCTCGGATGCAGAGTTTGGCCACCCGGGCAAGTCGTTCCCAGCCGAGGCCTATCCCCCGACCCTGGGAGCAAAGCCCCTTTCCTGTGACCCCTCGTCGGTGACGGGATACCCTTCCTACATGGATGGGTACTACTCTGAGGCTCTTGGAGACTACCGCAGCACACCGTTTTCCACCGGAGGGAGCTCTCTCTTTCCTCCATCTGCACTGCCCTCCCTCCTGGCGCCCTTCTCAGGAGATTCCTCCCATTTCTTTCTGGTGAGTCTCCCCTTCTGATGCTTTACAAATGATGATGCACCCGCTCCCGATCTTATCTGGTGGTGGCACATCAAGCTTACTGTGTGTTCTTCTTAGAGGGCTCCTAAGGTTGCGGTTTGAGCCAATAAAACCTCATGCAAGAGTTTGGTTGTGTATGTACAGGCACCCAACATTTATGAGTCAGCATCAGCTGTGTCAAATAGCTTAGCTGTGGAATTTTCACCTATGAAAACTGAATTACTCAGTTTCTGAAATTCTAATTAATTTCAAGCTTCAGTTGCTAGCTATGCATGTTACTGTAGATTATAATTATGAGGTAAAATACTCATTTCTGAGTACAGTCCCAAGTGCAAGTCCCAAGACAAAGCAGGTCACAATCAACAAATAAACAAATACCTTCACTCGCCCTGTCCTCCAGTATGGCATATCCTGGGCAACTGGAGGAGATATAGATTATGTATACTGCCCTCTCATTGGCCTATTCTCCCCCTGCAGAGAGACTCCTGGGAACAGAATGCCCCAGAGACTGTGAATCAGACTGAGGTCCTGTGCTCTGATGGTCTGGCTGCAACGCCGGTCCCACCCCCAGCAACTCCAGTCTCTCTAACCAGCACTGAGTCTGGGAGCCCGACCCACTACCGGGCCTCTGGCCGAGGCTCCGCCCCATCTGGAAGCCAGCCCTACACCCTCCACTCCCTGGACGAGGTGCACTACCCCACGCCATACCCTCCAACCACTGGTTATATGCCATGCCCCCCTTACATGACCGTCCCCTGCGACCTGACATCCAAAATGGCCCCACTCTCCACAGAGGACTCAGAGGGGGCACCAGTCCCCAGCGATGCCCTTACCTGGGTTAAAGATGACGGCAGCAGCTCTTGGCCACCGTATGAGATCCGGAGAGCCTACTGAGCTTCTGCAGTGGGAAGCTTGAACACTGCTCTGCAAACCTGTGCCCTCTGCCCCTATCCAATCAGATGGTGGATGACAGATCCAACACCTTTGTTTTGTCTCCCAAAGATGTTCATTTCGAAAGTGAAGGAATCTGAATGATTTGTGTGCATTTGTGTGTGTGTGTGTCGTGTCTGTTCATGTGCGTGTATTTATTTGTGTGTGGGTGCACACAATTGTGCATGCATATTTCTGTTTGTGAGAGAAATTAAGCCTGCTAACAAGATCAATTAAGGGGCCCGAGATATGAACAAGATTAGTGACACAGTCTACAAACAACTTTGGAAACATTTCCATTTCCAGTAAACATTTTTGTGAGGGCTGCCATGAAGGGAGCATAACTGTCTTCACTGTTTGCATCTCCCACTGCCTCATATCATGCTGTGAGCCATACTTCACAGGGGCATTTCAAAGAGGATCAGTCATATACTTGAAACCCACACTGTGGGACCAGCTTGGAACTGAATGGCATAGTGAAGCACTCAGGTGCATATTTTGGGAGGCATATCCTCATAGTTTTTGCACAACTAAAAATCTAAATGAGAAAATCATAATACGGTAACAACCCATTTTAAGAACTGATGTTTTTTTACCAATGAAATAAAAACATATGTCAGTAATCTTTTTAATCTTACAGTATGTGTTTTCATGCCTTGTGATGCCTATAAAAATTCATTTTGCAGACATGTATGCTGTGACAGTTCTCATTTTATGTCTTGCAAAAATACAAATAAAGTAACATGGTACTTTTCAGAGTATGGCTTAATAGGATTTCACAGTGTTTATCTAAATGCATTGCTGTGGAAATGTTCTCTGTCATAAATATTCAGTATATATTTTTTTCTGTATTGGCCAATGGAAATTACCTAAATTCCAAACTGAAATCAGTAAGTATTTTTTACACAGAGAGTGTCAATCAATGGAACAGCTTTCCATGTCGTGTAATAGAAGCAGAGACACTTGAGGTATTCAAATCCAGGCTCGACACAGTAGTGGATATTCTCTGGACTGATTTTTCTGTTGATTATTAATGTAAGAAATACTGTAATTGTTTTAAAAAAATTGTCAAATCTAACACTAGGTGGCAATGTTAAACCAGGATGTACGTCTCGTGGTGTATGTTTTCATAGGTCTTAATTTTATGCATTCAGAGGGAACATCCTGACTTCTTTGGGACATACATAAAGCTTAATATTAAAATTAAATAGATAACTCATGATTTGCAGAGTACATTACAATGTATGTTTCATTATTGCTTGACACATTTCCAATCATTTTCCCCTTGTTTAGCAGCACCAATTGATTCAATTGATCAAAATGCATACCGTCCATATTTGCAATTGCACAAATTACTGAACAGGGTATGTTTTCCAGTAGGGATAAAAAAGCAATAGCCATTTGGAGCCAACTGGAAAGATTCCCCATACCTAGAAAAGGCAGTCAAAAGAAATTGAAATACCTTGATATATAAACAATTAAAAACAAAGTTTTCATTTAAACAAAGGTTTAACACATATGTATAAAAACTCATAAGTTGTGTGGCTCAACACCCTACATGAGCTATTCTAGGAAAATAATTCAAAAATTAAAATATATTCAGATTCAAAAACATTTTGATGGCTTATTGGAAAGGGGAGCCCAGGCCTATTTGCCAGTAACAGCTGCGGCACCTCCGAAAGACACTCGCAGTAATGCCCCTGTTTATAGGATCCCTCATTTATTCATATTTTCTCATATCCAAAGCTAAATTTCCCCTAGTGACAGCTGTTAGCAAATAGCAACTTTTAGTGAGCAATGTGGTGACTTTTTTGCCCTGGAGAGTTAAAAACACTATTTGGAGCCAGGATTAAAAATCACCTACTAATCAGAAAGATGGACCTTATTATTTAAAAGCCTGATCAAGAAATAACTATAGTCAGCATTTACTGAACCACTGCCAAGGATTAGCTGCACTGGTAGAAACAGCTGACTGGTCTGTGCGTTGTCCTGTTGCCCTGACAAAATTCTCAATATGGCCATCTAATCATCTCTCAGTTTAAGTGGTCTCCATCTAAACATAAGCGTGTGGTGAGCGTTCTGAAGCAAAATTGCTGCCATGCATCAATCAGGTACGCGTGAGCACACAAATAATATATAAGTTGGGACCGAACCCTAAAACGTTCTGGGCAGCAAATATTTCTAGCAGCTTCACCTTGAGTGAAACAGTAGCACTTTCAGTGGTAACTTTGAATAGTTACCATTAACCGGGGGTGGGGGTTAATGGTTATCGCATGACCCTGCCCACAAAATTAGCCACCTGGCTACAGGCCTCACATTTTATTGCTCTGGGGTGGCTCCAGGAGTTTAATTACAACCCCCCCCCCCAGGCCATGTCCAGAGCTGAGAGAGAGAGAGAGAGAGAGAGAGAGAGAGAGAGAGAGAGAGAGAGAGAGAGAGAGAGAGAGAGAGAGAGAGAGAGAGAGAGAGAGAGAGAGAGAGAGAGAGAGAGAGAGAGAGATTGTTTCCACTACCTCCAGGCTGCCTGCTTCAGCCTCTACTCCAGACTTGCTTCTGTTCTGCCTCCCCTGCAAATCACCAGTAAATGAAAATAATTAACCCATCATGCAGTATAAGGAATTAAGTGACATATTAAAGGGCCCTAACTAAAGAAGTTAGCACCTGTTGAATTGAATGAATCAGGAAGACACTGTAGTCCTTGAACATTTCTGCTGAACCTTCTCATTATTTAAGAAATACATATAGTTAATATATGTCCACGTATTGCAAAGTATTCTAATATATTTATATATTAGAAAATATATAAATGATGGCCCCTTTCAAATGTTTCACATCTATTGTAGAATAATCTGTAATATATTGTAAAGTTTTATGTGTGTATGTGCATGTGTGTGCTATATAAATTATATAGGCTATATATACAGACTAAAGTGTATACATGAAAGTGTGTTTCAATATTTAAGAACATGTAATGTTAATTTTATTTTGGATGTTGTATTTTTAGTTTATTGACACATTTAATTTCATTGGAAATCATACTGCTGCTTCAGCTGCCTGTACCCTGCTGTGAGGTTGTGCTGGCTATCAGCCAGTCAAATAGAGGACTGCAATTGTCTTTTGAGGGAGCAGATGACATTGGAATAACTTTTACTTTGAAATAGACAATGAAGAAAGTATTAATGGGTGGCTAATTAATTTGGCATGTAATTGGCATCAATACAAAACACATATGACTATATAGAGCAAAAATAAAAGTACTTTGTAAACAAGTGTGTTTAGTATAATTTTAAAGACAGTTTATCCCCCCAAGCGTGGCCACAGTAGTCTCTCAAATGTCAATATTCACACAAGGTGATTCTCACAGCATTGCTACAATTCAAAGTTTCTGTTTGCAAACATTCATTATTAGGATATGAGGTATTTGCCCAGAGGTCTTGTATTTTTTTAATCGCAGAGAATCAAAAATGGGGAAAGTCAGGTTGTGATAAAACTGCTACAGTTTGTAGCTTGAGAGAACGAATAATTACACAGGTAATCGGATTGTTAAGATGTTTTATTGACGTAGGATATACTTAAACGTAACCAGGCATTAAAATAAGCCATCGATTACAATTAAGCTTTATCCATCCATTACATCCAATTACACATTGTGTGTGTGTGTGTGTGTGTGTGTGTGTGTGTGTGTGTTGTGTGTATGCCTGTAATGTCAGCCTCAATTGTTTTCCGTTTTCAGCGCAAAAAGACCATACATTACGATGCGACTGGATGCATTTAGAGATTTGTGATGACATACAGTGTGCTTCAAGTAAATATTATGCAATTGTTTTAAACAGACTGTCAGGCTTATCTGTCAATTATCACTCACCACGAATGAATATATAGCCTACATTAATGTGCAAACGTACCGTAAACTTTTCTACTAGGTGAGGTTCAGAGGAAACATGAGAAATTTACTAGGTGAGGAGAACAGGGGATGGTTTCCAGACTATGCTTCCAGTACCATCGAAACGCTAATCAACTCCTACAGGGAACCGCCACGCCCACTACCTTTGTGTTTTATCCTATATTGTTTGATGTTGTGCAAAGTACACGTGACACAAGTCCATAGATTAAACATTATATCATAATAATCACGTGAGGTGCCCTGCATTAGACTATTTATGCGCACCTGCCTTCCATATGGTTTCTCGTTTACATTCCTGTTGGATTAATGCCAGAGCATCAAAAAGTGGACAAAATGCTAAAAATGTGTCATTGTTTTGGGTCATGCCTGGAAATTCCATCAAGAGCTTTTGAAAGATATCTTATCTTAGACACTGATGTAGTTTGTGTCTCTGGGACCCCTTTTCTTGCGAAAAAAATTTGAATATTCAAATAGAAAATAACGCGCAATCATTGATTGTCAAATCATTGTGTCCTAGAGGTTTTAAATAGTGGTCATGAGAGGCGAAAAACACAAACTAATACCCCATCAGCTATATTACAAAATATTGTAGGTCCACAGCCTAGTTCGGCGGTTTTAAATTGAGACTTTTAGACATTTTTGCACATTTTTCGTTCTTGCCATTGTAACTGAGCAAAGGCGAGGTACATTGAAGACTCCCACTGAAGCATTTCCTCCAGAGTATTGTGACTTCTCTCTTCAGTCGATATGTCTGGTGAGTCCTCGTCCCGATCCGTTTATCTTCTGTGACATTTCATTATTTTGTCTGAAAAAATGTAACATAAAATGAGCACGTTAAGAACACACGCATGATAACAACAGGACATTGTATGTATCGTAATTTGAAAATGTTGTAACTGCTTGCTATATTGCATCGTCATAATAACTAGGTCTTGAACAAGTCATTTGAGGTTCATTTTGAACACCAAGCTCCAAGCTGGCTCTAGGCATTTACCGGTCGATTTGAGGTTGACTGCAGCCAAACGTCATCTGTTTATAAAAACTTACCCAGCCTTACTTTTCATGCATTAAATGTCAATACAACTACATTGTTGTGATTCCTGTATGGATATGCTATAGCATTAAAGTAATTGTGATTACTAGAACGGGGCGTAGCTCTCTCCCTCTCTCGCGGAAAAGGTTTGAGACATTTATAGGACAGCTTGGATTTAAATAAATGAATATTTATCAGGATGTGCCAGATTTACAGCGGGCACCAACAAACCAGGGGGATTTGCTTTTCTTTGGCAAATATGGTGCTACAAGACAATTTGTAAGACATCGAAAATGGCAATACAGGCAATGCGATTATTTGTGAACACACAGGTATTATTTTAATATCCCATAACTTTACCGTAGACTATTGTTTATTTTAGCACACCATGCATAATTTCCCATTTTCACTAGGTCAATAGCTACTATTCAGTGTATTTAACTTATGTAGTTAACGAATACAATTTTTTAACTGATATGCTACATAATAATAATAATTCCAAACACGTTTTCTGAACAAAGAGCAGACCTACATTACACTCTCTTCTGTCCTTTAATGGTACACGTAGCCTACTTAGGACACAACTGAACTTTAGTCGACTATCGCACAATTTGGAAAGTAGTCAAAAATGCATTTCAGACAAGCCTCTCCAATCGCATATTTTTTCAGAGCTTCAGAAGTCAGAAAGAGATTATTACAACATTCAATAAATTCCTTCCGGCCGGTACAGAATTTATTCCGTGTGCATGGCTGGCCTTTGACAATCTGCGTGTTTCTTTGTCATCAAATGGTAAATCGCCAATTGGGCTACTTAATACACCTGCAACTATTGCGTTTCTTCATTTGACAGGGAGGCAGTATTCAAACATATCTTTAACATGACTGGTTACAATTTTTTAGATATCTTTTTACGAATAGCCAAACTGAAAATGGTCGGAAATGTGTTTTCTTTTCACTTTTAAGTTTAACTCTTGTAATTCCAATCGCTAACGATGAGAACATTAGTGAAATTAGCGCAAACTACAATTGTTGTGATGCATGGCATCATCAATCAATGTGTTAAATGTCCCTACTCAAATAAACATTTAATTAATAAATAGGCTAATCCTTTCGTCGGTGAAATGAGAAAAGTAGGCTCAAGTAGGCTACCATTTTGCTTGAGTCAATACAACAGTTATTTTTGGAGGTAAAAATGTTCTGATATTTATTGATTATTCATTCAATATTAATAAAATCTTTATGTAGGCAACACTACATGTTACAAATTCTCTTCTCTTAGGGCTACTGCTTCTTGCAGTATGACTAGCTGATATGTTGATGATCCTACTTGAATGACAGCCCAATTCAAGTTAAATGTCATAAATATACGCTTTTACGGACCTGATAATGTGGTTAGTCCAACCAGAAAATTGGCAATTACGAAGTGAGTTGGTTGTTGTTTTCGTGTAACACTATGCGAATGCACATTTAGTAGCCTATAGCTATAGGCGGCAATCATAATGCAATAGCACGTTCCCTTTAAGTGACGTATTCAATCACTTATTAGAAGTATTATATATTACACCTGATATAGTAATATTTACATGTGATCGAACAGGCCCATGTCCACGAATGTTTAATTTGAAGGGGGAAGACATTTTGGGAGGGCACTTATGTGCATGCGCATGGTATTGAATATGAAATAAATAATAGGCGGACACTTTTAAGTTAAAAACAAATGATGTGTATGAATCGTAAATATGGAATAGGCTACTGTATATAGCTTATATGCTTTAATTAGGCAGGCAGTGTGGTATAATGGTTAGGGAACTGGGCTTGTAACGTTAAGGTTGCAGGTATAATCCCCAGGTGGGATACTGCCGTTGTACCCTTGAGCAAGGTACTTAACCTGAATTGCTTCAGTAAATATCCAGCTGTATAAATGGATTGTAAAGAAATGTAAAACTGTAAGTCGCTCTGGATAAGAGCGTCTGCTAAATGCCTGTAATGTAATGTAATGTAATGTAATTATTAAGGACAACATTGATTTCTGGCTGTAAACCATGATATTGAAAGCTATGGACCGAAACCGTTTAATTTATTTGTTGACAAATAATATTTTAATACGTTTTGATTTTATTTGTCTTTGAAACAGATAAGCCAAAGGTGTACCAAGGTGTGCGAGTGAAGGCCACGGTCAGGGAACTTCTCCAAAAGCGAAGGGCACTTCAGGCAATAAAAATGGCAACGGTAAGAAACTAACCAAAATACCTTATGGGTTATTAGCATTGCAATACTGCATACATTGGAGGGTCTGTGAGAAAAATGTACGTTTATATTTTGCAGTATTGATTTACTGGACGTTATTATCCTGGGCGACTTACAAAATTGTGCACAGGCTACATAGCCTATATATATATACCGCCACCTTTTTTTCCACGAGAAATTCCATAATTTTGTGTTTTACTGATGGTTGAAAACAATGTATTAGCTACCGCTCCAGAATCTCCCTGTTCAATTGGGTTGACTGAGACGGCCATGCCATATGCTTTAGCCTACATCGTTTTAATGCTCATCAAACTATTCAGTGATCACTTGTGTCCTGTGGATGGAGCATTGTCATCCAAGATGAGACCACTCCTGTTCAGAATGAAGTTGAGCTAGTTGAAGTCAGAATTGCTTTGTTGGCATTTACCTGGCCTTTCCTCTAAGGCAGTGGTTCACAACCCTGTCCTCGCGAGTTCTCAACTCAACTCTCATTAGGTAGTTAACTAGTTGAATCTGGTGCGCTAGTGGTGGAATTGAACAAATAGTCTACGAGAGAGTTTGAGAGTGGGAGTGGGAGTTCGCGAGGAGAGGATTGGGAACCACTGCTCTAAAGCGTTAAGTTGACCTAAACTATGCCAGAAAAATGCACCCCACCCCATAACAGAGCCGCCAGAACCCTTCATTTACTCAAGCGGTTCCTTTATTTTGACAGTTACCTATATATATATATACACACATAGGCTATATGTTTATAAGTGAATTGATATGTGTCTCATAGACACACACACACGTATACTGTAGGAAATATATAGTATACAATAGGGTTAGATGAACACCGGTGCAGTGTATATATAAAAATGGACTAACACAATCGTAACAAAGCCTAATTGTTCGAAACAATGCTGTAGTTAGACGTATTGTCCCGCGTAGCATATTAAATTCATTTTTAAACACATACATTTACCCGTTTAAAAATCAGTAAGACAGTAGTAACCTTATTACCTTCAAGTACACTTTTTAAAAGATCACATTCACGCTCAGAAAATTTGAAAAATTATAAGCTTTGAAAACGCATTTTTTTAAATCCCCCTTTCTCTCCACAGATACCCCAGAACTTGCCTAGTCGGGAAGTGTGCTCCACGTCCACTCCTGGTAGGCATATGTTAAATAGCCTATACATTCCTCCTTTGGGTGAAGGTGACGTGATTACAATGACATCGTAGGATATAGTTTTAACGAAGTTCAGGCTGTCAATAAAAAATAAGCAAGAAACAGTTGTCCATGGTACCAGGTTAATCAGTTAATTTACCGTAGTGATTGATCATCACGAAAATGACGAAAACAATAAAAAATGCGTATTTATCTTTCTAGATTAATCTAGATTATGTTCTTATTACATTGTCCCAGATCATTATTGAATGAATAACACCTCTTCAAATGAGACCCAATCTAAATCCTGACAGATAAATCTTGATTCTTTGTAAAATCGATTCAACTGAAGATGCTAAATCTTAAATAACTTTAAATATCATATTGCCATATTGATCTTCTTAAAGAACCGAAACATTAGCTTTAAAATACAAAAATGAAATATTCTACATTTAAAAACACATACACGACATATACCATTCATTTGGAAAGTCAATACCAATGACAAGAACAGTTAGGCTATAGATATTCAAAGTTGAGAATAATAATCATAAAACATTGAAAAATGAAATCCGTTAAAAACGGCAGGAAAGAAACTTACATTTGCTGCCTATATTCCAGAAGGGAAGATGTTTGATGTTTGAATGAAAGCACAGACCGCTGATGTCATTCTCCGGTTCTCTATAGCCTGTATTCTGACCCTTTTATAAACGTGCATTTAAATGTGATTTTACTGGCTGCTGGTCCAATGACATCACATCTGCTGTGATTTAAATGCCACGAATGACATTTTTTCTCTCATTCTTTCTCCTTTGCAATTATTCAGGCCCATGCCCAGAGAACTCGACTCTAGGCAACAACGTCCAGCCGATGCATTGCGTTGACAACGTTTGCAATTACCCGACTGGATCCTGCGAGTTTGATGATCTACAATGCATTAATGCGATCATACAGGCAGAAGATTTGATCAACACCAGTTTCCCCCCTGCTCCCACACCCCAGCCGTTGTCTCTAGGGACTTTCCGATCAAACACTGAATACAACTGTGAAACCTGGGTAAGAATTAATTCATGAATCTACCAGGCCATTATATTTCTTATTATTCGCAACAACAACAACAACAACAACAACAACAACAACAACAACAACAACAACAACAACAACAACAACACAAGCAACAATGACAACAATACCACAATCAATATGAATAATAATAATAATACTCAAAAGTAATAATTATATAAAATACTCATGCAATAAATATATTGCATATTCCAAAGCAATTGTATTTTAGATTCGTAAAATAAAATTGCCAAGGCTGGTTTGAGGGCTTCCAGAGCTTAATTTACATTCAAAGGTAGTATCATTTATTATAAATATGGTTATTATGCTGATGATTATGATTGTGATGATGATGATTATTATTATAGTTATTGTTGTTGTGGATAAGGAAAATAAGAAGAAAATCTAAGCAATGGTTTCAGTAGCGTAATTTCAGCAAAAGCTAAGGTATGGCAAAGTGATGTCACGTCAAATACATTGTGTTGATAATGGGTGAAACAGTAAACGGTAAAATAATAAAACATTTTGAACTCAAGTAGGCTATCAATAAATAAATATTAATTTTATACCGTGTTGCTTGACGAATAGCCTATTTTAACTGGGAATCCAAACTTTTTGGACTTAGAGTTGTTTTTTCAACGTAGGCTACAATAGATAGGAAAGATATTAAAACACATTTTTTACTGGTTTATTTAGGCAAGTTTTTAGACTATGAAGCCAATGTATGGCAACGGCCCTAGTCTGCCTTGCCATTCCCATTTGACGCCCGTGAATGGTTTAAGCTTAAGAACCTTAAGAATAAGCATTTGGAATAGTCACTCTTTTCGTTGGCTACACAAACCTGTTAGTTTTTCAATACTTAAAATCGTATTTTTTATTGTTTCATCTGCTACGTTTACATGACGTATTTATGTATTTACATAATTGGTTTGCTTTGCAGGTATCATGCTCTGACTCAGACTCACGGAATCTCCCCAGTCCGGTTAATTACAACTCGTACTCTACACCCGGTTACTCCTCCTCTTCATCGCCCTCGTGCTACAGCTACCCCATGCAAACGGACTCCAGTCATGACTTACTCCATGGGAATTGCAATCTTCAACACCACAGTTTACCACATTGGCCAGATTCCATAGAAAGCGGATTGAGTCTCGAGTACGCACCCTACAGCATGCCGGAATGGTGGTATACCTCAACAGTCGATCAGAGTTATTCGAGAGGGAACATAACCAGTCCAGAGACGTATCTATCATTTTCGACACAGACAGGCGTTTTGTAAAGAAAAATATTTATTTATTTTTATTCCAGAAAATTTGATTTACAATGTGAAATCTATTGATGAAGTCTGCAGGGCTCTTCATATTTAGATTGTTTGCCAAGAAGTATTCCCGTGAGGGTTCATTTATACGTTTTTGTCGATTGCATGTAGCCTATATAAACCATAAACCATTCGTAGGGTGCACGTAGAATCTGCTTTGGTTCTGTACGTTTCTGTATTTTATGTGGGTTCTGTAGCCTAATAACATTACATTTTTAGAATGGCAAGAATGGCACGTGTGAAAATGTATTGTAATTTGACTTAAAAACATTATTGTCATATGGAAGATTTAATGTAACACTTATGTAACAGTTAATGTAACAGTTTTTATTCATTGTGATTAGCAAAATATTTGTGCAGCATGTAAATAAAGTAACCTATATTGCAACAGCTTATTATTACTTTCTATTTTTTAAGAGAATCAAACGTAAAATTGCTATTAATGATTGATGTAAGCATTCTGGAAGATTTTCTGTGGTTTACACCTGTGGGAAAGGAACCATACAGCATGTGCCACTCATTGTTGCACTATTGTTTAGTGATTGTTAAATTATATGTGGAACAACTGTGGCCTATCCACTTCCATATTCTTAAAACACGTTATAATCCTTATGAAAATGTTGACCCAAAATCTTTTCTCTCCGAGTGATATTTTGAAAGAAATTTTGGTCCGGTCCATGTGACTTCAAATAAACTACCACACATATTCTAGTGGTCTAAATACATTTTGGCCTTACACCGAAAAAAATAAACTGGTCCATCATTGAAAATATTAAATTGAAAAGAAAAGCATACCTTCAAATAGCCTATGTCTTGTTTACAATTTCAATTCAGTGGTGCCCACACAAGCTATACCATTTACATTTTTATCAGACCAAATAAAAGCTGTCTGAAAAAAATCCACAGACCTGGAGCCACAGCAGTATATTATATTTGAAATGTAATGGACTACCCTGATTATATATGGTAGTTATATAGGCATAATGCCACGTGTATAGTGATCTCCCCAATTGTTTGGAGTAACCAGTGATGGTGTGAATTCAATTACATTGGCGAAAACTTGACTACAGTAACCGTGTATATGGCAGTATGGTGAAGTAATAAAGGTCCATCCCAGAGGAAGGTTGTTGGTTTGAATCCCACCTGGGGCACTTAAACTGAATAGATTTGTTAAGTGCTAGTAGTTCTGCAATAGAGCAATAAACATAAGCTGTGTACTGTAAGACTCCATTGAAAATGTGACATGCAAAGTACATTATTATTATTGTTGTTCATGTGTTATCATCAAAAAGAGACATGGTGCGCACTCACTTTTACTGGTGCTTTGCGAGTGTGAGCTACCTATTGCGGTCATGGTTAGAAACTTGATTGTGCCAGACCGGGTGTCACCAGAAAGTAGGGGGACGAGTTCCATCTCGGAGGAGGCGGACCTTCGCTGGCCTTGGGGAATTAGCTTGACCCGGAGGGTGGGCGGCAAGTGCGTGGGGGAGGGCGAATCGAAATAAATAGAGGGTATAATTGGCTACTAAATTGGGAGAAAAACTAAATTTGAAATTCTGAAAAATCTGAAACAAACAAAACACAAAAACAGAGACATGGTGGAGTCTAATTAATTGCAGTAGTTATCTTTCAAGATTTGTATTTATTTTACCATTGTTTACATTATGTTGTAATAATTTTAACAAACACAAATTCCTACAGCTTATGTTGATACAGCAATACATTCTTATATTAATCTTCTTGATATGACCACGTAAAATAATAGTCTTGTTTTGCTTTTCGAGCACTGCTCACTTAGTCAGACAGTAAATGGGTGGGGGACACAGTTTCCAGGCCTACTCTTTCACAGCCAGAGAAAAAGCACAATCACAATGATATAAGTTGCAGAAAACAACTTACTTGTAAAAGTTTTTCCCTTCATCTATCACCAAAATTAACTTGCCAAATTCTTTTGAAGAAAAAGAAAAAATGCAGGCAGTGTGGTATAATGGTTAGGGAGCTGGGCTTGTAACGTTAAGGTTGCAGGTTCAATCCCCAGGTGGGACACTGCCGTTGTACCCTTGAGCAAGGTACTTAACCTGAATTGCTTCAGTAAAATATCCAGCTGTATAAATGGATTGTATGTAAAGAAATGTAAACTGTAAGTCGCTCTGGATAAGAGCGTCTGCTAAATGCCTGTAATGTAATGTAATGTAATGTAATGTAATGGAGAAAACATTAACAAGTAAAAGTTTATTGAATCCAGGCCTGAGTCTAACCATTAGAAAGACAAATCATTACCAAACTAAACTACGTAATTAAATACAAACAAATTATTATTATTTTCCATAAATCCCAGTCATAAATTGAGTTTGCCATAAATCACAGCAAACCTTGTTTGGCCTTCAGCCAAAGTGTCTGACAGACACACCGTTTCTAATGACATGAAACAAAAGTAAATACAACAGCAGTTAGTACATCGTATTCGTCCACTCCCTCTACAGTGATATGACAAGATAACAGCGGATCATTATCAAACTGTCATGGCTGCTGGGCATGTAATTCATTTCAATTAACATTTTATTTATGTGTTCTCTTTGCAGGGAGACACAGATACAATCTGTTAGATGCATTCCCAAGGAAAAAGCAAATTCATGCCTTGGTGACTCTCATGTGCCAGGGTAAATCAGTTCAGATGTAGGGCTGCCAATGTTTGTAAGTCAAAAGTGACGGCTTCCAAAGAAAGAAAGAAATACAGAAAGAAATATCTTTAAAAATAAATATTTGTTTTGTTCACTATTCAGAGTTGAGTTAAACAGGCAACATGGGAAGAAGTTGAAAATTATGCACCTCAGCTGTCTGTTCGTATTCAGACTTTGAAATTATTTGTGGAATTAAGTGCCCCCTGGCAAGTTATGCGTCTAGGGAGGGGTTTTCCCAAAACAGAGGTGTGTTTGGAGATGTTCGCTATTCTGACTTTGACTGAAGTTAAGCAATGTTTGCTCAAGAAAAAATGCTTGAATAAGTACCATGTGTATGACAGTTCCAAACTGTTTATTCATGGAGATAAGTGCAAATACATCTCAGAGCCAGTCATATATTGTGTATATCAAATAACGCTGGTTCTGCGGAGTCAAACTTTATTGACCAGACATGGTTGGTTGATGGTACAATGACTATTTAATAATCAAATTATGTAATCTACTGCTGAACAATTTGTTCGCACAACCGCCGGTCAACAAGAATGAGGTAGAGAATTGTACTGTACCATCCAGGGTCTGTTGTAAAGTGTATCATGACAAATTGTTTTTGAAATATGCTATACAAATCAATATGATTTGATTTTGAATGAAGTACAGTAAGCAATAATGTAATGCAATAATGAACTGTATGTTTTAAGATAAAACCTTCACCTAAAACTGAAGCAGTTTCTGTTTGCATGATATTGAAATGTAGTATTACTTAAATAAATATTTGAATTAAAAAAGAAAACAGATATCAAGATTAATAGAAGCTGCTGCAATTTACCATACCCATTCCTATTTTTCCCTTAATATGATTCTGAACTGGAAATTGTCTGACATAATCCTACTGAAACCCCAATAATTGTGCGGTACACATACCTAGTTTATCATGGGGAGGAATGTGACTGAAATGTGTGTAATTCTTCACAGACAGGTTTTGCCTCCTTGAGCCGTGTTTGCACTTAAATGCAGGTGCCACCTTTGATGTCCCAAGTGTAGCCTCTAAGGGGATACTCTTTGTGTCTTCTGTGGGAGTCCTGTGCACATTACTCTATCCCGTTGGCTAGGCAGACGTGCGAGATTGGGACGGGAGATAACAGGTGTCCTGCAGCCAGTTTTAGCCTGAGGAGAGCTGCAACCCTGAGCTGTCCCACGTATCGAACCCACTGTTGACTTTCACACAACACAAGTTGATATCTTCCAGATCCAATGTAGGATAAGGGAAATGCCTTTAAGATAAAGTGCACTGACAGAATTCCATAAACACAGGCAGGCAGGGACAGTGAACCTGTCAATTCTTGCGGACAGAATGTCTGGTGTTCTCAACATTCTGATTCTAATCAAGTACCTTCAGAGATGCAGTAGGTATTAAAAGTACCCCCCCCCCACATTTTCTTTTCTTACTTAATGAAATCAAAATTAATTGGGATTTCTTGCCACTGATCAACACAAAATACTCTATAATGTCAAATAAAAAACAACAGTAGCTCTAAAGCTTTTTCTTAATTAATTACAAATAAAAAATATTCATAAATATTCACCCTTTTTTCTGAATACTTTTTATACCCACTGTAGGTATGTGTGGTCTGACTCACCTCATCTCTTGTACAAATCAAATCAAATCAAATCAAATTTATTTGTATAGCGCTTTTCACAATAGAATTGTCACAAAACGCTTAACAGAGGGGGAACCCAGGCCTTGCCCAAAAGCAAGCCTAAAGGCAACAGTGGCAAGGAAAAACTCCCTTGGTAGGGAGAAACCTTGGGAGGAACCAGACTAAAAAGGGGGGGAGCCCATCCTCTTCTGGCCGGCATAGGGTATGTCCAAAAAAGACCATGTCATGGTCAGTCCAAGGTGGCTCAGGGCTGAAAGACTTTGCCCCTCCTTAGGTTAGGTAGTCAGCGGGGGGGGGCTAAACCACACGGAGAGGGTCCAGATCCAGGAACTGGGGTTGGCGTGGGGGTGAGGGTTGATGGTGGCAGCTCACACTTCTCGCAGGATCTAGGGCTCGGGGGCAAGTGCCCCCGAGTCAGAGGCCGAGGCAGAGAAGAGAACATGCAGTCAGAAAAAAAAAGTAGTGCTATAGCCAGTAGCATTATATAAGAGCAGGGGAGCACAAGCATAGGAAATATATAGATAGCCCCAACAGGTGTAAGCTATGGCAGCATACCTATTAGGAGAGAGACAGAGAAAACACGCAGCCATGAGAGTTCCAACCCATCCACACCTGATCAAGGATAACCAGCATAACAGTGGTGGTAACACATTGATGAGGTGACAGTATGAAAAGTTTCTCACTTCATAAGACACTAGGGCACGGCCTTCTCCATCTCTCCACCTAGACTATGTTTGGCAGTAGGCTAGGCTGAAAAGATATGTTTTTAATCTACACTTAAAAATTGAAACTGTGCCCGAATCCCTAACATGCCTTGGTAAACCGTTTCACAACAGAGGAGCTCTAAAAGAGAAGGCTCTACCACCAGCTGTGCTTTTCAAAATTCTAGGGAGTAATAGATGGCCAGCTTCTTGTGAACGAAGCAGTCGTGTTGGCTTATAGGGGCAATCATTTCGGTCAGATATAAAGGTGCAAGTCCGTTCACTGCTTTAAAAGTTAGCAACAGTACTTTATAATCAGCCCGATATTTAACAGGAAGCCAATGTAGTGATGCTAACACTGGAGTAATGTGCTCATACTTCTTGGATCTAGTCAAAATACGTGCCGCTGTATTCTGTACTAGTTGAAGACTCTTTAGAGAGCTACTAGAGGAGCCGGATAATAAGGCATTACAATAGTCTAGCCTCGATGCGACAAAAGCATGCATCAAGGTTTTTGCATCCTCTAATGACAGAATGTGCTAATTTTAGCTATGTTTCTTAGGTGAACGAAAGCTACTCTAGAAGTGTTTTTAATATGAGTGTCAAATGTAAGGTCCTGATCAATAATAAAACCAAGGTTCTTAACCATAAGACTTGATGTAACTATGCAATCACCTGCATCTAACTGCAGATCCAACTTGTTCCTTAATTTTTTGGGGCCCAAAACCATAATCTCTGTTTGATCTGAATTTAAAAGCAGGAAATGTACTGTCATTCAATTCTTTATATCAGAGATACAAGCCTCTAATTGAGTGAGTTTAAGTATTTGACCTGGTTTCATTGATATGTACAGCTGTGTATCATCTGCATAGCAATGGAAATTCACACCATGTTTACGAATAACATTACCCAGTGGTAGCAAGTATAATGAGAACAGTAATGGTCCCAGCACTGAGCCTTGTGGAATACCATATTTAACCTGAGAGTAGTCAGAGAACTCTTGATCTAATTGCGCAAATTGAAACCTGTCTGATAAATATGATTTAAACCTTGAGAGTGCCCGTCCACGCAAACCAACCAGGTTTTCTAGCCTATGAAGGAGAATCTGGTGGTCAATAGTGTCAAAAGCAGCACTTATGTCAAGGAGCACTAGAATAGAAACACAACCAGTAGCCAATGCTAACAGTAAGTCATTTACAACTTTAGTAAGTGCCATCTCAGTGCTATGGTTTGGTCTAAAACCTGATTGTAGTGTTTCATACAGATTATTAGTTTTTAGGAAAGCAGTTAATTGTTGAGCTACAGATTTCTCTAACATTTTTGACAAAAAGGGAAGATTTGAAATGGGCCTATAGTTCTTCAGATTAACAGGATCAAGATTTGGTTTCTTTAGAAGAGGCTTGATTACTGCCACTTTTAAAGACCTAGGTACGCAACCCAATAATAGGGATGTATTTATGATATCTAACATGGGCTGGCCTAGCACCGGCAAAAGTTATTTAATAAGCTTTGTTGGTGTGGGGTCTAACAGAAAGAGAGAATCTTATACTCCATCTTGCAATATGCTTTGATAATATAAATTAATGCCATGCTAATAAATTGAGAGAGAGAGAGAAGTTTGGATGAAGGACACAAAGCCCACTAGCTACAATGTAGCACCTTGCCATCACCAAAGAGAAATATGTTACCTTCCAGGTTTATACTGCTTCTATAAATCCGTATTTATAAATGTTACCTATTGTTACCATGATTGGTAATACTATATAACATGCCTATATTACAATTAATATATTTTCTTCCCTACACACAGACCGTAGGTATATATATACAATTCCATGCCAATAATAGTGAGAGAGAGAGAGAGAGAGAGAGAGAGAGAGAGAGAGAGAGAGAGAGAGAGAGAGAGAGAGAGAGAGAGAGAGAGAGAGAGAGAGAGAGAGAGAGAGAGAGAGAGAGAGAGAGAGAGAGAGAGAGAGAGAGAGAGAGAGAGAGAGAGAGAGAGAGAGAGAGCCCCTGTTTATAGGATCCCTCATTTATTCATATTTTCTCATATCCAAAGTTAAATTCCCCCTAGTGACAGCTGTTAGCAAATAGCAACTTTTAGTGAGCAATGTGGTGACTTTTTTGCCCTGGAGAATTAGAAACACTATTTGGAGCCAGGATTAAAAATCACCTACTAATCAGAAAGATGGACCTTATTATTTAAAAGCCTGATCAAGAAATAACTATAGTCAGCATTTACTGAACCACTGCCAAGGATTAGCTGCACTGGTAGAAACAGCTGACTGGTCTGTGCGTTGTCCTGTTGCCCTGACAAAATTCTCAATATGGCCATCTAATCATCTCTCAGTTTAAGTGGTCTCCATCTAAACATAAGCGTGTGGTGAGCGTTCTGAAGCAAAATTGCTGCCATGCATCAACCAGGTACGCGTGAGCACACAAATAATATAAAAGTTGGGACCGAACCCTAAAACGTTCTGGGCAGCAAATATTTCTAGCAGCTTCACCTTGAGTGAAACAGTAGCACTTTCAGTGGTAACTTTGAATAGTTACCATTAACCGGGGGTGGGGGTTAATGGTTATCGCATGGCCCTGCCCACAAAATTAGCCACCTGGCTACAGGCCTCACATTTTATTGCTCTGGGGTGGCTCCAGGAGTTTAATTACAACCCCCCCCAGGCCATGTCCAGAGCTGAGAGAGAGAGACAGAGAGAGAGAGAGAGAGAGAGAGAGAGAGAGAGAGAGAGAGAGAGAGAGAGAGAGAGAGAGAGAGAGAGAGAGAGAGAGAGAGAGAGAGAGAGAGAGAGAGAGAGAGAGAGAGAGAGAGAGAGAGAGAGAGAGAGAGAGAGAGAGAGAGAGAGAGAGAGAGATTGTTTCTGTACCTCCAGGCTGCCCCTTCAGCCTCTACTCCAGACTTGAAAATGTTCTGCCTCCATGCAAATAAGGGGTGTTAAGAGAAGTGTTATTTAGATTATTTTCTTCTGGTTACCATTTATATGACTTGAAGAGTCCTTCGGTCTTGATCACTTATTTCCTTATCCCTCATTTCTGATTTCACTTCAAAGCATGTGTACAATAACTCAAATGAAGGCCTAAGGTATTTCATTTCAACATGTGAATCAGACCACAGGCCCCATTGGGAAGCAGTAATGTGTTAGTGTTCTGAACATACTGGGTGCACATAATTCACCTAAGGGCCTTTACATACTGGGTGAGAGAGAGTTACAGGTGAGCAAATGGGGTTGAAATGGCAGTGAGTGAGAGAAATGCATTTGTGAGGAAGTTACCTCATCTGACAGGTGTAGAATTGATTTTACAACCTGTGAAAATCAAGTGTGTGTACACTGACAGTTGTGTGTTAATGAGTTGACTGTGTACTGCAGATCGCCAAAAAAAGAGCTATTTCACATTTGGCATTCTAATTCTGATTCTGGCATATCACCTTTTGATGTATCACTCAGGTTAAAACTGTGTGAAATATGTGTTTGATTTCACATTGTTAAAGTGTTATCCAGTTGATTCCGAAGAGATACGTTGTTTCAATAATTCCATATAGTTTCCATAGTTCACTACAGTGGCCATCATTCAAATACATCACTCAGAATGTAGTGAGTATTGACCAATTGCTAATTTTGTTACTACAAATACAGCTAAATAACATTTTGCGCAGACTTTTTTATGTGTGGCTGGCCAGAGCAATGCTAGATCATGATACAGCCCTATACAGCAAATGATAAAAGTCAGGAAAAGTTGTTACATATTTGCAGTTCAGGTGATAATGGCATGAAAATGAGTGCTATGTGGATATTATGTGATACATTTGAACTCAAATCTGATTTGGATCTGATTTGATATCTGCCAAAAAGTCTATTTGTTGTTAAACTTATTTTCCTTAATAACCTTTTATTGCAGCCATAGCTGCTTTGTAGAGCCCAAGCAAAAATTTCCCCATGGGGACAATAAAGTACATATCTATACTTATTTATATCCATTGATAAAGCTTTTTTAAGCTTTGATTAAGATTGATTAATTTCTTAATTAGCCCAGTAACAATTAATTTAGCAGCTGAAGTGAGTTCAACTCAATAATGAAACTGGTTACAATCAACCCTACTTTATTTAAGTCATTTGAAACTAAAACCACTATACAAAGCATCCACCCAGGATCAGGATTGTGAAAGGCTGAGCTATGGAATAGTGACTCCCCAGTGTTACTATTCCATAGTTATTGACTTTTTGCATCAAATTCAAACTGCTGGGGGGGTGATTACGGAAAACATATGTTAAGGAAAACATACACCATACATATAGCATCATGTGCAAATTATGCTACAACAATTGTTTCAGCCAACCAGTAGTGCGGTTCACTGTATACTATCTAAATTATCCGCAGCTTCAATATCGTTACTAATCCTCTAACTAAATATACGATGGATAATCTTAATAAATACCTGTTAATCCAAATGCGGTGGCTCTAGAGACACCTGGTGGGAAAATAGCAGAATGCGCCTTGGGAAACCAGGGTGAGAAACATTCATGACGATAGTTATCAATTATTAGCTGTAAATAGTGATGAATTATAATAGGTTTTAAATAATGTCTCCCTGTGGGTAGATATACTATGTCTGTATGCCCATTTACCCTGGCAGACGAGCATTTGGTCCTCCATAGTTTGGAGGAGCAACCATATGAACATATCTGCAAAACAACTAGTGCCTCCCTTGAAAAGTGAAATATTCACACTTAAAACCAAACTAGGATACAGACCCTCTTTCCATGCTGCCTTCCTCTTGCTTTTACCCCTCTGACGTATACTGTTTGTTCTGTATAAACAGAGAAATTTCTATAAATTAAGAGACTTTACATCTAAGAAGTGGGCTGCATGCCAGTTTATTTTCATTAGCATCATTACAAAATAATTACGCAAATGGTCTAGTTTGCCCAATTCACACAATAGCTTGTAAAAACAAGTTGGTCATCTGATTTATATTATAATGTGAACGGAATGGATGGATTGATGAATTTAGCCTGTATTAACTTGCAGAGAGAAAATAAATTGAATGAAGCTTCAGAGAATATTAAAATGCACAATGCATTATGTACCATAACAAAAAGTTATATTTCAATTAATGTGAAAACTTTTATGTGAGTGTGTGTGTTTGTGTTCATGTGCATGAATGTGTGTGTGTAACAGTTTTTAAGGTAAACATCTGTGATATCAAATAATGGAGGTGGCTTCACGTCGCATGCAAGTCTGTATCAGTATTGGTATAGGCGCTACTCTGTCCTAAATTCCACACAGATATCAGGAGTTGCCAATGCGTGGGACAGTTTTCCAGGTCATGTTGTAGAGGCAGAGACCCTTAGGGTGTTCAAGTCCAGGCTTGATGCAGTGCTGGATATTCTTAAGACTGTAGAGCCTAGATGGGCTGAATGGCCTGTCGTCATCATTGTGTATTTTTATGTTCTTAACAGTCGCACATATCAGCATATTGCAGCCGCAGTGCTTTTCATTCCCTTGGCATTGTGTCTGGTCTCACACTAAACAAGTGCTCACACAATGCACCAGCCCCATCTCACACACCTGGGCCATGGATTCAGTGTCTCTTTAAATATTACTGTCTAATCACGTTGCACTATTGTGTGGGGTTTGCATGCAGTACTTAATTGAATTATTCTATATGTTCAATGGAGTCCATTAACCTTTTTTAGATGTTCAGTACAGTTATAACTACTGTGTGTAGTCGGTTGGAGTTCAATCAAAATTATTTACACATGAATGTTTTGCTGTACATCTGTGAAGACCAGAATAAAGCAAGGAATCTAGGAGTATGTGTTCTTTGGAATCAGGAATGTTAATGAAATGTCATATCTTTGTATGCCCACAAAGAACTGGGAATGATGGATGTCCTTGGCTTGACTCCAGCTTTTAAATCACATGCAAAGTTCCCCTTATATTTCCCAACAACTTCGTTTTTTAGTTTTTGTTAGTTGGGTCCATCTTCCCACTCCCTCCCACTGATTGTGCTGATGCTACTGTCTGAATGACCCTTCTCATGATCTCCCAATAATCTAATTCAGATGTCCTCAAAAGAAACTAATGAGTTAATAACTGGAATTTCCTACACATTGTCTTTCACATAAAGGGCCACTCCCCTCCTCCTTTATTAGTTCTATCCTTCCTAAACAATTTTGTACCCCTCTACATTATATTCATCCCCATCCGCTGTGCCAAGCCATGTTTCAGTAATCCCAACAATGTCATAACCCCCATTCAACATGACTCCAGTTCCAAAAATTTATTTTTTATGCTTCTCGCATTTAAACACATGAACTTCAGAGCCTTACTCACACTTACGTTGTCCTTCTCCTCCACACATAACTGTGCTGAACCACCTCTATTCACATTATGATCTAAAAAATCTTTATTAATTATATCCTCAGATTTATTATACTCCACCCTGGTATCTTCCATCTGGGCAGTCTGTACCTCCCTATCCATAATACTACTACTACTAATTTCCCTCCCTGCCCCCCCAGTCCCTAGTTTAAATATTCCTCCGCTACCCTAAGCGTACGCTGGCCCAATGCAGCTGTACCCCTCCGGTTCAAGTGTAGCCTGTCCCACTTGTACAGGTCAACCCCATTCCAAAAGGAGTCCCAGGGCCCCATAAACCTGTACCCCTCTTTCCTGCACCAGGTTTGTAGCCACATGTTAAATCTCCATATAAAATTCTGCTTGCCGGCCTCCTGCGTGGTCCAGTGGTTTCAACGTCCGACTCTAGCCATGGCGACCGGGGTTTGATTCCCCGTCGCACCAGAGTCGGCTCTGGCCGGAAGTGCCATCGGGCGGAAATTGGCTGTCTGCCCCAGGGAGGGGGGAGGGAGCCGACACACAGTTCGCTGCGTACAGGAGTGGTTCTGGGGTACCAGAATTACAGTCGACGGCACGACGAGTGCTGTCTCGAAGGAGGCAGTGCTTCGTCATTGTCACTGCCGGTCACAGGACTACGGCAGTGGGCTACGAGGGAGGGGAATTAACTAAGCACAGCAGGAGTAATTGGCTAACAAATTGAGAGAAAAATGGGGTAAAATCGAAAAAATATAAATATTCTGCTTGCCTTTGCCTTTGGTACTGGCAGAATGCCACAGAAGACCACCGTGGAGGTTCTGCCCCTTAACTTTGATCCTAATTCTATAAATTTGTCCTGCAGAACCTCAAACCTACCCTTACCTATGTCATTGGTTCCATCATAGATCATGACCACTGGATCCACCCCTGCTCTGGCCAGGAGCTAGTCCGTGTGTTCCAGGAGGTCTCCAAGTATGTATCCTGCTCTTAAGTACAACTGTAGGCACTTTTCCTATGGTAAAACACTGCCATGTGCCTATATTCCTGCTCTGTTTTTCAGTTGCTTTTTACTTTGTTACTACCGGTTGTGAGCCTGTGCTCTTGTTATTTTGCTCCTGTGATATGCATTGAGTGTACCTTACCAGTTGTTCTGGTTAAGAGCATCGGCCAAATAAGTGCACAAAATAAAGAAGTGAATTCAACTTTTGGAGCAGATCTTATCTTGACTCCAAGGGTGATGTCACGCATTGAGTTCCCTGTAATTGCCAACAGATACATGTGGCTCTTAAGCTACGGAAAGTCCCATTTCTATTTTCCCATCAGAAATTTGGTAATTTCCTGGTTGTTTGCATAACGGGAAGGCTGGGGATTAAATGAACCCAAGCGCAGAGATGAGGCAGAGACAGAGATGTGATGAGAAGTTGCAACTAAAAACTAAAAATGTAGCTCCCCTTCTATATGGCAGTTATTTTGTGTGCTCTGCGGATGGCAGTGTAGTGTAATGGTTAGGGAGCTGGGCTTTTGTAACTTAGAGGTTGCAGGTTCAATTCCCAGGTGGGGCACTGCTGTTGTACCCTTGAGCAAGGTACTTAACCTGAATTGCTTCAGTAAAAAAATATCCAGCTGTATAAATGGATTGTATCGAAAGAAATGTAAACTGTGTAAGTCGCTCTGGATAAGAGCGTCTGATAAATGCCACAAAAAAAAAAAAAAAAATCTTTACTGAACTGTTTAAAGTTCTGGGCAGTACAAATGTGACAAATGGTAACACAAACACTAAACAGCTAACAAACAAAAGTGGAACAAACACGGTTCTCCAAACATAAAGCTTGAAAACAGTAAATCAAAATAACGTGAAGACAACAGGGTAAACACAAAAAAGTATTGGAAGGCAAACAAACGCTGGTAGTAATTCTAGGCAAGAGAAACTCAAGACTGAGCACAGATCCATGAAAGCAGACAACTTAAATAGTGAACGTAAATGAGACACAGGTGAAAACACTGAAACAATAATCCATTTAAACAATCAAGACAAAAACCATTAAACAATAATCCAATAAAACAATTAGGGAAACATTAAGTGTCCAATGCCGCCCTCTGGCGGCGAACAGCGGGACGTGCCGTCACAGTTTGGCCAGTCTAAATGACTAAATCCATCTTTCTTCAGAAAGAGAAATAGAAGGTGCAATGAAGGAAAACAGGCTGGCATGGTCAGGATTCGATTATGGACCGAGGGGTCTGGCACACTGCATCAAGGAGTAGTGCTTTAGATGGACATGCCAGGCTTTACCAGAGATGATTGCCTGGTAGGAAAAATATCAGTTTCTGAATCACACAGCTGTGTTACCAGCCCACATGACTGAATCCCCATCCACCCACAAGGCTGGCAATCAACTGGACCTGGTCTTCACTAGGAACTGCACCTCACCCAACATTGTGGTATCTCCTCTGCATGTGTCTGATAACTGCTTTCTGTCTTTTCCCCTCCCCCTCCTCTCTGTGCCTAAACCCTCTTCACCTGCCCCCACTGTCTCTGTCCGTCGCAACCTCCACTCTCTCTCCCCCACAGTCCTGTCAGCTACTGTTCTATCATCCCTTCCCCCTACTGATGCCTTCTCTCAGCTATCTGCTGAGGAAGCCTCATCCACCCTACTGTCCTCTCTCTCCTCCTCCTTTGATTCACTCTGTCCTCTCTCTACTAAACCTGCTGGTCTCCGACCCCCCACCCCATGGCTAACTGACTGCATTTGGGTCGACCGACTCAAACTATGAGTGGCAGAAAGGAAATGGAGAAAATCCAAATCCCCTGTAGCCCTGACCACACATACCTGGCTACCTTTTCCTCTAACCTCTCCTCTGCTAAATCTGCATTTTTCTTTTCCAAGATTCAATCTTCTGCTTCTAATCCTTATAAACTGTACTCTATGTTTTCCTCTCTCCTCACCCCCGCTCCTCTCTAACCACAGATGACTTCGCATCCTTCTTTCGCAAGAAGGTCAATGACATTCGCAACACCTTCCCCCCATCCTCTCCCTCACCTAACCCTCCCTCACCCATCTCACTACCTAAGCCTCTCACCCCTCTGTCCTCCTTCTCCCTGACTCGGAAATCCTTCAACTTGTTCACTCCCACCGTCCCACCACCTGCCCTCTCAATCCCATTCCTTCCCCCCTCTTCCAGTCCATTGCTATGGACATCCTCCCCAATGTTATCAACTCCTCTCTTTCCTCTGGCTCTGTCCCCTCTCCCCTCAAAAGCGCCCATGTTGTCCCCCTCCTCAAAAAACCTTCTCCAAATCCTGCTGTCATTTCGAACTACCAACCTGTCTCTCTCCTCCCATTCCTCTCCAAAACACTAGAGCAGGCTGTCTATAATCAACAGTCTGCTCATCTCTGACAGAATGACCTGCTTGATCCTAACCAATCTGGGTTCAAGGCAGGCCACTCCACAGAGACTGCTCTGCCTACGGTCACTGAGGCTCTACAAATGGCTAAGTCCCAATCTCTTAGCTCCTCCTCCTCCTCAACCTGTCAGCTGCATTTGATACCGTGGACTACCAGATTCTGCTCAGATCTCTGGATCTGCACTGACATGGTTCAAGTCCTACCTGGCTGACCGGTCCTACCAGGTGGCTTGGAGAGGATCCCTCTCCTCTCACCACACCCTCTCCACCGGAGTCCCGCAGAGCTTGGTGCTAGGCCCCGTCCTATTCTCCCTGTACAAGTCACTTGGCTCTGCCATCTCTGTTCATGGTTTTTCTTATCACTGTTATGCCGACGACACTCAACTCTTTCTCTCCTTCTCTCCTTCTGAGACCCAGGCCCCGGCGCGGATCTCTACATGCCTGGCTGACATCACTGCCTGGATGTCCACCCACCACCTGAAGCTGAACCTGGGAAAGACTGAGCTGCTCTTCCTCCCAGCAAAGGGCTCCCCGATGATTGATGATTCAATCGCCATGAAAGGCTATATAGTGTCTCCGTCCCAGTCTGCCAGGAGTATTGGAGTGACCCTGGACAACCAGCTGTGCTTCTCGGGCCATATCACAGCGATCACCTAAACCTGCCCAATCTCCCTCCACAACATCCGGAGGATCCGACCGTTCCTCACCCAAGAGGCCACTCAACTCCTGGTCCAGGCCCTGGTGATCTCACATCTGGACTACTGCAATTCCTTGCTGGCAGGCCTACCGGCCTGTGCCATCAAGCCACTGCAACTAGTCCAGAATGCTGCCGCACTGCTGGTGTTCAATCAACCTAAGTTCACCCATGTCACTCCTCTACTCTCCTCTCTGCACTGGCTCCCCATCGCAGCATCCATCAGATTCAAATCACTGGTGCTTGCTTTTCAAGCGGCTAGAGGAACTGCTCCCCCTTACCTCCAGAGAGTCATCACACCCTACACCCCAGCCAGACCCCTCCGCTCCACCTCCTCTGGCAAACTGACTGTCCCATCCCTCCGGGCGCCCAGCAGCCACTCCTCGCGGTCTTGCCTCTTCTCTGTCCAGACAGGTCAGGACCGCGGAATCACTTGCGATCTTCCGCAAAAGACTCAAGACCCACCTTTTCAGACTCCACTACCACTGAATTCTGTACATCTAGCTAATTGTCATCACCACTGCCTACATGTTTAATACTGTTTTTTGTGTAGGTATTGTAGTGCCCCTTGGGGTTGGGTGACACTCCAGAACCTTTGCAGAGGGTGTAGGCAGTTGGAAAAACCCAGAGGAGGCAGTATTCAAGACCAAAACGATGATTTTATCAAATTATTCTTGACAAACACGCAAAAGGATGGGTAATCGGTAATTCAACACACGCACAGTCCACAATCCTTTTCTCGTGGTCTTTATCCGTAATCCAATTCACAAATCCAGTTCAGTTCCTCAAACAATTGAAAATCGGTACACAAAACGGGGTCCTCAAAACAATCCAATTCAAAGACAAACAGCAATCCAAAAACACTTCCCTTATTCTCTCTCACCACACTACAATACTCCAGCCTACTCCTCCGCAATGTGACACAAAAGCAGTCCTTTATGCATTTACAAATTGACTTTAGCTGCCCGCAGTCCTCATTTCTTCACTTGGTTCAGGTGTGGGACTGCAAGCTGCTGGGAACGGCAGTCTTTTTGGGCTTTAGTGGCTCCCAAGAGCCATTTCCTCATCCTGCCCCTTGGGATGCCACAGTGTACTTGTATAAAACTTGCTCTAAAATACATTTAAAAAATGACTAACCTTTTCCTTCCCGGTGTTACAGGTATGGTATGCAGCTGCTAACAATGATGTCTATCAATGTATTACTGCACTGATCTCTTGCGCAAACAATGATTGATCATACCATGTATTAATCTTGTAAGTCGCTCTGGATAAGAGCGTCTGCTAAATGCTTAAAATGTAAACTTCAAAATGTAGTTTCTGCCCATTCTTGGATTTTGTTTAGATCATCTTGGATTATTTTAGTCGATTCCTGTTTGCTAACCCCCCAAGTTTAGTATCATCTGCAAAGGTAAGTATTTTGCTACTAACATCCCTATCAAGATCATTTATGTAAATAAGGAAAAGGCAGAGGTCCCAGCACCAATCCCTGTGGGACTTCACTGCCCACAGTACCTAGGTCAGATACGACCCCACCTATTGTTACTCTCTGTATTTGCCCTTGCAGGCAAATGACACTCACCAGGCCGTCGACCATAACCCGGTACTACAGGGCCAATCTTATGTGCAGCAAGCATCCTGTCGGCTTCCCTCCCCCACAGCCAATCGCCGCCCCACGGTGGCACTCAAGGGGAATCGAACCCCAGTCTCCGTAGCCAGTGTCGAACATTGTAACCACTGGACCACGCGGGAGGCCTGCACATTGGCTATACATTTTGGCATATTTATAACCTCTTCTCTGATAAAGCTCTCAAGAAAGTAGTAGCAATATCCTGTAGTAGCAATAACTGCCTTTTTGCTGCTCTTATTTCCTTTTTAGCCTTAGCCCGCATATTACAATTATCTACCTTGTTTCTGTCAGAATTTTCCTTTTTGTATACTCTGTACTCAGTGGCGGATCCTGGCATAGGCGACATAAGCAGTCCCCTAGAGTGGTACACCGGTACAGGGTTTACGCACACAGCTCTCCATATACAGGCACAGAAGCGCGCTCACTTCAGTCTCGCTCATCTGTGCTCAGTGCTGCGCTACAGCGCTACGCTAGCATCGGGCAGGCATGATGTGACTTTTTCGTCCCACTGCTTCTGCTGTCTGTCAGTCTATGAAGTCTCCTAGTCCTCACCTGCTAGAAGCCTGAAGTGGGGGAGGGGTGGAGGTCAATAGCACTTCTCAAACTTACACTGTACAGTACAAGTCAATCAATGAAATCACAATATAACATTGCAGCCAAATGCACCCCTGCTCTCGTAACACACACAAGAAAATGGAAATAATATCTCAATGGCTACTGATATAGCTACAGCTGCAATTTTGCCTGGTTTAAAATATAATGATTAAAAAAACGAGTCTGTACACCACCAAGATGAAATGGTTTATTCACTTGACCCTGCATTGATGGGCAATCGTTTAGTCACACAAACAATCGTGTCACACACACATTGGGGCACGATGCCAAAATGAAAAGATCAAAGCCTTCGGGATTTCAGTTTAGAAAAAAGAGAAAAGAAGGAGAGGAGAAACAAGCCAAATATAAAGGTATGTGTTATGTCATCTCATCATGAACATTATGTTATATTTTGAAGTAGTCTAGTAAATAATCGTGCTAGCTAGGTATTGCATGAATTGCTATACTAAAGTTAATGCTAGCTAGTATGTCAAGCATTTAGCTAACATTACACTGGCTATAATGATGCTGAACTTTCTCTAAAAAACGCCTTTCTTGACTATCATCATGAACATTTTCTGTGAATTTTTTGGGACAATAATAGTGCTATACTGCATCACTATGAGCATACTACTAGCTAGTTAACATGCATATAGTCCAGCTAAACTAGCAGCAAAACAGCAGAAGCTATCTTAAGTCTGGTTTGTGCATATTGACATCATGTAATAACCTAATTACAGTAGGTTAACTATGTTAGCTGTAAAATATATCAATAGTTTTTTTATATTATTATATTATATTAATTCAGGGGCACTTCTTCAATATTTTGGAGCCTCTGACCCTGGTGATGAAGAGCCATCTATGGCCTCAACTGTCCAGGCATCCTCAGAAGCACCTTCTGAGCCTGGTGATGAAAGGTCATCCATCTTCCATCTCTTTTACTCTCTCAGGTGTGTGTGTGTGTGTGTGTGTGCACACACAACATTACAGTTGAAATATTACTGGTAGTAGTAGGCCTAAAAATAATGAGCTTATATATATTGTGTAAAGCAGTATGGTGTATATGCTTGTTGTATCCAGGCAGTGTGTGACATAAACAAATGTATTAATGTTTTCCCCATGTTAAAGCATATTACTGGTAGTAAAAGATGGCCCTGTCTAATATAATAATAATAAGAAGAAGAAGAAGAAGAATTAGTTGATTAGCTTGGGCATAATGTTACGACGAGTGTGTTAATGTTTAAACACCTTATGTGCATAATGTAAATATATGAATTAATGCTCATCTTCCCTCCTCAGCCAAAACTGCTGATGAAGATGAACAACTTTAAACAGATCTTGCTGACTGGCCTTCAGTCCTAACTGACAAGACAAGAGTTGAACTAGTTCGCAGAGGACTATACGAGGTACCACCTAACATTGTGTTTCCTAGGAAGGAAGATGAGAGAAGTTTCATTAATTCATTAATTCATTCACATCTGTGATGACTTGATGAGCTTCATCCAGCATTCCTGTTAAGCATTGCATTGCGAAGAGACAATCCGCACAGTCCTGTCTCCATTTCGATGGACGATTTAAGGGTGATGTTAGGTCGACCTCTACGACGGGGAGAGTCTGGCGTCCAAAGGAGGACACGACTGGCTGGCTCATTGTGCCGAATGATATGTCCGGCTAGCCGAAGACAGCGCTGTCTGATGACACTTGAGATGGAGGGGAGGGCACCGTAGAGGGCGGAGTTTGGAAGGTGGTCCTGCCAGGAAACATTCTGGACAGCACGCAACATCCGTGTGTAGGTACCATCGATGGACTTAGTGATCTTGCTGGTGAGGGCCCAAGACTCACACCCATAGAGAAGAATGGACTCCACGGATGTTTTAAAGATGTTAATTTTGGAGCTTTTACAGATTGCACATTGCCAAACTTTCCTCAATGAGTGGAGAGCAGACCAAGCTTGAGCCTTCCTACATTCAACATCGTGGGTCGAATTTGTGTAGGAGCCCAGGTATTTGAAGTCATCAACTTTGTCGATCTTACTGCTATCAAGCGCTATGATGTCGCCAGCGGTGGAGGGATTGAGGTGAATGTACTTAGTTTTCTTTGCATTAAGAGAGAGACTAATGGACTTGCAACAAGTTTCGACTTTGTGGAGGAGAAATTCTGCATCTCGAAGGGTGTCAGCAAGCAGACTAATGTCATCAGCGTAATCTAGGTCAGAGAGGTGTTGAGCAGGATATCTACTACTTCTACGGCAAGTCAGAGTTAGACCATCAGTGTCGTTTATTGCTATCCACAGGGCGTAGTCCAAAACTATGATGAATAAATAGGGGGCAAGTGGATCACCCTGGAGAACGCCGGTGTTGATGAAAAATGAATCAGTTTCGCCTTCCGGAGTGAGAACGACTGCACTTGTATCCTAATACCTAATTTTGATGGCATTTACAATCTCCTCCGGGATTCCATAAGCATTCAAAATTTTAAACATCGTGGGTCTGTTGATGGAATCGAATGCTTTGCGGAAGTCAATGAAGATTATTGCAGCTTCTTTTTGATGATTTTGAATTTCCTCAATTATTCGTCTGAGAGCAAGGATTTGTGAAGAGGTAGATCTCAGAGGCCGAAAACCATTTTGTTTGGGGCAAAGGACCTTTTCCAACTCAGGACGAATACGATTCAGCAAAAGACGGTTATAGATTTTTGCAGCTGTTTGAGTTAGACTGATTCCCCGATAGTTGTCTGGGATTCTCAGGTCACCTCTTTTCGGAACTGGCACAATGCCGGAGATGCCCCATTCAGGCGGGCGATTTCCTTCCAAGGTTGTATTACAGAAGTGTGTAAGACACTTCTTCAGTTTGGGAAGCCTCCAGACTTCGATAGGGATGCTGTCCATACCAGGGGCCTTGCCAAGTTTCATTTGCGCGATAGCCGTATTGACCTTGGCTTGAGAAAATTTGCCAGTTGGAATGTTAGAGTTGGTTTTAAAGATTGGGTCAATTGTACCTTGAGCATTGGTATTATTATCGGAATTCAGAAGGTTTTCAAAATGAGACTTCCATGAGGCCATTCGATCTTCACCTTGGATGAATACAGTGTTGGACCGCTTACCGGAGAGCTGTTTAACTAATTTCCAGGCACAATGCAAGTCACTGGTGAATTCACGTTTGTCAAAAGTACTAAGTATGTTGTTGACTCTAATGTCTTCTTGCTCGTCATACACGGCTCTGAGGTTGGACTGAGTAGCAGGGAGATCATCGATTGTGGAAGCTAGCACATTGGTCCTAGCTAAGTTAACTGGGCTAGTGCAAACAAGGTTGGGAGGCAGTTTAGTTTGAGACGGAAGGATTGACTTCCCAATTTTCACACATGTATCAACGAAGTTGCCATAGGACTGGACGTCAGTGTCCATAGAGAACCACTCATCTGAAATATGGTCCTCAATTGCAGATGCAAGATTTTGATCCGTAGTCATGGCGGCCCAATTTAGCTTCAAGCGAGCAGATGGTTTTGCAGAACGAAGACTGAGCCTAACTTTAGCACAGACAATGCGGTGGTCGGAACCGATCGGATCAGAGGTGGAATATGCTTGGGAATCTTGGATGCTATTTCTCCATCGTTTACGACAGAGAATTAAGTCGATCTGTGATAGGAATTTATTAGGTGAACAATGAGTCCAGAGTTTCTTTGACGATTTCTGAAACATTGTATTGGTGATAAGGAGGTTAACCCTGGAGCTGTAGGTTGTACTCATCATGTTTTAAAGTGGCTGAATACTCAGTGTGACACCAGAACTACTGAGGTTTGGGTACAGTTGACTCTGCTAGCCTTTGGCAAACCAATGCCACACACCGCAAGGCAGCAGGTTATCGGCACTCCTATAGACGCTCCGAAGGAATGCCACAGAAGTTGCCACTACCAATATTTCAGAAAGACCTTGGTAAGCGGAAATAAAGTGAGTAGTTGGTATATTCTCACAAAAACAACAGCCTCATCTGCTTCTGCTGCAAACTATTCTCTAAAAAGATTTTTAATCTGGTAAGCAGAGGAATGACAGATTGGAAGAATGCAACTTTGCTCAATTCACATGAAAACAGGCCAGAACACTCGGCCCATATGAAAACATGGAAGGAATTGGCAGTACGGATCAAAAAAGGAGAAGCAGTTGACAAACAAGAGATGGCCTCTTTGAGGCTGAGAAGATGAGATGGAGAGAAGTGTTGGCACGGCTGATTGCCATTGGACAGTCTCTGGCAGTCTGTATGGCACTTAGGGGACATACAGAAACACTATACACTCCATCAAATGGGAACTTCCTGAAAGAGGTTGAGCCTATGGCACAATTTGACCCAGTAATGAAAGAGCATCTTCACAGGGTTCAAAGTGGATTGTCAAGTCACACCAGCTATCTCGGCTTTCAAATTCAAAACAAACTGATTGAAACAATAAGTAGCAGCATAATTTCAACACTGGTAAATGAAATCAAACATTCAAAGTTCTACTCCCTCATTTTAGATTGCACCCCAGATGTCAGCCACACAGAACAGTTGTCAGTTTTAATTAGAATTGTTTCACTGGAGGATGAGCCCCAAATAAAGGAGCAATTTATGGGGATCCTGGAGAGAGAGGAGTCCACAGGCCAAAGTATATCAACTCTAATTTTGGACAGATTAGAGGAGTTAAACATTCCCTTTGAAGACTGCAGAGGACAGTTTTATGATAATGGTGCCAACATGCGAGGCAAAAACAAGAACCTGTGGCAGCCAGAAGGGAGCAGTGAGGGGAATGGTAATAGAAGGCCGATATGTGGCAGTGCGCTGGCTCCACCCCATGCCCATATTAGGGCTTCCTGCTCAACGAGCTGCACCTGGGGAGGATCACAGCACACCTGAGAGTAATCACGGGGCTGTGGGGGAGAGTGGCCATGCTACAAAGAGAGGCGCGGCACTCAGCCCAAGGAGGAGAGTACCACAAGGGAAATCAACCAGAGAGAGTGAGTAGTGAGAAAAGTGAATTACAGTGCTGTGTGCCATTACCGTTGTGACCATTGTTTGGATAGGAGAACCCGCTTTGTGTACCGAACCCCGACCGTCTGATTACCCCGCTGGGATACCTGCCCTGGACCGTAAGAGAATCTGCTTCCGTGTACCGACCCCAGCTATCGGCCCACAATGATTCTCAAGGATTACGGATTCACTGCAAACTACCATTGACTCTCTCCCCCTTCCCTTTTCCCCTGGAAATTCTATAAAATTCCAGTTAATATTTCATTTTTTGTTTGTGAATCTCGTTTATTATCTGGCCTGGTTTCGTGGCAACTCCACACTCCCCGGGGTTTGTCACAAACCCAAGAGCTCTATTTGTGCCATGTGGAGCTCATACATTAAACCTTGTTGATGCTGATGCTGCCAAAAGCTCTACAGATGCCACAGGTTATTTTGGCATCCTACACACTGTTCAGCATCCACAGAGAGATGGTTAACCTCACTGGTGCGAGGCAGGAGAGCAAAGGGAAAAGTGTCAAGCTACTCAGGTACCAGGCAGCAGCAGTGAGAGAAGCACTGATTGAGGTGAGGGAACAAACCAAAGATATGGTGATAAAGATTGAGATGCAGTCTCCAGGTGGGGTCATACCGCTTCTGTAGTTACAGTAGGTACAGTGGTATGGTATGACATCCTGAGCCACAAACCAACAATGCAGGTGGATGTTGCCATCAATCTACTAAGAAAGACTGAAACAGCTGTTAGCGACTACAGGAGAACAGGCTTTATCACTGCACAAACCTCAGCAAAGGACATGCGTGAGGACATGAATGTGGAGGCAGTCCTGAGGCAAAAAGGCTACGGTCCGCAAAGCTTCACTTTGTTCGCCAATTTGTTCAACACACTATATAGTGCACTATTTAGGGAATAGGGAACGGTTTTGAACACAGCGTGAGTATCACACTACAACATGTTGGTAACTATGTACACCAAAGTCAAACAAAAGAATTGGATAGCAAGAACAAAACTTTATTTACCTTTTCTTTTCCCCAAAGGTAAATAAAGTAACCAACAGGCATTTACCATTTACCCCTCACGCATCAGGACCGTCAAAATCCACTGGCTGCTACAAACTGGCACAGAGGATGGCTGTGTTGGAAACCGAGCTGATCCTGTTACAGGCTAAAGGGAAGGATATAAATCTCGATGACACACTTCCAATGTCTCCGACCGGTAAGCTAACACAACCTAGCGCTACCCAGCAGACCCATAATGAAGAGCTAATGTTAGCATTAGCTCTGGATGACTTATCTTTCCCGAAACTTGGTAAAGCCATACTAGGAACTTTCCCGAAACTTGATAAAGCCGAATCAGTACCAGTGAAGCAAACAGAACAGTGTGAGTCTACCACCCACTGGCACCAAACTGGTGCAAAGCCCAAAAGAACTATAAATCGGTGCTGTCACACAGTCGCCTACGGATCTAGCACACTCGACACCGAACAATGCTACAAATGGCCGGCCAGCTAAAGGAGCAAACAAGCAGGGACTACAGCCGCTACTGTCTATACAACTTGAAAACAGGTTCGAACCTTTACTGACGTGTAAATCAAAAAAGGAGATTACTGTTAACCATTTGCACAAAGGGAGAAAAGAACGGACTACACCGCGCACAGACAGAGGGCCGCACGCTGACGGCGCTGTGCCGGTGCACAGACCCACATCAGACCATCTGAGCAAACGGATGAACCAGACGCACTCATCTTGGGAGACTCCGCCATCAGAAACATAAAAGGTAAGAAGTTTAAAACATGTAGTGTGATGGGTGCAATGGTCTGTGACATTAGTGATAAAATCACCCAAATACCATCTGACCACCCAGGAATTAACCAAATTATTGTGCATGTGGGGACAAATGATATTCGCAGAGAACACTCAGAATTGTTGAAGCAAGACTTCACTGAACTATTTGACAGACTGGACAGACTAGAAATTCAAGCATTTATCAGTGGACCGCTACCAACAATTGACAGAGGAGTAAATAAATTTAGCAGACTACTTGGATTAAATACTTGGCTCTCCACAACATGCCACCAAAGAGGACAAAACTTTATTGACAACTTCAATCTGTTCTGGAGGCGCAAACACGTCTAGTGGAACTATTACCGAACAGCTTCCTCTACAGCCTTCAAATCCCCCTTTCCCAGACCTCCACTCCCAGTGGCTGTACTAAGTACAGAGTGTCCAACCAGCACTGCTGATGCCAATGATAGCTACTCACCGGTCCTGGATCCTGGTGGTCAAACCGGGTCTTATTTGCTGCTTTTGGCATTGTAAAACCAAATAATAAATCCAAATAAAGGAACAGAAAAGGATAAAGACTTTACAAAACTCTTTTACACTCTCTTCAATCGTGTACACCTTCAATAGCAATGTGTGCAAAGCACATTCATGATACTAAATGCAAACCAAAGGAAACATTATGTCATTATAAAATATATCCCATTGGCTAGAACCCTACGCCAATTTCAGCATACATGGAGGGAAGTAGTATTTATCGTGCCACTGGATCATGCCACATGATGGACATTCAGGGGGGCTGCCAATACTTATCGGAGAATGACAGGACTGGGCTTATTTTGTAGCAAATATTTACCAACATGAGTATACAAAACTTTCCTATGTGAAACAGACTCACATGTTACGAAGACCCAGGAGAATTACATCTATGTTGTTTTTGGCAATACGAAGCACACAGTAAACATTAGAATTCTCTTAAACGGTTAAACAGTTTTGGATAAATAAAACCATGCAGCTCAGTGGATGAGCAATCATATTCTCACAGCTTCCACTAAGTGGTTAAACTGGGCAGTAATCAATGATTTTCCAGGAATAAATAAGAGTCACACTTACACCCCACCACAACAATCTTCCCCATCACCATCAACATTAGCTTTGTCTGCAGCATTGTGGCTTTTTACTGATGACATGCTGTTGGATCTCCAGAGAATTATGTGGCTTGGAGATAGCTGGCCCTGTTGAAACTCTACTCCTTTTGGTCTAATCCTCTGCTCTCTTTCTCTCTTCCCAACATGAAGCTTCGGCTGTCGATGCCAGCTGAATTACTTCTTAGATGAGGATGTGGGCAGTGATCACCACTACCCAAAATACTATCATGGACACATCTTAGCAGCATGCTATAACAACTTCAATCAACTGGAGGTGTGGACAACAGGTCTAGACATCAAATAATATACGTAATCACTGCTTCAGTTGTCTTACATTAGTTTTCGTCTCATTTATTTGATATCAACAGCAAGTGAATTAATCATATGCAGATATGGCAAAGCAAAGATGGAAAACAAAAAGTATATTCTGGTCTCTTTTATTCCATATGGTATATTTTATTCCTTAACCAAATAAAGGTTTAGACAGAGGTGTCAATGTTTCGGCCTAAAATGGCCTTTTTCAAGACTACTTTGACTAGACACGCAGGTGCTAGACTTTGGGACAATGGGAGGAACAGTACCTTCCAACACAGGGATAAAAGTACAAATTTGGGATTCAAATTTTAGTGATGATGGGAGGCGTATGAGCTGAAAATGATTGCAAAGCCATAATTCACAGATGCAACTGTAATTCTAGATTCCCCTCAGTGTCGGTTGGAAGCAAAAGGTTTGGGGTTGGATATTTATGTGTTTTTCTTGCCAAATGTACCCAGCCATCCAAGTGACCTCTCCTCTGCATCTACCACAGCTCTGCTCAAATTTCCTAATGTTTGAGGGACTGGGAAAGCAGCTTCCTTTAAGGCCCTTTTCATGATCTCCCAGTAATCTAATCCAGATGGCCTCACAAGGAATTAATGAAAGAATACCTGGAATTTCCTGCACATTATGATCGTCTTTCACATAAAGGGCCACTCCCCCTCCTGTTTTATTAGTTCTATCCTTTCTATACAATTTGTAGCCCTCCACATTATATTCATTCCCATCCGCTGCACCAAGCCATGTTTCTGTAATTCCAACAATGTCATAACCTCCATTCATTATGACAGCCTCCAGTTCCAAAAATGTATTTTTTATGCTTCTAGAATTCAAACACTGGAACTTCAGAGCCTTATTCACACTTTTATTGTCCTTTCCTTCCACACATAACTGTGCCGAACCACCTCTAGTCCACATTAGGGTCTAAAAGATTTTCATTAATTATATCCTCAGTTAGTATTATACTCCACCCTGGTATCTTCCATCTGGGCAGTCTGTAGCTCCCTATCCTTAATACTACAGCTAATTTCCCTCCTTGCCCCTCCAGTCTCTAGTTTAAATATTCCTCTGCTACCCTAAGCATACACTGGCCCAATGCAGCTGTATCCCTCCGGTTCAGGTGTAGCCTGTCCCACTTGTACAGGTCAATACACTCAAGGTACTTTTATATATAGTGAATGTCACAGCTGCTGCTCGCCGCCAGAGGGCAGCATTGGGCTAATTTTGGCTCCTGGTTTCCTTGAGTTTTCCCACCTATGTCTTGTTTTACCTGATAGTCTGAGTGTATTAGTGTCTTAGTGATTTCACCTGTGTCTCATTTCGTTCCTTATTTAAGCTGCCTGTTTTCTGTTAATCATGCTCTGTCTTAAATGGTTCCCCCCGTGTTTGCTAGTCACAGTGTTACCATTCTGAGCTTTTGTCGTACAACTCGTGTTTGTTTGTGGTAGTGTTTTATTATCTATACTGGTGTTTATTTTCTTTTGTTATTGTATTTTCATTAGTTCCGTTGTTTACAATAATTACAATTTTTGTTAATTTTTGCCTCTGCCTTCATCTCTGCACCTAGGTCCTATCCCTCTGGAACGTTTCAGTAAAATGCTTCCATCTTGCGTATTGCATAGGTACTACCAACATTTTCCACCTTTTCTAAAGCATTTACATTATTTGCCATGGGCAAATTCAACCGTGTAGTAATCAAATGAAACAAGGTAGAAACAGAAAAAAATGTACCTCGGTTTCTCACTAAATTTATACCACAAATCTATTTGTTGACAGTTCATTACCATTACCATAAATATTGCACGTTGTAAGAGTGAAATAGATGTGTTACCTCTGCATCACCACAACAGATTTTCTTTATTCCTGAAACATCTGCGAATGTAATAATTACAACAAAGAGCCCATGTAAACCAGACAATGTCTTAAAATGAATTTCTAATTATTAAATGCACTTGCTTAACTTTCTGCTAAATTACAATGCAATGTTTCCTGGTCTTATTTCTCAAATGTTAACTCAATCACTATTCAGTGTTGTGATTACCACAATTAATAATTATTTTCTTTTAAATCAGAATTCCATATTATATGGATAATTATGTGGATTAATTATAGCAACTAATGTGTGTGGATACATCAAGTAACCAGTGAAAAAGCTAATTAACAACTGTTTTTAAAAACAACTATTTATCTATTCTATTTATCATTCTCGCTTCTTGGACCATGTGCACTGTTAGCAGGCTGTTGAGAATTGTATTGTGACATAATTAATATAATACTTGAATATTCATATAAAATATAAATATAAAATAAATCGTATAGACTTTAACACATTAATTTTTTCAACCAAATAAATATTTAAATCATTGCAGCATAAAACCACCAAAGACCACATAAACTCACTGCATATTATTTTGCTTGGTTGGACATATAATGAGGGTATATACCAAACAAATGGATTCAAATAATGTCTGTTTTGTGTGTTGAACCGGCGTTCAACGGCTTTTGCTTAAACTCGACCGTTGCTAGGGCACAAAATCTGTTGTTACGCTAAGGGGCCTCGGGAAAACATACTGTGAATTGCCTGAGCGGATTTCCTCGTTTAAAAAGAAAACCACGTCATTTATTAAACGGATAACTAATAACTACGATCAGTACACAATATACGTATAGAGAGTTTAATAGTATAAACTAATAACTAATTTCTGCCATTTTTATGTTGTCTTTCTCGGAAGGCGTTATACATTTATACCAATGGGTTGCTAGGCGGTTTTTGATTCTCAAAACAGTGAAGTTCGCCAACAAGCTGCTCAAGTGGACTACTACTAGGCTCGCAACAATGTTTGTGGTGCAAGGCTAGATTTTGAAGTACGTGTAATTGTTATTACCCCGTAGTATTTCCTTATTTTACAGACACACCGCTCCAATAATTGTGTGTATGTAGTCCGTTAAATTCCGGGTTAAAGCTAATAGCTCGTTAACTTGTCAATTCAGCAATACAATTGCTTGAATAACATTGCTAACTTTAGCTATCTTGGCGTTTCTAGCTATTCTTGATAGCTATATTACTGGCTATATTTTCTCACTGTTCGCTCACATAATGCTTGCTAGCTAGATAACTTAGTTTAGTCTGATATAACACGCTAGCTAACTGGCTAGCTAATGTGAATCCTTTGTACTTTCTATAAGTAACTTAACAAGCTAATGTTAGCTAAAGGTATATTGGTCTAGCGTTAAGTTAGTGAACTATGTTATTTGTAAATTAACCGATCAGGTTTCTCCTCTTGTTTCCGTTTCTACATGTAGCTTAAGGGGTATGTACCAAAATAATGAAGACAACGTTTATTTGATTCCTAGCTAGGTAAAGAAGATTCATTATTAGCTAACGTTACCAATGGAGACGTATCATGTGTTGGAGATGATAGGGGAAGGGTCATTTGGGCGTGTCTACAAAGGACGCAAGAAGTTCAGTGGTCAGGTAAGATAAATGGCTGCTTGCCCTCAGTTGTCATAAAATCTTTGCTGCTTTGTGACAGTATCAGCGAGGCAGCATGTCGAAAAGCTGTCCAGAACTACTAGAGTATTTCGTGCCAAAAATGGGACGAATAATTGGTCAAACGAGGCGACTGATTTTACGAGAGTAGCATAAATGATGCTCCGTTTTTTTTTTTACAATACTAGTCTTGTTTTTACATCCACATAATTCAGCAATGTACTTAAAATATTCAGATCGGATTGAGCTAAAAGCCTTATAATGGATTTGCTGTTCTGTGAGGTCGTGGCTCTCAAGTTCATTCCAAAGGTGGGCCGGTCAGAGAAAGAGCTGCGCAGTCTGAAGAGGGAGATCGACATCATGAGAGGACTAAGACATCCCAATATTGTGCTGTTGCTAGACAGCTTTGAAACTGAGAGAGAGGTGAGATAGTGTTGGGTGAACTTTGCCTACTTTATCTCCGGGAAATGTTTGTTAATATGGTAAAATTGTTGCAAGAGTGCATTTTTACATCATCTTTGCACAGAAACAAAGAACCAAAGTAACAGTGACACTATTATTGCTATCTCGGCTGCAAATGCAGTATAATATTTCATGTTGCTGTGCATATTATGAAATATTTTGGAAACCTTTTGAAAAAATCTAAAACTCCTCAGAACCTCTGATGATTCTGTTTTCATAACAGGTTGTTGTTGTGACAGAGTATGCAGAAGGAGAGTTGTTTCAAATTCTGGAGGATGATGGAAATTTGCCTGAGACTCAGGTGTGTTGTGAACTTTCAAGCCTCTTTTTCCTTTTCTGTTAACCTTGTTTGGGGTCCCAGTGTTACCATATGCCCCATATAAAGATGTTTACTTTCATTTTCCATCCTCTTGGGACTCCCGAATGGCTTAGTCTGTAAAGTTGAGTACAGAATCAACCCTATATTTGAGCCTTACAATATTATTGGCCTACTATGACTGGGAGGTGGTCGTGGGACAAATTTAGCCTCTCCTGCTGAATTATTTCTAGGGCTGCACGATTAATCAAATTAAAATGGAAATTGCTTCTTTTTTTACATGCAATAAATTAAACAAAATAGTATGGATATGCGTCTGTTGGAGAGATGTGCTCGACAGAGTGCATGCACAGCAGATGCTGACTGCACACCAACAGAATTTACATTTGATTGCTGTCATTGTCGAATTTGTTGGTCGTGAAGTCCATTATTATTTCCTATAATTATTACAGCTTTATGGATGTGTGTGTGTAGCGCGAGTGGTATTGCATGAGTCAGCTCACAGGTTTACAGCAGAGACAGGCTCCTCAGCCCAGACATTGGTTTCAAACGAATTGTCAGAAACATGGAACTTCTGCATGTCCCTGTCTTTTTGATTATGCATCATTTACACATTTTGGCCACCTAATAAACACAGAACGCTCATCGGAGGTGGTGGGAATATAAAGCTGTGATAGTGAAATTAACTAACTACCTATCATTATTTGACCAATTGTAAATCCGACCTAGTGTGAAGCTAGCTACTTTGATGGCAATAAGGGATCATTTTCACTATAACTGTAGCTAACGTTAGCTAGATTGTTCTGAACCAGTTGACTTCATGTGTGTGGCTAGCTAACAAGGGATGTGCTAACGTTAGCTAGCTTACGAGCTAGAGAAACCACATTGTATAATGTGTACAATCACGGAAATAAAAGGATTTAACTCAGTTTTCATAAATTACTTTTCCATGCCAACAATGTACAGGATTTAAGATGTAATTAATCAAAAATCTAATTTTTCCACCGTTCGCTCATTTTATGTTTGTGGTTTGAGTTTGTGGCTGCGACCTCAAACTTGTGGCTGTGACCATAAAATAAGTTTTAAGTTATGTGCTTGAAATGATAACTGTGCTGGACTGATTGATTTTCACAGACTGTTTTGTTTTGTTTTGTGTAGGTTCGTGAGATAGCTTGCCAGCTGGTCTCAGCCTTGTACTACTTGCATTCTCATCGAATACTTCATCGTGACATGAAGCCACAAAACATTCTTTTGGGAAAAGGTGGTGTTGTGAAGCTGTGTGATTTTGGGTATGTCTCAAGAACAGACAAACAATAATTCACATCAAATGATAGATCACATACTGCAGACAGCATTTACTGAGAATTTTATGCCAGATCCTTGAGAAATGGATTTCAAATGGATAAAAATTGGATCAAATATTTATTCAGGGCTTCCACTAGGGCTGACCCCATTTAGTCGACTGGTCGATGGGCTGTTGGTCAACCGAGATTTGTTTTGGTCGAGCAGTTCGCGTGAAAAAAATTAAAAAGTAAATAAAAAATTCTCCACGCAGCATGAGACACCTAGATTCGCACCACAGTTTGGCGTGCTTGTCAGTAGAATAATCCATTCTGGATGCTGTGGGTATGACAGTGACAGTCCTTCACTCTTAACATAGCTAGGCCTATATATGCTCTCTTTAAATTATATTAGGCAGTTAAGGTAATAATAATGTTGTGAATAATTCTGCAAAACTATCATAATAACTGAATAATTCTGCAAAAATGTATCATGTTAATGCAGATTAATTTTTGTTTGGATCTTATGTAAAATTATTAGGGGTGTGAATAATTGTGACCCATCTTTTGGGCCTCCTGTATCCAGTTGAGGCACTTGGACTTAGAGCATGGTAATAATAATATAATAATAAACTTTATTTGTATAGCACCTTTCATAGCAGTATAGCAATTAGCAGCCCAAAGTGCTTTCAGTGCTTTCACTGCCCAAAGTGGTGTCAGTGCCAACTATGGCTGGGTGTCCAGCAGGACCACAGTATCTCCAGCTTCATCACTCAATAGTGACCTCTCATTGTGTTTGGGAGAGAGATAGGATTTGAAAATAAATATTGGCAACCAGGAATGATTAATATCAATTTTCACAACATAGAAGTTCACACATAAAGCACTATCTTAATTTCTGTCTCCTGAGAGTAGTGCTCCTGCCATCCTTCAAAGTTAGCAGTTTGCCTGATGCAAATACAGATTTTTTAATAGGGGAAATTATACGGATCTGATTGGCTGATATGCAATAACACCCATGTGACACCAACAGGTTATATAATCTGTCAAATCAACCCCTTTTACCCTCCCTGGGTGGTCTAGTGGTTACAACGTTAGTTGCTGGCCACTGTGACCGGGGTTCGATTCCACCGGCCGTGCCAGAGTCTGCTCTGGCCAGGAGTACCACCGGGGGTGGCAATTGGCTGTCCGCCCCAGGGAGGGGGAGGAAGCCGACAGGAAGTGCGCACAGGAGTGGCTCTGTAGTACCGGAGTTACGGTTGACAGCCTGGCGAGTGCCATCTCAGAGGAGACGATACTTCGCCTTTGTCACTACTGGTCACAGGACTATGGCAGCAAACTCACAATTCGAGGGGGGGATTGCCATGAAAAAACAAAATAATAAAATCAACCGCTTTTACAATGGCAATGTGCTTTCCCCACCATGAAAATAGTGAAATGTAATTCTGACAAGCCTTCCAAGCTTGTGCCGCTCTATAGCGTTACAATCAACCTTCAAATGTGCATTGTCAAAAAACACCCGTAAGCCCACAACCAAAATTAATTGGTGACCGGTATCTTGTTAAGACCACCTAAATTTGTGTCCCTGTAGCCAAAAAATATTCTGAAAATAATGTGTGACAATGTGTTCACTCTGCTATTCTGTGATCAAACTGGGCAAATTTCACTGCAATTTTGATTATTGCATAAAATATTTGTTGGTTTTTTCCAACAGAAACATTTTGCATTTGTTGAATAGTCATAGAATGTATAAATCTGATTTAAGTGGCAACCCTGTTTATTATTTGTATTTAAATATTTCTTCATTTATTTACCCTTTATTTAACCAGGTAGGTCAACTGAGAACTCATTTCTCATTTACAGTGACGACCTGCCTAGGGAAATCAATTTGAGTAGGGAATGTAAGGGACTGCGTAGCCAGTAAAATGCAGGGGTGATTAGTTGACCAGATGTATGAAGCCACATTCAAACATCTATGGATGCCAGCTAGATTTTGTCATAACTGTTTGCTGATCTGGCTGCTCTCATGATCCTGTTTCAGTTTTGCCCGTGCCATGAGTGTTTCCACACTCGTTCTGACCTCCATCAAGGGCACCCCTCTCTACATGTCTCCAGAGCTGGTTGAGGAGAAGCCTTATGACCACACGGCAGACCTGTGGTCCCTTGGCTGCATTCTGTATGAGCTCCACACTGGAGCACCACCATTCTACACCAACTCCATCTTCCAACTGGTCCAGCTGATTGTCGAAGATCCAGTCAGGTGGCCAGAAACCATGAGCCAGGGTTGCACGGTACAGTACATTAAAGTATTATCGATCTTTTTAATTGATTTATTTAGCAGATGCTCTTGTCCAGAGCAACTTACACGGCCATGAAGTCTATTATTAGTATTTTATTATTGTTATCATTATTGTATCATTATAATAATAATAATTATTACTATTAATCATATTTTTATTGACAGAGTTTCCTTAAGGGCTTGCTGACAAAAGACCCCCAGAAGAGGTTGTCATGGCCAGACCTCTTGGAGCATCCTTTTGTTGCTGATGGAGTTTTAGGTGAAGTTTTACCCACTTGCAGTGGTTTACGGTTTCTTCTTGAGCATACTATGACTAAAAATGTTGACTTGGCTAAGATGGAGAAGTGCCTTGTGTATAGTAAGGCATGTTATTATATTATCATATATTATTTATACAATGCTTTTCTCAAAGCGCTTTCCAATGTGCAGTGGGTCTTCCAATTTTGTGAGCAAAATGTTACAAAATAACTACACTATTATTATTATTATTATTATTGTTATTAATAAATAATATAATAATTATAATATAATAACATACCTTACTATACACAAGGCACTTCTCCATCTTAGCCAAGTCAACATTATTAATAATAATAATAATAATAATAATAATAATAATAATAATAATAACTATCTAACTATAACTAACAAAATAACTGAGCAATTCATTATTTGCTTGTTTTGTTTTTGTTTTGAGTTTGAGAGAGCTTCAATTGTAACCGTTTTTGGGACACAGAAGTAAAAGCAGCAGATAAAATGTAGGCGCTCTTTTTAATAAATTCTCCTGTGGACATGGCTATACTGAGCAGTCAGGAAACTTTCACAATAGACTTTTGTTAACATTTATGCATTGTTCGTAGGCTAGTTGGCTAGTTTACACATCTGTTAATCTGTTGATACTGTTAAATAGAATGAAAACCTTTCCATACAAATGAAAAAGCCCAATTGAATCCATACATCAAACTATTGGCATCAATCAATCAATCAATCAAATTTTATTTATATAGCACATTTAACATGACGCTCGTCAACCAAAGTGCTTTACAATACAGGTAGACTAAGGGTAAAAATAAACAGAAAATAAACAACCAACAGACATACAAAGGAACAGAACAAACAAGGCAGGAGTCAGTGTGAGTCGGGGAACGCTAAGGAATACAAGTGAGTTTTGAGCTTAGATTTAAAGGACTCGATGGAGGGGGCAAATCTGATGGACATGGGGATGCTGTTCCAGAGGTCAGGGGCCGCGACAGCAAAAGCACGCCCCCCCCTAGACTTGAGGTTGGACTTACGAGTGGTTAGGAGACCCTTATCAGCAGATCTGAGGGCCCTGACGTTGGTATAGGGGGTGAGGAGGTCTGCTAGGTAGGAGGGGGCCTTACCATTTAGAGCTTTGTAGACAAATAAAATAACTTTAAAATCTATCCTATAGCGTACTGGGAGCCAATGAAGGGAGGCAAGGACAGGGGTGATATGAGCTCTCTTCCGAGTACCTGTGAGCAATCTAGCAGCAGCGTTGTGGGGTAGCTGTAGGCGGCATATATTAATAAGGATGATTTCAGTTACTTTTTTTACTTACTTAGTTATTTGTAGGCAAATTTAAATGGTAGTTATTTCCCTCTTTATTTCTCTAGATACATGTTCTATTTAAAAATTTTTTGGAAATTAATGGAATTTCTCTCTCTCTCTCTCTCTCTCTCTCTCTCTCTCTCTCTCTCTCTCTCTCTCTCTCTCTCTCTCTCTCTCTCTCTCTCTCTCTCTCTCTCTCTCTCTCTCTCTCTCTCTCTCTCTCTCTCTCTCTCTCTCTCTCTCTCTCTCTCTCTCTGTGTCTCTCTCTCTGTCTCTCTCGGCTCCCTATTGGTTCCTTTGGCCAGTTCTGTCAGACAACAGCTCTGACAGCCCCCTGACTGTGATTCCCAGCCTGGACCAGCAGGCTCTTAAACTGAAGCAGACTAAGGAAAAAGCAACACCCCGCTGTGGTGAGGGGAAGTTACTGCGCAAAGCCAGGAACCTTAGGGACAAAGACGAGACAAACAAGCAGGTATAGCCCAGAAACGGCCCACAACCATTGGTTTATGTGGAAAGGGCTTTCATCTAAATCTGTTATTTTTCAGCTGTAGTGTGGTTTAAGAATTGATTCAGCTAGATGCAGATCATGAATTACAGAAAAAGAACCTCATAATATACATTCTTGGATGCCTTCGCTGACATAGCATTTAATGATGTCCATGTTTGTGTTGGCTCACAAGATGTGGAGGGGTAGCCTCTCTGAAACAGGTTTCAGAGAGAATCTTCAACAAAAAGGGTCTTTATTCAAGCAATTGCAGGGAGTTCGGCATAGGCACATAAGCAGTCTAAGCATAGACATGCTGGAGTGTCAGGCATGGAGCTAAAGAAAATACCAAAGGTATCAACTTTAAAGGTATTTACTTTAAGTATGGTATGGTATGGTACGGCACGGTGTGGTAACCAGCTCCCATATTTTGCCGCTTTTTCCACCGCCAGACAAACCGTACCGAACCTAATTACCCATGTTGAATTTAAATACCGCTCAGTTTAGGTACTAGCAAGCTGAACAGGGACCTAAGGGTGGAGCTAGCAATACTGCAGACTATTGATTGGTCAAGCGCAATCATCACAGAATCGTCACCGTAAATCTCAGACCGGCTCAGACACAACCGGCATGTTTTTTTTCAGCTTCACTTTGATTATATTGGTATTATTCAAAGAGTATTATATAGAGGTTGGCATTATTGTCAGGTTTGTGTGATTCTACGAGTTAGGTTTGTCTTACGAAAACGGAAATAAACACATTTCTTTGAAAGGACAAAGTATAGTATTGTCATTTTCATTAACGCAATTATAATATATATTTTCATAGTACATTTTAATTTGTCACATAAATAGATTTTTAGAAAGACATAGGAATCGCTTTGATGCATTCCGATACTCGAGCTAAACCCAGGCCTTTGAAACAAAAGGATCTGAACTGGACAGTCAAATGGCAAAGTGTTTGAACATAAATCAACACTGGCATTACATTTTTTTTAGCTCATAGCTTGTGCTGGGCATATATTTGCAGCGACAAGCTACATAACAGCACACATGCAAACACAAAGATAAATATATCTAATGTTGCTAATTTTATACGATTGAAAAAAATGTAAGCTACAGATGTAAGAAATATGAGGTATTTAATGTGATCTTGGTAAATTGCAATTCATTGGAGGACCAACGCCGAATAATACATATACGATATGATATGATATACTTTATTTGTCCCCATGGGGAAACTTGACAATAAATGTATATTTATATATATATATTGTGGTGTCTCTAGGGGTTGGACGACACTCACGGACCTTGCAGAGGCGTAGGCAGGTTAATTAACCTGGAGGAGGCAGTATTACACAAAAAACACTATTAAACGAAATCTTGACAAAACAGAAAAACTTTGTTATCCGTAGTCCAATATCCAAGTCCAGTTCAGCTCCGCAATCCAGTCCAGTAGTTGGTACACAAAGGGGGTCCTCAAACAATCTCGATATGTAGCAATTGATTATATTTTATTCTGTAATTGATTGTACTTTATTCTGCAACTGATTATACTGATTATTATTCTGATTCCACAATGTTTTCGATTGACACTGCTCAATGCTTACTGCCTTTGAATTTCGTAGGATTTTTCAACTCATGTGCATGTGGAGAGTGGAAAGGGAGATCGTTCTGACAAGGCACTTTTGAAGACAGCTGCAGATGGAAGGACCCCTTCAGATTTTATTGATAAATATTCAGTAAAACCATCAGCCAATGTATCCCTCACAAACCAGCCCCAGGCATCCGAGACTCTGGAAGAAAGGTACAGATAAAAATATTTGACTTTTTTCTACCCATTAAAATATTATGGAAACACCTGAGTAAAAGAGAGAGTATAAACATTACCTACTTTTAAGTCCCTTCTAAAAGCGGATTTTTTCAAACTTGATTTTAATTCCTGTCATTACTCATATTTTTACTAACTTGTGTTATTCTAACTGACTTGCTATTTTAAATGACTTTTCAAAATTTGTTTGCAATTTGTCTTTTTGCCAATTTGTTCTTTTATTTGGAAAATGCTTTGAACATAATGTATGAACACCACTTACTAAATGCACAGTTGTGGCCAGTGGTGATTTAACCGTGGGTTTAACATACTGTTGGGATGAAAATATTACAATTTTCAAATCAATGTCAAAAAACATTTAAAAGAAAATGATTTCTGCCCATTGCACCCCCTGTTTTAAAACTCTAAAATCGCCACTGATTGTGGCTCATCCATTAAGAAAATAACATCCCAGCATGCATAGGATCATATATAAAAATGCCAGAAAGGCCTGGTTGCCTAGTATGGTTAGCATGTTTGCAAAAGGTGACATCAAGGACCTTGAAAGAGGGGTGATAATTGGGGTGCATTTGATGGGAGCTTCGGTTTCCAAGACAGCTCAACATGCTGCTGTTTCATGGCAACAGTGTCTAAGGTGATGTCAGCATGGAATTCCATGGGAAAAGATATTAGCAAAGAGCAACAGTGGGCGGAAGTGCATAATCCAGGGTTGTGATGTCCGTGCTGTCCGAACAGGACATGCAAATTTCAATATGGAGCAAGAGGAGCCAGTTTAATCAAAAACACCCTATTAAGTGACTATTGGTGTTTCCATTTTTTGTTCACTATCTGTTAAACATTGTATATGTTAAAGAAATAAATTACTACAGTAAATAAAGTTCAATTCTTTTTTTAATTTTGTTTTCTGATTTTCTCCCGTTTTTCTCCCAATTTGGTAGCTAATTACACCCGCTATTTTTCAGGTCAAACCCTACCTCATAGTTTGCTGCCATAGCCCTGTGACTGGCGCCGATGAAGGCCTCCTCTGAGACGGCACTTGCCAAGCAGACGACCGTAACTCCCCATTGCCACTCCTGTGCACAGTGAACGTCTTGTCGGTTTTCCCTCCCCCCCTCCCTGGGGCGGACAGCCAATTGCTGCCCCCAGTGGAACTTCCGGCCAGAGCCCACTCTGGCGTGGCCAGGGAATCGAACCCCGGTCGCCGTGGCCAGCGTCGGACATTGAAACCACTAGACCACGTGGGAGGCCCAATAAAGTTATATTCTGATATTTCTCTGACATTGTGCCTTCCAGGATGGGTCCGATCAGCAGAGATTATGCACAAGAGTTTCCCTCTGTGGAGATTGGGCCCAGACAAGTCCTGAAACACCAGCCTGGTGTCCACAGCAGTCTGAGATCTGTCAGACTGGAGAACGAGGTCAGTGCTTGCTGTTAAAACCTTTTGCTTTTTTGTGCTTGGTGCATTAAAATGGAATGTACCCAGAGTATACTTGTTCCTCTCGCCTCTTTCTCTGTATTGCACATAAAACTTAAATGTTTACTATTCTTCTCTGTACTTAATAGATGGCTTAAAACATGTACAGCTTAAAACACTGTCATCATGTTTTCCACATTCAATTGCCTGCAGGATATTGACAGTGATGAAGAGTGGAGGCAATTGGTCCAAACCACAAACCCAGAGAATCAGACCTCTGTGGTCTTGGATCAATCTGTCTTGTCTCATCTGAAAGAGAGGTTGCTTGCATCCAGAGATCAGGTACAAAAGAGTTTTGGCTTCGGTTGTTTGGCCTGGAATGCTTATGTCTTTCTATGCCCATGAGCTGCACTTTTCTGGTACTTTGCATTCTGTTAACATTTTAAATATTGTTTCAGTAAGAGGGTGGGCAGGGTGGTGTAATGCTTAAGAAACAGCTCGAAACCAGAAGGTTGCAGGTTTGATTCTTAGGTTGGGGTGCTGTTGCTGTACTTGAGCATGCTATACTGCCCCATCAGTTACAGTAAATATCCAGCTGTATATGTGGATACAATATCAATGGTAACCAGTGTAAGCCACCCTGGAAAAAGCCAAGCAAATAATAAAATGGCTGAAGAGGTTTGCTGAAGATGATCTGTGTTTTTATGCCTTCTAAACATAAACAGTAACATGCTTGCAGGTCCTCAACTGGTTTATATTATGCACAACTAGCCATCAGTACTATGGAAATGATAGACAAGGTGAAACTATTTTGGCAGTGTCTTGTTTGCCAGCTTTATATGGACTTGATAGAATATATACTGCTTACAACATACTGCATGGCTGAATATATTAAATTAGATATACCCAGTGCTGTCATGGGGCCGGAACGCACTGGAGTGGCGTTCCAGAAGTTAATTTGACGGCGGAATGCTCGTTCCGGTTCAGATTTAATATGTATACATTTTTTAAATTAGATATAAAGCAGCGGAAGTAGCTATTTAAAGAACGTTCTGCAACTACATTGCTCCTCTCCAGCCAATGGGGATACGCCAGTGGATACACGAAACGTTGGTCCAGCCCAGCCAGCCCCTGGCTCTCTCTTTTTATGTTTCTCTGTTATGTCTTCTCTGCATTTCGACGAACCATAACATTTGTACTGACAGTACTCTTATTTTTTTCCTCAGATTCAGTCGGTCTTCTCGTTATTAAAATGCTAGCTCGTTAACAGTTAATGGCTGTTGGAAAACAGCTAGCTAGCTAGCCAGCTATAAATACTAGCTAGTTGACTACTTAACTTATCTTGAGCTAAAGTTATAAAGAGGGGAATCTGGTAAATATTCCTGAACAGAGTCATCTATTGTCATAATTTGCTAACACAATTGAATTAATATCAATATCCATCTTGATAAGTTACAAGTCCATAGCTTCGGTAATGTTGGCAAACAAGCTAGCTATCTAGCTAGCTCTCCGTGTTATCTAACGTTAATATCAGCTGTTTGAGGGCTAAAATCCATCTCCATAAATTGCTTGGCAAGCATTGTAGTAATGTTAAATCATAATAACAATGTCATCATGAATGTATGTGCATTATAATTTGTTTTGTTTGGTAGCTAATATCGCTAACGTTAGTCAATGCTGCCCAGTACCTAGAGATACAATTTGTCATCATAAATTGATCTCTGACGAGTACTAGGTAACGTTACTGCCACTGCTGTCCTTATGCATCCTAGTATCATGCCTCAGTACAGTAGCTAGATCAAATGTATCATCGTATAATGCTTGGCTTGCATTGATGTAATGATAATGACAATGTCAGTGTAATAATGTAATGGTCAATTTAAATACATTTTTTAGCATCTTTGATGCTACTGTACGGTATGCATGCAACGTTTTCCCCTTATATTTTGCTGGATAGCCAGCAAAGTTACTCAACATTATGGTATACTTTTAATAAGTTGATCCATCAAATACATTTAAGCTTTGATGCATAATCAATTTTCAACAACTAAACCAGGTTTTTGCATCTTTGCTTTGCGTCTTTGTTTTGTGTATTTTAAAGAGAGAAAAAAAAGGTTTTGCTTCAACTCTTGGTATTGCTCCAAATTTTCAGATTTTTAGTTATTTTGCTTCTATAACATGTAATCTTTAACACTGATATGATAACACAAATGGCCAAACTGCACACAGATATGTTCATTTTACTATATTTGTTCTACTTACGTCCACAAATGTATCCTAACTTTAGCAAATGTTAGCATATTTGCGTGAGGTATGGCTCTGCAATGTTTGAAAAGCCATGCAGTGTAATACATTGTTGTAAAGCTTGTTCCCTGTAGCGTAATGTTAGCAGATCAATATATGGTCATCTTCCTTGTAGTCATGACAATTGGCGAACGAACAAATGCTACTTTTTTGTGTAAAAGCTACTCAAAAGAGACATGATCAGTTAGCTACTGCCAGAAGAAAATCATATCTAACGTGGAAGATAACTGTCATGCTAAAGCTGACGATGAGTCTGCCATAAAGTCACCAGCTGTCACTGCTTCAAGGTGCAAAATTGACGAAATGGAGGAAGCTCCGGGCGATTAGCCTCACAACTGTGGCCTATAATGCACCTGTCGTGTTTGAATGAGCTACTGGATGGATTGCTATGTCCAAATTGCATTGGAATTGGTCTACATATAAATATAGAAACCCCAAAACCCTTAGTTTTATAGCAGAATGTAGCGAATGTAAACAGCTAATTTCCTGTTTTGTCATATATTTTGTTCTTAAAAACATGCAGAAAACACATTTTTAATACCTGTACATAGTATTGTCTTGATTTATAAAATGAAAAAGGATGTATACAAAATCAGTCATTGTTTTCACACAAATTACAAAACTACATACACCATTTTTCCAAACATTACAAACAAAATTCTATATAAAGTTCAAATTTCATTTCAATTTGCCATGATGTCACAATAGCATGATGTGCTCAATTTCCACCATATTGATATCAGGTGGGTTAGTAAAGCACACCACACAGAAAGTGCTAATTGTTAAATTGTTCACTCAATAGTCACCACTCAATAGTTATGTATAAAAGGAGTCACCTGAAGTAAACAAAATATTGTGAAAGCAATGGAGCCTGATCAAAGAATGGAACAGAATGATGAGGTGGAGGAGGAAGAGATGGAGAGAAAGAGGTAGAGCGCAAGTGAGAAGAAGAGAGAGGCAGAGCTTATGATTTAATGTGTAAATCATCTATACCTTAGTGCAGTGGTCCCCAACGCGGAAAAAATCTGAGACCAGTTCATTCATGCAAAAATGTCAGATATGACATTACCAAAAGTGACACACAAAATGTCAAATATTACTACAGTATTTCCAAAATTGTGATGAACATGTTTTGCATAAAGGAAAACATTTGATCAATAAATTATGATAAAACAATTAATATATCCGTTCATGAAAAGGATTGCTGAACTTTCTGATAAACACATTTTACCATTAGTACTCCTGTGTGGATATAGCTGAATATATTATCTAATCAGTAGATGACACGTGTGTATAGTTTTGATGACAATATCCGTTTCTCTGTTTTGAGAGCATAGATGTTTCGTTTTTTAATATATGCAAATGTACACTGCCTGGCCCAAAAAAGTCACCACCTGGATTTAACTAAGCAAATAGGTAATCCATTGGATAATTACTGCAGTGATTAATATGTTTTAGCTGGCAACAAGTTATGAGCTGTCCAACGCATTTTTAAAACCTGGAAGGATAGTGGTGAACCATGATCTTCGAGGAAGAAATGTGGTCGGAAAAAAATCTTGAATGATCGTGATCGGCGATCACTTAAACGTTTGGTGAAATCATATTGTAAAAAATCAACAGTAGAACTCACGGCTATGTTTAATAGTGAAAGTAAGAGCATTTCCACACGCACAATGCGAAGGGAACTCAAGGGATTGGGACTAAACAGTTGTGTAGCCTTAAGAAAACCACTTGTCAGTGAGGCTAATCGGAAAAAAAGGCTTCAATTTGCTAGGGAGCATAAAGATTGGACTCTGGAGCAATGGAAGAAGGTCATGTGGTCTGATGAGTCCAGATTTACCCTGTTCCAGAGTGATGGGCGCATCAGGGTAAGAAGAGAGGCGGATGAAGTGATGCACCCATCATGCCTAGTGCCTACCGTACAAGCCTGTGGGGCAGTGTTATGATCTGGGGTTGCTGCAGTTGGTCAGGTGTAGGTTCTGCAACGTTATGTGCCCAAAAAATGAGGTCAGCTGACTACCTGAATATACTGAATGACCAGGTTTTTCCATCAATGGATTTTTTCTTCCCTGATGGCACGGGCATATTCCAAGATGACAATGCCACGATTCATCCAGTTCAAATTGTGAAAGAGTGGTTCAGGGAGCATGAGACATAATTTTCACACATGGATTGGCCACCACAGAGTCCAGACCTTAACCCCATTGAGAATCTTTGGGATGTGCTGGAGAAGACTTTGCGCAGTGGTCCGACTCTCCCATCATCAATACAAGATCTTGGCGATAAATGTATGCAACTCTGGATGGAAATAAATGTTGTGACATTGCAGAATCTTATCGAAACGATGCCACGGCGAATGTGTGCCGTAATCAAAGCTAAAGGCGGTCCAACGAAATATTAGTGTGTGTGACTTTTTCTTTGGACAGGCAGTGTATAATATTTCATGAGATGTTGCCTAATGTGCATATTTAAATATACATTTCTAGAAAACTCGTAATAAATGTGTTTTTCGTAATTATGTAAGTAATCAACTGGCAAAGTTTTATAGTGATATCTTTTAGTAAATTGTTTTCCCCTATTCACCAAAAGGGGTTCCCCCATTTAATTCTGGCCACTGACAGCACTGGATGTACCTGTTATGAATTGGGCTTAAAATGACAAGTTAGGCCTACAGTATGTGACTAATGTAGAAGGGGTGTGGTTTTGCAACTGAACCCAGGTAGATGCCAGGTAGATTTGCCACACACCGGGCACTTTCTGCTCTTGATAATAAATCTAAGATCAGCTTGCTCACTCCAATCCTAACTATAACCATATGGTGTAAAATCTTGCTTCTGATCAAGGATCAGTTGTTACTCTTCAAAGGCTCCTACACTATTTTCCCAGACTAGCCAATAATAGGTGGAAAATATAGGTCTGAACTCAGTGGTAATGGGGTATGAAACGATTATTTTCCTCGTCAGCTGTTGGATGGCATGCTGGAAGGGGCTTGTCGCATCCGTCAGCCTCTGAAGGTGCTAAGCAACCTGCTGTCTCGGTGTGTGGATGCTGAGGACTCAATGAGTGTGGCCTTGGAAATGGAACTGCCTCACTTCCTGTTTGACATGATCCAGGAAATCATGGAGAATCCAGTTATAAAGGAGGTAAAACATTTTTTTTTTAAACTCAGCCTTGAATTGCTTAATAATGAACAATCTCACCGCCTGTTTCTTTTTTGCCTGTGCCACAAATACAGTTGTTCGCTTGTTGAGAGCAGGGTGAAGGATAACTCATCTGACAATATTACTTTTTCTTCACTAATCAGTTGACTACTGCCTGTATTCCTTGCACCACTTTACTCACAAATGTGTATTTTTAGGTGTAATAAGGGGTTTATGCACTGCAACCCCACCATAGTATCCTTCTCTGTTAAGCTCTTGATGGTCTGCTCTTGATGAAACTGCCTGCTCATGCCCTAGATTGATATTAGTAGCCAACTGATTGAGTTGCTCGTCTGTTTTACCTTTCATCTCGAACCAATACACGGACAGTCAAGGAGTATGTGCTTTCGACCACAGTTGCCCCTAGTTGATGATGTCTTTCGCTCAAACCTCCTTGCCAACATCAGTTTAGCCACTGTTCCTCATCAGCAAGCTGAAAAGTCTTTGTCATTGAAGCCACTACCAAATGTGCCCCAGCAATCACCCCAATTTCAAAGTTAGTGAAATCTCTGCTTCTAGTGATGGTAGCCAAAATAATGGGGTTTTATAAAAAATGTATACATGATCCTAAGTAGGGATGTCATTGCTTAATTAACTCAGGAGTCAGACCTGTGTGGAAGCATTTGATTTCAATATACTTTGTAGCCCTCATTTCCTCAAGTGTTTCCTTTATTTTAGCTATTACCTGTGTCAGTGTATTTGTACTGTGTGGGATGTGATTTATTTAAAGATTTAAAAAGGCAAATGTTCTCCTTTGACCCTTTGATTGTCTAATTGCACTGTGTTTCAATGCTCGTGGAAAAAATAGAGCACTGTCAATGTTTACTTCTCATAAGACTAAGTGCAGCGAACGGCAGAATCTTTCTTGTTTATCGAATCAGCTCAATGGCAGTCCTTGCACGGATATATGTAAGCAGCCATGATTGTGAAGTGTGAATGTACTGTAATTTGTTTCTTTGGATTAGGTTTTGGTCTTCAGTGATTCATGTTCTCTCCCCAGCAGCCCTGGTGTATAGCGGTGCTAGGAGACCTGATATCAGTGCTGCTGGTCTACTGGGAAAGACACTTTAAGTGGGAAGCAGGCAGAAAGAGGTAGAATTTTTGGAATCAGGCTTTTGTTTCATGTACCTAAAAAGTCAGCTCTTTGTATAGTGGTGAGAGCACTGAACCCACTGAGGGGACTCTTTAGCAGATTATATCTAGTAATACCACAGCTGGATAAATGAGCTATGAGTTTAGAGTCTAAGATTTTGTGTGCACTGCAAGTTTTCCTGTGACAAGGGATGCTATGCTTGATCTTACCATATATTAATGTACATCTTGTAAGTCGCTCTAGATAAGAGCATCTGCTAAATGCCAAAATGTATGTAAATGTAAGGGCATCAACCATGTGAATAGGTGTAACTATACCAGTGCGTCACTGTCAACTACTATGACATCACAATCCTTTTGAATTTTGTGGTAACCTCTCTTCCTCCCTCCTCCACAGTTTGGAGGAATGCGCTGAGCCCTTCCTCACTATTCTTTTTCACCCTGACATGACTTCTATTGTAGTGAGTATATGCACTTACACAAATGGCTTTACTGTAACAGTGTATATTTTTCCCCCAAGCTCCCAAATGTTTGACCTGCCTTTGGTGTGCACAAGTTAATAACACTTCCCCATGCCACCTGCCTAAGTTGAGATCTGTCTGTCTCCCAGCCTCTAGCTGCATCTGTGCTGGCCCTGTTCACTTACCGTGGTGTGTCTGTGGATCTCCACGCTGACAAATTCATGGCTACGATGGAGGGTGTTTTTCACAGGCCGTTGGAGGTATGCAATTATGCATTTGTTGCATTCCAAGCACCACATTTATTTGCTGGTAAGATCCCATAAAATGTGCAGTAGGACTCTGAATCTGTTTTCATTTTTCATAATAATTTCGTAATAATAATAATAACAATGAATTGCATTTATATTGCACCATTCATATTCTCAAAAGCGCTTTACACGCTTTAAATGCTTTTTGCACTAGAACACTCACCACACATCAGCTGCGGTGGAGAGGGTAGGAATTATGAATACAGCAGTTACTGACACTAAAAAGTTACATTCCTGTAAATGCATTACTCCGCATAAAAGGCAAACTGGAAGGGGTTTAGATTGAATCCACGAGACACGCCCACCCTCCTCGGACTGGAAGTTCTGTCACTTGTTGCCCGTTCAGTTTGCAGCTTCATTACAGAACTGACCATTGTGTCTTCACTGGGTCAGCAGCTGTGTATAGCAGAGCTGCCAGCGACCTTGGCTTACGTGAGCTCCTCTGTAACCCCATTTCCTGATCTCTTTAAGCACTGCGTCCTCCCACCACCAGGCTGGGGACTCTTGGATGGGCTCCTGGCACTGCTCCTCCAGACTCTTTCTGGAGGTATTATGTTCCAAATAAATATGTAAAATCAAATAAATATCCAGACAACAATAATGAACTCCACCAGTGAATTTATTTACATTCAATTCAGTCTTAAAATCTGTCCGAGTTTGTCCTTAAAGGGGGTGGCTCATTGAATTTATAACTACTTTTTTTTTGTGGGTGAAAATGTGAAGAGTGTACCAAACAATCAGCTGGCTTGAAACGATGTTTATTACATTTAAAATAAATGGATAAAACCACATATTTATAAATGAGTGTACAAAGCTGGGCGATGGATACACAAAATATGATCTTGGGCCACCCACTGCAACGAACATGCACAACTAATCAGCTGAAAGCTTAACTGTTAGACTATAAGGGGAACAAGATTTTGCAACGATACAAATCTGATGCAAATTGTGGCTGAATATTGGAGTAAGTAATTAAAATATATATAGTGCAAGATCAATTTAGTAGTGCAAGTCAGAGTTAATCAAAAGCTTTGGTAAAAAGATAGGTTTTAAGTTGTCTTTTGAAAATGTCTAGTGTGTTGGCTTCCCTGATATTTATGGGTAATGTGTTCCATAATTTTGGGGCGTAGTTGACAAAGGCTTTTTTTTTTTTTTTTTTTTTTTTTTTTGGAGGGTTGATGCATTTTTGTACTTTGAATGGACTGTGCCGTGGTGCCTTTTTTTGTTTGGTAGCGCTTTCAGACAAACCGGGCAAGTCGAGTTTGTCCCATTGCTATTTTAAAAAACAAGTCATGCTCCTTTTACTTCGAAAAAAAGCCTGCTCTTAATGGTTCTCCTTTTAGCTGATGAGCACATTCCTGCAGCTGTGTCACTTAAAATAATATAATAATATAATTCTAAGTGGTGCAGCTCTGGTAGTGTTCATTTATCAACACTGATGATGGGGGTGGTGCAACTTGAGAGCGCTATCAGCCTCCTGTTTACGAAAGTACACATGTTGAGCCGGAAGTGTCAGAATAGTGGCCCTAATAATTACATATTAATAAAATAATACATTTTATTTATAAAGCATTTCATAATGTTCAAAACACTTTCCAAATAAAATGCAAAAGCTATACGAGTAAATACATGTATGAAGAAAAAAAAAACCCTCAAAACTACAAAATTAGGCTGGTTTGATGCAAAGACAGGACCTACATTAAATACCTTTAAGTAATTAAAAGGAAGAAGGGTACACGCATGCATCATAAGAGGTTTTCATTTCTCCTTCACTCTCAACCCATATGTCTAAAACTTTTGAGCTAATAATTGCTCTTTTCGATTTCACATTTTCTTACAAGGAGTGTCGATGTCTTGACCCCAGTCTTAATCCACAACCAGGATCTATTGTATCAACACTGATACATGTTGAGAATTTATACATTGTATGCTGTATATGTGAGTTAGTATGACTGTTATTGTCGCAAATTGGCCACCAGAGGGAGTCTCACCAAAATGAGTCGAATCAAAGGGGTAAGGGTCTGTAAGCTTGTATGTACAGTGTACTGTGTTTTTTTAGTTGTTTTTTTAGTATTCACCCCCTTATGAAAAATTCCAAAGGAGGTGAATACTTATTATACCCACTGTATATTTATTTCTAATATGTTTGACTGCCTTTCTCCCTATAGCGTGAAAACAGTTTGGTCTCTGAGTTTCTGGATTCCAACCTCTGGCACCTCCTTTGGCTCAGAGTTAGTGTTATATTGGAGAAGATGCCACCGAACAGTGAATTTGTATCATTCAGTGGTATGGAATGAAACACATTTGCAGTAATATTTACATTAACATAACTTATAATGCAATAGCCTAATTTAATTTTCCTGCATTGATTTTAAACATAACATAAAAACTCACAACCGCTTGCCAGAATTGTATAAAATGTCAATATTTACCAGTTTTTTCTGCATCTTTAATCTGATCTTCTCCTCCGACAGGTCTGCAAAATTGTCTTTCCTTGGCTCTATTTGTCTTCATCAGGGACCCGTACAGTTGTGTCCCTCTGTTTTCCGATAGTAATGCAAAGTCCCTGCCCACCCTTTGCCGTCTCCTCACAGCTGATTGGTCAGTGGCCTCAATTTATCAAAATTGTATGACAGCAATGCTGTTGTAAACTGGCTGTTTTTACCGCAACATAATTGGAGTATGGACTAGTGATGGTAAAGATATCCTTGTCATTGCTGTTTCCCCACAGTACCACAGAGAAGGACACAGTCTCGGAAGAGAGGCCCTCCTATCCATGGAGTGACCCAAGCCCAAACAGTCTATCAATGATGAGCTGCCACCTGCTGTGCTTCCCATTCGCCCTTGAGGTGCCTGATGAAACAATGGCGAAAGTCCTCCAAATGTATCGTAGCTGTGATATAGTCTCACAGCTGCTGCAGGTGCGTATCTTCATTAGTGTTTGGTTGCATTTTCTGTGAAGTGTTAAAGGGATATAGATAATTGGACATAGAAGCCCTATTCTGATAAAAATGTAGGCTGAAATTCGCCCAAACCGCAGTTCAATTTGTCCTTAACTTACAGCGAAGTTGAAGTGAAGCTTATAGTGAAGACCTTTTGAGGTACTTTTATCATTATGAATTCGGCAGTCACTGGAATGAACAGAAAAGATCTGGAAGCAACAAAAAGGGAAAACTAGTGCAAATTATTAGATCTGAAATGAAAGACAAACTGCAAAGTGTATAGATTGAGTCCAATCTGTGGGTACTGATGTTTGAAATGCACACATCACTTTAATTTTCATTGTTGTGTTGTAGAAAAAAAGATAGTTCATAACATTGCCATTGTTATTGTTAGTAGAAATATTTTAAAAATTATTATGAATAATTTCCATCATCTCATCATTTGAGTGATCCATATCTGGTAGAATACCTGTGGGAAACAAAGGTATTAACCTTAATTGAAAAAGGTGAGATTGAAATGTAAAGCAAAATAATTGTTAATACTATGTTTATAACAGGCCACAGGTAACTTCCAAAATAAAGGAACCATTTGAGTAAATGAAGGGTTCTGGCAGCTCTTTTATGGTGTGGGTATATCTTCCTGGCATGGTTTAGGTCCACTAAACCCCTTAGAGGGCAAGGTAAACACCAATAAATACAAAGCCATTCTGAGTGATCATCCTTCACCTTCATTAAGGAATTTATATCCTGATAAGAGTCTCTTCCAGGATGACAATGCCTCATCCACAGGGCACAAGTAATCACTGAATGGTTTGATGAGCATGAAAACAATGTAAACCAAATGTCATGGTCATCTCAGTCACTAGATCTCAACCCAATTGAACACTTATGGGAGTTTCAAAACACCAAACTATGGAATTTCCCATGGAAGAATTGTGCTGCACCCCTCAAATAGAGTTCCAGACACTTGTAGAATGTATGCCAAGGCACAATGAAGCTGTTCTGGTGGCTCATGGTGGCCCAATGCCATATTAAGACATGTTATGTTGATGTTTCCTTTATTTTGGTAGTTACCATTATATAAACCACTTGAATTGTGACCCTAAAAAAGGCAGACCCATTTTGAGTCTTAAAGTAATACATAGGGAAAAAGTAGACAGCATTCTCAAAATACAAGTTCTGATTTATTGTTTATTTGCTGTTCACCCATGGTCAAGCACCGTACAGATGTTTTGACCGCAGGGCCTTCTTCGGTGTGCCATGTGGCAAAATAGGAATCTGCTTTTGCATTAAGAAATTAGAACTTGTATTTGAGTGCTGTCAAGCTTTTTCTGTATTTGATGTTTGCACTTGCTCGGCATTCAGCACCCAATTATTTGTGAGAGATAACCCACAAAGCAACAGGTAGAACATATCCCTATACCTTCTTGAGTCTTAAAATAATGCAACAAAGTTGGTCACTGTGGAAGTATTCTGTTAGTCTGAGAGACATGGATGTTTCTGTGAATTTCTTTTGCACCCAGCTCGCACTCGCTCTCCCTCTCTGTCTCCTGGAACTCCCCCTCTCCTTGCTCTGCCACCTCCTTCTCTCTGACCCCGGGCACTCCGTCCCTTGCTTCACGACTGCTGCAGAGGCCTGTGGCTTCTTCTTGCCGCCTGCCAAGATGGGTCAGAATGATGACCGGGACCAATCCCAAAGCGGTAACGCAAGAGGATGTGACGAGACTGGCCAGCCATCAAAAAGAACGGCGAGTTCCCTCCTGGCCGCCTTCCTCCAGTCTGAGGCACTCTCCAGCTCGGCGGTGGAACTCATCTCGCTGGTCTCCCAGACCGCCCGCTTCTTGCTCCTCCCACCCTTTTCTATCCTTTATGTGGACCCCTCCCTCCTGAGGTTGGCCCTCACCCACACGGACGACCGGGTCAGGGCCGCCACCTGCAGCCTGCTGGGAAATCTTAACCCACTGGTGCCCCAGAGCCACTGCGACCCGCCCCTGTTGCCACTCTTCCACGACATGATCGGTCAGCTTCACGGTCCATGCCTGGCCGTGCGGAGGGCAGCTTGCCGGGCCGTGGGAAACTGGTTGGGGCTGGTGGGACAGGACTCCCGCGACGGCTCGGAGCTCACAAAAGAAGCTGGTGGTTCTTTTACAGCTGAAGCTAAGACAAAGGCGGGTGAAAAAACTGCATCTGCCAGGCCAAGCGGAGAGGATTCAGCTTCACTCTCAAAGGCGCGTGTTGAACAGGAGGTTGATCGGTGGGCGGAGTCGGTGCAGGGGGCAGCCCCAGTTCTGCTGCCCCTCCTCAGGGATCCAGACCCACTGATTCGTCGGCATTGCTGTGCCGCACTGGGAAACATAGCAGCCATCAACGGGGGAGGAGTCATGTTACTGCAGTGTGACGCCCTCAACCTACTCCTCCAGATCACCTGTGTAGACCCCCAAAATGCAGTTCGGCAGGCAGCCCTCACCAGCCTCTGCCTCTTCAGTCAGCAGGACATACTGCGGCAGGTAAGTGTTTGATTGTGCAAGTGTTTCCGTTCACGACACTAAGTCTGACTCTAATAATATATTTTTTTTTACATTTATTTTGGGATTGGGTTTTAATTTTTTTTATCCTATAGTCTGTAAAACCTGTTTCAGTGCACTTCAGTAAGGCTGTCACCTGTTATATCCTACATCCTGATCAGACACTGAACAAGTATGGTAATAGCACTTGCACTTGACCGTATTGCATTTGTCTTAACATTTATGCATGTCCTTTCTGTCAGTACAGTCGGTAGTGCATGTTACCACTAGGTGGCATCAATGGGGCAAGAGTGCAATCCCAAATTGCACTTGCTTCTCGATATTAGTGTTTAAATGATTAAAATGTACGATTTGCGGATTGTTTTAGGTACTGTAATGCCTCCTGGTCTAATAGGCCCCTGTCACTTGTTCCCCTGTCTGCGTCTTAGGCTCTGGTGTCTTTGGATGCCGAGGAGAAACTGCGTCATGTTTCCCAGAACACGTCCTTAGCATGTCAGTGCAGCAGACTCATGAACAAACTCTGGCCCACTCTGAATCCACAGCAGGGGCGAGTTCCCCATTCAGCCGTCACAGAGTGAAAACATTCAGACAGCCACCTCCATCCTCTATTCCTGGGGTACAGGAAACACTAATCCGAGGACAAGGCCCAGATTCAATCTAACAGTGATACGTTCTGTCTTCCAATGTAAGCAACAAATTTAAGGAAGGTTTTATTTTTCTATTCATTTTAGGGGTTCCCAAATTCATTACGTTGTGTAAGCATCTAAAAAATGTCACATTTGCTTTGTACTCAGTTGAGGACAATCATTTGTGATGAGATTGGACCTGAGTTTACGAGATCAGTTTACCTAACCCGAGTTTGTGGATCATCATTTTCACGCAAAAATGTTTCACAAGTGTATTATTTTAAACTGTAGCTCAAATGTTCTTATCAATAAACCAGTGTGCTTCTCACTGTGGCTTCCTTTCTCTGCAGTTTTCTAAAAACACAATTTCAGTTAAAATTGAGTTTAGTTGCAAGAACATATGTATATAAACAAATTGGAAACAAGATTTAAAAAATCAGTTTAAAGTTTGCTCATTATCAGCATATCAAGGCACTATGGGGTTTGTTTCCTTCTAATAAAATTATTTCCTTCACTGTCATGCCCAATAAGGAAAACATAAAACCGTGAACAAGGGGGCTATCACTTCTATATACTGGACCCTTTCACAGAAGGCTCTAAGCATACAGAAAAGTACACTTTGAGTTCTCTGATATCCTCATATTTAATTTAGCAAATACATTTAACTGACAGAAGCCATATACTTGCGCCATAGGCTGTCTTATGTAATGTATCAGCAGCATACTTTCACACTTTGTACTTGCATATGTTTTCTAATAAATGCCTTGTATAGACATGTTTAACGTCATGACAAAAGAATTATGACAAACAAAGTTATAAATATAGTAAAAAATACCAACAAGCAAAAAAGGTCCACCTTAAACAATACAAATGTCTGTAATGGATATGGCATACAAGGTAAATATTTTTGATTAATAGTTTGGTCTCTAACATTGATCTCGTACACTGAAAGAACATGAACTTAGTTTGTTGCTATATGAAATGTTCTCATTTCATTCATTATTTCATTTGCCGATGTGCATTAAAAAGTGCAACACTACAGATGTTTCGGTCACACTCTAGACTATGTTCAGTGTTGTATGAAATTGGTAACCAAGGCATGTCTATTTATCTAAATGATGTCATTAATTGCAATTGCCTTTTAATTAAAGGTCAATATTTTTGATTGAAATGCATCACTGTAATGTGATCCATTTCACAGCTGTGAATAGAAATGACTGTGTGGGCTACAACATTGCACATTCATCTAAAGCCATAGCTCTTAGTTCTGTAATCAAATCCTGAACAGCATATACTGCAGTCACTCTGATTTTTGCAAGGTGCAGATATTCTATCAGTACCTTTTATGAAACAATCATATTTGCATATATATATACACACACTTTTATGGGTGAAATAAGTTCAATGTCATCAAAAACTACAACAAAAACAAAAAAACATTAGTTGATTGCAAAAGGATTCCCCACCCTGAGCCAATACTTGCTGGAAGCACCTTTGGCAGCAAGTACAGTTTTGAGTCTCTATCAACTTACATTTTAGGCATTTAACAGATGCTCTCACCCAGAGCAACTTAATAGTTTTACATTTCTTACATACAATCCATTTATACAGCTGGATTTACTGAAACAGTGTTTGCACCATAGGGTTACCTGGTTACCTAAAATGGCTTTGTATTCCTTGGCAGTAATTCTGCCATGCAGAGTAATAATCTGACCCAATGACTCCCACGAGATGGCGGCCCATGCAATAACAGATCCACCACCAAGGTTAACAGTTGGGAACAGGTCATCTAGTTTGAAGACTTCCTTTAACTCTCCAAACATAAACATCCAGATGTAGGAAAAAGACTTACTTTCTTACACTGCTCAGAAGTCCAGGTTTTGTGCTCAATAAGCCACATTTTGCATTGTTGCATATTGGCCTTGGTTACAAGCAGTTTCCAAATGGCAGCCCTACCATAAATACAAGCTTGTGGTTTTCTGGTTTTTAGCAACTACACTACCGGTCAAAAGTTTTAGAACACCCCCATTTTCCAGTTTTGACTGAAATTTAAGCAGTTCAAGTCCAGTGAATAACCTGAAATGGTACAAAGGTAAGTGGTAAACTGCCAGAGGTTTAAAAAAAAATGTTTAGGTTACCAAAAACTGGCAGTTTACCGCTTACCTCTGTACCGTTTCAGGTTATTCACTGAACTGCTTAAATTTCAGTAAAAACTGGAAAATGGGGATATTCTAAAACTCTTGACCGGTAGTGTATGCTGTTAGGTGTCTGTCTGTCCCTGTCAGTTAGCTTCTATTTGCAGCACACTGTTCCCCTTGACACATTAAGTAATTTTGCAGTTTCTGTGACTGACACACTTGCAAAGTGGGCACCAGCATTTTGAACTCTTTCAAACTGTTAGATCTGTCATGTTGCTTTAGAAACTCACATGTTAATGTGTTGATTTTAACATTTATTTTATAGCAGAAACATTCGTAATTAATATTGACTTTAATATGAAGTGCATGTAGACTTCTTTTTAATTGTGATTTAGTTGCTTCAAAATATGTCCTTTTTCATTGGTGTTTCCATTATTTTGTTTACCCCCTGCATGTGTGTATTGCGTCCTTCTTCCGATACAAAAACCTGCCGCTGGTGTACATGGCCAAAAAGCTCAATTTTGGTCACATCTGACCATAACACCCAGTTCCAATCAAATTTCAGTATTGGAACTCTAATTGTAACAGGATGTTGGGGTCAGATGAGACCAACATCTTGCTCTTTGACTATGCACACAAGCTCTGGGTCTTTGCATCGGAAGAATGATGTTTATGTTAAAGCACCTATACCTACACCTAATATGGTGCTGGATCTTTGGTTAGGGTTATGGGATTCTTTTGCATCTACTGGTTCTGGGGCCCTTGTTAAGGTCAATGGAATCATGAACTCCAGCAAGTACCAAGACATTTTGGCCAAAAACATGGTTCCCTCTGCCAGGGAGCTGAAGCATGGCCGCAAACGGATCTTGCAGCAAGACGATGGTCCCAAGCATACCTCAAAATCAACCAAGAAATTGTTAAACAAAATCTTTTTCTCTGGGCAATTGTATTATCTCATCTTCAGCCGCTTATTCCTAGTTAGGTTCGCGGGGGGGCTGGAGCCTATCCCAGCATGCATTGGGGCGAGAGGCAGGAATACACCCTGGACAGGTCGCCAATCCATCGCAGGGCACTACATACACCATTCACTCACACACTCATACCTACGGGCAATTTGGACTCCAATTAGCCTAACGTGCATGTCTTTGGACTGTGGGAAGAAACCGGAGTACCCGGAGGAAACCCACGCGGACACGGGGAGAACATGCAAACTCCACACAGAAAGGCCCCCGGCCTGGATTCGAACCCGAGACCTTCTTGCTGTGAGGCGACAGTGCTATCCACTGCACCACCGCCTCAATTGTATTATATTATAATATAATGTTCCCACTTTTTTGAGCATACATTATAGCTCATTACCTGTATTGTGTATTTTATACAGCCTTTTTTGCTAATATTTATCAAGGCTGTGAATAACTTTGGAGTTGACTGTATACATACAGGGGGTAGACAAAATAATGTAAACATCAAACAATATATGAATATGAATTAATTAATAAGGAGTCTGAGGTCCCTTTGCCTTCAGAACAGCTTCAATCCTTCTTGGAATGCTGTTACATCTGTTTGAACTATTTCTAGTGGGAGATTGGACCATTATTTTATATATATGTTTTCCAAATATGCAATATTTTCGTTTATTGATTAACTTGGACAATTTTATTAGTTAGTTATTTTTGCGCCGCCATGTGCATAATAGTATTGTTAAATACATACTTGTACAACTTTTGTACAAGTATATTCGTACTCTCCCCCAAAGCCCTTTTCCAATAAGTGGAAATGATTGTGTATTGGGAGGGACACAAGAAATAACGTTATATTATTGGTTGTGTCACTATTAAGTTACCAGATATTTTATCTTGTGTACGCTTATAAGCCTAATTTCTCGTTATCATAAGAATATAGTTATAACGGCAAATAAAAAAAAACGTGGAATAGTTTTATGAAACGATACTGAAAAAGTTACATTTGGTGTAAAATCCGGTTATTGCAATCTAATACTTAGGAATAGAAAAAACTAACAGCATACGCCCTTAGTTGACAAACGCGCATTTTTAGATAAATATATATAGCTACTATAGGAGGAATTAATTATAAAACAAATTATATATTTCGTATGGATAGCCTACATGGCAATACGATTGAATAGTTAAAATAGGCTAATATATTTTAGTACGGCGGCCTAATATGCATTTACATTAGCTCAACGCGAAATTGTCCTTTCTGACTTTGTTGAGTACATTTTCAGTTACAATATTTAATAGAATAAAAACTTCATGCTGTTTGGCGTATGCCGTTATACCTTTCGACACTTCACCTTGACACAAAATAATTTCGCCGTTTGTGACTGAATCACCAGCAATTTAAATATTTGTAATCCCTCTAGAAACGTTTTGATTTATCTTTTATAGCAGATCATTAGGTAAGGACGTTTCATCGTTAATTTACACTATATAGTCTAATGAAACACCTAATGATAAATGACTCATGTTTCTAGTAACTAAATCGCAATTAAAAGTGAGTTTACATGTGCGTTTAATATTGTCAATACCAATATGTTTCTGCTGAATAAAGACTGACACCGCGTTTTTTGGTTTAGTTTATACGTGCAATCATTAGATCATTGCAATCATTAGCACGTTTCATCGTTAATTTAGACTACATAGTCTAAAGGTATATATCATTAAGTAATGATGTTTCGTCGTTAATTTAGACTATATAGTCTAAATATAGTTGATGAAATTAAGGTTTCATCGTTCATTTAGCCTATATAGTATAAATTAACGATGAAACGTCCTTACCTAATGATTGCATGTACGAACTAAAATAAAATTAAAATAAAACGCGTTGTCTATGTCTGGTCGTTGTCTATATTTCGGTTAGTTGCCTTCAAAACACTCCTAACATATTTAAAAAGTTGTTCGGTGATATTATTTATCAGATCATTGCATATCAAATTTGAATGGATGTTGCAACAAAACTAAGTTACACACGGTGGTTAAATGCGCTTTATTTTAAATCGACAATACATCTTACGAAATAAAAATGAAGCAGAGAGAGAGAGAGAGAGAGAGAGATGAACCGTGGGCTGATAAACTACCACGAGAAAAAGGAAGTAAAAGGGTTCGTTCCTCCGTTGGGGGCTTTCTTGTCCGAGACCGATTCAGTTTCCAATTAATCCAACATTCCATCCTCATTATTATTAATAATCGAATTTGATCATTAGAAAATATAGGCTACTTCCAAGAACTTAAAAGATTTTTCCTGTTCACAGCATTTCACAAGAAATGTAATAACATTGTCTGAATAGGGCTTTCAGTTGCACTCGTGCTGGTTATAATCAGGCACTATTATTAGCAAGTATCCACAGTAAAATAAAATAAAAAGTAATATTTCTGACACAAGTTACTTTATTTGCATAAAGAAAATTACGCTACACAAAGCAGACATCTGGAGAAGTTGCTTGCAAAAATTCGACAAGTGGAGCTGTGATGGCATTTCACCTAATATTCTGCTATATAAATAAAACACATGTAGCTCAAGCATTTTAACACGCAAGTCTCAAGCACAATGGCAAAATGACATATTGCATATTAGAATATTTTCAACTTATGATTGTGCATCGCAAAGATGATTCAAAGCACACTCGATATGATGCAGCGTCCCACCCCCAACATCTGAAATAGTCACTGGCCCCTTTTCCTACTTACTATTTAGAGCTCTTAACATGTACTCATGCAGCATTCCCACTAACACAATTAAAATGGAAACATCCTTTAAGTAGAAACAAACTTCAATAAGCAATGGCCTGGTCTATGTTGTTTGTTTTTGGAAATATGGATGGATTTTGTTTAGTCTTTTGTTTAGAAGTTGTGTCATATGCAGATGTTCTGAAAATAACAATAATAATATATCCGAGAAAACTAACTTATTATCTTAACAAATTCAGTGCCAGTCCAATACACTCAAGCAAGCTCATGGCATTTCACAATGTTGATAAAAAATAGAATATATATAATAATTAAACAGAAGGCGCTTCTGTCAGGACTTTTGCTATTACAAGCTATTGCACATATTCTAGATATTAGGGAAAAGGTGCCCTGACAGCACCTATATACAGGTGCTTTCCCATCCTAAAATACATTTAACAAGTTGTACTAATTTGAATACATTTGCTGCAGAAAAAAAGTATTGTTTTAGCTAGTAGAAACACAAGAGAATATAAAAGGAGAAAAAAAAAATAGATTTTGCTAAAAGACACTAAAATAGAATGAATTACTACTAAGAGGGATAAGTGATCTAGCCCAGCGGTCCCCAACCACCGGGCCACGGCCCGGTACCGGTCCATGAGGCATTTGGTACCGGGCCGCACAGAAATAATAAAAACGTTTTAATTTAAATTTTATTTCCATTTTATTGACTATCGCAGTCTGCAGGGTGTTTTATTTTGAAAAATGACCACTTCCGTCTGTGCCTCTTTTCCACACTTGTCTCAGTTTTTTTTCCATGCACCCCCCCCAGTCCGCGGAAAAATGGTCTTGCATGAAACCGGTCCGTGGTGCAAAAAGGGTTGGGGACTGCTGATCTAGCCTATATCAGTTGCTGGTGTCATTCAGGATTTTTTTTAAATGCACATGCATTGCAGAAACTACAGAGCCAAACTGATGGAGTGAACAACTATGGAATGTCTCTCTAACTACAGAAAATTACAGAATCATCTTTGAATATGACATTTTTCACCAAAAACATGTTTCTACATGACAGTAAGGTTTTTCCCAACTTACATCCTCCACTAATCTATAATATACAGACTGCAGAACAGAGCATGCTGTACATCTATAAACAAGAAGATGTACTGTACTATATTCCAACAAACAATCCCAAGTCATACAGGAGGTAAATAATGAAGAGACACTCCCACAGCTCTGCATATTCAAGGCAGGTTGTCGGCATCCATCACCCAGCCACCGAAAGTCAGTAATGCTACTCTGTACTGAAAGTTTGGTGTGGCATTTTTCAAGTGGACACTAGGCAAGAACCTGACTTGGTTGATTGTCACCCAAAAAATATATATTACATATATTATAAGAGCTTCTACTTCAACAGCATAATCAAAACATTCAATTCAGTGCCAAACTGCAGCTGGCTGACTCAAGTTTGTAACAACAATAAGTGGGGGGAAAAAAAGTTTTAAATTTTAAATTTAAAACCTACAGCGTGCCACTACTTTCTAACCACCGCATTAGCAACAGTACTTTTCTCCGTCTCCCATTTGCTTTGAAGCTCGGGGCCGGGAAGCCACCATCAGGGGCTGGTGTCCCGCTTAAGTCGCTGGCTGCGGGCCTTGTAGACCTCAATGAGGAGATCTTTGACGTACTGGATCTCCCGCTCCACAGACTCTGCCTTGTCCCGGAGCTCGCGGTTCCGCCCCTCCAGGCCGTGAAGCTGCTCCTCCAGGGAGTCCAGCTCTGCCCGCTTGCGCTGACGATACCTGAAGAGCCGAAATGCAGAAGACAATCATTAAACACAGAGGGGCCAAATTACTGAGCTGCACGTTCCTGACCTATGAACTTTGACCTCCAAATTATTTTAGCTGAAATAAAATAGGAGAATGATGAGATGTTCAGACACAGACAATCCTAACTACACCTCTGGAATTCAGGCTATGACAGGAGCACCCCTAGTGACTGGGGATTCTGACTTTTTGTGAACACCATTACCGACAGGAAATGTTTGTTGAGTAGTGTGGTTTTCAGCAATAGCGATATGAGTTCAGTGTTTCACAAATAATTCTGGTCTTCTCTTACAATGTGGACAGTGTTGAACCACCCCACCCCACCCCAGAGATCTTTGGCGATGACGCTTACCTGTAAGCAGCAGTCTTGTTCTGGTCTCTCTTCTTCTGCCTGTGCTCTCCGTGGTGGGCTTCCAGAGGGGCTTCTTGTGAGGAAGTGGCACCAGTGGGGTCTTCCTTAAGTCCCAGGTCCGCTAGATGGCCAGCGGACCCAAAATCCTCCCCTTCTTCACCGGACAGGCACTCTGAGCTTTGGTCTTCCAGGATATCGGAAAAGTTGCTATGCTGGCACCCCATTTCCAGACCTCCTGCCCTCACTGGTTCATCTATTCCACCAAGAAAGCTGTGGTGGACCCCGTCCGCACCAGACTGGAGAAAGCAGCCCATCTCAGTTTTCCAGGCAAAGGTCTGTGCCATCTCACTGCAGATGTGGTCACCAAACGCCTCTGTCACCATGCCATCGTTGCTGCTGATCACCTGCACATCATACATCAACTGCTCTTCTTTCTTGTGGGAAATGTCAGGCGCCTCATCGCAAAAGGTGTAACCTTCACCAATCTTCTCCCCAACTTCTGTGAAACCGTAATTCTTCTCTTTTTCCAGTATGCTGCATTTTCTGATCTCGGCCACACTACCAAAACAGCACTTCTTCCCAACTGTCTTCTCATCCTCTACACAGCAGTAGCCACCAGTAACTGCTACCTCCGGGCTCACTGAGTTACTTCCTTTCGAATTCCAGATACTGCCCCCAACTCCTTCTCCAAACCGTACCCCATCAAAAAATCTCCTTCGTCCATTGCTGTTAGGGCAGCTGAAACCATAAGGGGTGTGTCTTTGTGTTTTAGATCGACTAATCGGGCCACCACAGAAGCTCAGCAGGTCGAGTTCCCCAGTTGCCAGGGTAACAAGAAGTGGGCTTGATTCTGACTGGCCGGAGTTACTGTATGACGCATAGGGCAACTGGTAGTACGACTGCGGACCTGAAGCCGTGGGAACTTTGTCATATTTTGCCAATTTTAAAGCTTTTTCTGAGAACGAGTCGGCCAGGAAGTAATCCTCAAGCTGAGCAAGTTCCTCTTGCAGCAGAGAGGTCATGACCTCCAAGTCGGAGGGTACCTGGATGTCCTGCTGGAGTGGTGATGGGGGAAGGGATGAACTGGGGGAGGGAGAGGAGTGAGGGGCCGGAAGGTATGAGGCGAAATCTACTTCTTCCGTCATCCAGTCAGTGAGACCATTACCTACAAAAAATTTCACAAAAAACAAAGCTAAGGTCATTGAAACATTTAAACTATTTATTAAATATCATTTTCATAAATTTTTTGAGTGAAAAATAAGATGGTAATACTGGTCAATATTTCAACAAGTCTGTTCCTGAAGTTTGCCCTCAAGGAACATTCATATTCTGAAACCAATGTTACAGACAAATTTGATGACTCATGCAACAAACTTAAACAAATAGAAAACATGAAGTAAATTAAACTAAATAAATATTGGTCAACTGCATGCATTACCAAAAAAAAACCTTGAACGTTTTATGGATTTTACTCACAGTACGAGGAGAATGAATATGCTGCAGTGCGGTTCCCACCTGGAACAGGGGAAAATAAAAAATCGTCTTCATCGCAACTTACCAATTAAGTGCTGGCTCTTCTCTGGCTCCTCCCCCCTGTGCCCCTGTGGTTGGCTGTGGTTAGCCTGTGGGAGAGAGAGAGCGAGGGGGTCTACCGGGCAGATGAGACGGGTCTTCCAGAGGGGACCCGGTGCTGCCATCATTTCTTCGGTTTCGATTCAAAAGGCCGAACGAACGTGGGGTGCAAGAGTTCGAAGGATGAGCCACAAAGGACAGAGCTGGGTGAGCAGTTCGAGACCTGTGAGAGATTGGTGACCATGTGACCAATGTTAAGACACGACTCTGGAAACATTAGACCCATTCCATCATACCAAACTGCAAAATAGCAAACAAACCCCATCAGAACAAGTATACAAATCCTCTAATATGTAGGCTATTCGTCAGTAGTTGCGGCAAAGATCGGACCTGTAGAAACACAAATCCTCCCCCATATTTATTTGTTAATTAATTTCTTCTAACGAATTAGAGGAATTAAGACAGATTTAGCCTTTTCCATTGCTGTGTTGCCAAGGTTTCCATTCAATCATCCCACTGGCTCCATGTAAGCCTCCTATTCCGATGAGAGTAGCTAAGTGTGCTGCAGTTTGATCCACTGCTCACCGCAATACATCCTCCACAACTTACGTTATGACCAGTTGCAGGGCACTTCATATTTACATTGAGTTTACAGTGTTTATAATTTGCACTTGCACTGTGGCTCAATCAATCCTTTGAAAAACGGTAACGACAGGTGCGTGGGAATGATTAGCATCATAATATGACCAGCTCTTTAGACATCGATTGCCTGACACAGTCACATACAAAAATGTACACCAATGGTAGAAATGTTTCTGGTGAGTTCACATGGGCAAACAGGACACCTGCAGAAGTGATACAAAACCGTTGTACAATTTAACCAACAGGGCAATACGAATTAAGAATTAAGAGTGGATCACAGATTTGGAAAAAGTAGCCTAAATTTCCCCCCCCCTTGCTAAGGTTAAGCAGACTTCATTCTGGTTGCTATTTGCATGTGAACATATAGCAAGATATGCAAGATGAATGCAATAAAGACAGATCCAAATACTTTGTTTAATCTTCTCAATTGATCATTCTTTTTTTTAAATAGGAGGAACATATATACGTATAACCTCGTGTCAATAAGTGTGGTGGAACAAAACAGTATTAAAAAAATAGTTGTGAAATGAAGCCTTCCACAGGAAGGTTGTGAAATGAAGCCTATTATATACACAGGAATATTCACTATCCTAGCGCTTTTGCTCAATTATAATTTAAGATGTAGAAATAACTTGATGGCTTATGAAATAACATCAAAATCTAGGCACAGTAACGTTAGCACTGTTCTGCCTAAATTCAGAGAACTGTTAAAATATTGTGAATTGTATTATTTACCTGCCTACTGATAATTGAGCGAAACATTGCACCTAATAAATGTCATTACAATCAGACATGGTATGCGGGAATCCTTTTTGATCTCCACTACTGATCTTTTTATTTTTTTTAATTTTTTAAGCTATTGCCGTGTTGGTAGCTTGTTACGTTGTGCAATTACACATTTGTAATTACGCGGATAACTACACGTTTATAAACTTTGTCTACGCTATTTATGAAGTAGATACTTTTTACAAGCCAGCTAGCATCACTTCTTGCAATAACTGCTAGATAGAAAGCTAGACCGTTGACAAGTGAGCCAGACAACTTGACTAAATAGCAACGGTGTATTATATGGTATCACTGGTCCTACAACAGAAGTATCCGATTTACACTGAGTTAAGCTAACTGCTACCTGACTAGCATCTTCTCAGTAACTTTTAGAGTTAGCTAGCTAGTTGTGTTGTTAACGTTACTACCACACTTACCCAATGCTAGTTAGGCAGATAAACAAGAAAATCACACTTACTCCATTCTTGCTGAAATTGTTTTCCGTTTGGGTGCGTTGCAAATGCAATGCACAGTGTTTGTAGAGTTGAATATTCAGTTTAAAAGTCCATCTTTTCCGTTTCCAGGGCATCTATGAAGTGAAGCTGTTCTTCCATTGCGTCTGTTATCTGTGCCGTCGGAAAGTTCATTGAAAGAGGAATCTATCTCCTCCCACACCCAGCAACCAAATACGTAATGCGCGCAGCACAGGGACAGGCACATATTCATCCGCCACTCATAGCTACGCTTAACTAACTTGCTAAACTTTCACTTAGTATGCGGTGTATTGGATGCCAGTATGCCTTGTAGACAACAAAGCGGGACACAAGTATTTTTTGCGCATGCTGTGAGAAAGTTACATTTAAATTAAAAGCCCTCCTATATCGGTACGTTTTGCGTGCTAGCTGTCGTTAACTTTAATCGCACAAGGCCGGGTGTAAGTACTTTTTGGCTTTTGATTGTATATTATACATTTGCTCCGTTTTACTTTCCATTGTTGTCGTAAAACACTCATTTGTTATTTACACTAGATTGTTGTTTCATTTTTGGTACACATATTTAACATCGTCCTTCTGGGTTTAGCTACAGAGGACTACTTAATTTTAAACGAGGAAGGACACAATATTGCACTCAGAAAGTGGGTAACGGTGGTTGCAGTCTTGTTGCATCAGTTTGTCTGACTTCTTCAGATTGGATGGTATGGTGATGCAGTCGATTCTCTATTGGCTGGGTAGACAACAATTGTACGTCACTGATTTTTGTTTATTGCTCTGGCCACGTGTTTCAAGAAGTACATGTCCCGAGTGTAAAACAGCGTGGCGAGAAGTTTTAAGAGAGGTGCCTTACTGGTTTAAATATCGTGATGACATTTCACACATACATCATCTAGTAACCCGAATAATATTTAAGTCTGTGTTGCATAAAAAAGTTAAGTTGCATGTAAATAAACATTTATTTTAAAACGGGTGAAACTCGTTAGCCATCTATTTTGTTATATAAGTTTAATTGTACCAAGTTGTAGCACTATCACCAAGAAGGTCCTGGGTTCAAATCCCGGCCGGGGGCCTTTCTGTGTGGAGTTTGCATGTTCTCCCTGACGTGTCTGTGTGCGTTTCCTCTGGGTACTCTGGTTTCCTCCCACAGTCCAGAAGACATGCACATTAGGCTAATTGGAGAGTCTAAATTTCAGGTAGGTATGAGTGTGTGAGTGAATGGTGTATGTGCCCTGCGATGTATTCCTACCTCTCGCCCAATGTATGCTGGGATAGGCTCCAGCACCACCCTGACCAGGAATAAGTGGGTTAGATAATAAATGTATGTACCAAGTTGAAACTGCTGTACTGGAATCTTGGGCTGATTTGATATTGATCGTGTTTCCCTCCCATCATTAAATTTGTCCTTTTTGTTGGGGTAGGAACCACCTACAGTTTCTAGGATTTGACCTTTAGGGGTGCTCAGTCCCCAATAAGAATGTGAGATGTACACATGCAAAGCACAAGCCTACATTTGTATTAATTTACTGTTATGTTCCCCAAAACAAAAACACCACAATAGTGGTCGCTAAAAACTGAAATACCACTCTTTATCTGTGGTATTTAAAAAAATAGATATTAAGTAAAAATGATTTTTAGAAAAGAATGACGTAACATTTTCAGGCGGGCTGAGATGAAAGACAGTTTATATAAATAGGATCTAAAATCACCACTGCCTATAGTTAATCATTTGCACACAAATGTGACAAATAATGACTTGCAGCCAATGGTTTTCAGTGGTAGTGGAACTGTAATGTTGACTATACGATTAAACCGTTGAAAGGATTATAAAATGCGATACAATGGCAAGAAGGGTGATGATTTTATAAAGCAACATTTTCACCCTTTCCTCTAATGATAGTCTATCACACATTTGTGGGATATGATTTTAGCAACTGCATGAGAAGTGTATGATATGCATCTTTTCTTACAAATCTATTCTAGATTCAATTCTTTCTTTTTTACTTTTATTATTGCATCTCTGTATATGAGTGTGACCCTTCATTAAATCCATACTGTTTGTCTTTCTGAATGTTTTTCAAAGCATTGTTGTATAATTGATGTTATTGCTAAACAAACACACAGTATTCCCCCCATTTAATTTAAAAGTGTGTGTGGGTGTGCAAACGTGGGCACAAATGCGGACATGAGTGCTGCCACTCTGCACTCCAACATTCTGTTTTACCATCTTAACTACTGTTATTAATGTAGCAAATGTTTGAGGTTGTGTTGGAATCTTGTTGGGCAGCCTCTCAATTTGGAGAAGGCACTGCTCTATGAATAACTTTTATGAGGTACTTGTTTTTTTGTTATTTATTTGTATTGACATTGACATTGGGTAGATAGAAAGTGTAAGGCATCCCTGACATCAAATGTATGGTCTCTTTTATTGACCTAACTGTTCCAAAATAAAGTAAGTAAATATGTGTGTGGGAATTTGTGTGTGTGTGTCTTTGTATCTTTTAATAATGTAAGCAAATGGAATCAAGAGTGTGACCTAATTATATTTTTAAATAATAATAGTTGGTGATAATAGAATTTTATTGATATTAATGTGGAGTACTTGATAGCGTGAAAAGAGTACATTTTATTTAGAAGTCTAGCCCATGGAATGAGGAGAGCTGGAGCACACAGAGCTTTAGAACTATTTAGCACATTTAATAATGTTTCAATGTCTACATCTTCCTCAGAGTCAAGCATACAGGAACCGCACCGGGAGACATATAGGCTATATAACCTCAGTCCATTCAATGAACATGTAGCCAATAAGCCGCAGGGGTGTCAAACTCATTCCATCGAGGGCCGAGTGTGTGCAGGTTTCTGTTGTAACCAATGCATTACACCAGGTGATTTCAATTAGGTTCCCTCCTTAGTTGAAGAAATGAGCTAATTAGTTAAATCACCTGGTGTAGTGCATTGGTTGCAACAAAAACCTGCATACACTCGGCCCTCGATGGAATGAGTTTGACACCTGTGTGAATAAGGTGTGCATGTATAGTGTTTAACAAAGATAACACTTCACAGCAAGAATAATTCATAACATTTACAATACATCCTTATATATATGAGAAAGATTTCTGCCATTGGTTCCATATATATATAGTACCCTCCAGTATTATTCATACCTGTGATAAATATGAGCAAAGAAAGTTGTATGAAATAAACAATACATGTAACAAGCTATATTGTGTGCTAAAATGGGAAAATTATATATTTTTATCCTAATACAATTTCTCAGAGTAAAATATTTTATTCAACAAGTAACATCCCCCAAACAAACAAAAAAAGATATGTCAATTATTCACACCCCTAATAATTATTTTAAATAAAATCCAGCAAAAATAAATCTGTATTAACATCTACTTTTTTAGGTTAATTAGGTTAAGGGAATTGGATTGTGGTCTCTCATGGTTTCCTGTTTAAGTGGTGTATAAAAATGGGGTAACACATATAATCCATCCATTACAATGGGGAAAGGCAAAGAACTTTGAAGAAACAAGACAGGATTGTTTCAAACAAATAAAAAATGAAAGATACCACTTCCCACTATTAGGTCAATAATTGAGAAGTTTAAAACCATTGGTACAGTGGTAAACCTTCCAGACGCAAATTGCATCTTGCTCCCACGCACAGTGAAGCAGATGGTTTGGGAGGCAAAGAGAAATCCAAAGGCCACAGTTGGAGATCTACAAAAGCCTGGCTGCATCTTGGGGATGACACAGTCTCCAAATTTACCATCGCCATCATCTCCATGCCAATAAGCTTCTTGGAAGGGTTGTCAGAAAAAAGCCTCTTGAGGGCAATCAACAAAAATAATGGTCTGGAGTTTGTTAAACAGCATTAGAACTCTTTGGAAGTGGGTGTTATGGTCAGATGAGATCAAAATGTAGCTTTTTGGCCATGCACACCAGCGGTGGGTTTGGCTTCGGAACAAGGGCACTTATGTTGAAAAGAATGTAATATACATGAAATATGATGGTGGATTTTTGATATGTGGTTCTTTTGCAAATTGGTCCTGGGGCTCTTGTTACAATTAAATGAATCATGAACTCCAGCAAGTACCAATACATTTTGTGAAAAACCTGTCTCCCTCTGCCAGGAAGCTAAAACTTGGCAGCAAATGGATCTTTCAGCATAGAATTATCTGAAACATAACTCCTAATCAACCAAGAAATGCTTAACTGACTGGTTAACTGCAAAATTTCTGTTTTGCAATGGCCATCTTAATCTTCAGACTTGAAGCTAATTGAAAATGTGTGGTTTGAATTGTGGTGTAGACCAAAGGATCTGAAGGATCATGAAAGATTCTGTATGGTGGAATGGTCAGAAATCCCCCAATATGTTCACCAATCTCATAAAACACTATAAAAGAAAACTCAGTAGTGTTATCCTTGAGAGGGGAAAAAAATATGACTTATTAAACACAAACCTTTTCTCTGAGCAATTGTGCTCTGCATATTTCTTTGAGTATACAATATAGATAATTACCTGTATTGTTGATATTATATAAACAAAGGCCTCTTAGCCTTTACTCATCTTTATTAAGGGTCTGAATAATTATGGAGGGCCTATCTAGGAAGTCCAAATATCCAATAAGAAACGGAAAAGAAAATATACAGCCTATTGACCACCTGGACTTGTCATAGTAGAGGCATAGTAGTTTACAAAAAACATGAAAGAGTTCAACACTATTTGAAGTATGTATTCTGTAGGCCTCTCGATGGAGCAATTTATTAATTGTATCTTTGCCTCTGGGTGACATGGTGACTTGGAAATATTAAGGAAGTAACAGAACCATGATTAGCAGCCCCATAATCCATGTTTTTAGTATGAATTGCAGTCTTATATTTAGCTATCCTAAGTTTAAAGGCCCTCTTGTTCAGACCAATGTGCATTTTTGGAACAAGCATGTAAATTAAGTGGGTGGTATTACAGTTAATAAAACCATTTATTTTAAATTGCCTGAAAAACCTTTGAATTGCTGCACTGGAGCAATGCATACAATGCCCACAGTGGTATAAACCTCTAGATGGTGTTGATCATCAGGAGGGTTGTGTCAGGGGAATTTTCATAACACTATGAGCAATTGTGTCTTTTATGTTGTAAGACCTTCTTAAGAACACAGTTTCAGAGGTGAACTCTTTTGAGTGTTTTTTGAAGTGTATCGCTTTAGAGTATAGACCAATGTTTCAGAACAGTGTCCAGCAAGAGAATTGAACTCAAGAAACACAAACAAACACAAAAACTAAAACAATAAAACAAACACCAATTTTTCTTTTAAGATAATACTTTTTCAACCTCTGTTTGCTTCTCACTAAAGTTGCAAGTATGCATCATGTACCTTTAGCTTGTATCTGTGTGTGATAACAGCATTTTATTGTTAAACATGTAAATTAAAAGAAGGTGCAAAAAGGGTAAATTTAATTTATTTCATTAAAAAGTATTGAAATAAAAAGAGGACAGCAAAAGTTAACATGCAGATAAGCTTTGGCCTACATGCACATCCACCTGCCAAGTAGTTTTGTAAATGTACCTTTATTCATTTAACTTTTGTCTTGAAAGGATTATGTGACCTAGAGGTAATTTATTATCTGTTATTACCTTCACACTTTATTGAGCGTTTGCACAGATGTCTGTATGAATAACTCCCCCCCCGGGGATAAATAAAGTTTCTTTAATTGAATTGAATGAATTGCCACAATAAACGAAACACCAACATAACTCAATAGGGCATTGGGCCAGCATGACCCACCAGAACATCTTCAGTGTGTCTTGGCATAGATTCTAAAAGTGTCTTAAGCTCTATTGGAGCGATGCAACACCATTCGTAGATGAGAAATTCCATTGTTTGGTGTTTTGTTGATAGTATGTAGAAAACACTGTGTCAGACACCGCTCCAGCAGTGGTAAATTGGTTAAGATCTGGAAACCATTCAGTGACCACTGTGTGGATGGGGGCATTGTCGTCATTGAAGAGACCACTCCCATCAGGATATAAATGCTTGGGAAATAGGATGAAGGTGAGCACTTAGAATGGCTTTGTATTTATTGCCATCTACCTGGCCTTCTAAGGGGTTAAGTGTACCTAAACCATGCCAGGAAAATGTACCCCACACCATAACAGAGCTGCCAAAACCCTTCATTTACTAGAGTAAATGAAGGGTACTCAGTTTCCTTTATGTTGGCAGTTCCCTGTATATGTAATTGATATCGTCATTGGTATAAGTGAACATGTTAGGTTTATGATGGAATAGGATATATGGCAGGGGTAATAAAATATGTACAAATAAAGCAACTTTAAGACATTAAATTCCAACTTAACAAAACAATGGCACCTTCAACCAAAATATCAATATAAAGCACTCAAACTCCACCCATGCATTTTGTTTGGTGAAAGTCAATGTAGATCAGCTATTATAGGTAACCGATAAGAGTAAACACAAATCATACCAAAGGGGTTCTGAATTCAGATAGTAATCTGATTCCTTGTTTATACATGTGAGGATGGGGAGGTGTTGGGGGTCAACACAATATGCATTGTTCAACAGGAGGATCATAACCACCTGTCTTTTTTACAAACATTGAATTCAATTATATTATGTATTCAGTCCAGACTAAGATTACTGTGTTGTTATTATCATGTCCGTGCTGGAGAGATTCAATAGGTGAAGTTGTTTCATTATCACATGCCTAATGTCAGACCAATAATGGCTTCACAAAGAATGCAGTATTATTAATTCAAGCAAAAACCAAAAGCTGATTGAAGCAGCCATGTCTTCCTGTTGCTATAGTAATAACGAACACTGCCCCCTATTTTAGACTTGTTTTTGTAGTTGCTGTTGCTATGGGATTTAGGATGCCTCTGTCTTCTCTCTCGTTCTCTCTCTGTCTCTCTCTCTCCCTCTCTGTCTCTCTCTCTTTCTCTGTTTCTGTTAGAGTTTACATGTTCATATGCATACTATAAAAAATACTTACTAAGTCTTACTTTTCCTGGCCTGGCGTGAGTTTCATTAATTGAGAAATAAATGAATGTACCAACTATACACTGACTGAAATGTCTTGCTCTAAATAAGCTACTTTATTCTATATTAAGTGGGTTGTTTTGCTATTTAAATAGGGTCATTATGTAGCCTTGCACTCTCAGATATTATCCTTCTATTTGTCCCGGTCATTCAGAAGCAGTGTTCATTTATACAGGAGCTTGTGCATGTAGACTTGTCATGAAACTGCTGCTGTGCCTGCAACACTACTGACCTAGTCAACTGCATCTTGCCCGGGGTTTCAGAGGCCAGGGCTTCATGTGGATCTGTTCACTGGAGCTGCGAATTGTGTTTGACCTGATGCAATCCCTCTGACCACGGCAGTAATATAGATGGAGTTGGCTTGCTAAAGTTCAGCGTCTCTAAGGAAAGAACTGGCTTGTCCTTGCCTCACTTTAATTGGTCCGATGAGGCCTCTGTTTGTGCGTACAGAGAGTAACCATTTGCAAGAGCAACATTATATGCTTCACTCACTGCTTTATTGTTGTCACTCTTGTCAGTCATCCATGTTATATCTGGAAAATAGATTTTATGTGGAAAAACAACCACAACAAAGGCATTAAGTGTGTGGGAAATGCCGATAGGGCATAAATGGGCCTAAAGATTGGCACGTGACTGCCACACCATCTGAAGGTTAACATATCCTCTGTCCTCTGTCATCTGTTTCATACACAACATGAAAAATGATTCCCTGTTGTAACGACATGGAACTATATATTTTTTACATTCATGTCAATGCTGTTGTCCAGAGGTTCTGGAACAATCCTTGCATTTTTGTCAATACAATGATTCAGATAACTACGTCACTCAAACTGGACACTTCTACCAGTTTTATGTTGTGATACTATCCCGGTAACGATATCTCTTTGCATATCAACACGTTATATGTATATCCATAGAAAATAACTCTGTCCTCTATGTTATAAATGAAAGAAAACATTTTAGATCAACTAATTTATTGATTTAAAAAGACTTTAAGGATGTACATAGTGACTGTGATTATTGTTGCCATTTTAAGTCGTGGGGATAAGATGTCTGCTAAATGGCAAAAAAATTGAAATGTAAAATATAAATGTAATAAATCCAAAACATCCAGGAAACATTTTTTTAGGTTTAATTCTTAAGCAATATAACTGATGTTTTATGGTACTGAAAACTTTATTTACCAGTAAAATCACAAGCAGTGTTCAGTGTTCAGTGATTTTTTGTTTGTATTTTCTATTATTTTCTCTCTCCCCCCATTAAAAAAACAAACTACAAGACAAAACAGAAACGTGTGTGTGTGTGTGTGTGTGTGTGTGTGTGTGTGTTGCGTGTGTGTGTCAGAGAGAGAGGGAGAGAGACCATGTTGAATGTATGGTATATTAGTTACAGTTACATCACCATTTCATCACTGCCTTCCTGGAGAGACCGTTGTCTCTAAGACAGCCCTTACATGGAATGAAAATATTACATTTTCATGACATAGATTTATCTCATCATTATTAGTATGACACTAGAAAATATACTTAAATATATATTGTATATAGCTGAATTTATTTATATATGTAAATCATCAGAAACATCAGAATGTGAAACACTGTTTTGACCTGAAATACATACAGTACTTCATATTCTCACTTAAAATGTGTGCCCATGTAGCCCATTCAGTGTTATTACAAATAAATAATAAATGCAATTAAAAAAACACAACATATGAGGTCATTCTGCGCTATCATCGCATACCAAACAAGTAACTGTATTTTATTAAGATCAGCATTCTGAGTTGTCTAATGAAAATGAAAATACCTGTCAGCTGAAGCGGCACAGGAAGTCTATTCCTCCAAAATAATAATTATGCTGCTCAGCTGGTGGAATGTAGAATGAAAAGAAGTGGCTGTTGGTGATGGCAGAATACACTTTGAAGCAGAGTGTGTGCTTGAATTGACAGCCGATGTTGCAGTGAACAGGATAAAAATAGGTTAAAGGTTACCATCAATCCCTACAACTGGAGATCTGTAGAATACTAATACTCCTGCCCCACAGGTCACACTTGGACCTCCCCATTGATTGATCTACATACCATAGCTGTGTGCACAAAAACTTTGACCCCTCACCAAGGGCGTCACAAGAAAAATATACATGAAAAGACTTAAATCTACCACATCTGATGGGCTGTTGTGTCCTGGCCTTTCTGAATGCAGTGAAGCTGGCTGGAGAAAACAGACATGAAGATGCAGTGCAATGTCTTTCTTGGTTTTAGCAAGGTGCTGTGATTTGAGTTCTCCTGGAACATTACTGCTCATTGACAGACTGTTTGGCTGCATTGTCATGTCAAGGTATAAATTGCTTGCTGTTAGCACTGAAAATAGCAGGCAGCATTTGATATAGGTCAGTAAGTGGTGAGGTTCTAATTTCTTTGTGGACATTAGATTTTTAAAAATCATCTTTCAACAACCAGGGACAAAATCCTTGCATAGACCATCTATGCCTGGCATTACTCCTTTGTAATGTCACATCAGACCTGGGCCAAAAATAATTTAATTTTAAATTATAGGATTCCAAATGATGAGCAGAAATATTAACAAAGTTTAAACCTCCTTTGAATTTTGGATAATAATTAATCAAATGTATAGTAGTCAAATATATTAGAATTACTTTATAAATATTTAAATATTTGTACAATTAGAATTCATATACTTTTGAAAAAATAGTTACTTTATGGAATATGCATTCAAATGATGTTGAAAAATAGTTACTTCCTGGTATCGATATTCAAATAATTTCAGTTACTTACAAATTGTATTGAATTATTTTTTTATTATTTACTTTACGTTACTTTCTGATATGTGTATTACATTTTTTTAAATAGATGATTTTCACACAGAATATTTAAAACAATCCTTATTCCAGGTCTGTTGCACATGCATTTCATGATCTGGATACTGATGGCTTTCTTACACAGGTTTTGAAACTATCGTATGTCACTCTGCAATATGGAAACTCCAAAGAGCTTGTGAATCTTATTCAATAATAAAAAAGGGACCCTTAGCAGTATAAGTACCCAGTACATCATACATTCTTTACAAACTGCTGGGTCCCAAGGGGACCCGGGATGGAAACACTGATTGAAGGGGTTCCACAGTCACATATCAGCAGATGAGCAGACATAAAATGCCAAATGACAGTTATGCTCTGGAAAAAATTCTCCCCATATGCAGTACCCTCTTTTTTTTTTTTGTTTGTTGCAACAGGGGAAGAAATTCTCATGAATGTCTCCAGGAATCATAAAAATCATCTGTGTTTTGGGGTTTGGGCCTCTGTTATACCAGTTTTACAGTTTGTTTATACTGTCCTCTGCTGGTTAATTTAGAAATAACACCACATACTGTACTGAAGGACACTCATAGGTCCTATAGTGCTTTAGGACAGTCCCAAACGAACAATTTAATTGAATTGCCCAGTTATACCCTGTAAATGTCTGATACACATTTACTAACCTGCTAATCACAGACCTTGGTCCATCAAATTATCAACTAAATTTGGTAAGGACACAGAAAAATAATTACTAAAAATGATGACATACTCCTTTATAAATTTTGATTAGAAGCCAGGACAATATCTGAATACTCCAGGAACTTACTTACTGACAACATTTTTGCAATCAGTTTGGAGAATGTCCAGCAGCAGGAGGATAAAAGATCTACTTGATGATGGGCACTAAGCGCCGCCATCTTGTGAAGATAAGATGGCCCCTCACAACAAGCTGAAACCATTGTTTTTGATGCCATAATGTCACTTCATTTAAAGCTCATCTCAAACATTGGAAATATGTGCCACCATTGATGCCATCAATACTGAAGTATTGAGCTGGTGTCCTACACATTACGGAGAAGTTAACTTTCTGTCTTCTAGAAGGAAATATAACCATATTGACCCTGAAAGATACCACTGACTCAACATTGAGAGAGCTAAAGCAGCAGGTAACACAGACCTCTGACCATAAAACTGAGGTCTGAGGCCCAAGGCCCACAATATTTGTCACATATCTGCATGAGGAGGTGCTTGGACTGGATGAAAACTTCTGCTAGATTGGGTGCACAGATCTCTATAAGGAGCGACCTACACCTAAGGAACTGCCAAGGCCTCTCATAGTGAAATTACACTATTTCCATGACTGCAAGTTGATACTCCATTGCGCTGCGCTAGCAATGAAGGAACCCTTTGGTCCAGCTGCAGACTGGCTCTCATGACCCTGAACCACAGACTGACTTTCTCAGGACCCTGCTGGTCTCAGGACCAGAACTCCTCTCATGATCAATTCGGGAGAGCGTAGACGTGCTCAGTCAGTGTCAGGACTGTCTGGGCTGGTCCAAGTCAGTTTTTTCTTTTTGGGGTTGCCATTTGTCTCTTGTTTTCACACCTTGCCTTTTCTTTAACTTAAGGAGTATATTGTCTTTTTTTGGAAGATTCAAGGAAAACTGTAGCAGATTCACACCTTTTCCATTTTTGTAAACAGGCACAGCTTCTGGAGCACAGGTCAGGGCCTTTGCACTGATCAGGACTTGTCTTATCTTTTCTAGATGTGGTAGGCAATATCCGATTTCAAGAACATCTAGCCAATAATGTTGAAAATAATAGATAGAAGAAAATCAGCCTGCAGATGCCCATGTTTTATATTTCATTTTATGTTTCACACCAAGGAGACATAAAGGAAGCTTGGCTACAGTTAAACAATTGCACTATAGCTATGGATAAAAACAACACCATATGGAATATGGAGATGAGGGAGTTCATTCTATAATTTCAGAACCTGCTACCTCGTTTATCTTATCTTTTTAAAATGGGGGAGAAACAGGAACCCAGCTCCCTCATACAAATGGTCTAGCAGGATTATATTAATTATAATGTAATAGCTTAGCTAAAGTCCATTTAATGGAGAAGGCTTTTTAGGTATAATGAGTAGAAGTTTGGTTGGAAAGCCAGCAAAAAGGCTTGCAGCATTCTGGACAAATATTGAAAGAAAATCGAACAAATGCAACAATCCAGCCTTGAAGACACAAAGGCGTGGACATTTGCGGTACCTTTGAGAAATGCTAGAAGTGTCTTGACTTTAAGGTTTGTAACATGAAGGTTTCTAAGATGAAAGGCCACTGTGAATTTGTTTTCACAATTTCCACAGAGATCTACGTTTAGAATGAACTTTGTCCACCACTGTCCAAAATTGTAGAGTTAATTATATGCATTCATTGCTGGAGTATCATGCTGTCAGGGCCCATATGTATAAAGCATCTCAGAGTAGCAGTGCTGATCTAGGATCAGGTTTCCCCAGTCCTTATCCTAACCATATCCATTATGACCTAAAATGCTGATTCCAGATCAACACTTCTGATCAGAACTTCAGCACAATCTGAGATGCTTTATACATATGGGCCCATGAGTATTAAAAAACTGTACCAGGTGAATTAAATACATCCAACTGTATTCATTTTTGTTCAGTCTATGAAAAGTCTGATGCACAGTAGGATAAAACGATTTAAACAGGATCAAGAACTAAAGAAGACCTGGCCATGTATTTGTTTGTGGCAGGCTCAATTCTCCCTGAATAAGGATGTTTGCTTAGTAAATGAACAATACTATAATATAATAATAAAACAATATGTTATTGCTGTTCTTGAGCCATGCAGTTTATACTTGAAGAGTTTGGATGCAAAAGCAAATAAATAAATGTTTGTCATTTTCAGTAAATCCAGATTTTGTATTGTGCTTTCTTCATATCACTTATCAATAAATATAGAATAATTATATCAAGACCCTAAATTGATGTAAGCAAAGTAACAGAAAGCCAGATTTTCTCAAATCTACATTTAAAAATAGATATATAATTTGATATTTTTCAGTTGTGTTTTTTACTAAATTGAAATTGGTTCGCCCAGAGCAAGACTCAGCCATTGCACTCCGGTTCTGCTGACCACTGCGAATTTCCCAAATGTGGGAATCTCAACTCCATAATTTCTGATAGTGGGGGATTGCGTTCATTCTCTGCCCTGACATTATGTGAAAAGATCAATTTTGTCCTCTTTTGCTTCTTATGTGCCTGTCCTGAATTGTACTGCACAGTTGTGCGAATTTAGTACATTGTGTCTTTTAAAGGATGAAATACAGTAGTGGATATCTAGTTTTTTTCTAAAAAGAGGGCATGGCGTGTATCGGTTTCTGCAACAAAATGTTGAATAACTGTACATAAAGAATGAGATATATCGAGTTTTGCAACAAAACGATTTGGAAATCGCAAAGATGGCACTGTGATCTCAATCACGGCTTGTTTGGTTTCGTTTTGGCAGGAATAGCATTTATCGGTTTTTGCATATGAAAACTCCACTTCCAGATCAATTGGCTTTATGTAAAAAATAAATACCAGTGTACCATATTCTGGGAGCTGCAGTGCATATGTTTTGTCTTGGTGAAAGTCATGCAACCTTGCCATCTTTATCAGACTATGCTGGCGTCAAGGAGAGATATCCTCAGCCTCGAGCATATCACAGAAGATTTACTTCCATCATGTCAGGACACCCGTTCCTATAATTTGTGTTATCAGGGTCTATTGATGTCATTCGTCAGCTTCTTTTTTCTGATTATGACATCAGAATAAACTAGTACGAACAAAAAGTATGTACTAAAAAGATAATCCTGTAGCATTCCTATAACACTGCAGTTGTACTGTAGTAATTTCACATTGTAGAGTCATTATTTAAATGGATTTGTTGCAGTTATGTATTACTTTTTTATACAACTTCTTACTGTCGTTATTTTAAACCTTACTCTTAATTTTGAAAGCCCAATAGTATTTGTAGTCCCGTCCCACACCTATAACATCCTCCATTAATTTGGAAGAGAGCAGATTAGCCGTCTGAAAGTCTAATGCCAGCAGCTGCTTCTTTTTGCTCCAACATCCAGCAGCTGCGGTAAGCAGCTATTGTGCTAGAGGACTGCACAGCTGTCGAAGGCACAATTTACCAGATTTCTATGGATAATGACATGGGGGGGAGGGTTTCCTCCAAATTGACTTTTAGGACCACTACACAGGCTGTGTCACTGCGCCAGGGACTAACACTTTTGCTGGACTTACCTTATATATTTTCATAAAGTTTGTATAAAATCACATTTTTGAAGCATTTTTGAACTTGACAGGTTATGTAGGCCAGATGTTTTCCAGCAAGGCCTTCCATACTTCATGGGTGTGTACAGAGAAAGCTAGGTCAGCCTTTGTCTTCAAATGGGCTATGGGCAATGTTATACTGGATAACCCTTATTAGGTGACCTGGAAACCTGGTAGAGGTTGATTAGTCAGTAGCTCAGAGCTGTACTCAGAGGCAAGAACATGTAAAGTCTAAAGAGTAATCATTAGATAATCTTAATATCAATTCCAGGTCCAATTGACTTTGCTGATAGCCTGTGAAAGGAGACTAGCATTGGAGTTATAATGTGAATATACAGTTCTGGTTAACATTACTGGCACCCTGGCATTTTATGTAGCTAATGTACAATACCTTATGAAATAATTGGAAATTCAATCAACTTTTGGCCATCACAAGAATTTTATTCGATTTTTACCATTATAGAACAATTTTTAAAAAAAACTTTTAGATCTTTTAAGATTTTAAATGAAGAAGCAGAAAGAATGGCATTGACAACATTATTGGCACTCTCCTCTAACACTTAGTTGCACAGCCTCTTGTTTCTTCTGGAATTTTATCAGCTGTGTTTTGTACCAGCTGCCGGCAAAGCAATACGTGGCGATTTTGATTCAAATAAAATATAAATATAAAATCTATTGCTAATATATATGCATAGGCTAGATACACAACACATAGGCAATATATATTATAATGTTATATTAGTATATATAGGCTATATATTGTGTATCTAGAGCATATATTCACACTTTATTGTTCATAGGGTAGCACTACTGCAGTTACCTGGGACTTGTGTCTTTGATAAAGTTTGTACATCTCAGTTCTGTTCTCCCCAGAGCATCCAACTTATTCCAGGCCATTTTCTGTGGGGGGAGTGACAGAAATTAATCCAAGAGTGACAGGAATGTCTCCCAAATTTGGAGGTGGAAAAGGAGGGAGTGCCAAATGGTGGATGAGAGTGGTGGGAGGGGTTGGCATGCAGTAGGTGTTTTCATTTGGGTATAAATTGTAATGTTCCTAGTTATTTCTCATTATTAACTCATCTGACTGAGAGTTGGTGTACATTTCTCCATGTTTCCATCATTTCTCCTCAGCATGCTGGGACTGCTGTTATCTGCCTGCCTGCTGCAAACTGTAATGTCCAGAAGCCCAGATGAACCGTAAGTGTATCATTTTTGATAGCCGGCACTCAGTGAGCTGACATTAAGGAACTAGGTCATGTTTCAACATTTTCTTTATTAATCATGGTGTGAATTGTTGAATTTTCTAATTTTTTGGAAACCATTGATGGATGATAATTTAAATAGTTTAAATAGTGTTCTTGGACCAGGAAGGCATTAATAGTTCTAGTATTGAACAAAAACAACACCTTTTTATCATTTAAATTACGTACAAGGGGTAGACAGAACGATGGAAACACCAAACAAAAAATGAATGTTTATTAACTAATAAGGAACTGGGCAACTGTTTGCCTTCAGAGCAGCTTCAATGCTTCCTGGAATGCTGTTATACTTGTTTTTAACTGTTTCTAGTACAATATTGGACCATTATGCAAACGGTTTCTGAAAGGCAGCCCTACCATAAATATCAGCTTTGTGAAGCTCATAATGTGAAGTTTTGGTGAGATGGGATCACAGTTCTGTGGTCATTTTTGAGGACGTTCTTTCGTGGTTTTAACCAACTGTTCTGTCAAATGTCCATCTATCCCTGTTGATGAGCTTCGACTTGCGACCACTGGTCCTCTTTTCTGATGCAGTTTTTCTTTGTTTGGTGTATGTCGTTAAATAACTCATTAAATAATTGACAGTTTCTGTGACTGATGCACATGCAATTCGGACACCAACTATTTGAGCTCTTTCAAAATCTGTTAGATCTCTTATGTCACTTTAGATACTCATGTATTAATATATACGCCATTTAGCAGATATTTTAAAGTGTTGATTTGAAAAAGTGTTGATTTTTTATAGCAGAAACGTATTGGTAAACAGTATTGACATTAATATGAAACACATGTGTAGACTCCTTTTTAATTGTGATTTAGTTACTTCAAAATAGTCCTTTTTCATTTGGTGTTTCCATTATTTTGTCTACCTCTGTACACAATAATAGCTTATTCATGTGCTTCATCTCTGCCCAAAGCAAGTGATGTGAGCCAGGTAAAGGCTGGAAAAATGCGAGTGGTAAAGAGGTTTTACTTACTTATTTACTTACTGTACTCAATATGAATAAAAATGGTTTTAGACATCTCATTCTGAGAAAGTTTGGGCAATGTTATATATCAGTCTACCTCCATTTTGCCTTTAGATTATTCTGCTCCTGTATCCCTTTCTGTATCACACATAATGTAGACAATGAATTTTGAAAATGAAAATGTAGCCTATTGCTCCAAATAATGTGCTCAAATCAAAAACTGCTCCCCGTCATCTGTCCCACACATAATTTGTCTGTAAACCATAGCTTATGGCCATTGCCAAAGCAATACTGTTATTTTTTGTTTTCATTTCTTAAACTCCAATAGGCTTGGATTACTTCTCAACATGCACTTGAGAACAAACTCAGGAACAAAAAATTGTAACAGCTACAAACAGAACTGTGTAATGTAACTGCAGAGGTTTTTGATTACTTTAATTTAAGCTTCCTTTTCCACTCTTTCTTTTCATATTTTTTCTATTTTTTGTTGGCATATCTTGAGTTTGACTCGTGTGACAACAATTCTGTAATAATTCCATGTACATCATTCAATTTATTCTCTTTCTTTACTTTGAAGGATTTATCTGGTGACAGTGACTTCCCAAACAGTAGGAGGCAGCACTGAGACATTATGTGCCCAACTTCATTATGGAACAAATGTACTGAAGGAACCACTCAACTTCATGGTTACCCTGTACATGGAAGGTGCCATAAATACCATTATCTTGAATGGATCAGTCATAACAGATTTCCATCATTGTGTGCAGTTCCAGGTTTGCTCCTTTAACATATTTCATTCAGTGCTGGGCTTACTGATCTTACCATTTATGTTTAATTTTCAGTCAACAACAATTTTGACATTCTGTACTAATATTTAGTTACTATATGTAGATGTTGACATGAATTTTCATTTTTGAAACACGTATGCCTAGTTGAAGATGGCTTCGTTACACTAGCCAGACTATTTTTTCGCTGAGTTGTGTCTCACAAGTTTTAGATTTGGTTTCACTGGAAAAATGATCAGTTGGCAATGTAATGTAATGCACACTGCTGTTATATTCTTGATAAATTATAATAATAATAATGACAGTTGTGAATATAACTGATTTATAGGGCTTAGTAACCCCCTCATTACCATCTCCATCTCCCTCAACCCCAGGTTCCCCCCGTTGCTGTTGATACCGTGGCAATCATTTGCGTCACTATCCAGGGGGAAATAACGGCTCTGAGCAAGCAGACTAAAATCCTGATCAAACCGGGCACCTCCCTCACCATCATGCACACAGACAAGCCTATCTACAAACCAGGGCAGGATGGTAATTTTCAAACATTCTTCATTAATTCCTGAAGAGGAATATTGAGAATAAATTGTTAAAAATACAACAGCAAAAGAAACAATAGTCAGGCATTGCAAACTAAAGTTATGACCATCTAATACTTTAGTTGATGCCTATATCCAGGATGACAAATAGGAGATATATACGAACAAATGCAATATCAAACAGTCCACAGTACGTATATGACATTATGTTTTAAGAGTTCACATTAAAACCACCTGAGGAATTTTCTTCAATTTTAAATATGATTTAAACGTGGTTTTAACATGAACTCTTAAAACATAATGGTAATTAATGTAACATTAATAAACTATTAATAATTTATATCATATATTTTCACTTAAATACAGCATATATAAAAAATTCTCCACAACATAACTTTATTCTCTCTCTTTTTCTCCAGTCAAGTTCCGCATTGTCTCTCTGGATTCCAATTTCTTGATTTACGAGCAAGTGGTAAGAGATTATGTGTGAATACATAGAGCAGGGTTATTCAAATCACGGTCCTTGTGGGCCGAGTACTGCTGTTTTTCCACCCTCCCTTTACCTGGGAGTCAGCTGTGAAGGCACTTTGGCCAATCAATTGCAGTAATTGTTCACTTACCTACCTGAGAGAAAATTACATTACATTACATTACAGGCATTTAGCAGACGCTCTTATCCAGAGCGACCTACAGTTTTACATTTCTTTACAATCCATTTATACAGCTGGATATTTACTGAAGCAATTCAGGTTAAGTACCTTGCTCAAGGGTACAATGGCAGTGTCCCACCTGGGGATCGAACCTGCAACCTTAACGTTACAAGACCAGTTCCCTAACCATTATACCACACTACCTGCCTACAATAAAACCAGAATTTAGATTCGTGGGCCAGATTTCAATAACCCTGACACAGAAACACTGAGAAATTGATGCCAGTATGTCAACAGCAAATTAAGGAGAAATATTTAAGAATATTAGGATATAATACTTTAGTTTAGACCTTTAAAATGTATATTGTAAAGGTCTCTTCACACTCACTTGTGTGATAAAAAAATGCATACTTCCGAAATTGTGCTTATACCATTTTACATTAAAAGATATGAAGGAGAGTGCGAATAAGAACGGGGAAAGGGGATTTAAGAGGCAGATAAAAGGCAGAGAAGATAAAAGAAAGAGTTAATTTAGACAAATCTTGTTCCATCACATTCTGTTTCCAAATATATGACTATGGTCTTTTCAATAAAGTAAGTAAATTGCAGAACGTGAGACCTCTCTTTCAGTGATGGCACAATAAATGAGAATCAGGAAATTATATTTAATCTGTGATTTTGGATTTTTTGGGGGATTAAAACAGCATCATTTTCCTTCTGTTTTTCTTTTGCAGTACCAGAGAGTGGAGTTGCAGGTAAGGCACTTTACAGTAAAACCCGTGCATCTCCTCTTTTACCATTTGTGATTTCAACACTGGAAAATCTGGTACAACAGAAAATATTGCATAAAGAGCAATATCTTTTCTTTTATATGTAAATATATACATTTATATTTTTACAAATAAATATAGCCTATCTGAAGCTTACACAAACCTAATGAAATTATTTATATATTCTATATTTTCTATATGCAGTATTTTTACATATATATAAATGTACATACATTTGTAAAAATGTGCTTAATTTCCTGAGATTTCAAAGGATTGTTAATTTCGGAGTGATCCAGACAACTCGAAGGGAAGCTAAGTGCATTGTTAAGGCGAAGAAATGCAGTTCCAGCGCTTCTCAATTACCTCGTATATAAGTGCCAAAAATAAGAATCAATTATTTAAGCTATCGCTGTATGGCTGCGGTGACATTCCTGCCAAGCCACCGTCCATAAAAACTGAGAAACACACTGGCTGCGTTCCAAATGATAAATGTGTTATCTGCGCCCTACACTATGTGTAAGTAATCGCGTTGAAGGGTTTATCGGTTTGGCGGCACTTCACCTACTTTTCTGCTGGAGAAAAGTAGTATCTGATTGACTTTAAACCAATATGGTTTTCATCTGTGCTGTCCAATTCCAAATGATAGCCAAATGATAGCCAGCAATGTTATTGCCCCACTCGCACTTTTGAAACAATATCAAAAGGAATAATACCATCACTATATTTACGTTAGATTAATTATCTCTGTATACAGCTAACTAGTTTGCTGTGTCATTTTAGCAAATAAACTTGAACACTTCCAAAACTTGCTAACTTCAATGTTAACTTTTGTGAGTTAATGAGTTCCCTCAACCAGCAATAACGTTAACCTTACTTGCGTCAGTCTGTCACCTGTGTTTATTCATATGAATAAAAAATTTTCTAAAAGAATAATAGGCTATTAATCTTGGCTTGCTAGCAAATAGAACAAATATTTAAATAGGGGTTGGTTGGTACTCTGTTCAAACGATAACTTTATTTTACAATTTAGCAGTTTCATTGATATGGACTTACTACCACCTTGTGGTACAATATTGCATGGGATGATTTTGGAAAAAGGAAAGGAAACAGTATTAAATCAAAACTAACAACAACAACAAACAAAAACACACATACTGCTCTGCGATGACGAATGCAGTTTCCGTGGCAGCAAAGGGCGTTTCTTTATAGCCTACGGAAGTTTCAATGTTGTGAAGCCGTTCCATATGAAAATTGTATCGATTCTCCATCTTGTTTTATTCTCACGTCAAATGAGTGTTACCCCATACTCCAACTGTCACTCCTATAACCTAGAAAAACATCTACTACCTTTCAGGAGTGAAGGGAGGGAGCCACAACTTCAATGGAATTTGCCTGTTGTTCACTTCAGAAAAACCTTTCGATCTTTTGTTCACATGGGAATGGAATGCAGTGGCCGTTGTTTTGCATACAATGCCCCTAATGGCACACTTAACCATTGCTTCTAATGATTTTCTCTACTTGGTGTTTTGGAAAAAACGCATGACCTCTTTGATATAGAATTCTTCATATAGAATGAGACCAGAGGCTGCAGATTGTCGCTAATTTATTAATGTAGATGTTAGTGTTGCAATAGTTGCAGCCTTGTCTCACTCCATGTCCCATTAGTCAGTTATTTTGTTGCCAATCTTTATTCCATAGTTGTTTCTTAACTACATTGAGTAAATTACTTCATAATAGTTTTTTAATTTATAATAAAAATGTAATTGATAATTATTTATTTATTTTCTCTCTCTCTCTCTCTCTCTCTCTCTCTCTCTCTCTCTCTCTCTCTCTCTCTCTCTCTCTCTCTCTCTCTCTCTCTCTCTCTCTCTGTCTCTCTCTCTCTCTCTCTCTCAGGACCCTGAGTTCAACCGTATCGCCCAATGGTTGAACCAAACTACCACCTGGGCAATTCTGGACCTGTCCCACCCCACGACTCCTGAGGCCAAGCAGGGTGTCTACAAAATCACAACCTGGAACGAGAGAGGCCAAGAAAACTTTCACACCTTTGAGATAAAAGAATACGGTCAGGACACGTTTGTGCATGACCCCCAAAAAGTTATTTTGATTAACTGATATTCAGAAACTGAATGTGGCATCTGATATTTGGGTGGCACCCAGTCTTGCATCATTATATAAAATGTAAAACTGTCTACTGAATATAAATATTTTGTTCAAGGAAACCATTGAGGCCTGTTTTTTTACATTTTGTTTATTTCAGTTCTGCCCAAGTTTGAGGTTAAAGTCTACCTCCCTGATGTCATAACCATTCTGGACACTGAAGCAAAAGTAAAGATTTGTGGCAAGTAAGTGATGTTTAGGCTTGGAAGCCTGTTTCGATAAAACAGAGGGGGATATTCAAAAGGGTGTGCAAACAGGAACCACCACCCCACAGAAACCAGTTCAGTTATAGGGTGGGAGGTTAGTTTTTGCCTCTTTAGGCGTACCTGCTTCATTTGGCCTTTGTTCCAGCAAAGTCATCATTTTGTACTTCCATTTTCACAATTCTTTTGTTGTTATGGCCCTGTAGTGTTTGTAATATGTTTAACTATCAGACATAAATCAAAGATAAACCTGAAGTTTCTGAAGTGAATCTGTTAAATGTCTCTGTAGTGGATGAGCTCTGGTACGTGTCTGCCACAGAATGTGACGTCGATAAGAGTGTGATTAGTTCCCAGAGTTAGAGACTTGAGTCTTTAGCTCAGCGGGCTAAATCACTCTCTTGTCGTGTCAAGATCCTCGGTTCAAAACTCGCTGCGGGAAGAACCAACTCCGTTACATCTCTGTATCTGTGTTTTATTATTGGTACATGACACTGAACAGACTGTAGGATACTTGTGGCCTTGTAACTTTCTCTACTGAGTTCACAGTGACCTTGAGGAGCTCATATATTGAGAACGTACCCAGGGCTTGATCAAACCTGACTTACCCCGCGTTCTAACAGCGGGCGATACTAGGCGATGAAATCGCCCAGTGGGCGTTCCCCACATGTGTTGTCATGCTTGAATGGCCTCCTCAAAGTGCTTCCGACATGCTTACGAAATTTTTGCATGGTAAACGAATAGTTCATCATAGATTTTGAGAATCTTTATTATAAATATTAGTTGGCTAGCAGTATTGTTTCCTTCAATCATGATCCGCAAACTCAAACTCAGAAGGCTTTTTACAATTGCGGCCATTTACTTGCGCTGGAAACGGCTCGCAATTTGTCTCCGGTACGTTTTTCCAAATGTACCCATGCGATAAAAAATTGCCTTTTAACCAACACAAACATTAAATAAGATGTATGTAGGCCATATAAGTTTAGCTAGCTATAAATATTTATGCTTTTAGGATTAAATAAAGTATGGGGGTACTGCAGACCACTGTTATCAGTTTCTCCTCATTCATGTTGAAGTGTTGGAACTAGGAACCAAATTTTGGTGTTGTGTTGGTTCCGCGTAGAAGGTAAAAACAGCAACACATGAATCTGATTGGCTCTTACCGGGCGATATCGCCCGAAAGTTCAGGATTTTCAACTTTTCTGTGTCGCCGCCACGCCCACAAATCGCCGAATCGCTGAATCGCCCGCAGTCGCCCGCTCTCATAGACAATTAATGCATTTCGGGCAACTAGTTGCCGAATCGCCCACTGTTAGAACGCAGGGTTACACACTATATTTATATCAGTAATTTAACTTCCATGTATCATTGATAAGGCTGTGCTTTTTATCACAGAAGTTATGGTTGTCACAGATACCATGATATTTAGATTTTACTCATTTTTTGTAATTTGCCATGATTTTTTGATGATCACCATAATTGTTTTTTGTCCATTTTATTGGTGTTTTCTCAAGTCACTTTAAACTATCTCTAAACACATTTTTTTATTAAAGTATTGCTGCCCCATACTTATATTAATTATCAGTGGCATGTGAGTGGCAGATTGTTATTTTGCTCAGTATGTAATTTAACCTGACTACACTTGAAAATAAAGTTGCGACAAGTAATTAAGCCCTGCTCAAACTTGGGCTTCCACAATGGTTGTACAACGCATTTGTCAAAAACGGATTATTTTGTGAATCGGAGCACACCAAAATGTTTACAGAAGGTTGGTGGAAAACCCACTTGAATGAGGGTACAATGCTTCTCATAGTGTGACTGGAGTGTGCCCCAGGGAGGGGGGAGGGAAGCTGACATGAGTTCGCTGTGTATAGGAGTGGCTCTGTGTACCGGAGTTACAGTCAACGACTTGGCGAGTGCCGGCTCAGAGGACGCGGTACTTCGCCTTTGTCACTGCTGGTCTCAGGACTATGGCAGCGAACTCACAATACGAGGGGAGGATTGACATGAAAAAGTGAGGGAGAAAAATGGGATAAATCAGAAACAAAATGTTAAAAAAAAGGACCAACACATTTTCACCTTTATGCACTTTATATTTTTCATTTTATTACATAAAATAGCTCAGAAGCTAGTCAAAATATTTTTTATATAGTTTTTACTGAATCAAGAGTGGTAATTTGAAACGAATGTATTTAGGTGGATGTGCTAAGCACACACCAGTTCAATGACCCTTACAAGGAAGATTTTGTACATTTTTGGTACTGTACATCCAAACAAAAGCTTCCCTAGGTTTTATTTTCTCACAAACAAACAAGATGCTATTTAACATTTATATCCAGCTATACACTGTAAACTATATACTATATACGACTATATACTGTAAGTTTGAGACTTTGTGTGTTTTTGTCCAGATACACCTATGGGAAACCTGTCCAGGGCTCAGTGACGGCAGAAGTGTGCAGCAGGGCTCCATTGTGGGGTCCATTTATGGGTCGACCTCAAGAGCTTCAAGGCACATGCAGGATGTACATTTTGAGGGTGAGGTGGCCATGGCGCATGGGTCTGAGGTTCTACAAGGTTGCAAAGCTTTGGAGAACACTGTTGCTAATTCATTGATATAGATGTTAGTGTTGCATTATATCCCTGTCGCACTCCACACCCCTGAGAGTTTAAATCAGTTATTTTGTTGGCAATCTTTATTCCACACTTGTTTCCTGTGTAGATTGACTAAATGAGGTCACATTGTTTTAATTCAAATTTAATTCCATTGAATTATAATAATTATACAAAACTTATCTCTCTCTCTTTCTCTCTCTCAGATTAGAACTCACCTTATATATTTGAAATCTATACCATTTCCCATATCAGACAAGTGACTTATGCTTTATACATGTAAAAAAATGCTGCAATACAACAAATTAAATAAGATCTTCTCTGTTCTGAAAAACTGGCATCACTTTCATAGGGAGGGCTTTGTCATAGCACTGCCATAGGATAGCGAGACATTTTGAAATAAAATTAAAATGTAACGTTATGATTGGATCCAAATTAAATAATCATTTTTAAATTGTATTTATTTAACCTTTATTTAACCAGGAAAAAAGGTCCATTGAGATACAATCTCTTTTTCATCATACAATGGATATATGGATGCTTTCATACCCTTTTGAAGGAATATAAATGTTCTGTACAGAACACACTGTGAATAATTAAAGTGAACAAATCATTACAAAATTTTATGAAAATTAATAGTTACAGTTGAAATGAATAGGACAATGTAGCGATTCACCAGGATGTCTCTACTGACACTTGTATTTTGGCCGTACATTTTCTTTGGTAGGCTACCGTATACTTTGTAGCCTTACTTTTCATAGTCCTCAGCAAAGTACAGTTGTAGGTTGCAGGTTCAATTATCAGGTGGTTCACTGCCGCTGTACCCTTGAGCAAGGAACTAAACCTGAATTGCTTCAGAAAATATTGAGCTGTCTAAATGGATTGTATGTAAATAAATGTAAACTGCGTAAGTCACTCTGGATAAGAGCATCTGCTAAATGCCTAAAATGTAAAATGCTACTTTGGTATAAAGTCATAAGTTGAAATCCCTGCAGTTAGGTAGCAGGTAGTAGCAGGTAACTGTACTATGGCAAGCAGTGGTTGTTTATATACCATAGTCTGCATTTTCACATTATTACACTCTTCTATATTCTACCAGGTAGCCAGTACTTTTTTTCTGGAACAGCAATGAAAAGTTATGCTGACCTAAGGGTCATGCTTCTCTTGCTTACCTTTAGCCCCCTTTCACCAATTAGTGATCGGTATCTTCTACACTTCTACACTAAAGGTTTGAGAAGCATATGCAGTTAGCTTAATTGATCAATCCAGCCTTCAGTTAGCTGAATCATATTAATCTTAAACAGGTGTCTTGAAATTGAATAAGGCCAATTTATTGCATGAAATTAAAGCAGCTAACCTGAAGCAAGCCAGAATTAGTTAAACTGGATTTTCTGGATGATGATACAAATACTACTACTACTTGCTTGTATGATGCGGTTGTTATGAAACGATGAACCATTACACCACTAGTTCCAACTCATTTCTAAATGTCTAAACCTAACCCTGAGTTTCTTGAGTCCTTACCCTTTCTGACCCTTTTCCAACCCCTGCCATTATGTGATTGTTTGACACAGACTGACCGATCCGGATGTGCCACAGAAACTATCTACATGAAACACTTTAATTTGTCTTTGATAAAAAATGGTGGTTACTTTAATGTCGAGAGTACAATGGAGGAAGACGGAACAGGTGAGTATTTCTGTAAATAGACCGAAAACAGGATTTGTCAAGTTTACTTCATCTTATACATATGTTTAAGCAACATTCATAGACAATTGTTAAGGTGAATACAGGATTCATGCTATTGGTCGTCTTTCACCTTGTTTATATATCTTTAGCTAGCTTTTATAGCTGGTTAACTCAATTTTAAAAGAAAAAAGACCAAATTTGGTTAGCTCAACACTTTTCTTGAGGTTGGATGTTGAATCATTGGATGCTGACAGTAATTTCCCTTCTGGCATGCACAGTTTATGTTGCACTGTTATAATGCCTCCCTTACATTCTCTGAAAATAAAATTGTCTTGATATCTCCAGGATTTGAATGCACTGTAGTCATGGATGCCATGGATTTATCTGAAAAATATTTCAGAGGAGCAGCTTCAGCTATTCTGAATCTTAAATTGTATAGAAAATGGTTTTGAATTACAAAGTAATCCTGTAAGCTATCTACTGAGGGCTCAAATGCAGTTGACAAACACAAGGGCAAGCACTGCCACAGAAAAAAAACAGTGTTTCCGAATCAGTTTTAGTGTTTTAATGACACTAATGCAGGCTTTGCACATGAGAGCATTGAGCATCAAGGCCAATCAGGATGCTTTCCACATTCCCTTTAGTAAAAGGTTGCATGAAATATATTCATTTTCAGTTTAAAAAAACCCCCCAATAATGCTCAAAAGAAATTATACATAATAAAATATAACCCCAAACCATTAATAATCTTTGTTTATTAAACCCAAAAAACGATGTTTTAAGTGAGAGATAATGGTTGGCAAAAGCTGAAAAAGACAGGAAATTCACACAAGCACTTCAACCATTATCTTGACCTGTGTACTGACAACTCTTCTAACACGCAATACTTTGCTACCTGCCTCCATTCCAATTCTAGGGGATTTATAGAGAGAGGCTTAGGCTGTCTGCAACAGGACAATAACCGTAGTGACCTTTATTTTTTAGGTGTTGCATCAAAGGGCAGTGGCAAAATGAAGTACACCACAAGCATTAATTCAGTGCAGTTTCAAGATGTTTCCCCAACTTTCAGGCAAGGAATTAACTTCATCGGAAAGGTAACTATCCCCCTTTAACTCAGTTTTGATACTGTGCTTACCAATATGTATGAAATTGAGTTTTGAATTATTTCTAAATATTATAAAAGATATATGAATGCATTGTACATTTGATTTAAAACAATGAACAAAGCAATATTTTTTAGTATAATTGTATAATATAATATAGTATGATGTTGGTACTATTTACAGTACCCTCCAAAATTATTCACATAAAGATGAACAAAGAAGGCTGTATAAAATACAATACAGGTAATGAGCTACATTGTATCCTCATCCTGTATCCAGCTTGAAAATTATATTCTTTTATAATTATATAGGAAATCAAAGGGCTGCAGTTGGTTGCAAAAGTTGCAAAACTTGGGGACACAATGTCTCCAAATCTACTATGAGATGGTAATAGGTTTTTGGAAGGGTTGCCAGAAAAGACCTCTATTCAACAAAAAGTTTGAAGTTTGCTAACCAGCATTGGAACTCAAGATTGGAACCAGGTGTTATATTCAGATGAGACAAAAATTTTGCTTTTTGGCCATGCACACCAGCGGTGTATTGGCATCTGAAGGAGGACACTTATGTTGAAAGGAATGTCATACCTACAGAGAAATATGGTGGAGGATCTTTAATGTTCTATTCTAATGACTAGAGGTGACATGACTTTGCCAATGGCAAAGTTATTTTAATTTTAAAATCACCAAACGTCTGAAAAATGTCATGCATTTCTCATTCTTGCACTAATTGTATTAGTATATAATACTTTCCCCAATTTGAGCATACAATATAGCTCATTACCTCATGACTCCAGGTAAGAGAACCCTTCAGAATAAGTCATACTTAACCCCCTGCACAAGAGCTGGCAAAGGTGAACTGACCAAACAATACAATACTGACTCCTTGTGAACGGGATTCTCATCCCTACCTATAACTAAAGGCAAGGTGAGCATAGGTGGGCATGGGTATTGAAGGGGAAGTAGAGTTCTATGGTTCTATCAGTTACATATAAATAATATCAAAATTATGCCACTCAATGTTTGCTGTTGTGGTTGTTTAAATCTTTAAACTGTACATTGTATTTGATGAACTGGGAGTCTTTATTAGCTTCATCCCACTAGGGGTAAGTTGAATAAAATTAATTACCTGGGTACTGCTGCAGTACCTCCTCCCAACAATGTCCTCAAGCCATCAGCTGTCATCAGTGAGAGATGCGCCCCTTCTCTGTGCTATACAATTTCTCCTGCAGTACTGTGTGGCCTGTAGTGTAGTTCACAGGCAAGTGCATTGCAGGACTGTTAGCTAGGTGTGCTAGTATTAGCTACTGCACATTTTGTTCATCATATATATACAGTATCATATACTGGAATTTATGATGCAAAGAGTCAGATCTGCTGAACAAGGGCCAGGAAGATTATTGGTTGGATGGATTTGCCTGAGGCAGACACAACCTACATTGCTGAGAGTTACATGCATGTAACATATGCGTTTCAGATCATCATGAAATCTGATGGCTCGTCCCCTGCGGTCAACAAGTCTATCTTCCTCCTCTTGTGTTATGGATCAAATACTAAAAACTGGACACTGACTACTAACAGCAATGGTGTGGCCCACTTCTCTCTGAACACAAGTGCAGTGGACACAAATTATTTCCAGCTGAAGGTCAGATCTTTTTCTCTCTCTGTTTTACTTTTCCATTTTATTTTTTCCTGCTGTTTGACTAGCACTGCTAGTGGAGCTTCCCTTACACATTTCAGAGCTGAAAACAGGTTGCATGTGCTGGCCTACAAGTTGATAAATATTAAACCCTATTGCATGTAAAAAGCATTTAGAGGCAGCATTCTCTTATTACAGTTTATAAGAAAGTGTATCCAGGTGGATTGTTGTAAAACATAATTTTGTGAATGAATGTTCTCTTCAACTGAATACAGGCACGTAGTTATGACGAAGAGACTCTGGAAGAGACGGAGTTTGGTACTTCCGGGTCACCCATCACTGACGATATGATACCCAAACCAATCTATAATACTGCTTCCCATATAGCCGATGCATTTTACTCAAAGAGCAAGAGCTTCCTGCAGATCGAGCAGGCCAAAGCACCAATTCCTTGCGATAAGGATGGTCAGGTCCAGGTGCATTACATCATCCCAGGGGAGCAGCTTAAGGACAAGCAAACTCTGGACTTTTTCTACCTGGTGAGTTCCCATTAAGGTTATTTAACTTTTGTTTAAATTCGTTTTTATTTCTATACTATTTGTTGTTTTCATTTAAGTTTAATTTAAATTTAGTATTTAGGCCTCCTATTACTTTTATTTCAGTTTTTATTTTGCCGACCCATTTATTTTTCATTTTAATTCATTGTTTTAATACAGTTTCAGAGACAGAAAGTCATGCATGTTCTCAATCCTCGTTAAGCACCATTATACCAACCACAAAGCATAAATGAATTCAAGGCACAATGGCAAATTATATTATTTGTTTATGTCTTTCCAACTGTATTTATCGCAATTTATAAAATAGCATAATTTATTAATGGTATCCAGAGAGTATCCAAAAACAAAGAAACAAATGAACTTTACTGTCCACAGTTAGCTTTAATTGAACTCAACTGACATATGTGAACTACACTATATGGCCAAAAGTCAGTGGACACCTGACCATCACACCTATATAAGCTTGTTGGACATCCCATTCTAAAACCATGGGCATTAATATGGAGTTGGACCCCCCTTTGTGGCTATGACAGCTGCCACTCTTCTGGGAAGGCTTTCCACAAGATTTTGGAGTGTGTCTGTGGGAATTTGTGCCCATTCAGCCAAAAGAGCATCTGTGAGGTCAGGCACTGATGTTGGACGAGAAGGCCTGGCTCGCAATCGGCATTCTAATTCCTCCCACAGGTGTTCAATGGGGTTGAGGTCAGGGCTCTGTGCAGGCCAATCGAGTTCCTCCACACCAAACTTGTCTAACCATGTCTTTATGGACCTCGCTTTGTGCACAGGGGCACAGGCATGCTGGAACAGCAAAGGGCCTTTCCCAAACTGTTGCCACAAAGTTGGAAGTGCCCAATTGGCTAAGATGTCTTCGTATCCTGTAGCATTAAGAATACCCTTCACTGGAACTAAGGGGCCTATCCCAAACTCTGAGAAACAGTCCCAGACCATTATCCCTCCTCCACCAAACTTTACTTTGCTTTCTGGAAGGTAGTGTTCTCCTGGCATCCGCCAAGCCCAGATTCGTCCATTAGACTGCCAGATAGTGAAGCGTGATTCATCACTCCAAAGAAAACGTTTCCACTGCTCCAGAGTCCAGTTGCGATGCGCTTTACACCACTCCAGCTGACGCTTGGCATTGTGCATGGTGATGTGAGGCTTGTGTGCAGCTGCTCGGCCATGGAAACCCATTCCATGAAGCTCCCGACGCACAGTTCTTGTGCTTCCAGAGGCAGTTTGGTACTCTGTAGTGAGTGATGCAGCAGATGATAGGCAATTTGTACGCGCTATGTGCTTTAGCACTCGGCGGCCCCGGTCTGTGAATTTGCCATATAGTGTATCTCATCTCATCTCATCTCATTGTCTAAGCCGCTTATTCCTGGTCAGGGTCGCGGGGGGGCTGGAGCCTATCCCAGCATGCATAGGGGCGAGCGGCAGGAATAAACCCTGGACAGATCGCCAATCCATCGCAGGGCACACACACACCATTCACTCACACACTCATACCTACGGGCAATTTAGACTCTCCAATTAGGCTAACGTGCATGTCTTTGGACTGTGGGAGGAAACCGGAGTACCCGGAGGAAACCCACGCGGACACGGGGAGAACATGCAAACTCCACACAGAAAGGCCCCTGGCCTGGATTTGAACCTGAGACCTTGTGGATGGATGTGGTAATGATATTCTTGAATAAATTATGTCTAGCCTTATTGACAGATCCGATCCAGTCCTCCCCTACTACTGGCTACTACAAAAGCATGCACACATTTACTCCCTTTGAAAAGTAATTTGCATCAATATTGCCCCCGAAAAGAAGGAAAAAACAACTGGCGTTACATTGTAATGCTTAATTAAGGGTATAGCTGTTTTTAAAAGGCTAAACCTTCAATTTTCTTATCAGCACAGACACAGGCTTGACAAGCAAAATGAATAAATATAAACTGATAGCTTTCTTATTCCATGACCTCACATTCTGTGGAATTATACCCAGCTATGTTTACAAAATTAACTGTAATTCTTAGGGCAAAATAAGGTTATTTTATGGCTTTTCACACAGCTAACTAACCTTCACTTTTCTTACCAAGTGGTGGCAGCTGGTGGGCTGTAAACCTGAGCAGCTGAACTTTATTTGTTACAGTTTATATTAAAGATTATTATTAGATTTTTATTATATTATTTTATTTTATTATTTTTATTTTTAAAGATTATTATTACATAATGTTGGGATAGTGAAGTTTGAATAAAAATTTCCTGAATCCAGTAGCCTGAACACAAGTGGTATTACCACTGTAAAACCCCTGTGTTTTAACCCCTCACTTATCTTACATGTAAAAACATTTATTTGATCTAATATAATAATTACTACATAGGATAACAATTATTATATTAAATCACCAAATTGGATGATAGGCAGAGAAATCTGGTGGATCAGCCTTCATCAAAATATACAACTCAGAATTCAAATAAAATTAAAAGCTGATTTATCAAGTTAACAATATTTAGACAAAGACAAAATATTCAACGTCCAATCTACAGACATACTGTAGGTTTAACTACCTTAACAAATACAAAATCCTATACATAAAGATGACAAATACAAAATAGATGAAATGGAAGAAAATGATACCAAACCAAGTTTTTCTCTCTCCAAATGCAAACGCAGCCGAAGTGTGAGCTGGTACGAGATCTCCCAAGAATGCCGGAATGCATAGAATCACCCTTGAATTGCTAGACTGAACATTAAAAAAAAGAACTCAAGCCATCAACAGGTCATACTTTAAGTGTGGAAGAAGATCGGGTTGGCTCCCTCCCTCCTCAGCCCATGCATGATTAATTTATTAAATTATGAAGCCAGAGGTTCAGACCCCTTTTTATATTTTTGTTTTGGGTCACTTACTACCACATCAAGGCCATCATTGGTGGTTAGAATCATGGTGATACCAAACATCGATAGGACCTTTTTTGTGACAAAAAAACTATGCACAATAATGATCCCTTTGTATTGATGTGTCTTTCATGGTTTCATTAACTTGAATTATGACTCTACATTTTCCATTACAAGCTCTTTAAAAAAACTGAAATTCTGAGGAGGCAGTGCCTCCTTTGCCTACCTGGAGAAGCCTCCACTGATTTAAGTATACATGATTGTACAGGGTTTACACTCACATAGGTGGGAAAACAACAAATCGTCTTACCCTGAAGATCAGTTTTAGAACAGTTATAGTATTAGAAATGCATACAGCTACCTTGTAGCAGAGTATGGGTGTCTACTTTTAGGATGGAATTAGGAAGGAATTTAAAATGTAGACAAATGTTCATTGGTCTATTCAAATGACCTGTGTTATTACGTCATGTCTCAGGAGGAAAAATTGTGAATTTGTGACACCTGTTGAGCAGCAGGTCCTGCAATGAACCCATAAATATTATCACTGGTGGAGATGGGTGCAGGAGAGGATCAAGGGCACCTTCACAACTTACAAAACAACAGGAAGCCAAAATGACCATAAAGATGCAGTCACTAATCTAGTTTAGACAGGAAAACTCCCTGGGTCACTAGCTACCCATATATGTCATTGCTATCAGCTGATTATGACAGCTTCCAGTCTTCCATAGCTAAGATTTCATAGCACCCAATAGTCACTTATGCTAGTCTATTTGCACTGGTCCAGTCAGCAGGAAGATGCATTAATACCCTGCTGTGCAGGTCCTCCTCTGCCCTGACTGGCCCTCAGGCATGCTAGGTATCTGTTTTCATCCCTAGGTGGTCGCCTTGTAGGGCGGAGCCAAAGGCTAAGATTAAATGTGTGGTGGCTGATTTGAGCAAGAAATGGACTGTGCTATATGTTGAATCCACTACCATTTTCTTTCTCCTCATTTGCATTGTAATACAAGTAATAATGCAAGGATCAGAACCAGGTAGTAATGCCCTTTGGTAAAGAAATTTGGAATTTCATTCATTATTTTGTTTGCATTTACTTTTAGATTTTTGCATAAATTAGCCTCTATTAAAATATCATACACACCTATTGAATTTTCAAGAAAGGTATGCATTGTCCTAGGTGAAATGCAGAGGAGAGGTATACTTGGTATAGTTTTTTCAAACCTCTGCTTACTCCAGATAACCCCTCCCCTGTCATCCAGGTCATGTCCAAAGGGAGCGTCGTACAGGATGGCTTTCATCAAGTGACATTGAGTGACGGAGAAGGTGACTATTGCTATTCTCAGCTTCATTGGTTCTGAGATACTCAAAACAGAAAACAGTAAAAGGCTATCAGATGTGGTAATATGTAATTGACAAGCCATGCTGAAATTGTGACCATTTCGTTTTTATTCCAGTTAAGACAGGGAAGCTGTCCATCTCCCTGCAGCAGACAGAAGATCTGGCCCCTTATGCCCAGGTGGTGGTGTACACAGTGCTGCCTAGTGGAGAGATTGTGGCAGACAGCAATAACTTCTTGATCCAGTTGTGCTTCAGGAACAAGGTAACTTGAAACTGCTATCCAGAGAGAATGGAAACAATACATCGTAGCTCTCTGGATTGCTCAGTCACTCACACACATTCACTGGCTTGCTCACAAAAGACGTCCCTGAACAGCTCCCTGGTAAGGTAGATGAAGCAACAATATTTAATCAACTGCCATGTCTATTTATATTAGAAATGAGTCTGTTGACCAGATCATCAGACTAGAATCAGCAGATCGGAGGATGTTATTGTTAGCCCATATCAAAGCAGCCTCAATGCTATATGACAAAAATGAATGGAATGGAAATCAGACTGAAACTTCCATGAAAGCAGATTCGGAGTTAGCTTGGCACAATTTTATCTATCATTTTTGATAGAAATGGGATGTTGGTTCAAAATTTCTTCTGGAGGGAAGACAGTTTTAAAACAGATGGAACTCGATTTCAATGAAGTCAAAGTAGTCAAAACGATGTCTGTTCAGTTTTTTTAATGTTCAGGTCATATGTGGGGTTTACACTGTGTGTGTTGGTTTTGTTTCAGGTGTCTCTCCAGTTTTCCTCCCACGAGGAGCTCCCTGGGGAGAAGGCATTCCTGAAGGTGCAGGCCCAGCCGGGGTCGCTGTGCTCCCTGAGGGCCATTGACAAAAGCGTCCTCCTGATGAAGTCAGAGCAGGAGTTCACCGCGCAGACGGTGAGCTGAGATCCCGAGCAGCTCTGCCCAATCACAGACACATTTCAGTGTCCCGTCATTTGTGATTGTTATTTATTTATACAATTTTCCCCCAATCTGTTAATGGTGATTGTGCTTACTGAATTCCTCCTGTTCCTTCCACCAACTGGACCTGTGCAAGGGACACTGCAGCTGAAGCATGTACTGTACACTTCTACAATTCACCTGCCCCTGAGACAGTGATTATTTCTAAACTACCAGCCATAGAGTACTACAGGAGAGTGCTAATTGGAGGCAAGATGTATCTCTCTACTAATGACAACGGGTGGCCTGTGGGTCCCTGACATGTCATTGGAAGGAACTAAAATTGCTAATCTGAAGAATTCTGGCAGACTAAATCCCCTTTCCCACATGCACCATAACCCGTAAATGTTCTGGTAATTTTCAGTGTTGGCGTCATGTGGGAACACGAGCCGGATTCGCTTTTCCATATAAGACGCTCCGGCAATTTTCCGGCTCACGACCTAGTAAGATTTACGGAAATCTTCTGCCAAGGCCCTAGTGGGAGCAAAGCAGCAACATTCCCAGATAAAGCACACAAACGGTTATGACGTTCTAACCCATGACGGTTTTATGTTGCCAGATAATGGTGCGTTCATAATATAATATAATATATAACAATATAATATAATATAATAAGTTATGTTAATGTACTAGCTAGCTAGCTAGTTAACTGATCAAACCAAACATCTAAACTATTATTTTAACAATTTAAATCGCGAGTTAGCAAACTAGCATTTCACATCCAGTTAGCTGGACGCATTTCACTGACGCTAGTTTATGGAGGCTATTTTCCTTTCACATTTCACATCCATCTATCTGATAGCAATTAACTGCAATATAAAAATCAGATTACATTATGCAAATGGATAGCTATGTGGCATAGGATAATTGTATTAACTAATCACATTGCCAAATAATAGTCAAATATTGAACATTAGTTAGCTAGCTGATTGATAGCTGGGTAATATTTAACGCTGACAGTAGTTTTGTCTAGTTTTGTCTTTTATGTGCATAGTTAAGAAATGTGTAACCTTTGTCAGTTGACTCTTGAAAGGTCATAAAATGACGTTCTAACCCATGACGGTTTTATGTTGCCAGATAATGGTGCGTTCATAATATAATATAATATATAACAATATAATATAATATAATAAGTTATGTTAATGTACTAGCTAGCTAGCTAGTTTATGGAGGCTATTTTCCTTTCACATTTCACATCCATCTATCTGATAGCAATTAACTGCAATATAAAAATCAGATTACATTATGCAAATGGATAGCTATGTGGCATAGGATAATTGTATTAACTAATCACATTGCCAAATAATAGTCAAATATTGAACATTAGTTAGCTAGCTGATTGATAGCTGGGTAATATTTAACGCTGACAGTAGTTTTGTCTAGTTTTGTCTTTTATGTGCATAGTTAAGAAATGTGTAACCTTTGTCAGTTGACTCTTGAAAGGTCATAAAATGACGTTCTAACCCATGACGGTTTTATGTTGCCAGATAATGGTGCGTTCATAATATAATATAATATATAACAATATAATATAATATAATAAGTTATGTTAATGTACTAGCTAGCTAGCTAGTTAACTGATCAAACCAAACATCTAAACTATTATTTTAACAATTTAAATCGCGAGTTAGCAAACTAGCATTTCACATCCAGTTAGCTGGACGCATTTCACTGACGCTAGTTTATGGAGGCTATTTTCCTTTCACATTTCACATCCATCTATCTGATAGCAATTAACTGCAATATAAAAATCAGATTACATTATGCAAATGGATAGCTATGTGGCATAGGATAATTGTATTAACTAATCACATTGCCAAATAATAGTCAAATATTGAACATTAGTTAGCTAGCTGATTGATAGCTGGGTAATATTTAACGCTGACAGTAGTTTTGTCTAGTTTTGTCTTTTATGTGCATAGTTAAGAAATGTGTAACCTTTGTCAGTTGACTCTTGAAAGGTCATAAAATGTGTCAAATATATGGCCAGGGGGGTTCGGTGTTCTCAGCATTAAAATCCATTGTAACTCCTAAGGGTAGTTGGCAGCGTCTTTGTTTTAGCTACTGAACATGTCTGGAAATTGGACCGACTCCGAGACAAGGGAACTTTTGTCTATCCGTGTAGACCACGGCATTAACCGACAGCTCTGTGACAGCATCAGAGATACCGTGGTCTACAATAAAATAACAGACATCCTACACGAAAGAGGTATAATAAGACAGAAGGCCCAGTCAGCTAATGCCATAGCTTGAACCTGTGACCATGGCCCAGTCTGCTTGCAGACTGAGCTATACTCAGTCATAGCCACAGAACCAATACTGGAGTCATGAGGACATGAACACATCTCTCTCTCTGACTCCCTTTCCCTCTCCTTCTCTTTCACTCATTTTTGTCTGTCTGTCACCCACAGGTCTATAATATGCTTCCTATCCAGAGGTTGTTCGGCTATCCACATGGTATTGAGGATATGGAGCAGCCTCCTTGCATTCCCGCACCACCCATAGATATTTTGAATAAAGACCCTGAATTAGAACAACCTGAAAGAGAAAACAGAGTTTTTACTTTCAATATACAAAGGATGTTTACAGCGTGTTTAAGGTAAGAGCCTTCTGTTGACACCACCTTGGCAGTGTGGTGTAGTTGTAAAGCAACTGGGTGCCAGGTTGGGCACTGCTGTTGCACCACTTCTGTATGGTTCTTAAGCTCAGTTTGCTTAGTAATTATCCAGCTGTGTAGGTGGATAATACAATCAGTGTAAACTGTGTAAGCCACCTTGGATAAGAGCATCCATAGTGCTTCAAAAACCTTGGAAATCAAGTATTACTATAGTGATAAAGAATACTACAAAACATAATTACACTTAATTGGTATCAATATGGAATCAATAAATTGTTCTCTTTCCTGAATAACTTTTATGTATGTATGTATGTATGTCTGTATGTATTGTATATATGTATGTATGTATACTACTGGTCAAAAGTTTTAGAACATCCCCATTTTACAGTTTTTACTGAAATTTAAGCAGTTCAATTCCAGTGAATAACCTGAAATAGAAAAAAGGTTTAGGTTACCAAAAACTGAAAAATAATGTCGATTTCAGAGTTATAAATAAAGGCCCTTTTCAGGGAACAAGTAATGGGTTAACGTGGGTTAACAGTCACTCTGTGCAAGTCGCCAACTCTGGATCTAGCAAAAGAGCCCCAGACCATCACGCTTCCTCCTCCATGTTTGACAGTATGGTGTCACACACTGAGGAACCATCCTTTCACCTACTCGACAGCATACAAAAAACCCTACGTGATGAACCGAAGATTTCAAATTTAGATTCATCGGTCCATAAGACCTTGATCACAACAGACCTGCCATCAACATGAATACAGAGTTTATTTCACTCTAGGAAATTATATTCCACTCAGTGATGAGTGCTAGAGACCCTGCATGGATTACATACACTGCCTAAAGTGTGTCATTGCTGATTCTAATTACTTGATTGCTTTTTTACATACTTTTTAGTTTTTTGTTCCATAATATTGAAATGTTTTTCTCACTTAATTGTATTATATTTTGCTCACTTGTTTGATGTTTTATTGTGTTGACCTCATAAATTAACTATTTGTTTATCTATACTGTAGCCCCCATTCATCCATCATGAGTAAGATACACAGTCAGGAATGCATCTCCACTAAGTTAATGTTAAAATGACCTCATTATGTGCTGATCTGCTTTGTGCTCTCTTCAGCAGTAACATATTCTGCATGCTATATGTGTCAAACCTGTACCAGACCTGGGTCAGATATACATTACTGAAATGAAATACTACAGGGCTGGGCGTCCCGGGTGGTCTAGCGGTTACAACGTTTGACGTTGGGGTTAAATTCCACCAGCCGTGCCAGTTTTGGCTCTGGCCGGGAGTGCCACTACGGGGCGGCAATTGGCTGTCTGCCCAAGGGAGGTGGGAGGGAAGCCGATGCAAGTTCGCTGCATATAGGAGTGGCCCTGTGCGTACATACCAGAGTTACAGTGATGGCTTGGCCAGCTCGAAGGACGTGGGGCCCAACCACTAGGGGCAGCAATTGGCTGTCCGCCCCAGTGAGGGGGGAGGGAAGCCGACATGAGTCCACTGCGTATAGGAGTGGCTCTGGAGTGCCGGAGTTACGGTCGACAGGCTTAGCGAGTGCCGTCTCAGAGGAGACGATACTTCGCCTCTGTCACTGCCAGTCACAGGGCTACGGCAGTGAATTCACAATATGAGGGGGGGATTGAAATGAAAAATTGAGGGTGTAATTGGCTACTAAATTGGGAGAAAAATAAAAAAATAGATATATAGAAATTTGAGACTTTTCAAATTAACATGTTGTTAACCAAAATGCTGAAACATATGGAAGAATTTTGTTCTGAACATTGGTGAAAATAAATGTTTCTTTTAAAGTTGTGAGTAATTTGCAGGACTTTTTCTGGTGTGTAAAGTATTTCAAATAATTCTTGACCCAGGTCTGATCTGTACTGATCTGTATTGCAACTAATTACAATGCAGCACAAAGTAGAACAAGTTTGAGAAGTACATCTCCAATAATATGATTCCTTCAGAAAGAATGGATAAAAACAAAAACATAAATCACAAAATCAGATTATCCTGATTAAATTCCAGTGAGGAGGGGGGGTGGGGGAGGGGGTGGCGAGTCTGTCATAAAATCCACATCTCATCACATGTGAATGGTTATGGCAAAGCCATGGTAAATACGAATATCAATACTGAATGAACAGTCCTTGGGAAGGTTTGGACTTTAATTACCATAAAACTACATTCCCACTTACCACTACCACAGATGTATGATTTTACTCTCAGCCAATGTAGTGGTGAATATTTACTTTTTTTGTCTTTGTGTTTCAGGACATCGGCATTTTCATCCTGACCAATGGAATCCTGAAAGAACCTATACCATGTATAGATGGTATGATGGTTTTTTGGTTGGTGTTGATCTAATCTGTGGAAGTAAAAAAAAAGTTTTAAAAAGTGTCTATATTGTTATTGTTCCTCTTTTTCAACTCTGCTTATCAGGGCATATTGTTGACAGACCAGGAGGAGGAGGTCTTGCCCTGTTTCAGCAACCCCCAGCGGCATTAGCAATGAACGTGGAGCAGTCCAAGGAAAACATTCGTACATTCTTCCCTGAGACCTGGTTCTGGGACCTGGTACCAATAGGGTGTGTATTACTGACCACAGTACCCCTTCTGGAGAGCCACAAACTGATCCCAGGATAGACATCAGTCCGGCACTTAACCCTGCTGACACTAAGCCATTTACGCCGGTTGTTAACTCTAATGGTGAAGTACCTGATTTGATGAGTATTGTTATCATCAGATGTACCTGTCAGTGTTGTATTATTTTGCAGGTAGATAGAAAAGATTTCCCAACCCCAATGCTTTAAAAAACAATATTCTTACTAAAATTACAAACAATGTCAGAAGAATAGAAAATGCCCTTTTAAAAAAGCAGATCAACACACAATAAAGCTCAGTGAATCTGCAGAGCATTGATCCAAAGAAAAAAACAAGTCAAGGTATTTGACATCACATTTACATTTACATTTTAAGCATTTTAAGCATTTAGCAGACGCTCTTATCCAGAGCGACTTACAAGATGTGCATTAATACAAGGTAAGAACAATCATAGTTAGCGCACAAGATCAGTGCAGTAATACAGCAATAGACATCATTGCAGGCTGCGTATCATACCTGTAACACTGGGAAAGAAAAGGTTAGTGTTTTTTAATCTATTTTTTATTTTAATAGTGTAGAACAAGTAAACAGTGGTGACGACAGATTGACTAGATGGACAGTGTTCAGTGGTAGTGGAGTCTGAAGAGGTGGGTTTTGAGTCTCTTGCGGAAGATTGGAAGTGATTCCGCAGTCCTGACCGATTGCGGGAGGTCGTTCCACCAGCGAGGGACCAGGACAGAGAAGAGGCGAGACCGCGAGGAGCGGCTGCCAGGCGCCCGGAGGGATGGGGCAGTCAGTTTGCCAGAGGAGGCGGAGCGGAGGGGTCTGGGCGGGGTGTAGGGAGTGATGAGTGACTGGAGGTATGGGGGAGCAGAACCTCTGGCCGCTTGAAAAGCAAGCACCAGTGACTTGAATCTGATGTGTGCTGCGATGGGGAGCCAGTGCAGAGAGGAGAGTAGAGGGGTGACGTGGGTGAACTTCGGCTGGTTGAACACCAGGCGAGTGGCAGCGTTCTGGACTAGTTGCACTAGCTGGACATCACAGCAGGTAACTCATTAAAAGTCGGTTACATTTGGAAATGAGCAAACGTTGAAAACTGTGACAGTTCTCCTTCAACAGTGTGAAGTACCTTGTGATTCTGCTGTAGTCTTTTCCTTGTTTTTAATTAGGGTCTGGGGGGGCAGGGAGGGAAATTAGTAGTAATAGTATTATGGATAGGGAGGTACAGACTGCCCAGATGGAAGATATCAGGGCAGAGTATAATAAACCTGAGGATATAATTAATAAAGAGTTTTTGGATCATAATATGAATAGAGGTGGTTCGGCACAGTTATGTGTGGAGGGGAAGGACAACGTAAGTGGGAGTAAGGCTCTGAAGTTCATGTGTTTAAATGCGAGAAGCATAAAAATTTAATTTTTGGAACTGGAGGCTGTCATGTTGAATGGGGGTTATGACATTGTTGGGATTACTGAGACATGGCTTGGCACAGCGGATGGGGATGAATATAATGTAGAGGGGTACAAATTGTTTAGGAAGGATAGAACTAATAAAAGAGGAGGGGGAGTGGCCCTTTATGTGAAAGACAATCTTAATGTGCAGGAAATTCCAGGTATAAACTCATTCGTTTCTTGTGAGGACCTCTGGATTAGATTACTGGGAGATCATGAGAAGAGCCTTAATATAGGAGTATGCTATAGACCTCCAGCTTCAGACAGTAACATAAATTGTACACTCTTTGGTAACATAAAACAAATCTGTGCTGAAGGAGAGACGATAATAATGGGCGACTTCAATTACCCCTCTATTAATTGGGAGATAGTGACAGGTCAGGGCAAATGTGAAGAGAAGTTTTTAGATATGGTCAATGACTGCTTTTTGGTACAGTCTGTTACTCAGTCTACGAGAGGGAAATCAATACTGGATCTGGTTTTGTGTAACAATCTTGATAGAATTTGCAACACAGAGGGGCAAGTGACCACAGTGCAGTTATATTTTTTGGCAAGTTAAGACAGCCTCCTCTAACTCTAGAATTTTTAATTTTAGACGAGCTGACTTTAATAAAATGAGAGAGAATTTAAGTAATATAGATTGGGTAAAACTTCTAGATTGCAGAACTATGAATGAAAAATGGACTATATTTAAAAGGGTTATTGTAGATGTACAGTGTAAATTCATCCCAAAAGTAAGGAAAAATAGGATGAAAAAACTGTCTCCGCAGTGGATGACTAAATCTTTACGGGAGATTTTGAGGCAAAAGAAGCTACTGTACAGAGTATATAAAAAGGATAACTCAGAGAGAAACAAGTTCGATTATTGTAATATGTGGGCTAAGGCTAAAAAGGAAATAAGATCAGCTAAAAGGCGGTTTGAAATTAAAATTTCCCAAGATGTCCTGTTCTCGTCATTATGTATTCGTATGTTCTTATGTTCTTATGTACAGTCTTAGAAAACTTTGTTCACTTTGCCTCTTCTCCCCTCATGCAGAGTTTCAGGTATAAAGATAGTGGAGCGGATCGTCCCAGACACCATCACAAAATGGGTGGCGACTGGGTTCTGCACTTCCTTGTTTGGATTTGGGCTGGCCACCAACTCAAGCCTCACAGCGTTCCAGCCGTTCTTTGTGAGCCTGAAGCTACCATACTCTGTCATCCATGAGGAGGTGTTCCTGCTTAAGGCCACAGTCTTCAACTACCTCCCCAATTGCATAATGGTAAGACACTGCCTGGTGCTCAGCCACGACTGTATCACAGTCACGCCACTGTCCTGGCCAAAAAAGGGAAAAAATACATCTGAAACACTGAGAAGTCAAGTGATGAAAAAAACAACTGCACCCCAATTTTGGTTGAATCTCAGTTCACTACTGCTACTACTACGACCCTCCCTTAGACCCACAAGATGTGTGCCGTACAGGGTTGTCACCAGAAGAGCAAGGTCTAACAAATTATGTGTGTGTAGCAAGTATGGTATAAAAAAGAAACAAAACAAGGCAGGTTTCACAATCCAAATGACAGGTGATAAGGTGGACTCACCCCTGTTGTTGCAAGCAATCGTTAGGCCCATGCCAGCCCAGTCTTCAGGCCAGGGGCCTGACATTTTGGTTTTTAGCTCCATTTAGGATCAGTTAGTTTATTTGGGACAAACAAAGAAATGTGTAACAAAACAAAAACAGACGCACACAGTTTCGTCCTTGAAGCTTCAAAATTGGGGTTCCATTCTCCAGTGAGAACACAAAAACAAAAGGGATAACAACTAAACACAAAGACCAGTCAACAAGACCATCATTTATTTACATTTCTCTTTTCCAAACTCCCGATTTCACAATTCTTCAACTCCCTCTCCACACCTGCTCCAGGTGAGATCACACCTTTTATGGCCATTTGGAAGTGCCTGTGTACTGCGTCATCATATCACAACAAGTGCCCAAAAGAAAATACAAAAAATGTTTGTGTATGTGTGTGTGTGATTTTTTCTCTCACTAAACTTAAAACTCTTTGCCTTGCCATTTGACCTTTACCATACCTCTCCCATGAGTGCCTAATAGAACAATGCCTCTTTTTAGCAACTGTTCTAAACCCTCACTCTGACAGTAGTTCATTTTGGCTCAGGTAGTGAAGAGTGTGTGTGTGTGTTTATCATGCGTCAGGCAAATGTCAGCCTGAGGGAGTCACCACATTTCACAACCCAGCCGTTTCAAGACAGCAAGTACACACGATGTATCTGTGGTGAGGAGAGTGAGACCTTCAGCTGGTTCCTAACCCCAACATCTCTGGGTAAGTCACGGTGCACCCCCATAGCACCGCCTCGAAAAGCACTCACCCTCTGAAGATGCAGCCAGTGTTATATATTGACATTCCAAGCACAAAGCCTTTATTTAAAGTCCTGAAGGATGCTTCTATTTGAAATTAAAATGTAGAGAAATGGTTTGATTGCACACCTTGGGCACACCTCTAGTTTGGTGAGAACACTAGCAAAAGCATTAGTGGAATTGCCAGTTTTGTCCATCACAAATAGAATATTTCTTGCCTCTGCCCAGTTTGATAGCTTTATGGACTGCCATTAAGGTGTTTGCATCAACATGGGTTGGATGGTGTAATAGGGGGTGGGTGTGTCAATAAAATCAAAACTTCACACCACCTCAAAACTCAAACGCTGGCATTATGTGCTAGTTTGGTGACGTTATTAATGTACATACACTACCGGTCAAAAGTTTTAGAACACCCCCATTTTCCAGTCTTTACTGAAATTTAAGCAGTTCAAGTCCAGTGAATAACCTGAAATGGTACAAAGGTAAGTGGTGAACTGCCAGAGGTTAAAAAAAATAGTTTAGGTTACCAAAAATTGAAAAATAATGTCAATTTCAGAGTTATAAAAAAAGGGAACAAGAAATGGGTTAACGTGGGTTAAGTCGCCAAGTCTGTGCAAGTCGCCAACTCTGTATCCAGCAAAAGAGCCCCAGACCATCACGCTTCCTCCTCCATGTTTGACAGTTGGTGTCACCCACTGAGGACCATCCTTTCACCTACTCGACGGTGTGCAAAAACCTTGCATGATGAACCGAAGATTTTGATTAATCGGTCCATAAGACCTTCTTCCAGTCTTCAGTAGTCCACTGGTGCTGCTTCATGGCCCAGACAAGCCTCTTTTTCTTATTTTGCCATCTTAGCAATGACTTTCTTACTGCCACTCGACCTGTCAAACCTGCAACTCGAAGTCTTCTCTTCACAGTTGAAACGGAGACTTCCTTACTTTGACCAGTGTTAAGCTGTGCTTGAAGCTGTCCTGTGAGCTGCCTATCACGCAAGCTGTTGACTCTCAGAAACTTGTCGTCTGATTTTGTTGTGGCTTTGGGTCTGCCAGACCTCTTCCTGTCAGAGTGCCTTTTGATGGTGTAGGAAACTACTCAACTTTTTTTTAACCTCTGGTAGTTTACCACTTTCCTTTGTACCATTTCAGGTTATTCACTGGACTTGAACTGCTTAAATTTCAGTAAAAACTGGAAAATGGGGGTGTTCTAAAACTTTTGACCGGTAGTGTATAAGACAGATACTTTGTGAATGTTCTGTTCTTTACCTCACACTGACAAACGACTATATAAAATGCAATTTATATTCAACTGAGGAGTTAGTTCAACAAAGTATTTAAGCTTTGCACTTCTAAGGAGTGGTTCAATGCACTTGCATGAGAGAGACACTTGTCTCTACACCTGTAAAATATACATCTTTTAAAATAAATATATGTTTTTATGTGCACTGATTTTTGTTATGTTAAAAATGAAACTTTCAGTACAGTAAAAATTGAGTCCATAATTGGATGGATATAACGTGGCCATAGGAGGTTGGATATTGCATCAATGGAACGCAGTAAATACAGTTAATAAACATGTTTTAGTATTTGCAGCTTTGATGAAAATACACAAACAAAACGAAACTAATATGTGCTGCATATCTTTTTCTTCCTACCCCCAGATCAGTATGTCAGTTTCCTTCTAAAAAAGCACTTCTCTTAGTAGGAAACTGATATACTAAACCTAAAATGTGTTTATTTACAGTATTAACTACACTTCATTGATGCACTTGTGATGCTCCACAGCCAAAAGATCCCTCCTCTCTGTGCCTATCCAACCTCCATCTCTCAGGGCATTGCTGCCTGATATGCTGTCCAATTATGTTTTCTATTTTATTGTAGTGCAATGGGACTGCTGGGGATTAGGTGAACCCAAGCGCAGAGATGAGGCAGAGACAGAGATGCGATGAGAATTAAAATCTTTACTGAAATGGTTAAAGTTCTGGGCAGTACAAACAACAATAATCCATTTAAACAATCAAGACAAAAACCATTAAACAATAATCCAATAAGTGTCCAATGCCGCCCTCTGGCGGCGAACAGCAGGACGTGCCGCCACAGTAGTGAAAGCAAGTTTCATAACTTGCACTTCACAAGCCCTGGCGGTTGCTCTTCATCAGCCATGATGAAATTGGCAGTTATGGCACTGCTATTAAAGGAAAAAAGCTAATTATCTGATTGGCCATAATAAAAGCAAACCCTCACCACACCCATGGGTAACCTTTTAGAAATAGCTGTAGATAATGCAGTAAATTACTGCAGTTTACATTACAGTAAAGCACTGTATGGTTTTTACATTATTGCATATTTTCTTGCATTGTGGGAAAATTACATGGAGCAAAACTATAACACTGTATTTTTAACCATCGTTTACACAAACTCCCATGAGCGATTGCACCATGGACTTATTTTGTATGTGTTTGTGAGGTTAATGTTCATTGTTTATTATCTGCAAGCTAATGTGTGTGCTTGTAAGTGAGACTTTATCTGCTCTCTAAGGTGAGGTGAACATTAGCGTAAGTGCAGAGGCCGTGACATCGCAGGAGCTGTGTCAGAATGAGGTGGTCACCGTGCCAGAGAGGGGACAGAAAGACACCGTTATCCGTACGCTGCGGGTGGAGGTGAGAAGCCCCCCTGTTGCACTCAAAGCCAATATTTTCTTAAGTAATGGGGCAATATAATGTATGAGTTAAGGAACCAGACTTGTGACCAGAAAGTTCTGGCTAACACTGCTGCTGTACCCTTATGCAGGGTACTTTTCATGAATTATAATAATAATAATAATAATGATGATGATGCAAGGTACTCAACCTGAGCTTTGTGAGCTGCCCTGTATAAAGGTATCTGCTAAGAAAATAATTAATTGAACAATCTAACATTACTGTGTGACAGAGACTAGTATTATGTCAATGTTGTGGAAGGGACACAGTGTTTGTGTGAAATTATAAGCGCCCAGTATAAATATATTTAACAAGTAAATACAGTACAAGTAAAACATAGAGTATGTAGCTACACCACTCTTCTGAAGGTATTGTTTTAGGCTGTATGAAAGAGTGTTTGAATCCTCAAAAACCCACCCCACCGAATTGTCAAATAGGGAGCACATCTGAAAAGAAGCCACGTATGGTATAGTACCTTTTTGAAAAACAGTGTGTGTTTGAAGGCACTGTCAGGACATACAACAGGTGAAGTAAGAGTTGTTTGCTTTTTCTGCATTCTCAACTCTTACTGTCACTGAAAACATAATTTGTTGTATGGAATATATAGTATGTATGGACATACTCTATATGGCTGTGTGGTAGAGGACAGCAGTGATAGTTTGTTAGCTGAGAAAAAAAGGAGGCAGGAATCTCACCTTTAAACTGATCATTGATCTCAACCTGTTTTTGTTGTTTTTGGTTGATAAACAACTGTGCCAATTATTTTAACAATCCATTCGCGAGTCATCACAAAGCTTTCCCTTTCCCTCTTTGTAGCATTCTCTTTCTTCAGGTCAAGTTAGAGAATGTGAATGACAATAAGGGGTGTGATTGAGTAAAAAATAATTGTAACATCCCAAAGAAACTTCAACCTCTCTCTGTATAACCTATAATCTTTGAGTAATGCCTAGTAAACAAACTTCAATTCTGTGAAAACTTTGCTGCTTTTTCATGAGCATTAAACTTCTGAATACAGACAGATCAGATGAACGGATATTTGCATAGTCAACATTGCCTGAATTCTGGCATGGAGTACATGTATTCAAGATAATCTGTAGATATAATAAATATTAATGCTACACATTTTAATGTGAGTTTAATTTGTAAAGAAAAATGCTATCACAATATACAATTTCCACGGTAAACCTACTGGTATCATATTCACCTAATCAATTACTTGATTGATGAATTGCTACTGGAGTACAATGTTGAGATTTTGGATGGGACAAGGTGTTTGTGTGAAATATGTAGAATATTTGGACATGTGTGGCTGTTTGATAAAGTACAGTACTATGTTGAGGTTTTGATTGGGACGTTTGTTTGAAGTGGGCTAATTATCTAAATGTCCTCATCTGTATCTTTCTTTCAGCCTGAGGGCACGGAACTGACCATCAGTCACAACGCACTGTTGTGTCCTCAAGGTCTCACCTTTTTCCTCTGCCCTACAACAAGAAAAATGTATATGCAAAAGTGTAGCACTATATGAGTAATGTATTATGTACAAAATATTTTCAAAATACATTGCTTACATTAGAACAGTCAACTCCAATTACGCAAAAAAAAGGGGAAATTATATTATTTTATACTACTACAATTGCTCAGAGAAAATCATTTTTAACAAGTAACATTTTTCCCCCCAACATCATATGTGACACAATGATACACATACCTAATAAATATTTTAAATAAAATAAATCTGCATTAACATGTCATCTTCTATAGTGTTTTATGAGATATGACACTGTATTGTAATCTGTATTGAGGAATGGTCCAAGATCCCCCCTATATGTTCACCAATCTCATAAAACATGATGGAAGATTAAATGTTCATGAAGACTTAATTTTGTATTGTTTATTTTATACAGCTGTTTTTGCTTTTTTTTAATCAATTGTGTGAATCATTTTGGAGTTGATTTTATGTAAGTTTACAACATTGTGTAAACTGTAATGTGAAGTGACTGTGTCTTTAATTATGTTTTAATTTTTAATAAGGCTAAATAATTTTACTATTTAATGGGAATCACTCCCTAAATCAAGTGGATTAGCTGACTGCTTTCTCAGCAGACTGTTTCTCATCAGACTGTTGTTGCAGTAATGTCAGGGAAGCTGGTCATTGCTCTTGATTGTGCCCTCCTTACTGTGGTCTCTATGTCCTCCAGGTGGAACTGTGGAGAAGATGATTTTTCTGGAATTGCCAGAGGTTTTTGTGTGGGGGTCTCCCATGGCCTTTCTCTCAATACTGGGTGAGTAAACTCACTCCTCCTCCATGGTATTTTAATAGCAAAGCCTACTCCAGGATCTAGCTCTGTCTGTGACAGGCAGGCAGTGTGGTATAATGGTTAGGGAACTGGGCATGTAACGTTAAGGTTGCAGGTTCAATCCCCAGGTGGGACGCTGCCGTTGTACTCTTGAGCAAGGTACTTAACCTGAATTGCTTCAGTAAATATCCAGCTGTATAAATGGATTGTAAAGAAATGTAAACTGTAAGTCGCTCTGGATAAGAGCGTTTCTAATAAATGCCTGTAATGTAATGTGACAAGTAGCTCAGTTTTGGAAAGAAAGAATATAATTTCTATAGCACCTTCAAATGCCTTACAGTAAGGACCCCTTCAACTCATCTCAACTACTTTTATATTTGTTAGCATTAGTTATTGCTTATTGTGCCTCCATTTTTATCAATGTTTTGTAAGAAGTCAACTGGTCATATACGGTATAACCATTGAGATATAACTGGTCAACCAAACACGGTATTAACCTGGGCATAGCTTACACAATTCTACAATAAGAATATGCAAAAAGGCAAGTCACACCTTCCATGAATAAAAAATAATATCAAAAGTAGACACAACGGTATGTCTAAGCACAATGGCTAAAAGTACAATCTGGGACAACAAACAGCATTTGATATTAAGAAGAACAGGAGGCAAGAACAGAACAGAACAGATCAGAACAGAATCAAACAGTTAGGCCAAATATATCAGACTACTGAAAAGTAATTTGAACACCAACGTAGAAAAAATTTATGTTTCTTGTGTCAAGAAAATGTATTCATAAATTGCAGGCACATTTTAATAACATAACATCAGGAAACAAAACCATGCTTGTTTTGAACTTAATCTTTAACAAAATACAGTAGTTATAATACTGTACGTACAGTGAAATATAATCTTATGCAATTTTTTAAAGAATGAAAGTTATGCTGCTACATTGACAACTTATTCTAAATATATGGCCAAAATGTTGCCGCTCCCAAATGAATCATTTTTTAAATATAAATGAACCATTTCACTCATATCATTTTGTGATTTGGCAGCAATCACACAGTAAAGTTACACCTTGTTTAACTTATTCAGTGTTCCCTGTGTCATTACACAACATTGTTCCCTTTGGAAACGATTAACAGAGTCGTGTCATATTTGGTATGCAAGAGGATATACAGATTTTATCACTACATCTGTGTTATTCCTACATCCAATATGCTTACAAGTGGATTGTACTATAATTATCTATCTAGCTAGTTATAACTAGCTTTGATACGTTTTTTAGTTGCATGCTAGCTAGGTTAAAAACACTGTTATCTAGCATTCTCATAAGAAAAAAGTAACTTAAACAATTCCTTTGTCAGAACACATTTTATCATATTGTGTCTAGGTCTGGGCACCGCACAATAAGAAGGATAGAGAAGCTCTTGAAAAAGTACGAAGAAGGGCAACTAAACTAGTTCCAGATATGAAATGTAAAAGTTACAAGGAAAGACATAAACCATTTAATCTCTTCAGATTCAGAAAAAGGAGAGTGGTGTTTGGTTTGCTAAGAAAGTGTGTGCGCTGAGGTTGCTGTGGGAGTATTTGTTGAGGTGTATGTGTGTTGGAGTTGCTGTGGGAGTATGTGTGTTGACTGGTTGCCTGGCCCCTCTGACAGGAGACCTGATGGGGCGTGCCATGACGAACCTGGATGACCTATTGGCCATGCCGTATGGCTGTGGAGAGCAGAACATGCTGCGCTTTGCCCCCAACATCTACATCCTTAATTACCTGGAGATCACGGGGCAGCTGACGCCGGAAATCAACAGCAAGGCCATCACCTTCCTGAAGAGTGGTGAGAGGGCAGACATATCATTGGCTGTATGTCAGAAGGATCACTGGTGTTTCTGACATGGCAATTTTTTCAGCATGTCATGAGACTTTTGCAGGACCCAAACAATGTTCACAAACAGATGTGGCTTGTTGTTTATGGTCTGTACCAGCTGTATATGAAAGGAGTGTTCCACAGGGTTTACCAAAGCCATAATTAGTCTTACTGGCCCGCCAAGACATAAAACACCCCTGCATGGACAAGCAATTCACATCAGAAAAACTAATGCATTTAATATGTTGATGATATATAACATTTGTATTCCTGTCTTTGTTTCAGTGGCAATGCCTGAACACGCATTCAATTCCATTAACTGAGAATAGGTCCCAATATGCTGGAATGAGCCAATGCCAAGATTAACTCTTTTCCCGTGGGAAACCCTGTTTCAACTAATCTGGATTTACCCTCTCCTGCAGGTTATCAGCGGGAGCTTAACTACAAGCACAAGGATGGCTCCTACAGTGCCTTTGGAATGAAGGACACCTCAGGGAACACCTGGTCAGTCTGAGTATCCACTCTGCCTCCCTCTGTGAGCACCACACAGAGGAGGAAATCCCACCACTGCTCCTCAACTGCATCCTCACCTATGTATAGACACAGGGGAAACTTCACTTAACACCATTGTAGAACATCTGTTTGTATGCACATTTGTTTTGCTGTGTTTTTTTCTGATTTCCCATTTCCATACATGTACAGGAAACCCACAGACACATTCCTTGAAATGTACTTAATTATTTTGTGAGCTCAGAAGCTGACTTCCCAAAGTTAACTCCGAAACTGGGAACGACCAGTTAGAATTTGAAACAAATTTTTCACTGCTTTTACCTTTTCTGCACCTGAATGGATATACAGTACGAAAAATCAGTGGCAGCCAGCAACAGAGGCATTCAAAGTTCCTAGCCCCTCCACTGTGCGAGCAGATTTATCTGGTATCATAGTGCCAAACAAGACAATATTTTTCACACATAACTCTCACCCTAGCAAGGGGATTTAGAGCTGAGATCTCCAATGCCTGTGTCTGTGTGTCCAGGCTATCTGCATTTGTGATGAAGTCTTTCGGAGGCGCCAGGCCATACATCTTTATTGACCCACAGCACATCACCAGTGCCATGTTGTGGCTCAGCCAACAGCAGCAAGAGGATGGCTGCATCAAGTCAGTGGGGAAACTCTTTCACAATGGGATGAAGGTGAGTTGTAAAATGAATGCACACATACACACACACACACACACACACAACATATCTATGAATGTTTTGAGAATGAGTGGAACTAGATGGTAGAGACATTTAAATGTAAGTGTGAGGTTGGAGTAATTAATGGAATTGTCAAAACTGAGCAGGTGGTACTTCTTTAGGATATTGCAGTGATGGAATCTTAGTGGTTTATTGGCCAGGACTTTGATAGCTCGGTTATAGAGGGATGTTAGTGGTTTGATGGCGGAGGCTGATGCCTGGGCCCAAGAGGTTATGCAGTATGAGAGATGAGAGAAAATCCTGGCGTGCATAAATGTCAGAGCTGTGTGGAATGGTAAGCAGTGTCTAATTTGCCTAAAGGTTTGAAGATTGGCCCTAACAGTTCTGCCACATTTTTTAATGTGTTTGTCAAACCTTAGCTGAGAGTCCAAAACTATTCCAAGGTACTTAAAATCCTGTACTGTCTCTAGTTTGTTGTCTTGTCACACTGAAGGTTTCTGTGGCTGGTAGCTTTGTAATCGAGAAACACATAGAGACAGTTTTTTTAACATTCAATGTTAGGTAGGAAGTCTCAAGCCAGTGTGCCACTTTGACCAAGCAGTCTGTTAATTTAGCTGCAGCAATAGTAGGTGTTTTTGCCACCACAAACAAAACTGTGTCAACCCAACTCCTGTGCAACACTCAGAGATGTCATTGATATATAAACTAAACAATAAAGGTCCAAGCACTGATCCTTGTGGAATACCCATTTTACTTTCACATTATTCAGATATAGAATGACCAATGGTGACCTGCTGACCCTTGCTTCGTAAATATGAATTAAACCATGTCTTTGCCTGAGAAGATCAATTAAATTGAGTTAATTTGGATAATAGAATGTCATGATTGTCAGTATCAAATGCTTTCTTGAGATCTAAAAAGACTGCACCAACTACACTCCCCCTGCCTAAGAAGCTTGGGTGTTTAGGTCTAAAACCAAATTGATTTGAATACAAAAGATTATTGTTGTGCTACAACCTTTTCTAAGACTTTGGAGACAATTGTAAGTATGGAAATTGGCCTATAGTTTGAGGCCAAGTTAGCTGTACCTGACTTGAAAATGGGGGTGATCAGAGCCCTTTTCCAGTGATCAGGGAACCTTTCTGTGGTTATGGACATGCTTATGAATTTGGTTAAAGGTTTTGAAAGAATGGATGAGTGTCTCTTCAAGAATGATGTGTCCTATATTCCTATATTAAAGACATATTTAGCATATGAATTAGATTCTATTGTCAACAGTCTAATTACCATTAGTTTGGTAATGATTTTATGTACCGTATCCTGATTTGCCATTTTAATATAGAAAGAGCTGTGTGAGTCTGTTATAGTATAATTCTATGATTTAACTGGGTGAAAGTTTCTGGCAAGTTCAACAACAGAGTCAATAAAGAAATCATTAAAAACATTTCCGTAGGGTCTGTAATTGTGGTATTCTAAATCTTAAGAGAGCTCTGTTTCTGGGGTTTAGCAAACTGTATATTTGTTTCCAATCATTAGAACCATTCCCCTTGTTTTTTTCAATCAGCCTGATAAAGTGCTGTGCTTTTGCAGTGCGTAATTCTTTGACCACCTTGTTTCTTAAAGACTTAAAACGTTATGATGTCAGTGTCAGGGATATTTTTAGGCCTTGATCTCATTTTTTCATTAGAGTCAAGATTTCCTTTGTCAGCCAAGGCAATTCATTTTTCCTGCGTTTTGTTTTCCAAACGTGTGTATACTTATCCATAGTGTTTTTTATTGTGTCCATGAGGTTATTGCAGCCATTATTGAAATCATTAGATTTTTGTATATCTTCCCAGTTTATTTGCTGCAGCTCAGATTGAAATTGAGCCCAGATGTGTTTTGGAATGCCTTTTATGGTCATTGAATTGCTGGCATGGGCTGAGAATCTTTTTTTGGTTAATTAAAACGAATAAGAACTAAAAATACAGAAAAGGTGTGGCTTGAAATCTGAGGTGTCTGGACAGGAAGTGCAAGCTTTTTTTTAAGGGCAAGTGATGATCACCTGTCTCCAACTTTACACTCCTCACTGTTTTAATGAAATTAATTAAATATAACATTCTCCAAGAAAAAAGTTATTGAAACAAATTATTATACTTAATAAAGTAAAAGCCATTTATAGTATATATATATATTCATGTATTTAATGATGATTAAGGAGTTCATACATATTCTGTACTGTACCTTGCACCTACAGGTTATCATTTCTATATATTGCACCATGCTGAGTGATTGTTTGTATGTTTGGATGCCTGCCGCATCATAATAACAGACACATCTACTGTATATGGGTTGCTTGCCTCGTTTGCAAAGCATTAAAGGAAAGCAGGCATACAATGTAATGACCTAGGATCAACAATCTCTATAATACTGATAAATAATTGAAATGAATTCATACTGCAATGATAGGACAACATCAAAATGCATATTATCTGCTGCCAAGTTAACTTGAACTCGAGCAGGAACCTCTGTGTGTGTAGTTTCAAAAATTGGCGGTAGCTACTGCATAGAGAAAAGAAATAGCCTATACAGTGTTTTGGTGTCCCATACCTGTTAGCGATATGCTGTATCTCGAAATTGATTAAGTAGACTTGTAGAAATGAAATCCAAGTGCATTAAAAATGTCTGTGTCTTCAAACCATGGTAGATAACATTACATTTGTAATGTAATGAACACAGACAGTGAGATTTACCTGGCTCTGGCAAGATGTAGGCTACAGACAAATGTAATTACCAACTGGATTCACTGCCATACATTTACATTTACATTTGAGGCATTTAGCAGATGCTCTTATCCAGAGCGACTTACTCAGTTTACATTTCTTTACATACAATCCATTTATACAGCTGGATATTTTACTGAAGCAATTCAGGCCATGACATTACCATTGCTACGCTCGTTTTTTTTTTTTAACCGCTTGCAGCTATAATGCCATATGGAACTCATTAGTTGTAATGCTCACTCGCTGCTGTAAAACTATGAAAAGAAAGGGACAGAAGACTAGAGGATTCTACTTTGTGTCGAACAGAAATAAAAACATAACCATCTCCATAACACTGCCTGCCTAGCCAGGTGTCAACAGAGGGAAGATAGGAACTGCTACACTAAATTACTTAGCTAGCGATTCATAGTCCATGAGTCTCCTCACCGATGAAATGAGAACCATTAATATGCAATCAGAAACTTAATGCAATGCATCTGATGCTTCTTTGTTTAAAATTGTACCAATGTCCCTGACAAATAAACAAACAAAAAAATGTATATCTACAAGTTTCCATGAATAAATGAATAGTAGCACACTATTTACTGGTTATATACACAATCATCAAATAACACAACATCTTTATGTAAGTATGATTAAATTACCTTCTGGTGATAAAAGTCTGGAAATGAAAGTGAGACCTAATGGTTGGCAAAACCCGAAAAAGACAATAAATTCACACGAGCACCTCTACCATTATCTTGACCTATGCACTGACGAGGCTTGCAACACACAATGCTTTAATACCTGCTACTGGACTGTAGCTATGTTGGTCTATTTCAAACAATGTACTCACCACTGGGCAGGCTGCTGATGATTCTATCAAATTTTCTCTTTGAATCACTAATCAAATAGATTATTTTCAGAGGAATGCAGGACTTAGAGTTAATCACTGTCAGATCCCATGCATGACAACAGAAATAATAAATAATCACAGTAGTAGCAACACCTAGTCTATTTGTTTCAATCATAAGATATATCCATATCTTTAATTCCAAATATACACATACAACAACAATAATAATCATATGATGCTGATGATAATGATTATGACTGAGGGGTAAACTTAACAGTGAATTAACTGAATATTCACAAAGTAACCAGCGAATCCAAAAACAGGCAGCATCATTAGGACTGATGACCAAAAACAATGGGAACCTATTAGCATGCATCACATTTTTCATGTCAGTTATCCCTACCCTCATATGAGAGGTCCCTGGCATAGTCCTGAGACTGGTAGTGGGCGCTGTACCACCTCCTCCAAACCGGCACCCGCCACAGTCACCACACAGGACCACTCATATATGCAGCAAACTCATATCAGCTTTCCTCCCCCCTCCCTGGGGTGAACAGCCAATTGCCTCACCCTAGTGGCACTCCTGGCCAGAGCCGAACTGGCATGACCTAGGTGGAATTGAACAGCAGTTGCAGTGGGCAGCATTGAACATTCTTACCGCTACACCACCCAGGAGGCCCGAAAATAAATTGTTTTCTTAAAGTATCATCATGAATCTTGGAGACATGGATAAGTAGTGCATTACATTTGTTACATGTAGTGCTTTGTACATATACAAGTTTTGTGCTGATATTACAAATTCATCTAATTTTGATATTACATCCAAAAATTGCTAATTGATTGGTTTACTGCAGCCATGTTTTTGGCTCCAATGAAAAACTTTTAATAACTTTTTAAGAAGAGAGTCCAAAGAACAAATTATTGAAAGCATTGATGCATTAAATGGTATCTGGGAAGACCAGTAATATCATGTTAATTAGTTAAACTACCGCTATTTGCAAAAACCTTTTGTATCACAAATCAAGCGAACTGGAGACTCAAATCAACTAATTATTTGTCAATATATGAAAATGGTTACCCGATAAAGGAATGATTCATTATTTACATCTTTAATTCATCCTGAAATATTATTTATTATATTGACAATTCATAGCCCATATTTAATTATTGTAAGTAGCCTATATTTAGGAAGGGGCATTGGCTGATTATCATGTTTCTATCATAACTCTATTTACAGGGTGGAGTCAACGATGAAGTGATGTTGACAGCGTATGTCATAGCAGCCCTGCTCGAGCTGGGAAGTAACAGCACTGTGAGTACACACTGGTAACATTAAACAAGAACACTTTGACACAGCAACCTCTGGGGGGTCCCTAAAATCTACAATTCTGACCTGTACCAAAGGGAGTCCATATCATCAGTTAACCGTGTTTTAAAAGATGCTGTACTCAAATCACATGTGGTCACATTATGGTCAGCTGTACACTACTTATCCACTTTGGTAAGATAATACCAGCACATTTTTGGATTATTATTTATATGGATTACATTTGTTTTCAGACACACCAGCCGAAATAAACATTTCCAGAGTAGGATTGTTAGTCAGGATATGTGAGCTTGAATATCTCCCAGTGTCCTGCATTCCCCCTCCCCACCCTTCGTGGGTATTGGATAAATTGAGTAACTGCTCCCCAGAGTAAAATATATCCCTGAAAGATGAAAAAACTTGACAGGTCAATACAGGTCATAATCATAATATTCTATCATACACTACTAAGTTTTAGAACACCCCCATTTTCCATTTTTTACTGAAATTTAAGCAGTTCAAGTCCAGTGTAACCTGAAATGTAACCTGAAATGAAACCTAAAACTTTTGACCAGTAGTGTATATTACACAATATACAAATTACAGGCATATTGTGGATATTGATATTTTACTATATATATACAGGTATGTTACATTTTAATATGGGGTTCCTCTCATTTGTGTGTCAGGATTCCATGGTGGACAAGGGCCTGTGTTGTCTGAGACTGGCCTTAAATGACACCCAAAACAACACTTACGCCACTGCCCTGCTCTTCTACACCTTCACATTGGCCAAAGACAACGATACCAGAACTCTTCTAATTGGCCGGTTGGACAGCATGGCCAAAACTGCAGGTATGCCCCCTCTGGGCTGACAGTGTCAAATACCACATGTAGCCTCACACTCTTACTTTTTGTATGGCTGGTTACTTTTCAGTATTGTCAATCAGAGGGCTCTAGTTTCATTGTCAAGGCACAATAGGCAGACAATAGCACTAATCCAATGGCAGGGATTTAAGGTGTGTCCATTCCAGTAGTTTTGTGAAAAGAGATGGTAGCGCACCTGCGGTGCAGTTGTAAAAGAGGTTGGTTTAAGAATAATAAATTATCTGTAGGTTATAGTGAGGTTTTGGTTCATTATGGCTAATCAGATCATCAGCTTTTTTCCCTTTGATACCTTTGGGAACTAGCAATTTGAATAAAGAGCCAGTGCCATATCCGTAGTCGTTGTTCGTAATCCACTGTCATTAGTCCAAACCAGATTCTCATACAATCAATATTTGTTACACAAACGGGGGTCTCAAAACAAATCCAGGTCAATCCAAAAAAACGATGCTCTTACTTCCTCCCTCCACGCATTTCCCATACACTACTTTGCAACTAGCTAGGGGCACCGCCCCCTCTTTTATAACCGAGCATTCAGCTGTTAAGGGTTTCCTGGTGTGGCACATGTCCTCTGGAGCTCCATATACGGTTTAGGGTGGAGCCAGTGTGTCGGCACGTATTTCCCCTCTATCATGATTCCCCACACCTCCCTCAGCTGTCTGCCACGCACCTTCTTCCTCAGCTCTGTCTGGGAGGGAGGGGCAGCTTGACACCATAGTGTGTCCCTCCTGGAGAGGGCATCAGCATTGCCTTGGGCCGCACAAGACCTGTGTAAGACAGAGAACATAAATGGCTGCAAAGACAAAAACCACCTAGTGACACAGGCTTTACTGTCTCTGTCCCTAGCCATCCATACTAATGGCACATGATCCGTCACCAGGGTGAAATGCCACCCCAATATATAGTGTTTTGAGTGCCCATTTTATTGCTAGACACTCTTTCTCCACTGTTGAATATTTTTGTTCTCTTGGTAACAGCTTCCCACTGATGTGCATTACAGGGTGTTTCTCTCCCTCTTGTACTTGCAATAGTATGGCCCCCACCCCGGTTTCTGATGCGTCCGTCTGCACCAGTAGAGGTTTTGTCAAATTGGGGGTTACCAATAGATGTCCCAAACACTGCATCTGCTTTAGATCTTGAAACACCTCCTGTCTTTTCTGTCCACTCCACCCGGTCTGGCAGCCGGCTTTTGGTGAGATCTGTTAAAGGGCTGGCTAAAAAGGCAAAGTTAGGAACAAAATGGCGATAGTAACTGGTTAGTCCCAAAAACGTGCGTACTTGTTTTTTAGTGAGGGAGCGAGGCCAGTCTCGAATTGCTTCCACTTTTCTCTTTTGTGGCTTTATACAATCCCTCCCGATTGTATACCCCAGGTATTCCACCTCCTGCAGACCAAGCCGACATTTCCTAGGATTTGCCATGAGCCCTGACCCCCATAATGCCTGCAGCACGGATCCCACCTGGTTGAGGTGGGATTGCCACTCGACAGAGGATCCGGTCCATGTTGAAATGTGCCCGGGGCTCCATGTAATCTGAAGGGTCATTTTTTATACTGGAATAAACCATCTGGGGTGACAAAAGCAGTTTTTTCCCGAGCCTTGGGAGCTAACGTTACCTGCCAATAACCTTTGTTTAGGATTAGTGTGCTCATAAATCTGGCGGTTCCGAGTCTGTCAATTACTTTGTCAATCCTAGGCATTGGATAAGCATCAAATTTCATTATGCGATAGGGATGCAATTTCACTTTTTCGCCTGGCACGGTGATAATGTGGTGTTGGATGAGGGTCATGCTTCCCAGTTCCCTGGAAAACACGTCCTGGTAACCGTCCACCAGCTTCCTCATGTCCTGCCACTGAGCCAGGCTTAATTGTTCCCCCAGTTGCACCTCTGTACACGTGGTCTTTGTAACAGATCTCTGAGGGGATACAGTGTACAGTACCTCATGGGAGTTCCACTGTTTCAACAGATTAAGGTGATAAATCTGTGTTATATTTCGGTGTCCCGGCTGTTGGACCCGATAATTCACTTCCCGTACCTTTTCAACGATTTCATAGGGCCCATGCCATTTTGCCCAAAATGTACACTCCAACGTGGGTATCCAACACCTTGTCCCTGGTCTGGAATTCCCTTGGATGTGCTTTTCTGTTATAGACCCGAGCTTGTGCATTCTGATAAGACGATGATGATGATATATACTTTATTGATCCCCAGGGGGAAATTAGGTTGTCTTACAGCAACATAAAAACAATAGACATCACAAAAATATAAATAAATAAATAAATACACCAGACTAGCACAACACCTCATTAAAACAATCAGTCAATCAATCGATCCGCATGATCAATCGGTAGGCTTTGCAGCAGGTGCGAATTGCAGCAGGTAAGAAAGAGCACCTAAACCTCTCAGTGGAGCACTTGGGAGCAGTGAGACGACCACTAAAAGAGGACATGTGGCTCATCAGGACAGGGTGGAGAGGGTGCAGACTATTCTACCTGATGGCCCTGGTATTATTCTCCACCCTGCTCTGAACCACAATATCAAGGGGCACCAGAGCCATTACTATGGTGGAGCTAGCCTTTTTGATGATCTTATCCAGCTTTTTAAGGTCACCCTTCTGTGCATTGCCCCCCATACATACAGAAGCATAAAACACCACACTGGCAACAACATTGTGATAAAACATAAATAGCATCTTGCTGCAAACGTTAAAAGCTCTTAGTTTTCTTAAAAAGGAAAGCCTGGACTGGCCTTTTCCATAGATTACATTACATTACATTACATTACAGGCATTTGGCAGACGCTCTTATCCAGAGCGACGTACAACAAAGTTTTAACCGTAGTCAAGAACAGTTTAGCTGAAAGCCACCCTAGCGGGAAGTACAGTTCCAGGTGCTAGGAGCAACCACATAGTTAAGCTAGGACCCTGTAGGTAAATCTGTAGCCACAATTCAAAGGCAGCAATAAAACAAACTAGACAAATAGACAAAAGAATGCCTAAACCTAATCCAATACATAAACAAGTAGACAAGAGTGCAATACTAAACAGCTACATCCCTACGTTTACCCAGATGGCATCAGTGTTCTTTCCCCAGTCCAGTTTATGGTCCAAATGTCCAAATGGTCCAAATGTACCCCAAGGTATTTATATGAATCCACAAACTTCACATCAGTTCCATTAATACTGATAGGGACAAAAGGTTCCCTCCTCTTATGAAAATCTACCACAAGTTATTTTGTTTTGCTAACATTTAAAATCAAGGAGTTTCTCTCACTCCATGACACAAAGTCAGCGATCACTCCTGTATTCCTGGTCAGCTCCTGCTGTGATGCATCCAACCACGGAAGTGTCAGAACATTTCTGTAGATGGAAAGTGGGATAGTTGTATTGAAAGTGGTGTACAGAGTGAAGAGAAATGGGGAGAGTACAGTTCCTTGAGGGCCGCCGGTGTTGCACACAGTCATCTTGGACCAGGTGTTGTTCAACCTGACGTGCTGTGGTCTGGCTGAGAAATAGTCCTGTATCCAGTTTATTGTAGGGAGTGGAAACTGCATGTCTCTGAGCTTGAAGCTGAGGAGCTGGGGCTGGATAGTATTAAAAGCACTAGAAAAATCGAAAAACATCACCCTGACTGTGCTAGCAGCATTTTTCCAAATGAGTATACACTCTGTGCAACATAAAAAGAATGCCATCCTCTACACCAACTTTGGCCTGGTATGCAAATTGCAATGGGCCCAGATATTGGCCTGCCTGTATTCTAAAGTGCTCTAAAACAATCCTCTCAAAAGTTTTCATTATGTGTGAAGTGAGGATCACAGGTCTAAAATCATTAGAAATGGCAGGGCATGCCATATTTGGCACTGGGACAATACACATTACTTTCCACAACACCGGTACCTTTTCCAGGGACAGAGACATATTAAAAACATAGCTCAGGACATCACACAGTTGGTTTGCAGAACATTTAAGCACCCTGGGGTGCACACCATCCGGCCCAGCTGCTTTGCTGCCGTTGATCCGCCTGAGTTCCCTCCGGATCCGGTCCGGAGTAATGGATAGGCATGGAGTCACATCCCCACCCTCTGTGCAGTCACTGCCTCTGCACTGGTCCCCAGGGCTGACAGGGCCACAGTCAAATCGATTTAAAAAGTCATTAGTTCATTAGCCCTTTCTAAATTCCCTTTATCAGATGGGTTTAACCCCCTGGGTTGGTTATAGCCAGTAATCTGCTTCATACCGTTCCACACCTCCTTGACATTATTCCTTTTCAGCTGAGCTTCCAATTTATTTCTATAGAAGTCCTTCCCCTCCCTAATTTTCCTTTTCAACTCTTTCTGTACATATTTCAGTTAATTCTTGTCACCCCTCTTAAATGCTTGTTTTTTCAGGTTAAGTAGTTCTTTGAGCTCCCTTGTCACCCATGGTTTGTTATTTGACAGTTGTGTTGGTATCACAGTGTCCACACAGAAATTGATATAGACTTTGACACAATAAGTTATGTCATCAATGTCAGCCTGGTTCTTGTATAGCATACTCCAGTCCGTAGTTTCCAAGCAGTCCCTTAGTTCCTCGTATGCCTCTTCTGTCCACTTACGGACAGACCGTACTGTAGTTGGATTCCTTTGTACAGTGGGGCGATAGTGGACCATATTATGGTCAGATTGGCTAAGGGATGGGAGGAGCACTGATATAAAAGCATTTTGTATGTTAGCATATAGGAGATCTAATATTTTATCATTTCTGGTGAGACATGTAACATATTGACCGAATGAGGCGAGTATTGATGTGGTTGAAATCACCTGTAATGAGGAAAAGTGCATCTGGTGCTTGTGTTTGCACTTCACTAACAGTGGTGTGGATACATTCAGTTGCTATTTTCGCGTCACCTGAGGGCGGGATGTAAACAAGTGTAATTATGACATGGAAGAATTCACGTGGCAGATTTGGTCTTATTCCAAAAGTGATCAGTTCAACGTGGGGTGTGCACAATTGCTCTTTCACGCACACACATGTCCCCTATGGCACCAGCGATTATTCACATAAAGACAAAGCCCCTCTCCTCTTTTCTTACCAGCCTTGTTACAGTCTCTGTCTGCCTGCACCATCATGAATCCATCCAATGCAACGAATGTGTCCGTGGTGTTTTCGGTCAGTTTCTGATAAACGATCGACCCATTGAGTTTTGACATTCACTGACAGCTCATCAATTTTGTTTGATAGTGACCTAACATTCGCCATCATCACCGATGGAACGAAAGGTTTGAATTGTCGCTCCTCTTCTCCCCCGTCTCCGTGGCTTCATCTCGGGTGGTCGATCGAGGTTGAGCCGCTCCGCTTTGACAGGCCGTAATTCACGTAACTCCCTGAAGCTGTATGCTGTAATCGCTCCCTTATTCTCCATTTATGCCGTAATCAATGAGACTATAAACGTCAATATGATCCTAAAGGCTACCATGCCTCTGATTGTGAGATCCATAGCCATAATCGGGTTTAAACGGACATAAAAACGGACATAAAACAACATACAAACGGACAGCTGTTTGACTTGTTGCTAGCAGGCCACCGCCATCTTGAGGTAACTTAGAGGTTGCAATTCTGTGCCATTCTATCCCTCATTTCCCTGACGTGTTCCACCAGGGTGCGATGAAGTGGCGGCTGCTGTTCCCATGCTTCTTTTGCCACATCCAGCAGCCCTCAGGGTCGTCTCCCATACAACAATTCAAAGGGGGAAAACCCGGTGGAAGCCTGTGGTACTTCCCGGATCTCGAATATTAAATAGGGTAGGAGCTGATCCCATTTTTTTCCATTCGCTTCCATCACCTTCTTCAGTATCTGTTTTAATGTTCGCTTGAACCTTTCCACCAGTTCATCTGTCTGGGGGTGATAAACGGAAGTGCGCAGCTGGGTTATTTTCAGCATCTTACACAAATCTTTCATGACTCAGGACATGAATGGGGTTCCTTGATTAGTCAATATTTGCTGCGGTATGCCCATTCGGGAGAATAACAACAGCAACATGCGTGTGATCCTTTTAGTGGCCATAGTGCATAGTGGAATGGCCTCTGGGTACCTGGTGGCATAGTCTACGAGGACCAGAGTGTATTGGTGTCACAAACTGGTCTTTGGGAGGGGTCCGACCAGGTCCACTGCGATACTGTTAAATGGAACTGAGATTACAGGGAGGGGAATTAAAGGACTGAGGTTTTGGTGCCATTGCCTCCACGACCTTTCTTCACCCTGAACCAGTGGAATCGGAAACGATCCGCTCCAAGGTCTTTTCCACTCCCAGATGCGCCCCCAGAAGATGCGCATATGCCAATTGGAAAACAGACTGTACGTATGGACCGGGCACCAACAACAACTCTATACACTCATTAGTATTATTTTTGTGATTATTTGATATAACAATAGATTTTTTATTGCAAAGTGTGGATACTTGAGATGACTCGCCTCCTCAATGATTTTCCCCTTGATGACCATTACCTGCTGGAGGGCATTAGCCAGGTTCTGATCTTCTAGTCTTCAGATCTTCTAGTAGGCCCTGCCAAACCATCCTGACAAGGCTGTGAGCTCAGGTTCCCCCTCCGGTTCGCGAGCAGTGCATCGAAAGGCACACCTTCTGATAGAGGCTCGGTGGATGCATTAGGGTCCACCTCCTGATACCCACGCATCTGGGCAGTTCCTTCGCTGGTGGCCCTCGTCTGTCGTTTTGGCTCTCTTCCCGCTTCTATTCCCTCGTGGCTTAGTTTCCCCAGATATACTGACCCACCGTCAGCTGGATAGTGGGTAGTCCCTTCCTATCAGCACTGGCACCGGCAACTCCAACTCATCCCACATTTTGCCCTTTTGTTATCTTCAGGCTCAGGATCGAAGTGTAAGTAAGTACTTTTTTGTTTCCCCGTGTATACAGGTGATGGATATGGTGTCAGTGGTATTCTGGTCCCGAGCATACTCTGGCTTGATTAACGTCAGCATGCTGCCTGAATCTAGAAGAGCTGTGGTATCTTTTACGTTGGCCTTTATGGGTGTGACAGGAGAGGGGCTATTTTCATGAGCCCAGCATGACGTTAACAGACCGCAGGGCTGTCCGGCGGCCGGCTCATTGGCTGATGCGGAAGGCAAGAGTTGACTAGTTAGTTAGGCTAGTAGACTTTTTTTGCAGCATAAAAATCTAAACCTCAAATCTTAATGAGTTTAATATGTTGTAGCCTAGAATAATAATATAATATATGCCATTTAGCAGACGCTTTTATCCAAAGTGACTTCAGTATATGTGGTCCCAGTGGGGAACAGCAAAAAAAGAGGATGTTAAGCTCCATGGTGAGTATACAGTGTGTGCCAGCGTGTTTTCATGTATAGGATGTGTGCAAGTTGTGTGGTTAAAGTAGGCAGGCGTGGCCTCATCTGTGCCTGTTTTAGGACAAGGCCGTCACTGGGAGCGTGCTGGGGCTTCTGGGGTAGACTCTCTGGAGGTGGAGATGACCGCCTACGTGCTCCTGGCCCTCCTCTCTGGGCCCCTCCTTCCAGGCTTTGATCTGGGCTACTCCTCCACCATCGTCCACTGGCTGACACAGCAACAGAACCGCTACGGCGGGTTCTCTTCCACACAGGTCCCCCACCTTTTCTGTCTTTATCTGTTTCTGTCTCGCTTTCTGTCTATTCAAAATCACAATTCTACTTATTGACACAAAATGTAATTCAAATCAATTCACTCTTTCTTGTTCCAGTAGGGAAATTCATTATGCAGCCAGGACATACAAGTATACACCACTTGAAAACACTTGATATATTTTTTTATAAATACATAAATACTGGGTCTATACATAATAATCAAGAGGGGTTCCTTCAACTGTGCAGGTTTAACACATTTTGCATGAGGAATTAACTTTTTCTGCACCTAATCCTGGATAATATGAACCTCCAACCTGAAGGGAGACTCTAATTTACATGCAAAAGGCATTGTGTACACACCAAAATGGTATTAGCTTTGCATACAATCTGCTTGGCAAATGTTCATGAGTTAGGTCTGTTGTATCCCAATTATCTTGCTTGATACCTTCACAATGTTGTTCAGACTGGCATTGTAAAGGTCAAAACAGATTCAATAAAAGATTGATAAAACAGTGACATCATAATTAGACTTACATTAAAATAATCTAGCTTTCTCAAGAAAAATAAGCACTGCTGACCCTTTTTACCAATGGCATTGGTGTTCTTATCAAAGTACACTTTGTTATTAATTACAGTACCCAGGTATTTGTAACTCTCACCTAATTAGATTCCTTGATTTTTAATGATTGATTGTGTAGGGGTTTGTGGATTTCTTCTAAAACCAATCATCATATCTTTAGTTTTACGAACATTTATCTGCAGAAAACAGTTGTCACACCCCTTCCATTTTTCCTATTTTCAGGACACAGTGGTAGCCCTGCAGGCTCTGACTCTATATGCTGCTGCCACCTTCAGTAAGGGAGGGGCCACTACAGTGACAGTGGCTTCTACAGGTGGGTATGAAAGGCAGTTCCATGTGGATCAGCACAACAGGCTGTTGTACCAGGAGGAGCAGCTGAATGAGGTGTCTGGATTCTACAGAATTACGGCCGAGGGCGAGGCCTGTGTATTTGTGCAGGTAATGTGCACACAGCCATCTGCCCTGTCCTGTTGCTTACTTCAATCTAAATTTATGAACGTCCTGAATAAGGTCATTCTAGATTGTATCGCTTGGCTACCAGATCACTGCTACTGTAGAATATATCCAATCCAAACAGGTGTGGATCTGTCTTGTTGCTGTGACTGCTGTGACAGAAAGTTCATCTCAGTGGGCTCAATGTCCCTTGGACGTGTCTGTCTTTCAGATCGCTCTGCGCTACAACATCCCCCCTCCTCCAGACTCCACCTCTTTCACCATCCACGCCAAGGCGACGGGGTCCTGCACCAGTATAAAGAACACATCCTTGAACGTGTCTGTGGATGTCAGGTAGGGAGGGAGTGAGAGTGAGACTGAGACTGAGACTAAGAGTGGGAGTGAGAGTGGGAGTGAGAGTGGTCGAGGGAGAGAGAGAGAGACAGAAATTAATTAATTGAAATTGTGTGACAGCTACAACGGTACATTGGAGGAAAGCAACATGGTGATCATCAGCATCCGGATCCTGTCCGGATTCATCCTGGATAAGGACTCCCTCATACAGGTGAATGTATCCGAAAGGAAAAACACTCTTTTATCCCATAATAGTTCACACACACACACACACACACACACACACACACACACACACACACACACACACACACACACACACTGTATATATCAACACAGCTGCCCGTTGTTGATAATGTCTTTCCCTCAGAGTTCCATGCCGACATCATCTTAGACACTGTTCCTCGTGAAGCATCAGCATGTTGAGCTGTCTTCACCACTGAAGCTCCTGCCAGAAGTTCCCCAACAATCACCCCTCTTTCAAAGTCACTGAGGTCCCGTATTCTAGCCATAATGCAGCATAATAATGCTGCCCAGCATTTTTGTACATAACCCTAAGTATGCTGGGATGTTAACTGCATAATTAACTCAGGAACAGCACCTGTGTGGAAGTACCTGCTTTCAATATACTTTGTGCACCTCATTTACTGAACAGTTTCCACATTTCTGGCCAGAACTTGTATATATATATATATTTTGCAGGTAGTAAACAAAAAAGTTATGTAAAGTCACTTAATAGGGTATTAGGCCACCACATGCAGCACATGGAATTATGCAGGAGGAATATAACACCACTCTTCCACAAGAAGGTTGATCAACTTATGCTTGGTTAATGGAAGTGTAAACCGTCACAGGCGTGTTTCCAGAATATCCAATACATGCTTGATTGGGTTCAGACCTGGTGACAGAGAAGGCTCATCAAAGCATTGGGAAACTAGTCATGCATGATTGTCATCTTGAAAGATACCCCTCTCTGCATGAAAGAAATGCTTTAATGTGGGGTGAAGATGATTGTTTAGTACCATTGAATAACAAATGATATTGACCTTGCTTTCTCAGGGTATTGACCTTGCCTTATCATGGCAGGAAAATGCACCCCGCACCATCAAGGAACCACCCGAGCCCTTCACTGTTGGAGCATTGTGTTTCCATTTGTTATTTACTACCTGATTATTTAAACATTTTTGTTAGGGAAAACTGTAACTGTATGACAAAGTGTATCCTCAGATATTTATCGAATAAGCAAATCCTCTGACATGCAACTGACTGATAGTTGTTTATTTTATGCTTGCAGCTGGAAGCTGATAGCACTGTGATGCGTGTTGATGAGGTCAAAGGTCATGTGGACATCTATCTGTATGGGGTAAGTCCACCTAACTGTGAGGGGCAGTGTAGTTGATTGTAATGGTGATGGAATTCATCATATAAGTTCATAATTCATCTTGTAAGTCGCAAAAGGTTACTTAAAAGGTTCCATTTCCAAAAGGTTACAGGTTCCATTGATGCTGAGCATTGATCTGATCACGGTACTTAACCCAAAGAGCTCTAGCATATATCCGGCTGTATAAATGCATAATATCTACAGGCTTTGGGATGCTTGGTAAAACATGACAATAAACAATGTAATATTCTAATTCTTGCCTTCCTCACAGCTGAAGAAGACGGAGAAGCCCAGGTGGTTCTATCTGACCATAGAGAAGGATGTACCGGTGAAAAACATGAAGGCCGCTGTGGTCACAATTTACGACTACTACCAAAAAAGTAAGATACCACCACCCACTCTCTCTAAACCTCACCTATTTTAGTCTAACATTCCTGCATTCAGCATCAAGATATCAATGAACAGAATTCAAGTTACTGTAATATGCCCATCTACAATGCATTCTATAACACACTTCATACACTTGAGTCAAACCCTATAGTTCAAACAGGAATTTGCAGTACAAAACAACAGTGTTGATGTTTGATTGATGACATTGTTTGACGCGGCTTTAGATTTTTGGATTTTGAGTGGAAAAATCTGAATCCTTTACTAATGAGAAATGTTCCTTGGCTGTCAGGTGACAATGCAGTGTCTGAGTACACATCCCCCTGTGTAGAGGGTAAGTACTGCACTGCCATTGGCTGACTTACCTTCACTGTCAACTTACCTTCAACTTACCTTCACTGTCTGCTAAGAATGAGTTACAACAACCTCAGCTGCTGAAATTGTAATTTAGTTTGAACTGCTGTCATATTAAATGCTTCAATATGTTAATATGGCTTTCAAACCCCTATATAAACTACAGGTAGTGCACAAACATTTTGACCACTATAAATGTAAAGTCACTTAATAAGTTGCCACCACACCTTGTATGCTTGTATGCACAGGGGAAATACATTATACCAGCGTCTGAACTTCTGCAGGAGGAATATGATGCCACTCTTCCACAACAAAGTCAATCAACTCACTTAGTTGGAAGTGGAAAGCACTGTCACAAGCATTGTTCCAGAATATCCCATAAATAGTGGACTCATACAAATTCCTGACCTTTAGGGCTGTCACGATCATAAACATTTATTTATTTATTAGTTTGCTTGCTGAAGTAAGTAAACTACCATGTAATTTTGGTAATCGTTTGATTATTTTGCACATATTTTGTTATGTTTTCATAAAATGGTAAATAATCACATTATTTTGCTTTGGGGAGTGGAAGCTTTAGGATTGGATTGATTATAATTACTATACATACCCTCGAAAACTAACAGGAATAATTGAATCCATCGTAAAGCCAAGCTTTCTATCTTTTTCTCACATTTTTCTTGAATAAAATTACTATTAGCAACAGTCTGCAGCATTATTCACCTCATTCATTGCACACTAATGGATATAATTTGTTTTGCACAACATGCAATTTATCATTATACCACACCAAAAACAGACTGAAAAAACTAAAGGGAAATTATAGCTTAAAGAATCTAACTAAAGAGCATAACATTATTTATGATTTGACAGAGGCATTTTTCAGTGCTGATAATCATGGGAAGCAAGAATGGATTTTCAAAAGGAATTGCCGCTGCAGTGGTCTTGTTTTGTTTATGTTGCAGGTGATTTAGAATAGCTGTGAAAGGAGCAGATTGAACTGGCCACATCACTCTCTGGACAATGGGCCATGGACCATGGATTTAGAATCATGCGCTCTAAATTAATACTTTTCTTATTGTTTATAATGTGTAGTACTCTTTTTAAAGTAAGCAATATCTACTGTAACACTGCACTACGAATTCAACTTTCTGAGAAAAAGTGTATTCTGCCAGTGCCTCTTGTGATCAATGATTCACACAAGATATCTAGCTGACTCAAGAATGAAAAATGTATGATCTCCTGTAGGTGATGTGTAGATGAGGCCCAGAATTTGAAGGGGGGTATTTTGGGAAATGTGAAAATAGGGCCAATACAAATCACTTATACGAGGAAGAAAACTAATGAATGGACTTAAAAAGAGAGAGCAGGGGAACACTGGCCGTGATGAAGCCTCCCTGCTGGGTGGCAGATTGGAAATTACATAGGGCCCCTGCCATTTTTAGACTATAGCAAAGTCTAAAAGTCTAAGTCCTCTGTTGACGGTAGAGGAGGTTGGAGTGTGTCTGATGCTATGGGGGATCATGATGGCAGGTGTGTGTCCAGACAGCAGACAGGAGTGGCAAGAAAACACATAATTGTCTCCTGACTATCCTTCCTCAATTAACTGCAGATAGAATTCCTTATCTTTGCACAACTTTGTCAACAAATGTAGTCTGCATGTAAGTGCTAATAGTATAATAGTTGCAATTGTATTCTGTTCTTGAACAGTCCTATAAAACTACTTCAATTAAAGTAAACCAATTATGTAGCATTGCAGTTCATTGTGTCATGAGTGTATATACAACTTTATGTCATAACAGTTAGTTTAATCATATTGGGAATTGATGGCACTTCAACAGTAAGTGTAAGTTTACTCAAAAATCTAAATTTTTCATAAACTTGTGTGAAAATATAAGAAACATCATACATCTACCTTTCTAGATATTGTATCAGCAAGTTCCCGGTGTAAAGAAGAAATCTGTCACCATCACCCTTCACAGCAGCAAAAGGGATAAGGATTTGAATGAGTGTTCTACTTTTACCTCACACTGACAACATCAATATTTTGTTACATTTTACACGATGGACAGTGATCCATAATTAAATTTTCCCCACTGCCTCATTTTACGAGACTGCATTGAGCAGTTTTTGTGTAGTTGAGGGCCTGAGAGAAAGAAATGTTTTGTGAGAGATTGTAGTTTGAGAAAGCTGAATAGGAAGTTGCAGAGAAAATGTCTTTTCAGCTTGAATAACTGAAGAATCTGCAACAAAAAAATATATACCTTGCATTCTTACTACAATATGGATGAAGGCCAGCACATAATAAAATAGAATTTGGGTAAAATGTTCCTTTAACATGATCCAAACTAAGGAATTACTACTACTACTACTACTACTACTACTACTACTACTACTACTACTAATACTACTAATAATAATACATTTACATTTACATTTTAAGCATTTAGCAGATGCTCTTATCCAGAGCCACTTACAAGATGTGCATTAATACATGGTAGGAACAATCATCAGATTGAGATCAGTGCAGTAATACAGCGATTAAGAAGAAGAAGAAGAAGAAGAAGAAGAAGAAGAAGAAGAAGAAGAAGAAGGCAGTGTTAGCATAATGGTTAAGGAACTGGGCTTGTAACGGTTGCAGGTTTGATCCCAGGTGGGTCACTGCCGTTGTACACTTGAACAAGGTACTTAACCTGGATTGCTTCAGTAAATATCCAACTGTATAAATGGATTGTATGTAAAAAGAAAATGTGAAACTGTGTAAGTCGCTCTGGATAAGAGCATCTGCTAAAAATGCCTGTAATGTAATGTAATGTAATGTAAGAAGAAGAAGAAGAATACACTTGAAGTTAATTACATTAATTATATATATTGTGCCAACCTGGCAGGCAGAGCCATGTGCAGGGGTTACTATGGTGCCATCTACCGGTCACATCCTGACCTTGCAGGACCAAAATGACTGCCAAAACTAATCAACCAATTTACACCCAATCAACCTTGAGTACAGGGAGTCAGGTTTCCCTTGTGAGGGGGCGAGTGGAGGGAGCGAAACGGAGAGAGAAGAGGAGAAAAGTTTCGGTAGTGTTTGCAACGTGGAGAAAGAACCTATGAAGTCTGTTGACCAGCCAGGATTAGGAGAGGCTTTGGGTAAGGGGTTAGCTGCTCAGAGCGGAAGAAACCTTTTTTTGTTTGTGTAGAGATTTTGAGTTGTGTTGGATTGTTTATTTAAATGTTCACACCGTTTGAGTGCCTTCCCCATTATTTGGGTTAATGAGCGGATTATCCTTTAATTAAAACGATTTTTGGTACATTTGACTTTGGATCTGTCTCTTGGTTTCCACTACACCACATAACACCTACAACCAAACCCAGTAGGGTGTTACAATATATATATATATATATATATTATTTGACCTCTTAGGGGAAGCATCATTAAGACTAAAGATACATTAAGCACTCTGCATTATATCATTGGTTTTAATTGTAAACATTAGAAGTAAACACCGTCACTGTTTAACACTGTTTCTGGGCTTTGTACCTGCACTTTGCAGATTGCTTAAGGGCTTTTCCACTAGATGGCGATAGATATCTGAAGAGATCCTACCTCTTATGTCCGTGCACACGCACACACAGTATACTCTTTGAAGAAAACAAATCTTATTACTGCTAAGGAGAATGTACTGATAAAATAACCAATGCAAATAACTTTGTGACTAAAAGTCAGTCACACTTTATACTATTTGGATATTACAGCTTTATAATTATACACAATAATTACAAATCTGGTTTCTAGAATGTTTAAACAGCATAAAAGCACATCTGGATATATGACGAATAGGTAGTAGTCCATTGAATTGGTGGCAAAACCGTTAAACATTGAGCCACGAGAGATGTCGGATGAGCGAGCAAGAGAATGCAGTGTCCCAAATTCTGTCCGGTCGAGCCCCTCCACCCAGTCAAGTAGTCCATCGAGGCCAGGGTATCTCCCAAGGAAGTCCTTTTTGCATTTTTCAAAAGCAGGGCATAAAGAACAGCTCTCTTCTTTGCCTTGAGATGAGAGACCAATAGCTGATACCTCTTCCATTTCACTCTTTTCTGAACAATAGGCTACATGTCAGGTTGTAACTACCTCAATTTTTTAAAATTAAACCAGAATAACCACACTAAATCAGACAGTGCTGCAAATTAAATATGTCTGCAGAATTAGCTGGGTACAATGCGTGCACGTTAGGCTCATCTTATTTGTACTTAGGCCGTGGGACTGAAATTGCCCTTAAAACAGATACGTTCTGAACGCTATTTAAAGTTTAAGAACTAGCATTAAATGGTTATGTAAGGGATAATCAACGAGTAGGTGTGCATTATACGGTTTAAAGTTTAAACCGTATAACGCACACCTACGAGTTGATTACCCTGCTTATACCATGGTCATTTGCCAACAATATTAAATAAAAGCATTCGCAAATACAAAAGCATATGTGCCATGTACTCATATTTTCAAGAAATATGTTATTGCCTTGAACTCTGCATCACTTAGGCTGATTTTGGGTAAAGCGGGACACTTTTTGTAAATTTGACTTCTGCAACATACGTATTTCGATATGAACCCAATACATTAGATCCTCACCTGATACCATTCTGACTGTTTTCTAATCAAATCAGAAGAAAAAAAGCTGATATCATACTCAGAGGAGACATGGCACATACATTAGTGTTCCTTGTGCCAAAACTAAAAATTCAGTGTCCAATTGATAATCTGGGACAGCTCACTCTGAAATCTGGGACACTGATTATTAGGCTTAGAAAAGCCTACATCACCATAATTTATGCAAGACAAGCTGCTTCTCTGGCCAAAAACACTCTGATGCCCTAATGTGTAAATCCATGTATGGTCATTTCAATTAGGACAATGTTTTGATGTCTTTATCTATTAGGCAAAAAACCATGTAGGCTACTTGAAAAAACATTTATTAGGCCTACTAATAATATCAGGCAACAACATATTCATTTCATTTCAATAAAAAACATTTATTACTAATAATATTAGGCAACAGCAGCATTGTGACTGGCCAGGCAGGTGGTCGTTTCTCCCTTCTCTCCACCAGTGACCTCAAAACAGGGTGATCCTACTTCGAACTAGAAGGCTAGCTTCTGCACATCCAACATTCTCAGTGGGAAACCCCGTTTTGCAAGGGTCTTGATCACTTCTGCCAGTTCCGCTTCATCCTCCACAGAAATGATTGGCTTCCTTCCAATTGTATGGTGATGGTGGGCAGCACCTTTCACCCTGCGCTGGAGGGTAGACTTGGGCACATTCCAGGCCCTGGCCAACAGCCTCAGCTGAGGGACCCCACCAGCCTCAACAACCTCCCTGTATTCTTGTATAGCTCCCTTCATCCTGTCCTGCCTCCACTGATTCAACTTTCTGCCCTTCCTTCCTTCTTTCTCTCGTCCTCTCTTTGCCTGCCACTCTCTCTCTGCCTGCTCTCGATGCTTTGCCATTGTAATCTGTAATACATTCCATTGAGTTAATAATAGATCATGAATATGTTCTATGCACAGAATTAACTGGTAGCTATATAAAAATGCTATGATTAGAATATTTGATTTCTGTGACTGAGAACCATTGCTTTGAGCTAGCTGGCGAGTTAATTGGCCAATCATGAAAAAGGTTTTGACCCCTGACTTAAAAATAACTACATTAAAAGTAATGCTGTATTACAAGACTAAGACCCCTCAACCTTGAATAACTATTGGTATTGCTAAATTCATATGCCTAAATGCATATTTCCTCCATTAAAGAATTTATATGACTGTCCCAGATTATTCTTAAATTTTTTATTATGTTTAATGCTGTCCCAGTTTTTATTTATGGCAACATTTCGGGAGTTTTCTAAACTGGGAATTCCTAAAACTACAAATTGATTAAAATAAAAAAAACGTATTTTCACCACTTTAATGCATATTTTGATGCATGAATATATCACAAACATCATCTGATAACAATTACGAACATTGTTTTATTTATGACAGATTTATATCCTTAGCATTAAGTTTGTCTAAATTCTATGTCACTGACCTTGTCATGCGCTTCACGTGGGGTGCTTCCCGTTTGACGATTGACCCATCCCCATCTATGACATCACATGTCAGGAAATTATTCAAGTTGAGTTCGGTTAGCAGAACGAGGGGGCATAAATGGAAACTGACAAAGGGTAAATTTCACACGGACACTAGGAAATCGTTTTTCACACAGAGAGTGATCAATGCGTGGAATAGCTTGCCTGGACATGTAGTGGAGGCTGAGACACTAGGGGTATTCAAGGCCAGGCTCGATCCAGTGTTAGACACTCTAGCCTTTGGGTAAACTAAGCATTGTGAGCAGATTAGTGGTAGGAATGGACGAGCAGTGTTGGGCTGAATGGCCTGTTCTTGTCTTCCCCTTATGTTATGTTATGTTATGTTATGTTATGTTATGTGTGAAGTCATGTGATTTTGATCACATGACACTTCTGCTTGGATTCAACAACAATTCTATTCACTAGCCTTTGTTAGAAGAAGAGATAAACGCACCGGAGCTTAGGTGTCCCAGTTTAGTCAATGTCCCAGTTTACACGAATCCACCCAATTATGTTAAAATGTGATATATGATGGTTGATACCAGCTCTTATGTTCATTAAGCTTGCCACAGTGTACTCGCCTTAGTGGACTGAACCGATGCATAAAATTCACGCAAGGTGTCATTAAGCATAACCGCAGAGTATGTCTCCAAATCGGTGTTCTTCTGTTTTTGGCAGAGAAAGTCTCTCAGTATATTAACTGCCCATTTTGTTGACTTTTTTGTAGGCTATTGATCTCATCCTTCTCCTCCTGTATCATTTTAAGCTCTTCAGATGTCAGTTCCTTTTTTTCGTTTTCCATTTCTCTTTAATGTGCTGCATCCCATTCGTCAAAATTATTGTATTCTCCAAATAGATTAAAGGAAATGTTAAAATCAGCCATGGTGTGTTTTAGTGTTTATCAAGTTGATAACAGTAACCATAGCAACATTAAAGAGCACAGCTGTCAAACCTGCCGCTCGCTAATGTTGCTATAGTTACAGCTTGATAGCGCATTAATTTAGATCGGTGATTAAACTTCGGCCGAACTACCTGTGCATTATACGGTTTTAACGCACACCTGCCAGCCAATCAGAAAAGAGTATTCACCCAGGCCATGGTATAATTGGAAAGAGATTGTAGTATTTTGACTTTTTTGACAGTTTTGCTCAATATCCTATCTCGGTAGGACCTCCAATATGTTGGAACAGTGAAGTTAGAATAAAAATGGTCTATTCCCTGAATCCAGTAGCCTTAACAGTCAAATGCCCTTGTTTAAAGTTCAGCACTCTGAATACTGAACATAAGTGGTACTGCGTGTTAAAACCCCTCAGTTATCCTACATGTAAACTATATTTATTTGATTTAATATAATAATTACTACACAGGATACCAATTATCAATTAAATCTCAGAATTTGTTGATAGGCAGAGCAATCGGATGGATCAACCTTCATCAAAATATACAACTCACAATTCAATTAAAATTAACAGCTGGTTTATTCAGTTACAACAGTTGGACAAAATATCCAACACCCAATCTACAGACGTAGGTTCAACTACCTTAACAAATACTAAATCGGAACCTCCAATATGTAGAGTTTAGTTCTGTCTCCTCACATATGGAACATGTATTTCCGTTTGACAAATAAGACGAGGCTTGCAGGCAGTAACTGTTACGTGCAGTGAATGCAGACCTGGACCCAAATGCAGACTCGACGCGAAGTTTGGAATTTGCACTCCTCACCGGAGGCGTTTAATAAACGCGGCAAATAAAAGTGACGGAAACAAGCCGTCGGAAAAACACACACAAAAAACAACGCAAGAATAGCCGTGCGGCTACTAAACAAGAAAACGGATAACTGGTAAAGCACAGACAAAATAAACGGGCAGATTCAGGATATAAAATAAACGGGCAGATTCAGGATTTACGGGTAGACAGGAACAAGGGACCAAACAAAAACAGTGCTAGAAACACTAGTACGCATTGGCAAGGATCTGAACGTGTGCTGGGTTTAAATAGGCAAAATGAATTAACTAATTGGGGCAGCGTGCAGAATGTGCAGGGGGAATGAATGTGACAGGCTGAAACATAACGAGGGAACAAGAAACAGATTTATGGCGCCGCGCCCATAAAACAGACAACACGGGAAGAACGCAAAAAACCAGACATGACACGCAAGGAACAAAGTGGCAGAAAAACACAAGGGAGGTGAACAGGGCGGACAGCGATGTGACAGAACCCCCCCTCAACGGGAGCCTCCTGGCGACCCACCAGGCCTGTTCTTCTGAGGGTGGGTTCGGTGGAAGTCCCGAATGAGGGAAGGGTCGAGGATGAGCTGGCGGGAAACCCAGCTCCTCTCCTCGGGGCCATAACCTTCCCAGTCCACCAAATATTGGTGGCCCCGACCCCTGCGCTGAATGTCCAGGATGCGCCGCACGGTGTATGCTGGGGCGTTGTCGATGATCCGGGGGGGGCGGGGGAACGGCCGGAGGGCACAATGGGCTGGTAGTGACAGGTTTGATCTTTGAGACGTGAAAACGGGGTGAATCTTGAGGGCTGGAGGGAGTTTGAGTTTGACGGCAGAGGATTAATGAGTGACAGTACCTTGTACGGACCGATGTAACGTGGCTGTAGTTTCTTGGAGGTGGACTGGAGGGGAATGTCAGTGGTGGAAAGCCAGACTTGTTGACCTGGAGAGTATTGGGGGGCTGCGGTGCGGTGGCGGTCCGCCAGGCGTTGAGTGCGCGCGGTGGAGCGGCGGAGAGCGGAGCGGGTGTCCTCCCAAATCCGATTGCAGCGCCGGATATGGGCCTGCACTGACGGGACGGAGATCTCCTCCTCCTGGGCCGGGAACAGGGGGGGCTGATACCCTAGGGAACACTCGAAGGGGGAGAGACCGGTGGCAGAGGTGGTTAGTGTATTATGTGCATACTCAACCCAGGGTAGCAGCTTGCTCCAGGAGGAGGGGTTCCGGTCTGTGATGCACCGCAGTGCAGTCCCCAGGTCTTGGTTGGCCCTCTCGGTCTGGCCATTCGTCTGGGGATGATAGCCGGAGGACAGGCTGACGGAGGCCCCCAGGGCCTGGCAAAACGATTTCCAGAATTGGGAGGAAAATTGGGGGCCACGGTCCGACACCATGTCGACGGGGATCCCGTGCAAGCGCACCACGTGCTGGACCAGGAGCTCAGCGGTCTCAGAGGCTGAGGGAAGCTTGGGAAGGGGAATGAAATGGACCGCCTTGGAGAACCGATCGACGATGGTCAAAATGGTGTCATTACCTTCAGAGGGGGGGAGTCCACAGACGAAGTCCAGACCAATGTGACTCCAAGGACGACCAGGGATGGGTAAGGGACGGAGGAGACCGCTGGCGGGCTGATGGGATGCCTTGCTCCTGGCGCAGGTGGTGCAGGCCCGCACGAACGCCCGGGCATCCGCGGCCATGGACGGCCACCAAAAGCTGCGTCTGAGCAGCGACAAGGTGCGCTTGAACCCGGGGTGGCAGGCCAGGCGGGAGGAGTGCGTCCACTGCAGGACCTGGGAACGGACAGAATCAGGGACAAACAGGTGAGGGCTGGGTTTGGGTCTGGGGTCAGGTTGAGTGGCTTGGGCCTCCTGATCTGCCTCTGAATCCCCAGGTCACAGCAGCAACCACACAGGAGGGGGACAGGATGGTGTCAGGGCTCGCTTGTCTGGCTTCGGAGGAGAACTGGCGGGAGAGCGTCGGGTTTCAGGTTACGGGATCCGGGTCTGTAGGTGATGGTGAAATTGAAGCGGCCAAAAAACAGTGCCCACCGGGCTTGGCAAGAACTGAGTCTTTTGGCCGACTGGATATATGCCAGGTTCTTGTGGTCGGTCCAAACGATGAATGATTGTTCCGCTCCCTCCAACAGATGTCGCCACTCCTCCAGGGCGAGCTTGACCGCCAGCAACTCCTGATTCCCTACATCGTAGTTGCGCTCGGCGGGGACAGCCTACGAGAGTAGAAGGCGCAGGGATGTAGCTTCTGGTCCTTATCCGAGCGTTGGGACAAGATGGCCCCCACCCCGGAGTCCGAGGCATCCACCTCCACCACGAACTGACGAGAAGCATCGGGGTGGACCAAGACAGGAGCGGAAGTGAAGCGGTTCTTTAGGTCGCTGAAGGCGGCTTCTGCTCCAGGGGTCCAGGAGAAGGGGATGGATGGGGAGGTGAGTCGGGTGAGGGGTTCAGCAACCCTGCTGTAGTCCCGGATGAACCGCCGGTAAAAGTTTGCAAACCCCAGGAAACGTTGCAGTTCCTTTACCGACGATGGTTGAGGCCACTCCACCACCGCCTGGATCTTGGCCGGGTCTGGTCTTACCTGCCCACACTCCACGATGTACCCCAGGAAACTCACCGACGAGGCGTGAATTCGCATTTTTCTGCCTTGACAAACAGCTGGTTCTCCCACAACCTCTCCAAGACCTGCCGGACATGGGTAGTGTGTTCCTGTAGGTTGCGGGAGAAAATTAAAATGTCGTCAAGGTAGACGAATACTGTGCGGTTGAGGAAGTCCCGGAGCACATCGTTAACCAACGCCTGAACACTGCAGGGCGTTGGTAAGCCCGAATGGCATCACCAAATACTCGAAGTGGCCTAGGGGTGTTAAATGCCGTCTTCCACTCGCCCCCTCCCGGATTCGAACAAGGTGGTAGGCGTTTCTGAGGTCCAATTTGGAGAAGATAGTGGCCTCCTGTAGGGGTTCGAATGCGGAGTTGATGAGGGGTAGAGGGTATTTGTTCTTAACCGTGATGGTGTTGAGGTTGCGGTAGTCGATGCAGGGGACGGAGTGACTTGTCCTTCTTGGCCACGAAGAAGAACCCTGCACCGACTGGGGATGAGGAGGGTCGGATGATGCCTGCTGCCAGTGAGTCGTGAATATACGTCTCCATTGCTGCTCTCTCCGGTCGCGAGATGTTGAAGAGGCAACTGGAAGGCAGGGGAGCCCGGGAAGCAGGTCGATGCCGCAGTCATAGGGCCTATGAGGGGGCAACGAAGAGGCTCGGCTCTTGCTGAACACCTCCGCCAAGTCGTGATACACGGGGGGAACCAAGGACAGGTCTGGAGGGACCAACCTGGCGGGAGGTGAAGCACCCTCCGCGGGTGCTTGAGCCGACTGAAGGCAAGTGGCGTGGCAGTAGGGACTCCAGCTCTGGACCTTGCTGGTGATCCAGTTCAGATGAGGGTTGTGGAGTTGGAGCCAGGGTTGGCCGAGAACCAGGGGGGACTGGGGTGAGGAGATGACCAGGAGCTGAATGGTCTCACGGTGGTTGCCGGAAAGGATGAGTTGTAGGGTTCGGTGGTGTGTGTGACCTGGGCTAGGAGGTTCCCATCCAGTCCGTGGGCCCGGAGAGGGACAGCAAGGGGACGAGTGGCGATGCCAGCCTGTCGCACTAGCTGGGCATCAATGAAGCTACCATCCGCCCGGAGTCCACTAGGCGTACAGCGACAGGGGTTGACGGTTCCAGTTGAGCGTGGCTTTCAACTGGAAACGAGACTGGGCGGTTGTGGAACACTCGGTGTGGCTCACCAGAAGGCCCAGTCTTACTGGTGAGCCTTGGCCTTTGGTCGCGACGGGCAGGTGACCAGGTAGTGGCCCGTGTTGCCACAATAGAGGCAGACTCCGCCCTGAGTCTCCGCTTGCGCTCCTCCTGGGAAAGGTGAGCTCTGCCTAGCTGCATGGGCTCTTCCGTCGTAAGCCCCGGGACGGGTCGTTGTTCGTTGGTTTGGGGTAGGAAGGAGGGGTCAAGATGTGATTGAGGAGAAGAGCTCGCTGGGGTGAGGTGACCGGTCCTCTCCCTCCGACGCTCCCGCAAGCGGTTGTCAATCCTGATGGCAAGGGAAGCCAGAGCGTCGAGGGAGTCAGGGTAGTCCCTCGTAGCCAGCTCATCCTTTACTGCCTCACCTAACCCGTTCTGGAAGGCCCCTTGGAGCGACGCGTCGTTCCAAGCGGATTCCGCCGCCAGGATTCGGAACTCCACCGTGTACTCCGCCACGCTGCGGTCCCCTGACGGAGATGGAACAAGCGCTGGGAGGCGTCCTTCCCACCCACCGGGTGATCAAAGACCTTCCTCATCTCTGCCACGAATGCGGAGTACTGGGAGCTGGCTGGGAGCTGGCTGTCCCAAATGGCAGTGGCCCAATCCAGCGCCTTACCCCCAAGGCAGCCCATGATGAAGGCGATCTTCGCCGGCTCAGAGCCGTATGAAGAGGGTTGTAGGCGGAAGATTAGGTCGCATTGCAAGAGGAACCCTTTGCAGTTCCCCAAATTGCCATAATAGCGATCCGGGTGGGGAATGCGGGGTTCCCTGGGTTGCCCAACCGGCCGGCTGGCAGGTGGCGATGACGCAGGGGGGTTGGCAGAGGCCATCTGCTCCGGAAGAGGGACGCCGGTGCGGAGTTGGGACATTTGTTCCCCCAACTGGGAGATATGGCAGTTCAGATCCCTCAGTGCCTCCATCGTCCCCCTTATGCGTTGCTCCTGCTGGTTTATGCGAGTCTCTTGGCAGGCAAGTAGATATTGGAGCGCAGCCGAGTCCGCTGGGTCCATAATGGCCAATGTGTTCTGTTACGTGCAGTGAATGCAGACCTGGACCCAAATGCAGACTCGACGCGAAGTTTGAAATTTGCACTCCTCACCGGAGGCGTTTAATAAACGCGGCAAATAAAAGTGACGGAAACAAGCCGTCGGAAAAACACACACAAAAAACAACGCAAGAATAGCCGTGCGGCTACTAAACAAGAAAACGGATAACTGGTAAAGCACAGACAAAATAAACGGGCAGATTCAGGATATAAAATAAACGGGCAGATTCAGGATTTACAGGTAGACAGGAACAAGGGACCAAACAAAAACAGTGCTAGAAACACTAGTACGCATTGGCAAGGATCTGAACGTGTGCTGGGTTTAAATAGGCAAAATGAATTAACTAAGCCTCCTACACCCACCAGGCCTGTTCTTCTGAGGGTGGGTTCGGTGGAAGTCCCGAATGAGGGAAGGGTCGAGGATGAGCTGGCGGAAACCCAGCTCCTCTCCTCGGGCCATAACCTTCCCAGTCCACCAAATATTGGTGGCCCTGACCCCTGCGCTGAATGTCCAGGATGCGCCGCACGGTGTATGCTGGGGCGTTGTCGGCGATCCGGGGGCGGAGGGGAACGGCCGGAGGGCACAATGGGCTGGTAGTGACAGGTTTGATCTTTGAGACGTGAAAGACGGGGTGAATCTTGAGGGCTGGAGGAGTTTGAGTTTGACGGCAGAGGGATTAATGAGTGACAGTACCTTGTACGGACCGATGTAACGGGGCTGTAGTTTCTGGAGGTGGACTGGAGGGGAATGTCAGTGGTGGAAAGCCAGACTTGTTGACCTGAGAGTATTGGGGGCTGCGGTGCGGTGGCGGTCCGCCAGGCGTTGAGTGCGCGCGGGAGAGCGGAGAGCGGAGCTGGTGTCCTCCCAACTGATTGCAGCGCCGGATATGGGCCTGCACTGACGGACGGAGATCTCCTCCTCCTGGGCCGGAACAGGGGGGCTGATACCCTAGGGAACACTCGAAGGGGGAGAGACCGGTGGCAGAGGTGGTTAGTGTATTATGTGCATACCAACCCAGGGTAGCAGCTTGCTCCAGGAGGAGGGGTTCCGGGTCTGTGATGCACCGCAGTGCAGTCCCCAGGTCTTGCTGGCCTCTCGGTCTGGCCATTCGTCTGGGGATGATAGCCGGAGGACAGGCTGACGGAGGCCCCAGGGCCTGGCAAAAACGATTTCCAGAATTGGGAGGAAAATTGGGGGCCACGGTCCGACACCATGTCGACGTGGGATCCCGCAAGCGCACCACGTGCTGGACCAGGAGCTCAGCGGTCTCAGAGGCTGAGGGAAGCTTGGGAAGGGGAATGAAATGGACCGCCTTGAGAACCGATCGACGATGGTCAAAATGGTGTCATTACCTTCAGAGGGGGAGTCCACAGACGAAGTCCAGACCAATGTGACTCCAAGGACGACCAGGGATGGGTAAGGGACGGAGGAGACCGCTGGCGGGCTGATGGGATGCCTTGCTCCTGGCGCAGGTGGGCAGGCCCGCATTTAACGCCCGGGCATCCGCGGCCATGGACGGCCACCAAAGCCGCGCCTGAGCAGCGACAAGGTGCGCTTGAACCCGGGTGGCAGGCCAGGCGGGAGGAGTGCGTCCACTGCAGGACCTGGGAACGGACAGAATCAGGGACAAACAGGTGAGGGCTGGGTTTGGGTCTGGGGTCAGGTTGAGGGCTTGGGCCTCCTGATCTGCCTCTGAATCCCCCAGGTCACAGCAGCAACCACACAGGAGGGGGACAGGATGGTGTCAGGGCTCGCTTGTCTGGCTTCGGAGGAGAACTGGCGGGAGAGAGCGTCGGGTTTCAGGTTACGGATCCGGGTCTGTAGGTGATGGTGAAATTGAAGCGCCAAAAACAGTGCCCACCGGGCTTGGCAAGAACTGAGTCTTTTGGCCGACTGGATATATGCCAGGTTCTTGTGGTCGGTCCAAACGATGAATGATTGTTCCGCTCCCTCCAACAGATGTCGCCACTCCTCCAGGGCGAGCTTGACCGCCAGCAACTCCTGATTCCCTACATCGTAGTTGCGCTCGGCGGGGGACAGCCTACGAGAGTAGAAGGCGCAGGGATGTAGCTTCTGGTCCTTATCCGAGCGTTGGGACAAGATGGCCCCACCCCGGAGTCCGAGGCATCCACCTCCACCACGAACTGACGAGAAGCATCGGGGTGGACCAAGACAGGAGCGGAAGTGAAGCGGTTCTTTAGGTCGCTGAAGGCGGCTTCTGCTCCAGGGGTCCAGGAGAAGGGGATGGATGGGGAGGTGAGTCGGGTGAGGGGTTCAGCAACCCTGCTGTAGTCCCGGATGAACCGCCGGTAAAAGTTTGCAAACCCCAGGAAACGTTGCAGTTCCTTTACCGACGATGGTTGAGGCCACTCCACCACCGCCTGGATCTTGGCCGGGTCTGGTCTTACCTGCCCACACTCCACGATGTACCCCAGGAAACTCACCGACGAGGCGTGGAATTCGCATTTTTCTGCCTTGACAAACAGCTGGTTCTCCCACAACCTCTCCAAGACCTGCCGGACATGGGTAGTGTGTTCCTGTAGGTTGCGGGAGAAAATTAAAATGTCGTCAAGGTAGACGAATACTGTGCGGTTGAGGAAGTCCCGGAGCACATCGTTAACCAACGCCTGAACACTGCAGGGGCGTTGGTAAGCCCGAATGGCATCACCAAATACTCGAAGTGGCCTAGGGGGGTGTTAAATGCCGTCTTCCACTCGTCCCCCTCCCGGATTCGAACAAGGTGGTAGGCGTTTCTGAGGTCCAATTTGGAGAAGATAGTGGCCTCCTGTAGGGGTTCGAATGCGGAGTTGATGAGGGGTAGAGGGTATTTGTTCTTAACCGTGATGGTGTTGAGGTTGCGGTAGTCGATGCAGGGACGGAGTGACTTGTCCTTCTTGGCCACGAAGAAGAACCCTGCACCGACTGGGGATGAGGAGGGTCGGATGATGCCTGCTGCCAGTGAGTCGTGAATATACGTCTCCATTGCTGCTCTCTCCGGTCGCGAGATGTTGAAGAGGCAACTGGAAGGCAGGGGAGCCCCGGGAAGCAGGTCGATGCCGCAGTCATAGGGCCTATGAGGGGGCAACGAAGAGGCTCGGCTCTTGCTGAACACCTCCGCCAAGTCGTGATACACGGGGGGAACCAAGGACAGGTCTGGAGGGACCAACCTGGCGGGAGGTGAAGCACCCTCCGCGGGTGCTTGAGCCGACTGAAGGCAAGTGGCGTGGCAGTAGGGACTCCAGCTCTGGACCTTGCTGGTGATCCAGTTCAGATGAGGGTTGTGGAGTTGGAGCCAGGGTTGGCCGAGAACCAGGGGGGACTGGGGTGAGGAGATGACCAGGAGCTGAATGGTCTCACGGTGGTTGCCGGAAAGGATGAGTTGTAGGGGTTCGGTGGTGTGTGTGACCTGGGCTAGGAGGTTCCCATCCAGTCCGTGGGCCCGGAGAGGGACAGCAAGGGGACGAGTGGCGATGCCAGCCTGTCGCACTAGCTGGGCATCAATGAAGCTACCATCCGCCCCGGAGTCCACTAGGGCGTACAGCGACAGGGGTTGACGGTTCCAGTTGAGCGTGGCTTTCAACTGGAAACGAGACTGGGCGGTTGTGGAACACTCGGTGGCTCACCAGAAGGCCCAGTCTTACTGGTGAGCCTTGGCCTTTGGTCGCGACGGGCAGGTGACCAGGTAGTGGCCCGTGTTGCCACAATAGAGGCAGACTCCCGCCCTGAGTCTCCGCTTGCGCTCCTCCTGGGAAAGGTGAGCTCTGCCTAGCTGCATGGGCTCTTCCGTCGTAAGCCCCGGGACGGGTCGTTGTTCGTTGGTTTGGGGTAGGAAGGAGGGGTCAAGATGTGATTGAGGAGAAGAGCTCGCTGGGGTGAGGTGACCGGTCCTCTCTCCTCCGACGCTCCAAGCGGTTGTCAATCCTGATGGCAAGGGAAGCCAGAGCGTCGAGGGAGTCAGGGTAGTCCCTCGTAGCCAGCTCATCCTTTACTGCCTCACCTAACCGTTCTGGAAGGCCCCTTTGAGCGACGCGTCGCCCAAGCGGATTCCGCCGCCAGGATTCGAACTCCACCGTGTACTCCGCCACGCTGCGGTCCCCCTGACGGAGATGGAACAAGCGCTGGGAGGCGTCCTTCCCACCCACCGGGTGATCAAAGACCTTCCTCATCTCTGCCACGAATGCGGAGTACTGGGAGCTGGCTGGGAGCTGGCTGTCCCAAATGGCAGTGGCCCAATCCAGCGCCTTACCCCAAGGCAGCCCATGATGAAGGCGATCTTCGCCGGCTCAGAGCCGTATGAAGAGGGTTGTAGGCGGAAGATTAGGTCGCATTGCAAGAGGAACCCCTTGCAGTTCCCCAAATTGCCATAATAGCGATCCGGGTGGGGAATGCGGGGTTCCCTGGGTTGCCCAACCGGCCGGCTGGCAGGTGGCGATGACGCAGGGGGGTTGGCAGAGGCCATCTGCTCCGGAAGAGGGACGCCGGTGCGGAGTTGGGACATTTGTTCCCCCAACTGGGAGATATGGCAGTTCAGATCCCTCAGTGCCTCCATCGTCCCCTTATGCGTTGCTCCTGCTGGTTTATGCGAGTCTCTTGGCAGGCAAGTAGATATTGGAGCGCAGCCGAGTCCGCTGGGTCCATAATGGCCAATGTGTTCTGTTACGTGCAGTGAATGCAGACCTGGACCCAAATGCAGACTCGACGCGAAGTTTGAAATTTGCACTCCTCACCGGAGGCGTTTAATAAACGCGGCAAATAAAAGTGACGGAAACAAGCCGTCGGAAAAACACACACAAAAAACAACGCAAGAATAGCCGTGCGGCTACTAAACAAGAAAACGGATAACTGGTAAAGCACAGACAAAATAAACGGGCAGATTCAGGATATAAAATAAACGGGCAGATTCAGGATTTACAGGTAGACAGGAACAAGGGACCAAACAAAAACAGTGCTAGAAACACTAGTACGCATTGGCAAGGATCTGAACGTGTGCTGGGTTTAAATAGGCAAAATGAATTAACCCCCTGAGGTCGACGGGAGCGGCGCCGCTCCCAGCAGCAATAAAAGTATATTACTATTTCTAACTTTCGCGATATTTTATCATACACACGCGACAAAAACATTGACAGAAACCTTAGAATCGCGACTTTCCGATTTGAGCACTGGCAAATCAAATGGGATTTTTTAAATTAGGTTAATTAGACCAAAAGTAAACCTTGCCTTTTACTCTCTTTTTTACCTGGTAGTAACGTCCCCCTTCTATTGACATGGTAACTAGGTGCGAGTTTCGGGAGGTGTGTGGGGCGGGCGTGGGGCCATGTGAAAACGCCGGCGTAAACACATAAACTGTCCCTACAATTTGAAGCAAGATTTTATACAGACATACAATTTTATTCAAGATGGAAAGATTTTCTGCGCTGCAGTGTTTGAGAGTATTGATGAAAAGCGACGAAGACAATAACTGACGAAGAGTAAGTAACTATATTTGATTTGCCATGTTATCAAATACTCGTATATATATTCAATATATGAATTCGCGTCTTGTGACTACATATTCCGCGTGTTGCAACGTAACAAATTGCAATATGCACACAAGATCTATGGAAGAATACTTTTCAAACAGCCTAAAATGTTATTTATTTCGCTTGTTTTCAAATACTCGTGAAAATATATGAATTCCGCGTCTTGTGACGCCAAACATATTCCGCGTGTTAGTAACTTAATCTAAATCCCTAACGTTAGTAGATTAGTTGGTTAGTACTATACACATCTACCTAATATATACAAAGTGCAATCTAGAAAGTAAGAAGGAAGAAAACGAGATAATAAGCGAAGGCGAAAAAAACCCGAAAAGTATAAACTCCCGAAGTGCATGACAAGACAAGGTGTGGATCTCGAAATAAACGGAACAAGGACAGACAGGGAGCAGAACGTGACAGAACAGGGAAAATGCAATACTGGATAAAGAATAATGAATAAGGACTGAATGAAAAAATAAACAAAGACCAAAAAACAACAGAACAGGAACTCAGAATATAACACTGATGGCCCAGTGAGATGGCCCATCTGACAGATCTTAGAGGTGTGGACAATGAATAATGAATATTCAGGTATTTAGCATTTAGCCCTCCCACAGCCTGAAATAAATGTGACCAGTTCTGATAAAAACAGGTTTTTAGCTATTTAGATCTCAGATGTGCTAAACTGTTTTCACACCCTTACATAACCAAGACCTTGATGAACAAACGCACATTGGCAAAACAATTCGTCACTATAGTTTAGTGTGTGCTTTCACAACTTTTGTGACAGCAGAAAAATTTACTATTTTTAACTTGTGTGTTTGTAGATCTATTTACAAGCTGCATATGATACTGACCAAACTATTGATGGCATACAAATGTAGCTGTGATTGTCCTTCAAATAAAAATATCAAACACTTTGGAGTAAGTGTGTGTTAAATTGATGAAATTGAGATAAATATCAGACCATGCCAAAATCAAAAAACATCTAAAAGCTTAGCACGGACCTCAGAGGGTTAACTAATTGGGGCAGCGTGCAGAATGTGCAGGGGGAATTAATGTGACAGGCTGAAAAATAACGAGGGAACAAGAAACAGATTGCGGCGAAGCCGCGCCCCGCAAAACAGACAACACGGGGAGAACGCAAAAACCAGACATGACACGCAAGGAACAAAGTGGCAGAAAAACACAAGGGAGGTGAACAGGGCGGACAGCGATGTGACAGTAACTGCTGTATCTAGTCAATTGTGAACCCACCACTTTCAGGAAAAATTATCACTACCATTTCACAAGCTTGCTTGTACCACGTCAAGCTCCACTCTCATCTGGCCGCAACCTGAAAGATGTAAATTCCAAACTGAATAGCCCCAACAATTATCACCCACATGGAAATAAACATTCAATTGGATATTCTGGCTTAACAAATACTAAATTCCAGACAAAATTGACATGTAGCAATCATAAAAGAGATGAAAGGGAAGAAAATTATACCAAACCAAGCTTGTCTCTCTCCAGAAATGCAAAACACATGCAGCCAAGGTGTTAGCTGGCACCAGGGGCCTCATTTATAAAAAGTTGCGTAGAAACCATCCTATATTTGTTATATTCTGAGTTCCTGTTCTGTTGTTTTTTGGTCTTTGTTTATTTTTCATTCAGTCCTTATTCATTATTCTTTATTCAGTTTTGTATTTTCTTTATTCTGTCACGTTCTGCTCCCTGTCTGTCCTTGTTCCGTTTATTTCGAGATCCACTCCTTGTCTTGTCATGCACTTCGGGAGTTTATACATTTCAGGTTTTTTCCTTCTTCGCTTATTATCTCGTTTTCTTCCTTCTTACTTTCTAGATTGCACTTTGTATATATTAGTTCGATGTATATATTACTAACCAACTAATCTACTAACGTTAGGGATTTTATATTTAGTTACTAACACTACTAATCACAAATTATCTCACGCTTCTAACTTTCGCTCATTCTCTCTCATTATCGTATCCCTGATTAGCTTTTCACTTTTCTTTTCATACGCACGCAGCTTCTCTCTTTGCGTTCTTCCCCTTCTAGCTATGCACGTGTCTGCCTGATCTCCCAGGTCGTTTATTATATATATGTTTGTATGTTTCCCAGTCCGTGTCTTTTGTTTCCCCTCGTTATTCTATTAGCGAATCCCCTCGTTATTAGATTACGATTCCCATTGTTTTCACCTGTGTTCCTACCTCTCTCTCCTCCCAGTCACACCTGATTCCCATTGTGTTTCCTGTCTCTGCCTGTATATATGTTCAGTGTTTTCGTTCACTCTTTGTCAGTACGTTGATTCTTTATTCCCTGAGCCTACCCTTCTTACAGCCAGAGTTTATTGCATTCCTTCCGAGACACCCCTTCTGTTTGACTACCCCGAGCCTGCCTAGCGATTCTGTTTTGTTTGCCTATCTGCCTACCTGTTATTTACTTTTTGGACTGCCTGTTTTTGACTTCTCTCTGCCTCTGCCTCTGCGTTTTTGTACCTTCGATATTCTGATTCCTGGTTTTGACCCCTGCTTCCCATTAAACTACTATTTTGCCTTATCCTGATCTGCATCTGGGTCCTTGTCCGGTTCCTAACAATATTTGATCTAAGATCATTTCTGAAATGTGCGTAAGTGTGATTCAGAGAAACTGAACGTACGCACAAAAAAACGTCCCCCAGATGTGAAATCTATAAATCGCAAATGATCTTGAAATTGTGTGTAGCTGAATGGTTTTAGATCTCCGCCTTGTAAACGCCCCCTAATTAATATCATTAGCATATAAAGGGCTCGAATCAATCACAAATCCTCTACTTGATAATGGCGAGCTGCAAGAAAAATTATTTTAGCGAGGCCGAAATCGAGGTCCTGTTGGCGGAGGTGCAGATGCGTGCAGGGACGCTGTTTAGGAGCCTTTCCAGTAGCTTTACCAGTAAAACCAAGTATGTGGCCTAGCAGTCTGTAGCCCAGGCTGTGAACGAGGGGAGTGGGCAGCAAAGGTCCCTGAAGGACGTAAAGAAAAAGTGGTCTGATTTAAAACTGAGGTCAACATCTCTAATAACTCGTTCCCTTCTTATTGCGCGGTTGGCGATATCTTCGAGAAGCGACAATGCTGCCATTCTTCCTCTTGCAAACCATTGCATGATTGGACATTTTATAGCTTATAGATTGACCGAAATGTTTTACACGCATGGAACCATATGTATTAGGCTAAATACATTTCAAGGATGTGTCAATTATGCTAATAGGGGTAGTTTTGGAAAACCAATGTGTGTTTTTGTTTTGTTTTCCACAAGTAGCCTAGCTTATGTTGTTTTAATTTATTAAGAACTTTATTGTGCAAATCATTACGTATAGCTTAAGCAATGTGTTCAATCTGGTAATACTACTACTACTACTAATTTTGGTATGCTGGTGTGAAGACGCACTCGAAGCGCTGCCGTCCTGCTCCCACCAAACTATGCAGTCCTGTTCTATTTTACAAATCTACTAGACTGTTAAACCTCGACCTACCTCTGGCTAAACATTTATTCCATCCTAACCTCCTGACAATTTATAATTGTTGGTTTCCTGGGCTCCAATGTCGCGAAGGAGAGAGGAACAAGGCTCGCCCCTCACAATGGAGGCAATTTCCGACCTGCTGGACAAGAAACTCGCAACTCACAGCCAAACAATAACAACTGAACTGCACCGGTCCTTCGCAGTCATTGAAACAAAACTAGACACTTTACAATCTACAGTCTCCACCAACTCGCTCAAAATCACCGAGCTCGAGTCTACTATAAACAACCACGACCAACGCCTGGAAGCCCTGGAGTCAACCTGCTCAGCCCTAGCCTCAAAGAACACCCAGCTAGCCGCCCAGGTCCTCGACCTCCAGTCGCGCAGCAGAAGAAACACGATCCGTGTCCTGGGGTTACCTGAGGGGGTCGAGGGAGCCCAACCGGTTGCCTTCTTCGGTCGGATGCTGGAGGAGATGTTCCGAGACGTGCTGGGCGGTGTCCCTGAGATCGAGCGAGCACATCGCTCACTAGGTCCCAAACCTGCCCCTCATCAACGCCCGAGGCCCGTGCTGATTCGCCTGCTCCGCTTCCAGGAGAAGGACCGTATCATCCGCGAGGCCAGAGCGAAGAGGGGACAACTGAGGTATGGGAGCCACCCGGTTCTCATCTTTGAGGACTATCCCCCCGAGATCGTTGAGCAGAGGAAGAAGTACAGCGAGGTCATGGCAACCTTGTACAAGCTTGGATGTAAGCCAGCCCTCCACTTCCCTGCTCGGTTAACCGTCAGGCTAAACGGCGTTGAAGGTAGGAAAAGTCTCTCCTCTGTCCAGGACGCGAATATTTTTATATCATCCCTCCCAAAAGCCTCTCCGCCTGATAACTGAACTCGTCTGGTTGAACCCCTGCATGGCTCTGTATTTTTCTTTCCTTTGAGAGCCTTCATGTTTTGATTGACTTAATTGCGATCTGCTCGCCTGCCTGAGTCTACAATACGGCTGGGTGAGGTATCTTGTTTACTGTCTGCGACTCCCGCATAGCTTTATCGTATATCTTTTGCTCTACATTTCATTTTATTTATGTATTTATTTTTTCTCTAACTGGACCCAGGGATGTAGCCCCGGCACGGCTCTATATTTACTTATGTTTTTCTTTTTTTCTTTTCCTCTCGAGAGCCGCCATGTTTTGATTGACTTGCGACCTGCTCGCCTCGCCTGTCAAAGTGAGGTCCTCTGCTTCTCTTTTCTTTTGGTAATGACCACCGTCTATCTGGACCCATATGCACTTGGGCTTTTGAGGCTGTATGACTTTATTGTGAGCTGATCGTCGCTATATTTGAGAACTATTGTTTTTTATTTATTTTTCTTGATTATCCTCTCTGTGATCCACTAATCTGCCTGGGCCTGCGATATGGTTTTGCTATCAATTCGTCTTCTGGACCCATATCCACCTATGTACTCTGATTTTTTATTTTTTTTTGTTTTCTTTGTTTTTGGTACTGTGTGTCTATTTTTGAAGGTTCTCCTCTCGTGGACAGGGAGGTTAAGGATTTGTGCCCACCCCTATACACTGGCCCTCTAGGCTGCATGGGAATGTGGGAGCACAGATGGCAGCGTTGCAGACTGCCTGCTTAGTTGATGGTACCAACTAGTTTCTGTGTGTGCGTGAGCATGGATGTACATGTCTGTTGTTGTTATGATTGTTCGTTTGTATGGCTGTGTGTGAATGTGTATGCTTGCTGTTATTGTGTATGTATGTCAGTATGGCTGTGTATATTCCCTGAACAACTACCTAAATACTTCAATTCTGTACATAATGGGATTTGACAGCTTTGATAATGAAGGAGAAGGGCAGAAATGCTCGGACTTTGGAGGAAATGTTACGTGTAATACATATGAACTGGAACAACTAAAACCTCTATATGACGAATGTGGTTTTTCTATATTTCATTTAAATATTAGAAGCCTTAACAAACACTTTGATGATCTTTCTACCATGCTTGGTGCCACAGGTTGCTGCTTCGATATTGTAGGATGCAGTGAGTCCTGGCTTACTGATGACTCATACGTAGATCTACTAAACCTTGAGGGATATTCACTACACACCAAGAATAGACCACACAGAAGAGGTGGAGGCGTCTGTCTGTATGTCAAAAGCAATCTTCATGTCAATCTTTGTGACATCAGTATTGATGACAACCAATCTGAATCTCTATTTATTGAAACCAACTTAGAAGGCAAGAAAGTAATTATTGGAGTGATATATCGGCCGCCAGATTCGAACATCAACATCTTTCTGGGTAAACTAGAAGACCTACTTCACCGTCTCAACCAACTAAACAGGGACTGTATTTTACTAGGTGACTTTAACATAGATATTTCAAAGGATGACGGACCCAAGGAGGACTTTCTTAACACACTGTACTCCTCCTCCTTCTTCCCCATAATCAACACATACACTAGAGTTTCTCCCACCTCCAGCTCGACTATAGATAATTTCATCACCAACATTCGTAATACCAGACTAGTAGCAGGAGTGGTTCAGTCCGACATCACAGACCATTTTCCTATTGCACTCTTTTTTAGCACAAAAATATGGACGAACCCCTGCATCCCAAAATAAATAAAACAAAAGTTATCAATGACAGAACATTAGAACTCCTAAATACTAACCTGCTCACAAAAAATGGGAATCTGTCTACGCAGGCACGACTCCCGATGCTGCATATGACTCCCTAATAAATACCATCAATGGCTCCATATCCGATACCATCCCTGTGAAACCAATCAGACATCGCACCATTACCCACAATCCCTGGATAACAAAAGGTATAGTAAAGTCCATCAAACACAAAAATAAACTTTATAAATCCTACCTAAATAATCCTAGTACTGATAACAAAAATAAATATTCCATCTACAGAAACAAACTCACTCACATAATAAGAAAGAGTAAGAGCAGTCACTATGCAAACCAACTAAACTCAGCTCAAGGGGATTGTAAGAGGATGTGGACTGTTTTAAATGGAGTTTTAAATAAGGGCCACAAACCCACCATTCTCCCTGATCCAGCCTCACTCACAGGAGATCTCTCCCACAACTTTAATAATTACTTTGCTTCCATTGGCAAAAACCTCTCTGACAACATTCAAAGACCCCAGGGCACTTCTTTTCATCACTTTCTATCAGGTAACTATCCAAACTCCTTTTTTATGAGACCAACTGACAAAAACGAACTCCTCACAATCATCATGGCCTTGAAAAGCTCCAACACAGCTGGTATAGATGGAATAAGCAGTAAAATCCTCAAAGTAATTGCAAACACAATCATAAAACCACTCACTCACTGCATTAATCTTTCATTATCAACAGGGATTGTGCCACACATGGCAAAAATCGCTAAAGTTATACCAATATTTAAATCTGGAGATAAAAACGACATGAACAATTATCGCCCCATATCTCTATTACCTACACTCTCTAAAGTACTGGAGAAAGTTGTATACAATAGACTGTATGGCTACCTCGACAAACTTAACATTCTAGTCCCATCGCAATTTGGCTTTAGAAAAAGAGCACAACCTGTATGGCAATCCTCGACCTGTTAGAAAGAATAAATGATTGTAGGGATGAAGGTCATTATGGTATAGGTATTTTCCTGGATCTGTCTAAGGCTTTTGACACCATTGTTTTCGACATCCTACTGGACAAATTACATCATTACGGGATCAGAGGACTTGCCCTGGACTGGTTCAGGAGCTACCTGTATGACAGAAACCAGTACGTGTGAATATAAATGACTGTAACTCATCCCATAAACCCATACTCTTTGGCGTCCCCCAGGGTTCGATTTTGGGGCCACTCTTATTTATCCTGTATATTAATGATTTTGGTAATTCTACTAGTATATTCCATAAAGTAATTTTTGCTGACGATACTAACCTATTCATTTCCCACAGGAGTCTTGACTCACTACAGCATACTGTTAACCTAGAGCTAATTAAAGTTGACACCTGGTTTAAATGTAACAAGCTCTCACTAAATATTAATAAAACAAATTTCATTATATTTCGATCATGCAGGAAGAAAATCAACACTGCATGCATACCGATTAACATCAATGGCCAGGAAATAAAGAGGGTACACTCCGCTAAATTCCTGGGGATCGTCATTGACGAATTTGTCAACTTCAAACCCCACATCGATCAATTGACCAAAAAACTCTCAAAATATGTTGGTTTATTTTACAAGCTCCGACATTTTCTCCCTATCTGCCTTACTCACCATGTACAAAACCCTCTTTGAACCTCACTTGCACTACTGCAATGTCATATGGGGCAATACATACCCCAGCCACCTCCTAAAACTACAGGCTTTACAAAATAAAGTCATACGGGCTCTATCATGGTCCGAAGCACATGCCCCTACCCGTTCATTATTCCATCATTACGGTCTTCTCAGACTTCAAGAATTTAATGTTTTTCATAATGCTTGTTTAATGTTTTCAGTTGTTAACCATCTCAATGCTAGACTTTGCTACCTGGTCCCCATCTGTCGCCCCCAGCACCAACATCTCACTAGGAACAAACTCGATATATTAGGAAAACGCCGACGGTTGGCATGTACTAGTATGAGTGTTGCCTGCAGGGGGCCCCAGACTTGGAACAAATTAGATGACGGTCTGAAAATGCTGTGTTCCCTTCCCTCCTTCAAAAGAAACTTAAAAGAAAAACTTTTACTAACCTATGTCGAACCCACCACCTAATACACAGGGATATACCAAGATGAATGAATGTTTTGAATGTATGGAATACATGATGTCTGTATGTTGCTGTCTTTGTTACATATTGTGTTTTCCAGGAAATATATAGCGTACCACACTATGCAGCACACTGTGTACCAATTTCCACTATTGTTAGTTTTTACCTTGGGCCCCCTCCTAAAAGCTTTCAGTAGCTTGCTATGGGGGACCCATTTCACACATCCCATCATTGAAACCACATCTCTTTTCATCTTGTCTTTATATCTGTCAATGAAATGGTTATGTTGTGAAATAAAAACTTGAAACTTGAAACTTGAATACATTTTACATTACATTTACATTTTAAGCATTTAGCAGACGCTCTTATCCAGAGCGACTCACAATATGTACATTAATACATGGTAGGAACAATCATAGTACGCGCAAGAGATCAATGCAGTAATACAGCGATAGACATCATTGCAAGCAGCTGCGTACCATACCTGTAACACTGGGAAGAAAAAGGTTAGTAAATTATTATGATTTATTAAATGGAGTAAGCAGGGGTATATAGTGTTGAGCAAGTAGGCAGTGGTGATGACAATTAGCTAGATGTACATAATTCAGTGGTAGTGGTGTGTGAAAAGGTGGGTCTTGCAAGTGATTCCGCGGTCCTGACCGATTGCGGGAGGTAGTTCCACCAGTGAGGGGTCAGGACAGAGAAGAGACGAGACCGCGAATACCTGCAGTACTCCAACATTGCCACAAGGAAACGTGCGTATGCCAAGTTGAAACCTGACGTGGAGCTGAGTACTTTTCCACGTCAAAGACCGTTTTTATAAATCTGAACTTTGGCGTGGATTTGAGCGTACACACGTTCTAAGATCAAATCTGTGCGTAAGTACGTTTTATAAATGAGGCCCCTGATCTTCCAAGAGAAAAAGGAAAGAAAAACCTGTATAATTCCATCGTGTCACTAACAGGTCAGACTTTGAGTTGGCTCACTCCCTTCTTAGCCCATAATTTACAATTTGTGGGAAGGTCCAGGCAAGCCAGGTTCAGACCAGTTTTGGGTCACTTACTACCACAGGATATCTTTTCAAGGTTGCCATTGATATGCTCCTCTCATGTTGAGAATCGTGGCGATATCAAACATCACTATAGCCTGGGGAAGCCAGCTTCATTTATACCGAGATGTTGGTTGAACTGATATTTGAAGAGGCATTATATGCTCAAGATCATTACTACCAAATGATGAGGCCAATCATACCATGTTGACCTCCGCTTTAATCTGGCGGGCCATAATAATTTTCTCCATGATTCATAATTTCCAGCTTTTAGGTATAAACCTGAAGTTGGGGGGTGGCACTAGTTCACCACCGCTACATACCCAAGTGCCCTGGCTTCACTCACAGAGCCATAAACCCACCAAAAATGGCCCCACTCTGTCACAGAGTGCACAGGATGACTGAAATGCAACCCCCCGACAAATAGCTAATAACACTACAAATGACAGGCGCGGTAGAAAAAACCAACAGATCCTCTGCCATTTTATTGAAGAAAAAATTCAAACCATTGTCCTTTGGAGATCAATCGCAGTTCTCTGGGTTCTAACTGTGGACTGGTTCCTGCCAATATATATACAGTATATATATATATAGTGGCAAGTAAAAGTGAGTGAACCCACTGTCTTAAAATATGGTCTTCATCTAAGTTACAATAATGAACAAACACAATATATTTTAACTAATAACACACAAATTATTGTATTGTTGTTGTTCATATTGAATAATTTGAACATTCACAGTGTAGGTTGGAAAAAGTATGTGAACCCCTAGGCAAAAAAAAGCTAATTGGAGTCAGGAGTTAGCAAACCAGGAGTCCAATCAATGAAACGAGATTGGAGGTATGGGTTAGAGCTACTTTGACTTATAAAAAACACTCAAAAATTTTGAATTTGCTATTCACAAGAAGCATCTGCTGATGTGAACCATGCTTTGCAAAAAAAATAGATCTCACAAGACCTATGATCAAAAATTGTTGATTTGCATAAAGCTGGAAAGGGTTACAAAGTAATCTCAAAGAGTTTAGATATTCATCAGTCCACAGTTAGACAAATTGTCTGTAAATGGAGACGATTTAGTACTGTGGCTGCTCTCCCTAGAAGTGGGCTCCCAGCCAAGATGACTCCAAAGGCACAACACAGAATGCTCAATGAGGTCAAAAAGAACCCTAGAGTAACAGCTAAAGGCTTAAAGGGATCATTGGAACTGGTTAACATCTCTGTTTATGAGTCTACCATACGCAAAACATTGAACAGGCAGGACACCACGGAGGAAGCCGCTGCTCTCCCCAAAAAATTGCTGCGCACCTGAAGTTAGCCAAAGAGCACCTTGACACTCCACAACGCTACTGGGAAAATGTTCTGTGGACTGATGACATTTACATTTACATTTACGGCATTTAGCAGACACTCTTATCCAGAGCGATTTACACAGTTTACATACAATCCATTTATACAGCTGGATATTTTGCTGAAGCAATTCAGGTTAAGTACCTTGCTCAAGGGTACACCAGCAGTGCTCCCACCTGGGAATTGAACCAGCAACCTCTGAGTTACAAGCCCAGCTCCCTAACCATTACACTACACTGCCAGCCATGAAACTAAGGTTGAATTATTCGGGAAGAACACAGCACTACATGGGGCAGCACTACATATGGCGTAAAAAGGCCACCGCATACCAACATGAAAACATAATTCCAACAGTGAAGTGCGGTGGAGGGAGCATCATGATTTGGGGCTGCTTTACTCCCTTGGGGCCTGGACAGCTTGCCATCATCGAGGGGAAAATGAATTCCGATGTTTATCAAAGTATCCTACAGGATAATATCAGGGTGGATGTCCACCAGCTGACCTCAAGAGAGCCATTCACACCAGACATCCAAAGAATATGGCTGAGCTGAAGCAGTTCTGTAAGGAAGAATGGTCCAAAATTCCTCCTGAACGTTGTGCAGGTCTGATCCACAGCTACCGGAAACACTTGTTTGAGGTTATTGCTGCCAAAGGAGGCTCGACCAGTTATTAAATCCAAGGGTTCACTTACTTTTTCCACCAACACTGTGAATGTTTAATGGGTGTGTTCAATAAGGCATGAAAGATTATAATTGTTTGTGTGTTATTAGCTTAAGCACATTATGTTTGTCTATACCTGTGACTGATGAAGATCAGATCACATTTTATGACCAATGAATGCATAAAACCAGGCAATTCCAAAGGGTTCGCATACTTTTTCTTGCCACTGTATATGCATTCAGTGGGCACTTATGGGGTACACCTTTCTAGTACTGGGTAGGGCCCCCAGAACAGCCTGAATTCTTCATGGCATGGTTTCCTGCTGGAAACATTCCTCAGAGATTCTGGTCCATGTTGACATGATAGCATCACACAATTGCTGCAGATTTGTCAGCTGCACATTCATGTTGCCAATCTCCCATTCCACCACATCCCAAAGGTGCTCTATTAGACTGGCATCTGGTGACTGTGGAGGCCATTGGAGTACGCTGAACTCATTGTCATGTTCATGGAACCAGCTTGAAATTATGTGTGCATGGCGCATTATCCTGCTGGAAGTAGCCATTAGAGGATGGGTAGACTGTGGCCATAAAGGGATGCACATGGTCAGCAACAAGACTCAGGTAGGCTGTAGCATTTAAACAATGCTCAATTGGTATTAAGGAGCTTAATGTGTGCCAATAAAACATTCCCCACACCATTACACCACCACCACCAGCCTGAACCGTTGACACAAGGCAGGATGGATGCATGGATTCAAGTTGTTTACGCCAAATTCTGACCCTACCATCTGCATGTTGTAGCAGAAATCGAGATTCGTCAGACCAGACAATGTTTTTCCAATCTTCAACTGTCCAGTTTTGGTGAGCCTGTATCCACTGTAGCCTCACTTCCCTGTTCTTAGCTGACAGGAGTGGAACCTGGTGTGGTCTTCTGCTTCTGTAGCCCATCCACTTCAAGGTTTGACGTGTTGTGCGTTCAGCTGCTCTTCTGCATACCACTCTTGTCACGCGTGGTTATTTTAGTTACTGTCGCCTTCCTGTCAGCTGTAAGGTCAGAGTTCTTAATTCACTATAAGAAAGAAGAAACAATACCTGCATGCGTATGAGGAAAGACTAATACAACACTGTTAACATTTCTAAACACAAAGTACTTTATTCAATATACTTGCAAGCAGGCACACATACAGCTTTGCTAGAGCTTGATATGATGTGCAAAGAGAGGTGGTCTGTCTTTGCCTTAAATACAGGTTTTCACCCATGCAGGGGCATCCCCTAACATTATTGGTTGGTACGAGGTTCTTTTTTCTTAGCCAAGTTGACCTTCAGATCTGGCGCGTCATCAGGTATAGCTGCATGTTGCCCCCCCCCATCATGGAAGCGGGTGCTGTCTACCGCTGTCTTTCAGATTTCCTGTGTTTTGAAAGCTTCACTCCTACCACCTCATGTAACATTTAAAAAGTCCCCTGCGCCTTAGCCGCAGACATTTGTCAAGAGCCAGCCCTCTTGGCAGTTTCCATAAGCTTTTCACAATGATTCATTTCGCATTCATGTTCCTCTTTACCGAAGTCACTTACAGGTCAGACAGAAATACATGGTTTGATTCTTATTTCTATATAAAACATATGCTTAACTCTTTAAACATTGTCATTTGACATTTCCCTCACACAGCTTGAACCAGTCTGGCCATTCTCCTCTGACCTCTCTCATTAACAAGGCATTTTCGCCCACAGAACTGCCGCTCACTGGATGTTTTTAGTTTTTTGCACAATTCTCTGTAAACTCTAGAGACTGTTAAATCCCTTACTGACATTAAAATCCCTTAAGATCAGCAGTTTCTGAGATACTCACACCACCCCGTCTGGCACCAACAATCATTCCACGGTCAAAGTCACTTAGATCACATTTCTTCCCCATTCAGATTTTTCGTCTGAACAACTGAACCTCTTGACCATGTCTGCATGCTTTTATGCATTGAGTTGCTGCCACATGATTGGCTGATTAGATAACTGCATTAACGAGCAGGTGTACAGGTGTACCTAATAAAGTGACCACTGAGCATATATATAATTGTATTTATTTTATTATAAGTACTTATATCTTTTTTATTTTATTATAAATGGGTGGTTTATGTATGGGGTGGTTCCAGGTTTTTTTTCCGTATTTTTTTTCTTCTAGTGTAGTCATATACACTATATGGCCAAAACTCAGTGGATACCCCTACTAATTATTGAGTTCAGGTGTTTCAGCCACACCCATTGCCAACAGGTGCATAAAATCCAGCCATGCAATCTCCACAGACAAATATTTAGAATTCAGAATGGTTCATAAAGAGCTCAGTGACTTTAAACATGGCACTGTCATAGGATGCCACCTTTGCCACAAGTCAGTTCGTGAAATTTCTGCCTTGGTCAACTGTAAGTGCTATTATTGTGAAGTGGAAGCACCTAGGAGCAACAACAGCTCAGCCACGAAGTGATGATCACTAATGATATGCAAAGTGTCCATCACCGAGCCGCTTTTTCCTTGCATGCCCTGCACCACTGGCTTTATGTGCACCCACACTGCCCTCTCATCGTGTCTCAGTGATGGCGAATTTGTGGCATATGACTGATTTTTATGTTACACCACAAGGTATAGCTGTCTCAGTGATGGCGAATTTGTTTTGGCATTTTATAAGATGAAATATGAGTGTCACAAAGGATGACAAAATGTGCCCCCTTCAATGGTAATGCTAGAAAAGTGAAAAATTTGGATATTTCAGAGATAAAAATCATGCCATCTGCCATCTTTCATGAATCCGATCAAAAATGTGTGGTTTCGCCTCCCGGGTGGTCTAGTGTAGTGTAATGGTTAGGGAGCTGGGCTTGTAACTCAGAGGTTGCAGGTTCAATTCCCAGGTGGGGCACTGCTGTTGTACCCTTGAGCAAGGTACTTAACCTGAATTGCTTCTGTAAAATATCCAGCTGTATAAATTGATTGTATGTAAAGTAATGTAAACTGTGTAAGTTGCTCTGGATAAGAGCGTCTGCTAAATGCCGTAAATGTAAATGTCTAGAGGTTACAACATTCTGCCCTGGCCACTGCGACCAGGGTTCAATTCCACTGGCCACACCAGAGTCGGCTCTGCCCGGGAGAGCCACCGGGGGCAGCAATTGATTGTCTGTCCCAGGGAGAGGGGAGGGTAGCCGACAGGAAGTTTGTTGTGCACAGGAGTGACTCTGTAGTACCGGAGTTAAGGTCGACAGCCTGGCGAGTGCCGTCTCAGAGCCTTTGTCACTGCCGGTCACAGGGCTACGGCAGCAAGCTCACAATATGAGGAGGGGATTGACATGAAAAATAGAGGGTGTAATTGGCTACTAAATTGGGGGAAAATGGGATAGAATCAGAAACAAATTCTTTAAAAAAATGAGTGGTTTCAATTAAACAGGGCAGCCCACAAGCGCAGACCAAAAGATCTGAAGTGAAAGATTATTTTTGGAGGAATGGTCAAAGACCCCCCAATATGTTGACCAATCTCATAAAACTCTATAGAAGACAACACATTAGTTTGATTGTTACAGGGGGATGGTGCACAAAGTACTGAAAGCAGGGGTGTGAATAAATGTGACACATATCTTTCTGGGGGAAAAAATGTTACTAAATATTACCAAAAATATTTTTATCTGAGCAATTATATTTGTATAAAATTATAAAATGTAACCTTTTTTAGCATAAAATATACAGAATTAAACTTACTTAAGTTATTGACTAATACAATTTTTCTTGAAAAACACGCAGGCATCAAAATGATTGGCACCCCTAATGATTATTTTGAATAAAACCAAACCAAGTTAAATCTACAATAAAATTATATTATATTTAAGTTAATCTCAGTCTTCAGGAACTGTATTGTGACCTTCCATCTCTCTAATTAATGAAAACACATATAAAATCTCTTATAACACACATATAAAATCCATCATCCATTACCATGGAGCCAAATAACTGTCAAATCAGAAGAGATGGTTGTTGACTTACCAAGTTAGGTAATGTGTACAAAAAAACATAAATGGTTAAACATACCACTAACCACTGTTAGTGTAACAATCAAAAGTTTCAAACATCTGGAACAGTTGCAAACTTTAGTTGCGTCTTGGGTTCGCAAAGCCTCAAAGTCAACCATGAGACACCACTTCCATACCAACAGGCTCTTTGAAAGAGTTGCATGAAGAAAGCCCCTACTGAGAGCAACCAGCAAATTCAAGCATCTGGAGTTTATCAAACGTCATTGGAACTATGAATGGAACTGTGTGCTATCAAGGATCTTGAAAGGTTCTGAGTGGAGGAATGGTGTACATGTTGGAAAATTACAATATATGTATTTGGTTTCTACAGTATTTTACTATTTAAGGGTGATAATAATTCTGGACCTGACTATCGGTCAGACACAATTAATTTTGACAATGTGGTACCTGTCAAATATTGTGTGGTACCTTGACAAATGCGTGTTGAAAGTTCAATAATACAATATCAGAAGCCTGGTTCAAAAACACTTCCTACTATTATTTTTCAGGAATAATTCCAACTTGTTACTAATAATATATTCCAGTATATTATGCGAGATGCAAGATAAACTGGAGACCTATAGTTTCCTAGATCTATTTGGTTTCCCTTATGTATTGGAATTATATTACCTTGCTTCCAGTCATCTGGTATTTCTCCAGTGTTTAAGGATTTACCCAAAAGGGCTTACTGTATATAGAAACATCTTGAGGCAACAATGTTTGCACAATGGTTGCCTAAAATGGTTTTGTATACCTTGGCGGTAATTCTACCATGCCGAGTAATATTCGGACCCTATGACTCCCATGAGATGGCTGCCCATACCATAACAGATCCACCACCATGTTTAAGAGCTGGGAACAATCAATGGAGGTTGAAGGCTTCCTTTGGCTTTCTCCAAACATAAACCCATCCAGATGTAGGGAAAATAGTCAAATATGACTCATCAGACCATATTACTACATTTACATTTACATTTTAAGCATTTAGCAGACGCTCTTATCCAGAGCGATAAGATGTGCATTAATACATGGTAGGAACAATCATAGTTAGCGCACGAGATCAGTACAGTAATACAGCAATAGACATCATTGCAGGCATCTGCGTACCATACCTGTAACACTGGGAAGGAAAAGGTTAGCATATTTTATTTTATTTTTTATTTCTTATTTTTTTGGAGTATAGTGTTGTATGGTGTAGAACAACTAAATAGGGGTGACGACAAATTAGCTAGATGGACAGAGTTCAGTGGTAGTGGAGTCTGAAGAGGTGGGTTTTGAGTCTTTCGCGGAAGATTGCAAGTGATTCCGTGGTCCTGACCGATTGCGGAAGGTCGTTCCACCAGCGAGGGATCAGGACAGAGAAGAGGCGAGACCGCGAGGAGCGGCTGCCAGGCGTCCGGAGGGATGGGGCAGTCAGTTTGCCAGAGGAGGCGGAGCGGAGGGGTCTGGGAGGGGTGTAGGGAGTGATGAGTGACTGGAGGTATGGGGGAGCAGATCACTTGAAAGGCAAGCACCAGTGACTTGAATGTGCCTGGAGCCAGTGCAGAGAGTAAAGGGGGTGCGTGGGTGAATGGTTGAACACCTCATTCTGGGTGCAGTGGCTTGATGGCACAGGCGGAAGGCCTGCCAGCAAGGAATTGCAGTAGTCTGAGATCACCAGGGCCTGGACCAGGAATTGAGTGGCCTCTTGGGTGAGGACGGTCGGATCTTCTGGATGTTGTGGAGGGAGAATCGGCAGGTCCGAGTGATCGCTGCAATATGGCTCGAGAAGCACAGCTGTCTATCTTCCACTGCTCAGAAGTCAAGGTTTCTGTGTCCATTACACTGGATTATGCATTGTTGCACATTGGCATGGGTTACAAGTGGTTTACAAATGACAGCCCTAGCATAAATATCAGCTTTGTGAAGCTCATGATGTACAGTTTTTGTTGAGACTAGGTCACAGAGGTGTAGATTCAGTTCTGTAGTCATTTTTGAGGCTGTGGTTTTTAGCAACTATCCCGTTAAGTGTTCATCTATCCTTCTCAACTTGCGACCACTGTTCATCTTTCCTGATGCAGTTTTTCCGTGTTTTGCATATTTTCAACATTGTTCATCTTGACATGTTAAATAAACTTACATGTTAGAAACTTACATATTAAAGTGCTGATTTAAAAACTTATTTTTTTGCAGAAACATATTGGTAAATAATATTGCCATTAATATGGAACACGTGTAGTTGCAATACTTAAATTGCTATAATTGCTAATGGTTTCAACGTCCGATGCTGGCCACGGCGACCGGGGTTCTGGCCGGGAGTGCCACCAGGGGCATTTTTCATTAGGTATTTCCAATACTTTGTCTATCCCCTGTATATGCCATATGTGTGCAAAGATTCAGACCTCTGTGACATACTAATGATTGAAAATGTGGTTGTTAATTGACTGCTATAGCACCACCAAGTGTCTGATAAGCCTCTTATTGAGGGTTTGGAGTTTTTCCATAGGCCCCTAACTGCCAACCAATCTGGTGAGTTTTGAACCATCATGAATGGAGATAGCAGTGCAAGAATAAGGATAAGAATAAAAATAAGAATACCAACAAAAAATAGGGTGCATCATACAATAGAATAAAAGTTAGATGTCAAGTTGTCATGCAATGGTTCTGGTTTTGGACCATTAGGATGTTTATATTTTAGGAGTCAAATAACTAAATCATTATAACTGGTGGGAGTGTTCAGTTTTTTTGTTTCTTTATCTCCCTTAACATGAACAAATATGAATTTGCTAGTCTGGAAATGATCTCATCTTAAATAATGTATAATATTTTGATACATACAGAATAATATACATTGTGTTTATTCAATCTTCAGATTATTTAATGAATTGCAGAGCCAGAGTTCTCTAATGGGAAATTATCCTATTCATTAAAACGGTAAAGACATCTGGGATTTTTTTACAGACAAACACTGTTCAATTGATCCCAGCTGAATTAGTTACACAAATACAATAAATAATTGCTATTGTTCTGATACATGTTTTAATTAAGTATAAATTAAGTGTAGGCCCTCAGATAAAAAGAAACCTTTGGGAGTGGGATGACTGGAATAAGTAATATGAGTTCAGTTCTTACCTCCAGTGCCATGCAGTCTGTAGACTAATACGTATCATGGTGACCATTTATGTCTTTGTCTATTGACCCATACATGTAACATCTACATACATGATAATCAGGACAAAACAATATAGCAAGAATTTTGAAGAATCTTAATTATTATGTCTTGGACTTAATCTTATAATATAGGTCCAAGTTGAAGGAAACCTTCAATTATTGACATTAAATGCTGCAAGGCCCACACTAAACATTCTCATCCAGCCTCTTTAAAACAAGTTCACTGCCATACTTTTTAGTGTTTTGAAACATAAATGGGGAGAGTAAGAAACACTGAACACCAGATTTCAGTAACTATATTGTAAAAGATCTGCACTCAAGTTTTTCATCAAAGATGAGACTAAATATTCATATTTCTGGCAAACTACCTTCCTCAGTGGTGTTATTTGCTGTTCTTGTAAAAATATTTTAACATTAGGATGGCAAAATGCAGTTGCAATCTTACTAAAAGCTGCCTGAAGTTCAGATGCCAGTTCAGACACCTCACAGAGAAAACACAGGAACAAAACAAGAAGGCACAATTAGTTGCATGTGAAAAAATGTAAAAATGTGACCCAGGAGTGGGCTGTTAATTATTAATGACATTTACATTTACATTTTAGGCATTTAGCAGAGATGCATTTATACATGGTAAGAGCAACTTGAGACAAAAAGTGCATTTTCACATGGAAAGATTCAACATGGTTAAGATGAACAGGGGAGCTGTAAAGATCAAAACATTTGTAGTGGAACTTTTCAGCATCCTGCTCCTCTAGATGAGGACATCTGTTTCATCATGAAAAAGCATTGAAATATTATTCTAAAATGATGAGAGCTCTGGACTGGACACTCCACTACAATCACTACCACTCGTATTAACCTACCTAGAGTAATTTATTATATACTTATATACTTTCAAGAATTGTTATGTAATATTCTTAATGGTATGATAATAATAATTATATAATAATGATAACAATACATACATATATACATAAATATTCAATAATTCAGATAATATTTGATAAGCTGCATCCCATGTTTGAATCGTAGGACAGGTTTTATTAATACATGCAACAGAACAAAATAATGTTCTTAACAATATAAAATTTGTAAGAAAACCTTGTTAGGGCATATGTGAAATTCAAGATTTCGATGCTCATTTAAATTTCCTATCTTTTTCGGCTTTTGATCAAAACCTTAAATTTTTTACTTAAAACTTGGTTTTGGGGATTTTATTTTATTTTCAGAGTTTTTACACTGAGAGGTTATATTATAGATGCATTATGCAACATACAATAATCACCACTTTGCTCAAACTTGAACAACCCGACAAAATTAAGTTTGGGGGTCTCAGTTTACCATAAACATGATTATTGAACTGACACCAGTGCTACCTACCTACCACTGCGCAGAGTTGATCCGTGGATGTTCTCTGTCACAATGTGTTAACGATTAGGTTAATTTCAGATTTAAAATGGGTTTTCTTGTATTGTTACTGATATAATGTCGACGTTTGGATTAAAATGGAATGAGGACAAGTTGTTTTGAAAAAAGGGAGGGACTGAAGTTTGTATGGAACACTGAACGATGATTGGTATAGATGTTAGTAGGCCGTAGCCAGGTGTTAAATTGCCTAGCTATGTGACAACTGCCAGCAGATGGTGCATGCAATTCCCGACCTGTTAGATGCAACCCCCAGCTTGTATAGGTGGCTAGCTGGCTATGAAATGGCTGTTCAGCTGTGAAATCAATAGCTACCTACCAAGCTAGCCAAGTACATACATACACAGAAGTGGCCAACATTAGCTAGTTATTAGAAACCGCAGGTGCAGTAGCTAGCCAGCTATGCAAGTAGAACAGCAGCTAGCTAGCATTCGGCAGGTAACGTTATGCACGATAATGCCCAACAGGCAGCTAGTAGTTAGCCAATTATTTGAATGATTAGCCTCGATCAATTCAAGACATTTCCATTCAATGATGACATTTTGTTCTGGCCAATGTGTGGTTTTACAAACTCCTAGAGAGTATTATCGCAGCTAATTCTAGCTTGTTTTCTGTCCGTCCCCTTACCATAATAGTTGCCAGATGCCTAGCACTCCTTTTGATGGTGTTCTGGCTGTTATTATTTAGAACATTGGATGTAGGTGCCAAAGTTTGCTGGCATTGTCAAAAAAAAACTTTTGGTAGCTCATCATTTAAAGTCAATGGGCCCATGCATCTGGTAAATTATGATTTTAACAAAAATTAAAACACCTACAAAGTTAAGTCACACTAAGGTTGGTGTAGGACATCCGTACCAACATTTGTATGCAGCATATTTTTTGGTCAGTGCTGTTAATATTTAGGTAGTCTTGACAAAATTATTATAATTTTTTTTACGTGGTTTTGAATGGTAGCCGTTCTACCGCCAAACCCTAATACATATTAGAAAACAAACATACCGTATATCCTATATGAGAGGTGCAAATGCTGAATATTTGTTGAGAGTTGAAATAAATTGTTTATAACTTGAAATGAAACAAATATTGTATAACTTTGTATTCCAATTGTTATTATATAACATTTCTATACCACCAGCACTCAATCTGATCTTTACATTTAACATACACTTTATGTGATATTTTCACACATTGATCAACAGGGCCGTGCACAGACATTTTGGGGGGCTGGGGTTATAGCCAAAAAAAGGGCACAACCCCTCACGCCAAAAATAATGGATGAGACTAAATTAGAATTACATTCACACACGGTTTATTCCAGGAACAGGATTACAATAACAGCAGAAGCAAACATATTAACAATAAATAACCTACATAGCACAGCCCACTGTTGAATTTGACTTCAGTTTTGTAAGTGGAGAAATTGAGATTACTATCAACGAACATAACTGGCTTTTATTGTATGAAACATATAAATACCTGGTCAGGGAAGACAAAGATTGAATGTTCACCATCGGGAATTAATTAACGTTAACGTAACTTATTCCACGAACTAGCATAGTATTCCAACAACAAGCTTAGCGTGCACGGCAGCAGGGTTATTAATATTTTTGCTGGGTAAGTAGCCAACTTTTTTGTGATTATAATGATCATTTAAAACACACACATAGATCCACGAGGGCACTTTCTGAATGGAGGGGCAAAGTGGCAGGGGCTTGAGCTCCGTTGAGCCCTACCTGTGCACGTGCCTGTTGATCACACACATAGGGCCAGGTTTACTAAGATAGTCACAGCGCAAAGATGGTCACTATTTTGTTGCGGCTATTTTGCGGTCGCAAATAGCGACACATTAACGACCAATTTAGTAAGACTGGTTCTAATTACACAATCAAAGAAATGAAACGCCCTCATTGAAAATTTGAGGTACGATACACCCATAAAAAGGGTCCAACATGGCACACTTACATGTCCAGATCAAGTCAAGAAATGGATATGCAGGAACCAGGCACAAGTAGCTAGGGTACAACGAGAAAAAATAAAAAAATTACATCGAGGTACAGCGACACAACGCCTTATTCCAGCATAGGAAAACAACAGCAAAAGAGAAGATCATTTTTTTGACTAACATCTTGAAATAAATAAATAAATAAATAATTAGAAAAGATGGCATGATCCTAGATGGCATACAAAAGATTAACCGTCTTACAACATAATGCAGGCAAAAGAAACAGGCAGTAGTCCTACCAAGGAAGGCAATTTAACAGCTATAGAAGAACCTTGGTGACCTTGGGGCATATATTGAGGTCACTGGAAAGAATTTCTTGTGCATTGGAAAGCAACACATGTTCCCACGCCAGCACAGGCCACAGCTCCCATGTATCCCCCGCCACACAAATGTGGGTGAGCAAAACACCCCAGAAATGATGGATCTGTAATTTTGTGCAGCCCTTATTTTTTATGATAAACCTATATTTATTTTTTAATGTGCGTTTTGACTACACTTTTAGTTTGAGCCATTCATCATTCATTCAAATCTTTACAAACAAAAATGATGTGCTTTTGTTCAAGGGGTGGGTGTCTAATGCAAACATGTATTGCACATTGGGCATAAGAGGGGGAAGTCGGAGTAGCCAGTCCACTTAAAAAAAGCTCTGAATAACATCTGCACGTCTTCCCTCTTTGGCACGCCATGGTAGTGGTGGTGCTCCAGGCAGCTCCTCTTCCTCATCATCTTCCTCCTCCAGCTCTTCGGCAACAAGGTCCTGTTCCTGCATTCAGCTTTGTATCGCTACGTTGTGCAAAATATAGCAAGCGACAACAATTTTGCAAACCTTGCCAGGGCTATAGAGCAACGTTCTGCCATTGCGATCTAAGCAGCGGAAGCGCATCTTGTGTACTCCAAAGGTTTGCTCAATCAGAGCCCTGGTTGTAATGTGTGCCTTGTTGTAGCTGTCGTCTGCTCATGACCTGGATTCATTACCGGCATCAGGATCCAGGGCTGAAGGGGGTAGCCCCTGTCACCTTTCAGATAAAACATTGTAGTAAACAATACGTATTACATATAGGATATATATGAAAAATTCTGACACAGTATTTTCAAGGCCTTACCTAACAGCCAGCTTCCTCTGTAGTCCCCATTGCGTAGCCGTCTGTAGATACAGCCAATCCTGAAAATAAAGCTTTTGTGACATGAACCGGGGTACTTCGCAACATTTGTGATTATATGTTTTGCATTACACACAGCCTGTACATTCATGGAATATGTGTGCTTTCTATTTCAGAACACGTGTTCATTGTGCGATGGTGGAACAAGCGGAATGTGAGTGCAGTCGATTGCACCAATGATGTCGGGAAAGTTAGCCACATTGTCTTCTGGCTAGTGTAAAATATATGTAATGGTGCACTCTCTGGCACAACAACAAAACAAAAGGCAGATTGGAATATTCCTGCAACACAAGCAATTGTACTTTGAAAAGATCCGGATGCAAGGAAATGTGAAGTTGGGAGAAACTTTACTGTAGCCGGCATGGAATTTTATCTTTGGGTGCATTGCTCAAGTTACTTTTTATATCCTCCAGCAGTGGTGGGCCGTCAGGGCCTGCAAGGCCTTCTCTGCTGGCCTAAAAAATATCTGAATCACAGACTGATGTTAATTATATTTTTTCCATGAATACTTATTAAATCATTCCAAATGGTCTGTCCGCTTCCTTTCATAGCTTTTTCATAGCATTTAACCAATCACATTTCAGCTATCATTTGTTGCCAGGGTCAAATAAATCTGCCTGGAGGCCTTCACAATCAGTTCTGCAGGCCCTGTAGCATAAAATAAGTGTTGATCAAACTCTTGCTTCAACCAATCAGATTTTGAGTTGGGGACACGAAGGCCTTCTAGAAGGCCTAGGTAACGTCAGCGTATTCACACCCTTTGATTGGATATTCAGAGAGTGTCTGACTATGATGTAATGTGATTGGTTAAATGCTTTAATATGAAAATACACGTCTGGAAGCAGCGCAATCAGGGGAAAAGCTATGAAAGGAAGCGGACAGACCATTTGGAATTATTTAATAAGTATTCATGGACAAAATATAATTAACATCAGTCTGTGATTCAGACATTTGAGCGGACATTTTCAGCCCTAAAGCGAATTAAAACTTATGCCAGAAATACGACAGGGCAGGCTCGACTTTCAGCATTAGCTTCGATGGCGATAGAAAAGGACTTCTTGATGGAACTGAAACACACGGATAATCTGTACGACAGAGTAATTGAACTCTTTTTGAGGAAAGAAAGGGGGATGGATTTTGTGTACAAATAATAAGGATTTTTGGTGAGTAAAATGTTGCTATTTTCCTAAATAATATTGCAATTTTATGAGGTTATTATTGATGTTTTTTATGTGTGTCGCAGCTGTAGCACCCCGGGTTTGTTTCTTCAGTAAAGGCATTTATTCTGGATACACGAGTTATCTATCTTCGATGCAACGGCAACGGGTGTCTGTTCGGTTTGTTTTTGCACTTTGTTTATTTATCTTTCTTCAGTCATGTTTCATTCTCGTTCTGTTCCACGTCTGTCATTGTTCCTGTTCGAGTTCCTCTCCTTGTCTTGTCATGCACTTCGGGAAATTCTATGTTTCGGTTTTTTAGGGAGGAGGAGGAACGCATAAAGAAATCTGCGTGCGAATAAAGCGGAATGTGAGAAGCGTACAGAGATAGGACGAGAGAGAATGACAGCGATAGTTAGAAGCGTGAGATAATTAGTGATTAGTAGTGTTAGTAACTTAATCTAAATCCCTAATGTTAGTAGATTTGTTGGTTAGTACTATATACATCTAACTAATATATACAAAGTGTAATTAGAAAGTAAGAAGGAAGTAAAACGAGATTAGAAATGAAGACGGAAAAACCGAAACATAGAATTTCCTGAAGTGCATGACAGAACGAGAATGAAACATGACTGAAGAAAGATAAATAAACAAAGTGCAAAAACAAACCGAACAGACACTCAAAACATAACAATAAGATGGCTTTTATAGCCATAAAATAGTTATTGAGGGGTGGATTGATTCAGACGGAGCACTACTGAAGGCCTAGGTGTAAAATGCAGTCTCCAGTAATGCAATTATTGTGTGACTTTGTAACCTATATCGCTTCACTATTTGCTCTTAAGTTAATTGAAAGAGGGTGATTCTTAGATGGAAGACCCTCTCCTGTCCAATTCTGTTGTCTTCTCCTGGCTCTGATGACTGTGGCCATGTTTGGGAGAGAAAACTGCTTACTGACATATCTTTTATAGACTGTGACCTAGGCTCAATGCTCAAAATATTGCCAGCTTTCATGGGTTCTTAAAATTCCCATGCAAAGAGGAGAGTTGCAATTCAGGCATGCCTTAGTAAATCAAACGTAATACTTAATTGGCCTAATTTACAGAATTAGTTTTAGCACGTTCATCCCAGGTATACATATGCAGGAACAGATGTGACTATGCATCTAAAGGAAAGACACAGAGTGACGTAACCCCTGGAAATGACATCCTAATAGCAGTTTAACCCCTTGCAACCTTTTAGTAAATCTGATGTAGATATTGCGACTTTGTAGCAACTGCTTATGCATTTGAAGAGCAGTCGCAATCCTTTAGTAAATCTGGCCCATAATGTTTGAAAGAACACATTATTTTGGGGCGGCAAGATGAAGAAGCTCAGTGTCAAATGCAACATTTTCAACATATATTATAGAATAAAATATTTTCTATCTTCTATTAAAAAAAGTTTTTGTTATTGAAGTTACTTCATGTCTCTTAGTTCACATGGTCTAATAAATGATTTTGTGTATCTTGTAAAATGGTAATAGTAAAACAACTTAATTCATAAGCTACAATAAAACAATTCTACCTGTTTTGTTATCATTTCATCATTTTTCTGATACCATTAAATATTGATTGGCTTTATAGTGGTTCTGAAACCAAAAGTGAAATAGTATTTAAAAAGGGGCCTGAACATCTGGTCTCTCAACCCATATATGAGTGGGCTCAGGCATCTTGGGAGGATAATCAGGCCCAGGAACAGGATATACTGTACATTTAAGCTAGACATTACATCCAAGTGTGCATGTGCCACTACATTAATGGTGTCATATAAAAAGGATGAGAGACTAAGCCCCAGCTGAATCAGATGCAGTAACACTGTCTTATGTGCCTTAGCAACTGCACCTCTATCTGAGGAAACAGACCTGGCTGCCACAACAATACTAATGTATGTGTAGATAATGATGATCCCCACTGACAGGAAGTATATGATTGTGAATGCATTATTTATGTCTATATGCACCTCCAGGTCAAATAATATGGATGTCGAACAAAGCCCCCATAAAGAGATAAACGATGATCCAGTGATCGCGAACACAATCAGGTCAGTCAGAGAGCGCATTGAGCCCAGAGCCCACACAATGGTGATGGCTATGCCTGTCTTTCTACATGTGGCAATCTCAGCGTGCCTCAGGGGGAAGCAAATGGCAACATACCGCTCCAGAGACATCACAGCCAAGTTGAGCGGGGAGATACGGGTAATGACACCTCCAACGAGCACCACAATGAAACATGCTAGGCCACTGATGTACACTCTCAACACAGCAAATATATAAAACAGCAAACAGAATAGCAGGTGCAGAGAGTCTGCAAACAGCATGTTGGTGAACAGGATGTAGCGGGGGGTCTCTCGGAAGGTGGGCTTGCTCCTCAGGGTGACCAGCATGACAATGTTGATGTAGAGGAAGATGAAACATGGTGTCGTGGAAATTATGGCTTTAACTGGTAACCCCTTATTCACTCTTAAGCCTGTGACGTTGTTGGTGAAAACTGTGATGTTTTCCATAGTTGAGCTGAGCCTGGTGAGAGACAATAAAGGAAATTGTTGATACTTTGTAAATAATGTTGTCTCTTCTCTCTGTTATATCTGGCATGATCGCTCACAAAGAACAAAGGGAATTTGTGGCTGTGATATAGTGAGAATCCCTCTTAGCTGTTTTCTAATACACATGATAAATAATGCAAATTTGAATCAAATATCAAGTACATATGCTTGAACACAAAGTATATGCACTGCAAAAGGCCAGGTTCTAGCAACAGTAGGCATCATTTTTTAATTCAAATATTGCTAAGTGGACATAAAAAAATTGGTAGCGATCAGAGCTTCTGTGAGACCATGATTGCCTCCTATTCCGCATTGTAAATTCTTAGCATCACTCAGATTCCATGTTTGCAAATAATTGATCTCAGAGCCATAACTTGGCTCTGATTAGTCTGGTGTTGGCAACTCTGGAGTCATGAGCAATCATTTGTAATTTGTTATAGTTTTATTAGTTTATTCAGTTGTACAGCTATTGATTCTCATGCAAGTAGACAGCCAAGCATAGCCTACATTGTTAAATGTTCGCATTAACCAGCATGGGGCAATATCAAATTCTATGGGTGTCACTGATGGATTTTGTGGTTATTTGGTTTCGATTGAGACTGTTTTTGCAATTCACATCTATTGCCACAATAGTGTTTTATTACACACTGCCAGTTTAAGCAGAACATTGACATTGGGTACATTTAAAATAGGAAAGCACTGTGATTCATCAATATATCTCATCACAGAATCTCTTTGTGATTTTATTTATTTTGATATTGTAATACCAAATGTCTTGGCTGAAAGTACCACAATATTTTTTTCCATTAATTATTATATGCAATATAACCTGTTTTGTACACATGCACTTTTCTTTTCCAAATAATATTCTAAAGACAAAGTTTAACATTGCACTATAAATGAACAGTGTTTCTGTGTTACGAATTATTTGTTTCCTTCAGAACATGCTCTTCCAAACATTTTTTACCACATGAGTACAAAGCAGTTGCTGTTGTTGCTGGTGTATATAAAGTGAATAGATAACATTTTAATTAGTTATCATTTGCTTTAGTAAGATGAACTGTACGCTGATGGTGGCCAACCCATAACTGTCCTGTAAGAGGGAAACTTACTTTTGTGAAACCTGTATTCTCATATCATTTAATATTTGGAAAAGCATGATCTTAGCTATAAATACAAATTGTGATACTCATGAATACATCAGTTTGCCAGGCAAGAATTCATTCATTTCAAGAGTTCCAAATTGTCATGCTTTAAGTATAACTTGAGACAGCACTTTGCAAAAAATCATGTTATTATCAACATCAGTTTGTGAACAACAATAGAGTAGTATTACATTAACAGTTGTGTAAGAACATTGCATAAGTACATCACTGAAGTATCTCTTACAAAAGCAATTAAACCACAGATTTACTCACTGTAAAGAACAAGTCTTTGCAGAACTGTGACCAGGTATCTTCCTGTGATTGAAACGGGCAGAAAACTGTTAGTGCCAACTAAAATCCTTCTAATATCAGCCATACACAGGGCCATGAGACCTCTGACATCATCATGTGACATCACAGCTACAAACAAAACAGGCTAATTAGTGAGGAGCAAGTTTCATCACTTTTGAGCAGTATTGCATTGTCAAAACTTGTCTTTAATGATTTAACATTGATAGATACCTCTGTCTTTTGTAAATGTCTAAAATGATAAAACAGCACTTATTCAATTACTTTTGTGTATTCAATTGTGTGTTGTGTGTGTGTGTGTGTGTGTGTGTGTGTGTATGTGTGTGTGATTGAATTGTGGATATGACAGAAGCTTTGCTGAGGAATACCACAGGTCAGTCTCCCAATATGTCAGCCTTATTGCTCAAAAGTGACTCTCTAGTTGATTGGGTGTCTGCAATAATACTGGAATACCTCAGGAGGGTCATGATCCACAACAACATGGATATCTCTGCCAGCAAACATACAGAGTTCTACTAGTGGCCTGCCTGTCACAGCTCAGTCCACTAGCATTTTGCAAATAGGCAATACAGGTTTCCTCTAGCGGACAGTTGAGGCGAGCTAGAAAATAGTTGGTGAATGGTCCAGCCACTACCGCTAGGTGCTTGCTTGTACTTGGCTGTAGCTTTTAGTGTTCAAGCTAAGGCATCACTCTAGGGAATGACTGAACATACTTAAAAATATATATTTGGACAGGTTTAAGGCTTTAAAATAAGGACAGTTTTATAAATGGGTTAACAAGGCATAGTAACATTAGTAGCATGAAAGCTAGTTCAAGTCTGATACGGTTGACTGCAGTTGAATACAGCATGGTAGTTAGAAAGCTATCTGAAACTGAAATTGAGTCACTGTTTGCCGAAAGCTCAAGAGGTATATTTAAATTTGAAAAACAAGCTTTAGTAGTACTACTACTGTAGTTAATGTCTACAACTACACAGTCTAGCAGTAGAGGTGGTTTGTCAAATTCAGACAGTATGTCAGTGATGTTTTAGGTGTGGAACCAAGTGCAGGTGAGAGAGACCCAGAATGCGGAGATGCGTTTAAGATATTTATTATCCTTAAAGCTGTCAGGAAACGAAAGCAAAACTGTGTCTGCGAAAACACGTAATACAACAAACAAAACAAACCAAAATAACAAACGATCAGGAACAAACAAAACTAGCTAAACAGTAAATCCAAAACGTATTCCAAAACACGGAATAAACTAAACACAGGAACTCTAAGAAAGAAACAAACAAGAACAAGAACAAACTTTTAGAGGAGGCAAAAACACCAAACAACAGCGGGTAAGTCAAAGTAATGCAAGACAGTGTTCAAGCGACAAACAGCAAACGCCAGCCAGTTAAATATCCTCCCAGTTAACCCTCTGAGGTCCGTGCTAAGCTTTTAGATGTTTTTTGATTTTGGCATGGTCTGATATTTATCTCAATTTCATCAATTTAACACACACTTACTCCAAAGTTTTTGATATTTTTATTTGAAGGACAATCACAGCTACATTTGTATGCCATCAATAGTTTGGTCAGTATCATATGCAGCTTGTAAATAGATCTACAAACACACAAGTTAAAAATAGTAAATTTTTCTGCTGTCACAAAAGTTGTGAAAGCACACACTAAACTATAGTGACGAATTGTTTTGCCAATGTGCGTTTGTTCATCAAGGTCTTGGTTATGTAAGGGTGTGAAAACAGTTTAGCACATCTGAGATCTAAATAGCTAAAAACCAGTTTTTATCAGAACTGGTCACATTTATTTCAGGCTGTGGGAGGGCTAAATGCTAAATACCTGAATATTCATTATTCATTGTCCACACCTCTAAGATCTGTCAGATGGGCCATCTCACTGGGCCATCAGTGTTATATTCTGAGTTCCTGTTCTGTTGTTTTTGGTCTTTGTTTATTTTTCATTCAGTCCTTATTCATTATTCTTTATCCAGTATTGCATTTTCCCTGTTCTGTCACGTTCTGCTCCCTGTCTGTCCTTGTTCCGTTTATTTCGAGATCCACTCCTTGTCTTGTCATGCACTTCGGGAGTTTATACTTTTCGGGTTTTTTCCGCCTTCGCTTATTATCGCGTTTTCTTCCTTCTTACTTTCTAGATTTCACTTTGTATATATTAGGTAGATGTGTATAGTACTAACCAACTAATCTACTAACGTTAGGGATTTAGATTAAGTTACTAACACGCGGAATATGTTTGGCGTCACAAGACGCGAATTCATATTTTCACGAGTATTTGAAAACAAGCGAAATAAATAACATTTTAGGCTGTTTGAAAAGTATTCTTCCATAGATCTTGTGTGCATATTGCAATTTGTTACGTTGCAACACGCGGAATATGTAGTCACAAGACGCGGAATTCATATATTGAATATATATACGAGTATTTGATAACATGGCAAATCAAATATAGTTACTTACTCTTCGTCAGTTATTGTCTTCGTCGCTTTTCATCAATACTCTCCAAACACTGCAGCGCAGAAAATCTTTCCATCTTGAATAAAATTGTATGTCTGTATAAAATCTTGCTTCAAATTGTCGGGACAGTTTATGTGTTTACGCCGGCGTTTTCACACATGGCCCCACGCCCCTCCCCACACCTCCCGAAACTCGCACCTAGTTACCATGTCAATAGAAGGGGACGTTACTACCAGGTAAAAAAGAGAGTAAAAGGCAAGGTTTACTTTTGGTCTAATTAACCTAATTTAAAATCCCATTTGATTTGCCAGTGCTCAAATCGGAAAGTCGCGATTCTAAGGTTTCTGTCAATGTTTTTGTCGCGTGTGTATGATAAAATATCGCGAAGTTAGAAATAGTAATATACTTTTATTGCTGCTGGGAGCAGCGCCGCTCCCGTCGACCTCAGGGGGTTAAGTATTCACAGCTGTCAGTCATGACCTTGATTGGCTTTGTGCATTCCTGGGATGTCTTTTACTTTTCCTGATTGGGGCTTGGGGGAAATGCCTGTTTGCTGGTTGGATCGTGACACAGTAATATTAGCTTGTAGCTAGTTCTTACCTAGTAGTTAAACTAACCTTAGATAATTTTGGGAACTACTCGAGTTTGAAGCAAACCAGTGTAGGCAACCTGGAATAATAATAAGAGGAATTGAATAATTTTGTAGAAGAACAATAGCTTGCAGCCTTCAGCAAGTGTCCATAGATTATCACCAGACATTATATCACAATATTATCAACAGTTGTCTATACCTGTACTTTCTATGAAGGAAATGTATGTATATCTATGGTAAAACCTGTAATTGCTTTGATTACACTGAAAGGTGTCATGGGTAGGTCAATTGCAGCCACTGGAGGATTATGCAACTGGTGACCACTTAATTAGTTATTTTATCATCACAAATTTACAGTCATAATGCCACATAACAGAGGTAAGGAGTTTAACTTTGGGATGTCAATGGGCTTAATCACCCAGGTAGGAGGAATAAGGTGCTTGTGCACCTCAGACAATTGGAAGTTGGGTTTACTCTCTTACAGTAGGCACAACCTTTCTGTGACAGTGATAATAAAGCATTTGGTTTTGATAAGGCATAATTGCGTATGTTTGGGTTCATACTGTGTTAGGTTTATCAGTCAGGCCATGTTGTGTATTTTTATGTTTCTTCCTCTGGTATTATATGAGAGATGCTCTGTAAAAGTAAGACTTAAAAGATCAAAGATAAAATGCATGTTTTGTCTGTACTTTCTCTATGAATACTTAGTCTGTGTAATTCTCTCAATTGTCTGATTGTCTGATTACCATACATTTCAAGATGTTTCCTTTCATGTGTTTGTACCTCTTACTTCATACCTTCCATAACTGCTCAATTTCGACATGGACATAGACACTAGGTGGACATGGGAAAAAATGGCAAATGTATCAGTTCAAAGCTAGCCTATGGCAGCTCAGCAGTTGTATTTAGCAACTGGCTAAAATGAGACCGCGTGAATACTATGATACAAAATAAACCTTATTTTATTAGACAAAAACAAATATCTCATTTTATTTACAGGTGTGAAAAGGAAACATGAGTAAATGAAGGGTTCAGGTGGCTGTTATGCTGTTGGGTGCATTTTCCTGCATTGTTAAGGTCCTTAGAGGGCAAGTTAAATGACAATAATGACAAAGCCATTCTGGTGATCACCTTCATCCTATAGTGAAGCATTTATATCCTGATGGGGGTGGCTTCTTCCAGGATGACAATGCCCCATCAATAGGGCACTAAATGGTTTGATGAGCATGACGATGTGACTGAGATCTGGTCTCAGTCACCAGATCTCAACCCAATTGAACAATTATTTAGCTAACCCGACTGATACCCGGGGCTGGGCCGAATGGACTGCCTCACTAAAACGTGTTTCCCCTGAGATTTCTTCCCACTGGGGAGTTTTTTGCTGGAGTGTTTTTCTCTTTCCACTGGGGAGATTTTTTTGCCTCACTTTCTGCTTTTTGGGGGTTCAGGCCTGGTATGTTCTTGTTTTCATATCTTCTGTTTTCTTTAAAGTGTCTTTGTGACAATTATTTGTATAAATAAACTGCACTTATATGCTCTCATTTAATGTTCACTTGAACACAAACCCCTCATGTATCCTACATGTAAAATATACTTATTTGATTTAATATAATAATTACTACACAGGATACCAATTATCAATTAAATCACTGAATTTGTTGATAAGCAGAGCAATCTGGTGCATCAACCTTCATAAAAATATACAAATCAAAATTTAGTTAAAATTAAGAACTGTTTACTAAGTTACAACACTTAGACAAAGACAACATATTCAATAATAATATCTACAGATGTAGGTTCAACTGCCTTAACAAATACTAAATCCTAGACATAAAAATTACATTTAACAATAACGCAGAGATGAAATGGAAGAAAAAAATACTACCCAAGATTGTCTCTCTCGAAATGCAAACACACGCAGTGTGAGCTGGGACCACATCTCCCAAGAATGCAGGAATGTGTGGAATCACCCTTGAATTGCTAGAAGCTGAAAAACAACTTGAGCTCAAGTCATCAACAGGTCATCCTTTAAGTGTTTGGAGAAGGGGGAGAGGGGGTTGGCCCATGGATGATTAATTTATGATTTGGGGGACAGCCCAGCACAAGCCAGGTTCAGACCCCTTTTTATATTTTTGTTTTGGGTTACTTGCTACCAGGGTTGGGAGGGTTACTTTGTAAATGTAATTAGTGCCTGAATACTGATTACACGGCTCTGAAAGTAATCCGATACGAATACAGTTACATGTCTCAAAAAAGTAACGTATTCAGATTACTTTTAGAATACTTTTGGATTACTTACTTTTTCCATCACAGATGGGTATGTTTTGGGGTACAGGAGACATTGGGAAGCTGTTATATAGCCAAAGGTGGTGCTGCGTAGTACTAAAAGGGTGCTCAAACTTTTGCACACGACATGTTCACTTTTTAATTTTATCAATAATACATTTAAATAGTTATTATGCATTACACTTTGAAAAAGCTTCTGTTCATTTAATAATAAATACTAATAAATTTGAGATGTCAATTTAGCTAAATATATGCAACATTGTATCTGCATTTTTTGTTGTAGTCATCATCATTAACATGTTATGGAATTAGAATGGACAGATTAAAAATTGATCATAATAAAAAGCAAAGGGAAATTGAAAGGCAAGTTCTTTTACTGTTTTGATGGCTCATCATGAGCATAACTCAAACACAGCATCTGAAACAATGTAATAACTTTTGAAACTTTTTTTGGCACTGGAATAACAGCGACTTAAGGGATATGGCTTAGAAAAGTGCCAGTGTTGGCGGGCTGTGTAGCGGCGAATGCTCGGCAGTGCATAACGTAACTGACGTATAGTAGGGTACAATTGGCTACCAAATTGGGAGAAAACTGGGAAAAATAAAAAGAATAAAATAAAATGTAATTGTTTCAACAATAAAGAAAGCAGTATTAAATTAGCAGAGCAGTTAACGCGATACCTCAAACCGTAGGCTAAGGTCAGGTAACAGCAAATTACTGCAGAACTGTGTTCATTAAGCTGAAGGTTAGCTAACGTCGACTTACTCCAAGTGCTTTTTAAGATTCGAAGTCGAGTCCTTTGATGCCGACAGTATCTTTATTCCTGGAAGACACAAGGTACACTGGACCGACAGATTTTTCTTATGTTCTTCTTTAAACTGGAAATTGTGTCGATAACGCCACAAACTAAAAGCTGACTTTTCTTCCATCTTGTCGCTATCAATGTTTGTCTGAGTGTGGGCGTGCGCATTTCCTTAAACGCATTTTTTTTAACGCATTTTTTTGGTTCTGTGCAGCGGCTGTTGTTTTCGTGAGCTGTGTGATGATCATCATGTAGGCGTGATAATTTCATGCTCTAGCTTTAGTAATGAATATCAGCTCATTAATGTTTGTAAGGAAAACTTTCCACCAAGAATTCCAATAAGTATTCCAAAATGTATTCACTTCAGGTTTATTAAAGTAACTGTATTCAGATTACTCGTTTTACAGTTACTTGATTTTTGTATTCTGATTACGTAATGCCGTTACATGTATTCCGTTACAACCCAACCCTGCTTGCTACCACACGATATCTTTTCAAGGTAATTGTTGGAATTATCCTCTCATGATTAGAATCGTGGTGACACAAAATGGCCTGGAGAGAACAGCTTGGTTTATACTGAGATATGGTTGAGCTGATATTTGGAGAGACATAATATGCTCAGGCAAGGAATATTGCTACCATGTGACAAGGCCAATTGCAATACCTTGGACCTCCGCTTTTAATTTGATGGGCCTACATTTTAGTATAAACCCAAAATTGTGGTGTGACACATAGGCATGTAAGTTTGGTGTGCTGATCCAATATGGACTAGGCTGGTGCCAAAATGACATGCCTAAATGCCCTAGTTTCACTCAAGGAGTAATAAACAGAGCACCATGTTTGTTGATGAGCATTTGGGTTAGGCCAGGCCATATTATGTTTGCCTGCGCAGGATCACAAAAATGCACCTCCCCGACATTCCCTCTCTTGTGAAAGATTACTTAACCCCAGATTTGAGGATTAATTTTGAACACAATCTGGAATAATGCATTTGGGGGAAAAACAACATTAGCACAACATTAGCACAGTATGGAACAATTTACAGCACAATGGGAAAGACATAGGGGAGGAAGGTTACAAAACAAACACAAACATAACAGCAAACATGTAATAAAAATGACCACCAACAGTACAAAATGAATCATCTAGTCCTTGTTTTGTCCCAAGATACTGAGGTGAGGTGTTGAGACATTATGAATCTCTCCTGGATACTTCTCCTTGCTGCTGCTGTTGCAAACCCTAAGACAGTCTCTTCTTTCTCCAGTGTCATATTATCAGGCACAATGTTCATTGCACACCCTTAGACAGCATGCAAATGACTTCCCCCAGTGGTCATTGCAGTTTTCTAATATAATATATATGCTATTTAGCAGACACTTATATCCAAAGCAAGTTCCAGTAGTGAATGCATACATTTGTCAGTATATGTGGTCACTATTGGACTAGTCATTCTCTGACTTGGAACAATGATCTGTACTCAGTCTCCCTGATCAATTCTGCACAGCATGCAGAGATTCTGTCTCCTGTGAGAGAAATCCAGATGGCATGGATTCAGTTGAACTTCAACCTCTGGGACGTTATGGCTTTTAACTCACTGCATCAAGTGAAGGGGAACAATCAAAGATAGCACTGCATGCCCCAGGGTGTATCAGCCCATTCAGGGGAACTTTTTGCAGTCCACATAATTGCCAAGCCATGAATGATCAATGAAGGCACTGTGTTTGTTTATGAGCATTTAGGTTTGCCTGGGTCATATTCTATTTGCCTGCGCAGGATCACAAAATGCACCTCCCCGACAGACTTGTAGAATCTATGGCAAGGCACATTGAAACTGTTCTGTAGTGTGGTGGCTTGTGGTGGCTCAACGCCATATTAAGACACTTTATGTTGATGGTTCCGTTATTTTGGCAGTTACTAGTACATTATGTCAATGTATTAATTATATCATCAATACATACATATAATACATTTAGCTAATTTTACAATTTGCTAGTTTACCGGTCCTACTGCTATCCTATTGCTATTCTAGCAAGTCCTAAAAGAGACTTCGAGCCATTGGTAAAATGAAATTAAAAAAGTTATTGTTAAACAGTTTGTTCCAGTAAACAAGTGCACTTGTTTGACTTGGCTTAGTGTAATTTTAAGGGTTGGACAACTATCATTTTTCTCATCAGCATTATGTTGGGCCAAAACAGTATGTTTCAGAAAAGGTTCTAGTTCATATTCTTTTAAAGTTAAGATGGTTCTTTCAACATTAAAGCTAATTTCTTCAGATGTTTTTTGTTTTGTAGAGTGACAATCGAAGAGTGTTTTTGCAAAACTCACTCAAGTCCCTTGACCAAAAGTGGAAAAACACTCTACAATTGAGGTCATCAGGTTCTGCTCATTTCTTTTTTTTGTGCAGGGTCTCCAGTAGAAACCCTGTGTTCTTCATGGCTATACCCTGTTAATGAGTGAGACCATGAAGGTAGGAAACACGTGTTATTGTTAATGTCGGCCTATTTGTATCTCTGCCTGAAATGGAGAAATGAGAATCAAATAAAATGAGAGAGAGGACATTGGAAACTGGAATTTTAGCCATACAAATATGACTGTCAGGGCCAAACTACACCAACATAATAGGCAAATCAATTAGTAGGTTATTCATTTTAAACATAGGATTGTAATACAACACCCTCATGTGCCATGTTGTTCAAAGTATCAAATGTTTTATATTATTTTGTTTTATATCCTTAACCAAACCCGCCTTTAACTTAAAGCTGCAGTGCGTAACATCAGCTGTATAATAATAAATGTAAAAATTTCACTTCGGATTAATATTACATTTATAATTTCATACCAATAAAAGTATTACTTCATTGTCCCACGAAATGAGCAGATTTGAGGTCCAGAATTTTCCAAACTTCACAATTGAGTGTCTTACACCATATGCATTATCCACACCACTAATCAAGAGCAGTGAGGAGAAGTAGAAATCAGGAATTCATATCCAATGAGGTGACTAGGTCTGGGGTGGAACCAGTGGAAGCACAGTGATATCCAATCAGATTGCACAATTCAAAAACATTGTGGGATTTTGATGTGTAGTATTCACTGGTGGTGCACATTTTAAGGGGGCATTTATGCTCATTAGTGCCTGCAGCAGTAAAATGTTGAAGAATGTAGCTTTAAGTAGTTGCTTACTGTCTCCTCCAATAGCAGCATATTGATGTTAATTTAGAGCTTGTGCATAAATCAAGTGTCAAAGGACAGAGGTGTTCTGAAATGCATTTGAGGAGTTGATGCAGATTCCTGGTGTAGTTTCGAGTAATGCAAGAGACGCATAAAAGAGACAAATTAACAGACACATGGCCCTGTGTGGGGAGGGTATCAGTCGAAACTTGCAAACCGTCTTTGAAAAGCTTTAGATAAATTAAATGCATGTTCACAGGTTGGAAAGTATTAGAACTGTGAAGTACACAAGTATGACTTGATGTAAAACCAGTTTAATTGCAATTACATTTTGGGGTAGTTCATGGAAATTAAAAGAAAACAAGGACAGGTTATTAAAAATATGAGTAGATTTTTAAGTCTGATCTATTACAATTTATGTCTAAACGTGTTCAATTCAGACATTCACTTCTACAACAAAAACGTTGGTATTCCATCAAATGATCGTCTTTCCTTGGAGCATTATGTCAGTTGCACTCTTAAGGCTCCATCTCCAAGTCATGTATGGCTATGTGATTAAGACTAGGCCTGTTGTTTTTCATACTCAGCCTTCTATTTAGCTTCCAAGGAAAATAAAGATAAAAATCAATACTTTAACTTTAGAACTAATTAAAATGTTTCATATACAATCAATATCAAAACAATCATAACATATAACATTTTATTAATAACTAATAAATATTCCATTATTTATATTAAAATCACATATATTTTGTCATTTAATAAGTTTTAGACTAAACTCACCAGCTGGCAACAGTGTCAGTATTATTGTGTGGATGATGAATATACCTATCAAACGTATTTTGTGCCAAACCTGCAAATATGACATTCTTTTCATACCCCAAATGTAGAAGTTTAGAAATCAAATTCTCACATAACCTGTACCTCTGTACAAATCTGTAGATTTTGTTCAAGTTAGTTCATGTCACTTATCTCAAATGGCTTAATAAATTATTTTGGGCACCTTGTAAAATGGGGGCGGCACGGTGGTGCAGTGAATAGCACTGTCGCCTCACAGCAAGAAGGTCTCGGGTTCGAATCCAGGCCGGGGGCCTTTCTGTGTGGAGTTTGCATGTTCTCCCCGTGTCCGCATGGGTTTCCTCTGGGTACTCCGGTTTCTTCCCACAGTCCAAAGACATGCATATTAGGCTAATTGGAGAGTCTAAATTGCCCGTAGGTATGAGTGTGTGAGTGAATGGTGTATGTAGTGCCCTGCGATGGATTGGCGACCTGTCCAGGGTGTATTCCTGCCTCTCGCCCCAATGCATGCTGGGATAGGCTCCGGCCCCCCGCGACCCTAACTAGGAATAAGCGGCTGAAGATGAGATGAGACCTTGTAAAATGCTGAAGGTATTGAGCGAATACTTTGTATATATCTAAACTACGCTGTCAAATAAAAGAGTTAAATCAAAGCTTAAACGAAGTGTTTAAAAGCATCAGGTCATTTATGGCTAATAGCAATCCATGACAATTGAATTTATTCTAAAAATGTATTATGCTGTCTTAGTGTTATGAGCAGCTCTGGATAAGTGCATCTGCAAAACAAACAATCATAAATCATGCATAAATAGTAGCAATTTAATGTAATTTACAAGCCACAATAAAGCAATCCTACCTGTTATGTAAGCACTTGATCTTTTTTCTGATACCATTACATATTGATTGGCTTTATTGTGGTTCTGAGACCAAAAGTGAAATAGTATTTAAAAAGGGGCCTGAACATCTGGTCTCTCAACCCATATATGAGTGGGCTCAGGCATCTTGGGAGGATAATCAGGCCCAGGAATATGATATACTGTACGTTTAAGCTAGACCTTAGGTCCAAGTGTGCATGTGCCACTGTATTAATGGTGTCAAAGAAAATGGATGAGAGACAAAGCCCCAGCTGAATCAGATGCAGTAACACTGTCTTATGTGCCTTAGCAGCTGCACCTCTATCTGAGGAAACAGACCTGGCTGCCACAACAATACTAGTGTATGTGTAGATAATGATGATCCCCACGGGCAGGAAGTATATGATTATGAATGCATTATTTATGTTTATATACACCTCAAGTTGAAAGAAAATGGATGTCGAACAGAACCCCCACATGGAGATGAACGATGATCCAGAGATTATGAACACAATCAGGTCAGTCAGAGTGTTCAGTGAGCCCAGAGCCCACACAATGGTGATGGCTATGCCTGTCCTTCTGCATGTGGCAATCTGAGCGTGCCTCAGGGGGAAGCAAATGGCAATGTACCGTTCCAGAGACATAACAGCTATGCTGAGCGGGGAGATACGGGCAATAATGTCTGCGGTAAGCACCATAACGAGACATACAAAACCATTGAGGAACACCCGCAGCACAGCAAAAATATAGAGCAATATACAGACCAGCAGGTGCAGAGTGTCTGTGAACAGCATGTTGGTGAACAGGATGTAACGGGAGGTCTCTCGGAAGGTGGCTTTGCTCCTCAGGGTGACCAGCATGACAGTGTTGATGTAGAGGAAGATGAAACATGGTGTCGTGGAAATTATGGCTTTAACTGGTAACCCCTTATTCACTCTTAAGCCTGTGACATTGTTGGTGAAAACTGTGATGTTTTCCATAGTTGAGCTGAGCCTGGTGAGAGACAATAAAGGAAATTGTTGATACTTTGTAAATAATGTTGTCTCTTCTCTCTGTTATATCTGGCATGATCGCTCACAAAGAACAAAGGGAATTTGTGGCTGTGATATAGTGAGAATCCCCCTTAGCTGTTTTCTAATACACATGATAAATAATGCAAATTTGAATCAAATATCAAGTACATATGCTTGAACACAGAGTATATGCACTGCAAAAGGCCAGGTTCTAGCAACAGTAGGCATCATTTTTTAATTCAAATATTGCTAAGTGGACATAAAAAAAATTGGTAGCGATCAGAGCTTCTGTGAGACCATGATTGCCTCCTATTCCGCATTGTAAATTCTTAGCATCACTCAGATTCCATGTTTGCAAATAATTGATCTCAGAGCCATAACTTGGCCTACATCGTTAAATGTTCGCATTAACCAGCATGGGGCAATATCAAATTCTATGGGTGTCACTGATGGATTTTGTGGTTATTTGGTTTCGATTGAGACTGTTTTTGCAATTCACATCTATTGCCACAATAGTGTTTTATTACACACTGCCAGTTTAAGCAGAACATTGACATTGGGTACATTTAAAATAGGAAAGCACTGTGATTCATCAATATATCTCATCACAGAATCTCTTTGTGATTTTATTTATTTTGATATTGTAATACCAAATGTCTTTGCTGAAAGTACCACAATATTTTTTTCATTAATTATTATATGCAATATAACCTGTTTTGTACACATGCACTTCTTTTCTTTTCCAAATAATATTCTAAAGACAAAGTTTGACATTGCACTATAAATGAACAGTGTTTCTGTATTACAAATTATTTGTTTCCTTCAGAACATGCTCTTCCAAACATTTTTTACCACATGAGTACAAAGCAGTTGCTGTTGTTGCTGGTGTATATAAAGTGAATAGATAACATTTTAATTAGTTATAATTTGCTTTAGTAAGATGAACTGTACGCTGATGGTGGCCAACCCATAACTGTCCTGTAAGAGGGAAACTTACTTTTGTGAAACCTGTATTCTCATATCATTTAATATTTGGAAAAGCATGATCTTAGCTATAAATACAAATTGTGATACTCATGAATACATCAGTTTGCCAGGCAAGAATTCATTCATTTCAAGAGTTCCAAATTGTCATGCTTTAAGTATAACTTGAGACAGCACTTTGCAAAAAATCATGTTATTATCAACATCAGTTTGTGAACAACAATAGAGTAGTATTACATTAACAGTTGTGTAAGAACATTGCATAAGTACATCACTGAAGTATCTCTTACAAAAGCAATTAAACCACAGATTTACTCACTGTAAAGAACAAGTCTTTGCAGAACTGTGACCAGGTATCTTCCTGTGATTGAAACGGGCAGAAAACTGTTGTGCCAACTAAAATCATTCTAATATCAGCCATACACAGGGCCATGAGACCTCTGACATCATCATGTGACATCACAGCTACAAACAAAGCAGGCTAATTAGTGAGGAGCAAGTTTCATCACTTTTGAGCAGTATTGCATTGTCAAAACTTGTCTTTAATGATTTAACATTTGTAAATGTCTTTTGTAAATGTCTAAAATGATAAAACAGCACTTATTCAATTACTTTTTTGTGTGTGTGTGTGTGTGTGTGTGTGTGTGTGTGATTGAATTGTGGATATGACAGAAGCTTTGCTGAGGAATACCACAGGTCAGTCTCCCAATATGTCAGCCTTATTGCTCAAAAGTGACTCTCTAGTTGATTGGGTGTCTGCAATAATACTGGAATACCTCAGGAGGGTCATGATCCACAACAACATGGATATCTCTGCCAGCAAACATACAGAGTTCTACTAGTGGCCTGCCTGTCACAGCTCAGTCCGCTAGCATTTTGCAAATAGGCAATACAGGGTTCCCCTAGCGGACAGTTGAGGCGAGCTAGAAAATAGTTGGTGAATGGTCCAGCCACTAGCGCTAGGTGCTTGCTTATATTTGGCTGTAGCTTTTAGTGTTCAAGCTAAGGCTATCACTCTAGGGAATGACTGAACATACTTAAAAATATATATTTGGACAGGTTTAAGGCTTTAAAATAAGGACAGTTTTATAAATGGGTTAACAAGGCATAGTAACATTAGTAGCATGAAAGCTAGTTCAAGTCTGATACGGTTGACTGCAGTTGAATACAGCATGGTAGTTAGAAAGCTATCTGAAACTGAAATTGAGTCACTGTTTGCCGAAAGCTTGAGGTATATTTAAATTTGAAAAACAAGCTTTAGTAGTACTACTACTGTAGTTAATGTCTACAACTACACAGTCTAGCAGTAGAGGTGGTTTGTCAAATTCAGACAGTATGTCAGTGATGTGGTAGGTGTGGAACCAAGTGCAGGTGAGAGAGACCCAGAATGCGGAGATGCATTCAAGATATTTATTATCCTTAACGCTGGCAGGAAACGAAAGCAAAACCATGTCTGCGAAAACACGTAATACAACAAACAAAACAAACCAAAATAACAAACGATCAGGAACAAACAAAACTAGCTAAACAGTAAATCCAAAACGTATTCCAAAACACGGAATAAACTAAACACAGGAACTCTAAGAAAGAAACAAACAAGAACAAGAACAAACTTTTAGAGGAGGCAAGAACACCAAACAACAGCGGGTAAGTCAAAGTAATGCAAGACAGTGTTCAAGCGACAAACGCCAGCCGGTTAAATATCCTCCCAGTTAAGTATTCACAGCTGTCAGTCATGACCTTGATTGGCTTTGTGCATTCCTGGGATGTCTTTTACTTTTCCTGATTGGGGCTTGGGGGAAATGCCTGTTTGCTGGTCGGGTCGTGACACAGTAATATTAGCTTGTAGCTAGTTCTTACCTAGTAGTTAAACTAACCTTAGATAATTTTGGGAACTACTCAAGTTTGAAGCAAACCAGTGTAGGCAACCTGGAATAATAGTAAGAGGAATTGAATAATTTTGTAGAAGAACAATAGCTTGCAGCCTTCAGCAAGCAAATTAACAATGATTATCAGGTCAAAGTGTATATCAAATGGACAATCTATGGCCTTTACTGTGTCCATAGATTATCACCAGACATTATATCACAATATTATCAACAGTTGTCTATACCTGTACTTTCTATGAAGGAAATGTATGTATATCTATGGTAAAAACTGTAATTGCTTTGATTACACTGAAAAGTGTCATGGGTAGGTCAATTGCAGCCACTACAGGTTCTGGAGGATTATGCAACCGGTGACCCCTTAATTCGTTATTTTATCATCACAAATTTAGTCATAATGCCACATAACAGAGGTAAGGAGTTTAACTTTGGGATGTCAATGGGCTTAATCACCCAGGTAGGAGGAATAAGGTGCTTGTGCACCTCAGACAATTGGAAGTTGCGTTTACTCTCTTACAGTAGGCACAACCTTTCTGTGACAGTGATAATAAAGCATTTGGTTTTGATAAGGCATAATTGCGTATGTTTGGGTTCATACTGTGTTAGGTTTACCAGTCAGGCCATGTTGTGTATTTTTATGTTTCTTCCTCTGGTATTATATGAGAGATGCTCTGTAAAAGTAAGACTTAAAAGATCAAAGATAAAATGCATGTTTTGTCTGTACTTTCTCTATGAATACTTAGTCTGTGTAATTCTCTCAATTGTCTGATAGAGATTACCATACATTTCAAGATGTTTCCTTTCATGTGTTTGTACCTCTTACTTCATACCTTCCATAACTGCTCAATTTGGACATGGACATAGACACTAGGTGGACATGGGAAAATTGTATTTTTGCAGTTGTATTTAGCAACTGGCTAAAATGAGATCGCGTGAATACTATGATACAAAATAAACCTTATTTTACAAATATCTCATTTTATTTACAGGTGTGAACAGGAAACAGGGCGGCACGGTGGTGCAGTGGATAGCACTGTCGCCTCACAGCAAGAAGGTCTCGGGTTCGAATCCAGGCCGGGGGCCGTTCTGTGTGGAGTTTGCATGTTCTCCCCGTGTCCGCGTGGGTTTCCTCCGGGTACTCCGGTTTCCTCCCACAGTCCAAAGACATGCACGTTAGCCTAATTGGAGAGTCTAAATTGCCCGTAGGTATGAGTGTGTGAGTGAATGGTGTGTGTGCCCTGCGATGGATTGGCGACCTGTCCAGGGTGTATTCCTGCCTCTCGCCCCTATGCATGCTGGGATAGGCTCCAGCCCCCCCGCGACCCTGACCAGGAATAAGCGGCTTAGACAATGAGATGAGATGAGATGAGAAAAGGAAACATGAGTAAATGAAGGGTTCAGGTGGCTGTTATGCTGTTGGGTGCATTTTCCTGCATTGTTAAGGTCCTTAGAGGGCAAGGTAAATGACAATAATGACAAAGCCATTCTGAGTGATCACCTTCATCCTATAGTGAAGCATTTATATCCTGATGGGGGTGGCTTCTTCCAGGATGACAATGCCCCATCAATAGGGCACTAAATGGTTTGATGAGCATGACGATGTGACTGAGATCTGGTCTCAGTCACCAGATCTCAACCCAATTGAACAATTATTTAGCTAACCCGACTGACACCTGGGGCTGGGCCGAATGGACTGCCTCACTAAAACGTGTTTCCCCTGAGATTTCTTCCCACTGGGGAGTTTTTTGCTGGAGTGTTTTTCTCTTTCCACTGGGGAGATTTTTTTGCCTCACTTTCTGCTTTTTGGGGGTTCAGGCCTGGTATGTTCTTGTTTTCATATCTTCTGTTTTCTTTAAAGTGTCTTTGTGACAATTATTTGTAAAAAGCTATATAGTTTATATAAATAAACTGCACTTATATGCTCTCATTTAAAGTTCACTTGAACACAAGTGGTATTACGTATATAAACCCCTCATTTATCCTACATGTAAAATATACTTATTTGATTTAATATAATAATTACTACACAGGATACCAATTATCAATTAAATCACTGAATTTGTTGATAGGCAGAGCAATCTGGTGCATCAACCTTCATAAAAATATACAAATCAAAATTCAGTTAAAATTAAGAACTGTTTACTAAGTTACAACACTTAGACAAAGACAACATATTCAATAATAATATCTACAGATGTAGGTTCAACTGCCTTAACAAATACTAAATCCTAGACATAAAAATTACATTTAACAATCACGCAGAGATGAAATGGAAGAAAAACATACTACCCAAGATTGTCTCTCTCGAAATGCAAACACACGCAAAGTGTGAGCTGGGACCACATCTCCCAAGAATGCAGGAATCACAGGTGTGGAATCACCCTTGAATTGCTAGAAGCTGAAAAACAACTTGAGCTCAAGTCATCAACAGGTCATCCTTTAAGTGTTTGGAGAAGGGGGGGAGGGGGTTGGCCCATGGAGGATTAATTTATGATTTGGGGGACAGCCCAGCACAAGCCAGGTTCAGACCCCTTTTTATATTTTTGTTTTGGGTTACTTGCTACCACATGATATCTTTTCAAGGTAATTGTTGGAATTATCCTCTCATGATTAGAATCGTGGTGACACAAAATGGCCTGGAGAGAACAGCTTGGTTTATACTGAGATATGGTTGAGCTGATATTTGGAGAGACATAATATGCTCAGGCAAGGAATATTGCTACCATGTGACAAGGCCAATTGCAATACCTTGGACCTCCGCTTTTAATTTGATGGGCCTACATTTTTAGCTCATAGGTATAAACCCCAAATTGTGGTGTGACACATAGGCATGTAAGTTTGGTGTGCTGATCCAATATGGACTAGGCTGGTGCCAAAATTACATGCCTAAATGCCCTAGTTTCACTCAAAGAGTAATAAACAGAGCACCATGTTTATTGATGAGCATTTGGGTTAGGCCAGGCCATATTATGTTTGCCTGCGCAGGATCACAAAAATGCACCTCCCCGACATTCCCTCTCTTGTGAAAGATTACTTAACCCCAGATTTGAGGATTAATTTTGAACACAATCTGGAATAATGCATTTGGGGGGGAAAACAACATTAGCACAACATTAGAACAGTATGGAACAATTTACAGCACAATGGGAAAGACATAGGGGAGGAAGGTTACAAAACAAACACAAACATAACAGCAAACATGTAATAAAAATGACCACCAATATTACAAAATTAATCATCTAGTCCATGTTTTGTCCCAAGATACTGAGGTGAGGTGTTGAGACATGAATCTCTCCTGGATACTTCTCCTTGCTGCTGCTGTTGCAAACCCTAAGACAGTCTCTTCTTTCTCCAGTGTCATATTATCAGGCACAATGTTCATTGCACACCCTTGGACAGCATGCAAATGACTTCCCCCCGTGGTCATTGCAGTTTTCTAATATAATATATATGCTATTTAGCAGACACTTTAATCCAAAGCAAGTTCCAGTAGTGAATGCATACATTTGTCAGTATATGTGGTCACTATCGGACTAGTCATTCTCTGACTTGGAACAATTATCTGTACTCAGTCTCCCTGATCAATTCTGCACAGAATGCAGAGATTCTGTCTCCTGTGAGAGAAATCCAGATGGCCCAGTCATGGCAAAGTTACTGTTGTGACCTCTTAGTTGCTAGTGCCATATTTCCTGTTGGAAACCTCCTCTGCCTCTGTAGCCAGGGTTCAGTAGGGTCAGACTGCTGACAGGTGCAGCTTCCCTTGGAAAGGCATGGATTCAGTTGAACTTCAACCTCTGGGCGTCACTCAAGGGATGGCAGGGGAGGACTGTGAGTTGGGACGTTATGGCTTTTAACTCACTGCATCAAGTGAAGGGGAACAATCAAAGATAGCACTGCATGCACCAGGGTGTATCAGCCCATTCAGGGGAACTTTTTGCAGTCCACATAATTGCCAAGCCATGAATGATCAATGAAGGCACTGTGTTTGTTTATGAGCATTTAGGTTTGCCTGGGTCATATTCTATTTGCCTGCGCAGGATTACAAAATGCACCTCCCCGACAGACTTGTAGAATCTATGGCAAGGCACATTGAAACTGTTCTGTAGTGTGGTGGCTTGTGGTGGCTCAACGCCATATTAAGACACTTTATGTTGATGGTTCCGTTATTTTGGCAGTTACTAGTACATTATGTCAATGTATTAATTATATCATCAATACATATGTACATATAATACATTTAGCTAATTTTACAATTTGCTAGTTTACCGGTCCTACTGCTATCCTATTGCTATTCTAGCAAGTCCTAAAAGAGACTTTGAGCCATTGGTAAAATGAAATTAAAAAAGTTATTGTTAAACAGTTTGTTCCAGTAAACAAGTGCACTTGTTTGGCTTGGCTTAGTGTAATTTTAAGGGTTGGACAACTATCATTTTTCTCATCAGCATTATGTTGGGCCAAAACAGTATGTTTCAGAAAAGGTTCTAGTTCATATTCTTTTAAAGTTAAGATAGTTCTTTCAACATTAAAGCTAATTTCTTCAGATGTTTTTTGTTTTGTAGAGTGACAATCGAAGAGTGTTTTTGCAAAACTCACTCAAGTCCCTTGACCAAAAGTGGAAAAACACTCTACAATTGAGGTCATCAGGTTCTGCTCATTTCTTTTTTTTGTGCAGGGTCTCCAGCAGAAACCCTGTGTTCTTCATGGCTATACCCTGTTAATGAGTGAGACCATGAAGGTAGGAAACATGTGTTATTGTTAATGTAGGCCTATTTGTATCTCTGCCTGAAATGGAGAAATGAGAATCAAATAAAATGAGAGAGAGGAAATTGGAAACTGGAATTTTACCAATATAAATATGACTGTCAGGGCCAAACTACACCAACATAATAGGCAAATCAACTGGTAGGTTATTCATTTTAAACATAGGATTGTAATACAATACCCTCATGTGCCATGTTGTTCAAAGTATCAAATGTTTTATATTATTTTGTTTTATATCCTTTAGAGTTTTTATATTACTCAACCTTAACCAAACCCGCCTTTAACTTAAAGCTGCAGTGTGTAACATCAGCTGTATAATAATTTATGTAAAAATTTTACTTCGGATTAACATTACATTTATAATTTCATACCAATAAAAGTATTACTTCATTGTCCCACGAAATGAGCAGATTTGAGGTCCAGAATTTTCCTTCTTTCCTACTTCACAATTGAGTGTCTTACACCATATGCATTATCGACACCACTAATCAAGAGCAGTGAGGAGAAGTAGAATTCAGGAATTCATATCCAATGAGGTGACTTGGTCTGGGGTGGGACCAGTGGAAGCACAGTGATATCCAATCAGATTGCACAATTCAAAAACATTGTGGGATTTTGATTTGTAGTATTCACTGGTGGTGCACATTTTAAGGGGTCATTTATGCTCATTAGTGCCTGCAGCAGTAAAATGTTGAAGAATGTAGCTTTAAGTAGTTGCTTACTGTCTCCTCCAATAGCAGCATATTGATGTTAATTTAGAGCTTGTGCATAAATCAAGTGTCAAAGGACAGAGGTGTTCTGAAATGCATTTGAGGAGTTGATGCAGATTCCTGGTGTAGTTTCGAGTAATGCAAGAGACGCATAAAAGAGACAAATTAACAGACACATGGCCCTGTGTGGGGAGGGTATCAGTCGAAACTTGCAAACCGTCTTTGAAAAGCTTTAGATAAATTAAATGCATGTTCACAGGTTGGAAAGTATTAGAACTGTGAAGTACACTAGTATGACTTGATGTAAAACCAGTTTAATTGCAATTACATTTTGGGGTAGTTCATGGAAATTAAAAGAAAACAAGGACAGGTTATTAAAAATATGAATAGATTTTTAAGTCTGATCTATTACAATTTATGTCTAAACGTGTTCAATTCAGACATTAACTTCTACAACAAAAACGTTGGTATTCCATCAAATGATCGATCTTTCCTTGGAGCATTATGCACGGAGCCAAATTTACATTGATTTTGCAAACTCTTAAGGCTCCATCTCCAGAAAGTCATGTATGGCTATGTGATTAAGACTAGGCCTGTTGTTTTTCATACTCAGCCTTCTATTTAGCTTCCAAGGAAAATAAAGATAAAGGTATACAATCAATATCAAAACAATCATAACATATAACATTTTATTAATAACTAATAAATATTCCATTATTTATATTAAAATCACATATATTTTGTCATTTAATAAGTTTTAGACTAAACTCACCAGCTGGCAACAGTGTCAGTATTATTGTGTGGATGATGAATATACCTATCAAATGTATTTTGTGCCAAACCTGCAAATATGACATTCTTTTCATACCCCAAATGTAGAAGTTTAGAAATCAAATTCTCACATAATCTGTACCTCAAAAGATTTTGTTCAAGTTAGTTCATGTCACTTATCTCAAATGGCTTAATAAATTATTTGGGGCACCTTGTAAAATGCTGAAGGTATTGAGCTAATACTTTATATATCTAAACTACGCTGTCAAATAAAAGAGTTAAATCAAAGCTTAAACTAAGTGTTTAAAAGCATCAGGTCATTTATGGCTAATAGCAGTCCATGACAATTGAATTTATTCTAAAAATGTATTATGCTGTATTAGTGTTATGAGCAGCTCTGGATAAGTGCATCTGCAAAACAAACAATCATAAATCATGCATAAATAGTAGCAATTTAATGTAATTTACAAGCCACAATAAAGCAATCCTACCTGTTATGTAAGCACTTGATCTTTTTTCTGATACCATTAAATATTGATTGGCTTTATTGTGGTTCTGAGACCAAAAGTGAAATAGTATTTAAAAAGGGGCCTGAACATCTGGTCTCTCAACCCATATATGAGTGGGCTCAGGCATCTTGGGAGGATAATCAGGCCCAGGAATATGATATACTGTACGTTTAAGCTAGACCTTAGGTCCAAGTGTGCATGTGCCACTGTACTAATGGTGTCATATAAAATGGATGAGACACAAAGCCCCAGCTGAATCAGATGCAGCAACACTGTCTTATGTGCCTTAGCAGCTGCACCTCTATCTGAGGAAACAGACCTGGCTGCCATAACAATACTAGTGTATGTGTAGATAATGATGATCCCCACGGGCAGGAAGTATATGATTATGAATGCATTATTTATGTTTATATACACCTCAAGTTGAAAGAAAATGGATGTCGAACAGAACCCCCACATGGAAATGAACGATGATCCAGAGATCATGAACACAATCAGGTCAGTCAGAGTGTTCAGTGAGCCCAGAGCCCACACAATGGTGATGGCTATGCCTGTCCTTCTGCATGTGGCAATCTGAGCATGCCTCAGGGGGAAGCAAATGGCAATGTACCGTTCCAGAGACATAACAGCTATGCTGAGCGGGGAGATACGGGCAATAATGTCTGCGGTAAGCACCATAACGAGACATACAAAACCATTGAGGAACACCCGTAGCACAGCAAAAATATAGAGCAATATACAGACCAGCAGGTGCAGAGTGTCTGCGAACAGCATGTTGGTGAACAGGATGTAACGGGAGGTCTCTCGGAAGGTGGCTTTGCTCCTCAGGGTGACCAGCATGACAGTGTTGATGTAGAGGAAGATGAAACATGGTGCCATGGAAAAGAAGGCTTTAAACGGCAACCCCTTATTCACTCTTAAGCCTGTGACATTGTTGGTGAAAACTGTGATGTTTTCCATAGTTGAGCTGAGCCTGGTGAGAGACAATAAAGGAAATTGTTGATACTTTGTAAATAATGTTGTCTCTTCTCTCTGTTATATCTGGCATGATCGCTCACAAAGAACAAAGGGAATTTGTGGCTGTGATATAGTGAGAATCCCTCTTAGCTGTTTTCTAATACACATGATAAATAATGCAAATTTGAATCAAATATCAAGTACATATGCTTGAACACAGAGTATATGCACTGCAAAAGGCCAGGTTCTAGCAACAGTAGGCATCATTTTTTAATTCAAATATTGCTAAGTGGACTGTTAAGTTGTTGTTAAAGACTGTGACGTTTGCCATATTTGAGTTGCGTCTGTAGAAAAATAACAGAGTAACAGAAATATAGATACTTTGGAAACAGCTGTTAGCTGTCAGAACTTTGTTATCTCTAAAATGATTAAGAAAGTACAAATGGTTAGAACTGCTACAAACATTTAAAGTACAAATGAATCTGGCAGAGTGGGATGATACACCTGATAATGCATTTTATTCAATGTTTGAACACAATTTAACTGATAATTGCTTGCTTGTGCAAGTTGGAAGCAGGAAAGTAATGTAATGGCTCCAAGCACTACTGTAAATATTTTAATGATAAATCCCTTAATAATACTGTTGGTAAACAATATACACCAAAACATGTTTACAGTCCATTCCTTTCCTTTGCAAATCACATTCTAAATGTGTCTATATTTGTCTAAATTATATATTTGGTACATATTACACGAAACAAAAAAATTATGTTTTTGAGTTCCCAGAATCATTTGCAAAGCACATTACCTTCAGTACATGTTTTTCCAAAGACTGGGTATATGTTGAGAGTTCCACAATTGTAAGTTCAGCTGTGAAATGTAATGCCTTTGGAGAGCAGGATCTCAGCAGTAATGTTTTTATATATAAAAAAGAACTGGAAATATCTGGATTTTCACATCTACATGATTATAGCGAGACCCTCTAACTTCAAAAATTATTTGCTATGATATATTATACAAAATGAGTACAGTAGTATTTAAATGTTTTTCACATTATACTATTAGATCAAGAATATATCAACTGAATCTCTTCTTAAACAAATATATTACATGCAGCCTAAATAGAGTTTGAAAAATCAGTTTAAACTACAGCAAAACTCACTGTGCAGAACTCTATCCAGGTACCTTCCCGTGATTGAAATGAGGCAGACGACTTTGCGGATAAACTAAAATCCTCTTCTTATCAGCCATACACATGGCTAGGTTACATCTGACATCATCATGTGGCATCATAGCTGCCAAAAATACAGGATCATTGATCAGAGCAACAGTGGCACCTGGACAGGTGCAAGGTGGATGATGAATCACTCAAGAGATGTTAAGTAGCGAAATAATAAGAAATGATGATGTCCAGGGCTAGAGTTTGCAAGGTATTTTTTACATTATCTGAGAGTTGTCATACAATGGCTCATAAATATTCAGACTTTTGCACAGTTCTCACATTTTGTTGCCACAGAGCTTAAAATCATGACACTTTTAATTAAGAATGAATATTTATGATCTACACAACTTACCACACTGTCAATACAACAAAAGGTAAATCAATCATTTTAATTTTAATTCATTTTAAATATTAGAACATTAGAGTTACATTTAAAAAAGAATCTATATGTATAGGCCCTGTGCTATGACAAACCTAATTTAGTTCCGATGCAAAAAATTATAAAATTCACACAAATAGTTGAATACCATCTGTCTATGCGCAATAATAGTGGTTCACATGATATCATAAAATAAACAAATTGAAACACACCTGTCTTTGTAAGGTCACACAGGTCTTTGTCATCGCCAAACTAATCAAGGACAGCCTGATCCAAGCCGTGTCTGGGTACCCACTTCCTAATGCTTAGCTTGATTGTGCGCAAAGAATATTTAAATGTTTATTTCTCAGGGACATATCAAAAAGCATTGTTATAATGTTAAAAAGAAAAGTATGTATGAGAAATATGAACAAACAAAGCATGATACATGCACAAAACAAAACATTATTGAAATGTCTAGATGTCAATATAGCATTATTGAACTTCTACCAATGTGATTAGTATTTGCTATAATATTTATTTCTATTCATTTTTATACCCATAATCCATAATCTGTCTGCTGAAACTTAATCGGTTTTCCCCCTTATAGGTACAGAAAAAAAGTTGTTTATAAAAAACTACTACTGCAAAATACAGTTAAAAAGAAATTAGGATATTTACTAGTACAGAAAGTATCAACAATGATAACAATGATGAAATTACAAAACAATATTTGATCTCTTAATATCAGGATTTCACTCCAGACCTTCTGTATTTCCCAAACAAGTCAAGACCAAACTGCCTTAAAGTACATTCACCTGGGGCTTCAGGCAAGCGTTGCATGTGCTGGCACTGTTTTTCAATGAATCCCTGGTGTTCTGCCTTGTAATTGCAAATGTTATTGTTTTGTCTTGTAATTGCAAACGTTATGTTGTAATGCTTACTGCCACCTACTGGCCGCTTAAGTAAAAATGCCATTAATCTACATACAGGAAACAGGAAACAGGAAGTTCATGTGGTGATAAGAAATCAATGTGTTAACATTACTACAAAGTGCTCAAAGTTAATTCTCTGCAATCTCACCTTGTTTCGCCTTCAAAAGCATTGCCTGTAGGTTTGATTGTTCCATTTTCTTGGAAAATCACAAAAAACCCTACTCCACTAGACTTCCTGTTTCCTGTTTGCTGTTTGAACGCGACGCGCGCTCTAGTCACCGCTGCTCCAAGTTTTACTGCCCGCATTTTCTGCATCTTTATACTGGTTTAAATACAAAACTCCTTTCTATTTTTAAATCTTTTTCGGTTACCCCTATCTCATCAACTTATAAGGTAAGCACAAACGATGGCTGCTTCCTCTCCCCTCTCTTGCTCTGGTTGTAGCATGTATCATCTTAGCTCTCCTGCCGATGTTACTGTTAATGATAATTTTACATGCCATAAGTGTGAGCTTAATTTAGTGTTGGCGGAGAGAATAGTTGAGTTAGAGGCCTGCATCCGGACCCTCAGAGAGATTAAAGATCATGAGAGTTTTATTCAGTCCTGTGTAGCTACGCCGGATGCACCTGTGAGCGCCTCTCCCATCGCACCAGCAGAAGAGCCGACGCAGCACGGCCAGTTTGTCACGGTTCGGCGGGGACATAGTTGTCGGCCTAAGCCGGCCGTACACCACCCAACTCACGTTTCAAATAGATTCTCCCCACTCACACCTGTTGAGGAAAAAGAGAAAGCTCTTATCATTGGCGACTCCATTCTTCAAACGTGAGAATAGCGTCTCCGGCGACCATAGTCAATTGTATTCCGGGGGCTAGAGCTACCGACATTGAATCCAATTTAAAAGCGCTGGCTAAAAGTAAACGAGATTTTCCAAAATTGTTATCCACGCCGGGCGCTAATGATGTCCGGTTGAGGCAATCGGAGATCACTAAAACAAATTTTGTGTCGTTGTGTAAATTGGCAAACGAGATGTGTCGGGAAGTAATAGTCTCTGGTCCCCTCCCAGCTCGTAGAAGTGACGAAATCTACAGTAGATTAACGTCGCTAAATCGCTGGCTGACTGAGTGGTGTACATCAAATAGCATAGGGTTTATTAATAATTGGCCTACGTTTTGGGAGAGCCTGGTTTACTGAAGAGAGACGGACTCCACCCGAGCTGGAGGGGTGCTCTTCTGTTATCTAATAACATAGGCCATAGTCTGAATCGGCGAAATTGACAGTCAAGAGCTACAGCCAGGCAGCAGACAGACGGTCTTAAACAACTGTCTGCAAGTTTCCCTGAACTCGTGACTAGTTTCCACCCCAGTTCCCACATAATTGAGACTGTGTCTGTTCCACGAGAGAAAACCGTAGTCTATTGAAACTCAAACCTCCCCGTGGGATTTTTTCTAATAATCTGATAAGGATCAACACGAACCATCGTAATGCAAATGCTAAACCTAATTTCGATAGAACTCTCCTTAAAATTGGGTTGCTAAATATAAGATCACTAGCTCCTAAAGCTGCCCTTGTGAACGAACTGATCACTGATTATAAACTTGACATTTTAAGTTTGACGGAGACTTGGCTTAGACCTGATGAGTACATAGCATTAAATGCATCTACCCCAGTTGGATACTCTAGTTGTCACAACCCTCGACAGTCAGGCAGAGGTGGCGGTGTGGCTGTTATTTTTGACACTAGACTACGCCTTACTAAGAAATCTTTAAACACATTCCCTTCATTTGAAGTGCTTTCCCTGGGCTCCATACAGACTAATGTAGATAATAGATCTGCATTTACTTCATCTTTATACTAGCTACTATCTACAGACCCTGGACCCTATGCTGTTTTCCTCTCAGAGTTTTCTGACTTTTTATCAAACCTAGCCGTTATGGCAGATAAAGTTGTGATTATAGGCGACTTTAATATTCATGTTGATAATGGAAATGATTCTCTAGTGAAGGCTTTTGCTTCTATTCTTGACTCCGTTGGTTTTGTCCAAAATGTGTCTGGGCCGACTCATTGTCATCAACATACACTGGACTTAGCTTTATCCTACGGTATTAGCATTAGCAATCTAGTTGTCTCTCCTCATAATCCTGTGCTCTCTGACCATTTCCTTATTACGTTTGAAATTCATGCTACCACTGCTATTAGATCAAAACCAGTGTTCTACTTTAGTCGCTCCCTAAATTCCTCTACCATACCTAACTTTGTCAGCCTGTTCCAAGAATCATTTACTGTTAATCAGGATCCCACTAGTCTACAATCTATTGATCAGCTGACTGACAATCTAAATTACACCCTGCGCAACACACTTGATGCTGTTGCGCCTCTCAAAAAGAAAAAAACTAGCCAAAAGAAGCTTGCACCATGGTATACTGACCACACACGTGCTCTTAAACAAGCTTCTCGCAAGTTGGAACGTAAGTGGCGATCCACCAAATTAGAAGTATTTTATTCTGCCTGGAAAGACAGTCTGGTACAGTACAAATATGCTCTCTCCTCCGCAAGGTCAACCTATTTGTCTGATCTGATTGAGCGTAATAAGAATAATCCAAAATTTCTTTTTGATACAGTGGCCAAACTGACAAAGAACCAGACTGAAACCAATGCTAAGCCTCCGGCAGCCCATAATAGTAATGATTTCATGAACTTTTTCTCTGAGAAGATTGAGAAAATTAGAGATGAAATTTCTAAAATGGCACCTTCTGCTGTAGCGGACACTGATCAGAAAGCACAGGCTTATCAGGACAGGGGTCCTATGGCTACTCTTGAGTTTTTAGTGCTCTGGAGTGGACTGAATTTTCTAAATTGGTTATGTCCTCCAAACCATCTACTTGTCAATTAGACCCAATCCCAACAAAACTTGTTAAAGAACTTCTTCCTGTTATGGGGCAATCCATGCTAGACATTATTAATCTGTCTCTTTCATCAGGCTATATGCCAAATTCTCAAAAAGTGGCAGTAATTAAGCCACTTTTAAAGAAACCAAACCTTGACCCAGAAAATCTCAGTAACTACAGGCCAATTTCTAATCTTTCTTTTCTCTCAAAAATTCTAGAGAAAGCTGTAGCTCAGAGACTGACTTCGTTCCTGACATCAAATGACATCTATGAAACCTTTCAGTCAGGATTTAGGCAACACCATAGCACTGAGACTGCTCTTATTAAAGTTGTCAATGACTTACTGATATCAGCTGACTGTGGATGTGTCTCTATTCTTGTGCTTTTGGACTTAAGTGCTGCGTTTGACACAATAGACCACCAAACTCTTCTGAGCAGACTTGAAAACCTAGTTGGACTGCGTGGACAGGCACTCTCCTGGTTTAAATCCTACCTATCAGATAGATATCAATTTGTGCAGTTAAATGACGAGCCCTCTGCTCTCATCAAGGTGGAATATGGCATCCCTCAAGGTTCTGTTTTGGGGCCATTATTGTTCTCCCTTTACATGTTGCCACTTGGTGATGTCATTCGTAAACATGGCGTACATTTTCACTGCTACGCAGATGACACACAATTATACCTATCAATGAAACCTGGCGAAGGACAATTCGAACAGTTGGAGGCCTGTTTTAAAGACATAAAAGACTGGATGTCAGATAATTTTCTATTGCTGAATACTGATAAAACAGAGATGTTGGTCTTGGGGCCCAAAACCTCAGAAGAGGGTTATCTGATTTATCTCTTAATCTGGATGGTTGCTCTGTTGCTGCAAGTTTGGCGGTAAAAGACCTTGGTGTTACTATAGATCCTGGTCTCTCATTTGATAGTCACATCAAAAACATTTCCAGAGTAGCCTTTTTCACCTGAGGAATATTGCCAAAATTAGGGGCTTCCTGTCATTGATAGATGCAGAAACATTGGTACATGCCTTTGTTACATCTAGATTAGATTATTGCAATGCATTACTGTCTGGCTGTTCCAATGCCTCACTCAGGAGCCTACAACTCGTACAGAATGCTGCTGCAAGGATCCTGACTAGAACAAAGAAATATGAGCACATTAGTCCTGTGTTAGCGTCACTTCACTGGCTTCCTATAAACTATCGTGTAGACTATAAGGTACTCCTCTTAACTTATAAGGTGTTGCATGGACTTGCACCCTCTTACTTGACGGATCTACTTCATCCGCACAATCCCCCACGTTCACTTCGCTCACAAGATGCAGGCAACTTGGTAGTCCCTAGAATATCAAAAATACAGCAGGTGGCAGAGCTTTCTCCTATAGAGCTCCTTTACTGTGGAACAGTCTACCCATCTCTGTGAAGGAGTCAGACACGGTCTCAATTTTCAAGTCTAGGTTAAAAACGCATCTCTTTAGTCTCTCTTATAGTCATTAGGTGCAGATGTGGAGGGCGTAGCAATAGAGCCTTCTGGTGCAATGAGCTATCCTTACTGTCACCAATCATAAGTGATGATCCGCCCCTATCAGGACTGCTGATGATGTGGTGGGATGGTCTCTGAGTGCCCTCATGGCTGCGTGCTCCCTGTGCCACTCACCTAATTAGTTATGCTGCCCTAGATTACTTCTGCTGGTGCAAAAGTGTTATCACTACTCTTCCCCCTGATCCGGCGTGATATTTATCATAGTCATAATTGCACCTTTCCTCTTTTCTCCCCGGCTCCGTGGCACCTGCCCGGAGCTCACCTGCCCCAGAGTCAACACCCCACCCCTGCCATGTGTTAGCCGGATGCCGCTGGCCCAGACCCTAGCTGCTGGTTCCATCCCCCGCCCTGCCCTGGTATCTGGAGGGATGAGGTCCACCCCACTCCTACACTTAGAATGCCCTTCCAGTGGTCTGTTAAGCCACATGAGCCTCAAGGACTATTTGTGTTGTTTTTCTCTGTATCCCACAATTTTCCAGGAGTTCATCTCGACCGCCTTTTAAGGGGTCAGGGAATAATTTTCCAGTTTCCTACATTGGCTCCAATGGTTTTCTGGTTTTTTGATTCCCTCTGGAAAATGCCAATTGTGAAGCGCTGTGTGACAACCTGTTTGTAAATGGCGCTATACAAAAATAAAGATTGATTGATTGATTGATTGATTACATATTCCTGTATAAATGTTGGCTATATTTTGGCTCTTCACATCGCTAAGTCCCGATCCCTTAGCTCCGTCCTCCTTCTCCTCGACCTGTCGGCGGCATTCGACACCGTGGACCACCGGATCCTGCTCTCATCTCTCGTCGAGATGGGAATCTCTGGATCTGTGTTGACATGGTTTGAGTCCTACCTGGCTGACCGGTCCTACCAGGTGGCCTGGAGAGGATCCCTCTCCTCTCCCCGCACCCTCTCTACCGGTGTCCCGCAGGGCTCGGTGCTAGGCCCTGTCCTATTTTCTCTGTACACCAAGTCACTTGGTTCTGTTATTTCTGCTCATGGTTTTTCCTATCACTGTTATGCTGATGACACTCAACTGTTTCTCTCCTTCCCTCCATCTGATACCCAGGTCCCGGCACGGATCTCTGCATGCCTGGCTGACATCTCTGCATGGATGTCCACCCACCACCTGAAGCTGAACCTGGGGAAGACAGAGCTGCTCTTCCTCCCAGCGAAGGGCTCCCCGATGATTGATGCATCAATCACCGTGGAAGGCTCCATAGTGTCTCCGTCCCAGTCTGCCAGGAGTCTTGGGGGTAACCCTGACAACCAGCTGTGCTTCTCGAGCCATATTGCAGCGATCACTCGGACCTGCCGTTTCTCCCTCCACAACATCCGGAGGATCCGACCGTTCCTCACCCAAGAGGCCACTCAACTCCTGGTCCAGGCCCTGGTGATCTCACATCTGGACTACTGCAACTCCTTGCTGGCAGGCCTTCCGGCCTGTGCCATCAAGCCACTGCAACTAGTCCAGAACGCTGCTGCTCGCCTGGTGTTCAACCAGCCGAAGTTCACCCACGTCACCCCTCTACTCTCCTCTCTGCACTGGCTCCCCATCGCAGCACGCATCAGATTCAAGTCACTGGTGCTTGCTTTTCAAGCGGCCAGAGGTACTGCTCCCCCATACCTCCAGTCACTCATCACGCCCTACACCCCGTCCAGACCTCTCCACTCCGCCTCCGCTGGCAGACTGACTGCCCCATCCTCCGGGCGCCTGGCAGCGCTCCTCGCGGTCTCGCCTCTTCTCTGTCCTGGTCCCTCGTTGGTGGAACGACCTCCCGCAATTGGTCAGGACTGCGGAATCACTTCCAATCTTCCGCAAGAGACTCAAAACCCACCTCTTCAGACTCCACTACCCCTGATCTCTGTCCATCTAGCTAAATTGTCTTCACCACTGTCTACTTGTTCAACACTATACTCTTTATTTAAAAAAAAAAAAATAATAATTGTAAATTTTGTAAACATTGTAAAATACCTTTTCCTTCCCGGTGCTACAGGTATGGTACGCAGATGCCTGCAATGATGTCTATTGCTGTATTCCTGCACTGATCTCGTGCACTAACTGTGATTGTTCCTACCATGTATTGATGCACATCTTGTAAGTCGCTCTGGATAAGAGCGTCTGCTAAATGCTTAAAATGTAAAATGTAAATGTAAAATGTTTATGTACTGTGTGTACACCATTTGTATTAGCCAGTTTTACATTCGCTAGCGCAATGCTAACTCGTTCCCCATAGAAAGTCTATGTAATTTAGCCTAGCGCGTTTGCTAGCTCATAGCTGTTAGCAATAGGCTACTTACTAGCAGCTCTTCAGTTGACCTGTGTTTTATAAAAGTGTTTAAAGCTTACTTTAATACTTCCCTGGAGTGGATGCAGTAATGTGTATTTGTGAATCAGCCGTGCAGTGTGCGTTTCTAAGCTGAAAGGAAAACAAGTATATGTGTTTTAAAGTAATCTTTATTTGTGAATTAGCAATACAGTGTGTATTTTGAAGCTAAAAGAAACACAAGCATATGTAAATGCAGTGTGTATTTCTTTCTTTCTTTTTACCCTCCTCAGTTTTACTCCAACCCAATACATCCAATTGTATTGTTTCTTTGACATCATGCAAGTGTGGTATTATTAAACACCGGAGCTTGGACGCTACATCCTGACTCCCATCTTGTTATTGAAAGGAGTTTGGCTAGCTATCTAACTGCGTACAGACACACACACGTAGGGAGGACAGTACAGTAAAAAGGCAAGTCATCAGCTGGCGCTACAAGCAACATTGGCAGCGCAGCACGTTGCAACCATGCCTGGACGGCAACGGGCTCAAGAAGCACACGCTCATCCAGACCATCAACCGCCAGTGCAGTCGCAGGAGCAGCTGCTAACGTGCGTGCTAAAGCGAAAGCGGCACAAGCTCGCGCAGCCTTTGCTGAAAGGGAATTGGCTGTGAAGAAAGAGAAGGCCCGACTACACGCAGAGGCTGCCTCAGTGGAGGCCCGACTACAAGCAGAAACTACCTCAGAGAAGGCCCGACTACAAGCAGAGACTGCCTCAGAGAAGGCCCGACTACAAGCAGAGGCTGCCTCATTGGACGCTGTGCTGGAGGCATTACACATTGAGAAGGAAGCAGCTGCCGCTACTGCTGAAGCAGGAAGTATTGGAAGCGGTGGCAGAGGCAGAAGAGTACCGCAGTGATGCTTGTTCCCCTACACCACCTCAAAGCATTGAGAGGTGGACAAACGAGTATGTCCAGAAGCAGGCTAGGATATGCACAGACAACTCCTCCTTCCCAAACTTAGAGCCATTGCACGAGAACACGGAATCGCCGTCACCAGCCCAACACGAAGTTAATCAGGTGAATCGTTCACGCTACACCAGTGCTTCTCAATTATTTTCTGTTACGCCCCCCCCTAGGAAGAAGAAAACATTTCGCGAAAAAAAGCTGAGACCAGTTTATGTATTTCGCGGACCGGGGGGGGGGTGCTTTGCACCGCTTGCACCCCCCACGCTACGCCTCTGGTCACACGCGCCCCCCCTGGCATGTAATGCCCCCAGGGGGGCGCGCCCCACTATTTGAGAAACACTGCGCTACACTGATGTCGATTCATTCCTTGTTATTGACGAGTGGCTACACGAAGGAGAGTTTGCAGCGCTCCTGAAGAAATCCGTGCCTCTATCCGCAGCTCACAAACACCCGGAAAGTACTCATGCCAAGGATCCACACTTCAAGGAGGAACCTTCGTCAAAGGTTAAAGCAGGTAACCCGGCATGGCCGACTTCCATCCAATCGTGTTCCCCCCGATGCAATCACACTCTAGCAACCCACGCACAGACTCCTGATATGATGGTCATTGCAAAATATTTAGCACGTAGAGAACTTGTAAACACAGGTCTCACAAAATTTGATGACAAGCCTGAGAGCTTTAGAGCATGGCAATCATCCTTCTTTAATGTCACTGAGGGCATAAGCTTGAGTGCTAGTGAGGAGTTAGATTTTTTGTCAGCATGGCTAGGCAAAGAATCGTCAGAACATGCACATAGGATCTGGTCGGTCTACCTAAATGACCCAGGCGCAGCCCTTCAAATGGTCTGGGCAAGACTTAGAGAGTGTTACAGTGCTCCCAAGGTCATAGAGAAAGCCCTCTTCAGCAAGCTGGAAAACTTTCCTAAAATAGGTAACAGTATCTATTTAGATACTGCCCACGGCATCAATCCAATTGTGGAGAAGTTGCCCCATCCCCTCCAAGAGAGATGGATCACCGTAGGCTCTAAATTCAAAGAAGACAATGGCATGTGGTTTCCCCCATTTTCCTTCTTTGTGAACTTTATATACAGAGAAGCCAGGATTAGAAATGATCCAAGCTTTGCCCTGTCCAGCTACAGTAGTGGACCCTCAAAGAATGTGAAGCTCGTGCCAAAGCATGTAAGCATAGGAACGCCTATATCTGTGCATAAGACGGATGTCACTGCAAAGAACGACACCAGTACAGACGCAGAAGAGAGGGTAGAGGATCCGGGAAAACATTGCCCCATCCACCGTAAGCCTCATCCACTCGTGAAATTCAGAGGCTTTAGAAACAAGCCCATAGGTGAACGCAAAGCCTACCACTGAGCCTTCTTCAGGCTTAATGAGGGACTCTTCTATCTGAGGCAGGCATCTATCTGGTATGCATCCTTGTGGGTCACCAAATTCAGCCTCCTGTAGTCAACACAAAAGTGTCATGGAATGCTACTTGCCACATTCTGGACCTGGTCTCTTTTGAGGTAAGTATTCTGAGTTATTTCTCAGGAACTTATTAGGGGGTTGAAAGTGCACCTTAAATATACACACATCGTGTAGAACGGATCTAAACATCCACAATCGTAGAAACCCAAAACATTGAGATTCATATCCCCTCACGGGAAACAACATGGAAGTGCAGGGAAATTGTAGCATGAGTGTAGTTCAGGGCCTTCTAATGGATTCATGGGCCCTAGACGTTAAAGAGACACTCGTTCGAATTCGTGTTAAAGGCCTAGATTTAACCGCTAACAATGACGATATCCTCAATTGGTATAACACTATTGGCCGTAAAAAAGAGCACAAGAGGAAATATCGCAAATTAACCTCGGCTGTAGCTTACTTGCTACGCAATAATGATATAAAGGCACTAGAAGAAAATGAGAACACTTTGTTAAGCATTGCTAAACTCTGGTCGGACGACATGCAAAGGATGCGTCTGCAAATAGATGGTTTCGCGTACGAGAAACAAAGTTGGTTCCGGCAAACTGACGCGTTTAACAAGCGGATTAGTGATCTGCAAGAACAACTGCGCCATAGCCTAAAGTACATGTCACAGTTGGAGGAGTGCTGCGGTAGCGCAGGTTTCCCTGTAGCCGCCATACGCCAAACATTTTCGGTTTTGACTACGTCTGGGAGGCAGAGCGAGAGCGACGATGAAGTCCTGTGTGCTGCAGCTAACAGGACCCCCTCCGCTGTTCTGGCCCCTGCTGGCAGAGGCGGGGCCAGGGTTAAGTGTGGCCATCGTTACATAGAAGACGAGGATCTTCAATAAGTGGCGACAGCGCGAAGCACGCAATGATAATAAGGAGTTCCGCAGATCTACCAACCCGAATCAGTCGAAAAAGGTATATCAACCGGTTCAATCTCAATTAGATCAGATACAGCAGCGACTGAACACATTAGAAGACTGCCAAAACAGTGCCTTTCGAGCCGATATCGCTGAACTGTTAGCCAAATATGGTCCTAACTCGCAATAGGGGTGCGTGGCCTCCATATCATTAGGGAACGTAACCAGTCAAACCGCACATGTAGACACTGACAAGTTCTCTAAATGGGTGGAGGCCATTCCCGTTTGCAACAACACTGTACTTACAGTCGCTCCGGTGTTTGCGATTGAAACCAGCCCGCTATGGGGAGCACCACATCAGATTGAGTCTGACCAGATAACTTATTTCACACATCAGCTCATGAAAAATGCATGCAAAATGGTAAACACTCACCAAAGAGTACATGTACCCTGCAAAGCTCAAAGCTCAGGATCGGTTGAGCGTGTCAACCGCACAATTAAAAAACACGTATCCAAACAAACAGCACAGCACAAAACTCAATGGACCGATGCTCTACCGACTGCAGTAACTGTGTTGCAAGCCATTACCTCCAAAGCCCCAGGCATCAGCCCTTGCGAGCTTGTAACAGGGAAAATCATGAAGTTGCCCATTGACCCAGATATCACACCAGCTGACATAGGGCCACTCATACATGCAACACAGCAGACAGTTCTGACCTAGTCAGATAAAGCAAACAACGCTCCCCACAATCCAGTGACAAAGACTAAGTTTACAGAAGGAGACTTAGTCTTGGTCAAGGGGTGCGTGGGGGAGAATGCATTTGCTCCACAGTGGAACGGTCCATATGAAGTGAAAGCTGTGTGTAACAGCTGTTTGGCTGTAAAAGCAACACACAAGCAGAGATGGTACCACATGGCACAGTGTGTATGGTTTCAAGGTCCCATCACTTAATTTCACATGGTGGTCACAACCTACTAATGGCCTAGATCCAAAAAAGTGTTATAACACAAAGGCTCTGGCCCCAGCACTCTGCCAATGCACATATAAGGCTCCACACAACATCACACATGTGGAACACACATCATAGCTCTTTAACATCTCTTCTTCCCCTACAGCTGAGTACAAACCCAATTCCCAAGGGTGGTCTCATTAAAGGGAACATTAATACGATGTTCTATGTACAACGGTAATGAATGTCCTGGTTATTGTTTGGTTTTTATGCCCCTTTTCCCTTTATACCACCATACACTCCTTAGGAGTTGTAGTCAAGGACCTAGTCATCAGATGGGACCATATCACTACATGACGGATAGAGGAAACAATGCTCTGTTTACCACTTGCTCCTGCTGTCATGAAACCACTAGTTACATTATCTGTATGTGCAACACACTGCAAGTTGTATCTCTCAATGACACCAAATTGATAACTGTACAATCACTCCATGACTTTGCTGATGCTCAGTGGTGTGTTATCAGTGAAATGACCTCTTTCAGGTATGTGGGCCTGTCCTGCCCCGCAAACCACACTTTCTGCTTAGAGGTGTCAGAGGACTTCACCATGGGGCAATTCAACTTCCTGGGCCGAGTGCCGTTGGACACTGACATTTCCCCCTGGTGGGAGGACACTTTCTATACGGAAAGCACACAGACTCTCACCGACACCATGGAGCTGGTCCAGCTGCTGATCCAGGAAACCAGCTACCACCTGAATCAAGCACAGGTGGAGGTCGACCTGGCTAAGCAGACCACCAGGATCCTGACCAGCGCCTCTACCCGCTCAGCTCAGTATGCCTACACATGGTGGGACTGGGTATACCGAAGGTGCGTCATCGCCAGTCTGCTCGTCTTCACCATCACACTCGTCCAGTGCTGTTACTTCAAGCATCTCATCACCTCCCTGCGATCGGCTTTGAACACTTCCGTGGCGTTTGGGCCCTTGAACCTCCCAGTGTTCCAGGGGACCAGAGGGGGAAACTGTAGGGCAGTTCACAGAACTATGCCCTTAAGTTACCCCAAAGAGTGTGAACTGTGTTTGTGTTGCCAGCGGGGAGCCAACGGGCGAGAACAATGGTATTGCCCCAGATGTCTCACAGGCCCCACACTGAGCCTGCTGTCTCATATAGAGATAGCAACACGTATAGAGCCACACTGCGTGAGCCGAGAGACGGCAGTCTCTCATTTGCCTATACGATTCTAGCAGTAACAGTTAACAGAGAGAACAGCTAACATACATTGGAGTCAGATAGAGTTGGAGTTAATTAACCTCCATTTAATCCCGTTCCGGTAACACTAAGGTAAGGCTACATGCTATACTTCAACAATCGGACACGTCTGCCATTTGGTGTGTTTGGGTGGAATCTTACAGGATTCTACAATTCCAAATACAAGCTTGGAGTGATAGAGTGGTACCTCTCTCTGCTTGGGTCCGCTGTCCTCTGGGATTTAGTGCATGACAACATCAGTCCATCTGAAGTCATCTTCATGAACAGCAAGTGAAGTGAGCAAATTAACAAAATGTACTGCAATAGAATTGGGCCACAGTCACACAGACCTTTGTGACTATAAAAACAAATAAAGTCAAAAGAAATAAATATATAATAACTATTTTGTATATTCTTTGTTTATGACTCCAGCTCCAGCTATATATATATATGATTTTATATGCTTGTCTTGATATGCAAAATTCACAAGCCAAAGATTCTGTGAAAATGTACCAGAAATTTACCAGAATATTTCCGCAACCCTAGTAGACACCCTAGGATACTACTGGAAATATAAATCTGGCATTATGCAGTCTCACAACTACATGTAATCATGACAGAATAAATAAAATATTTGTGTATGTTTTCTGAGTGAGTTTCCCATATGATCTAATTTAGTCATTTTGATGCAGGGGTGCCCTTTATTTCAAGCCTTGAACCGTGTCTGTACTGTATATAGTTTGGATATAACAGGGTGTGGAGGGCGTCGGTCTCGGCAACATTGGAGTCGCAGGGTTGCCTTTGTTTTTCCATGTTGTGGAGGCCTTTGCAGCAGGGAGACTTTCCGGGGGCAGGTTTGGCACTCTCACAGGGTGTGAGAGTGAACTGTTGCCTGGAAGGTTGCTCCATCATTGATTTGATTATTATTTAATTGGTAATTGATGTGGAATTTGATTGACTGATTGGGTTTGTGTGTGAGAATGTGAATTGTTTGGTGTTGAGTGATTGTGATTGGGTGAGTGATTGATAGATGGGTGATTGCCTCACGAGCCAGGCAGAAAGTAAGCCTATTTAAGAGCAGGTGGGGAGAGTTGGGAATTAGTTAGTCTTGTCTTGTCATTGATGTGTGTGTCTTGAGGAGTTAGTCTTGTCTTGTCATTGATGTGAAGACTTTGCTTTTGTGTTTGTTTGATTTTAACCTGCTCTCCCACTGTCTCTCTCCCGTATCTGGGGGGAAAGACAGAAAAAATTCAAGATCCGGTCCATAGACCGGCAAACCCCACTCCTCTGCCAGTTCTTACCATCCGCTGCTCTGCTCCACTCCAGGGATTGTCACGTGGCATGTGACACAGGGTTTATCTAAAATGATATAAAACAGGCATAAATTCTTCTGAAATACCTAGGGTCAACCTGACTGACTGCATGTGGCATGTGGCTCTTAGGCAGTAGTATCCTTGCACAGTACAGCTCAGTATCACATAATCAAAAGTGTCATTGTTTTGTGTGTGGCTACCATGACTGAGTGAGATCTACCATCCTAAACATAGCGTAGCAAAGTGGACAAGGTCATTACTTCATTAACAGGAGTAGGTGAAATAATAGTTTCTATCATTAGGAGTAGGTGAAATAAAATCTTCTATCATTAGGGGTAGGAGTAGATGAAATAATAGCTTCTAAAATAAAATAATGGCATAAAGCATAGACCACCACTGTCCTACAAAGAAGCACCCATGACCTAACTAGCTCTTTCCCCAACTCTCCTCACTTAGGCTACCTGACAGAACAATCTATCTAGCTAGCTATCTACAGAGAAAGGATATTCACCAGCTAATATACTGTACAGTAGATCAGGGCTATTCAGTTCCAGGCTTCAGGGGCCACAATGTCTACAAGTATTTGCTTCAACCACTACTACACCACTTGATTGCATTAATTATCTCACTTCCCAGACTAATTATTGTAGTTGTCTAATTCACTAGTTACCTAGCTAATTTAAATTATTTTAGCAAAAGGTTGAAAATCTATGAAGCTTGCAGGTTAGCGAGCTCTCTCAGAACACGTGGGAGAAGTCCTTTACACATCTCTGGCTACGGCACTCAATGCTTTGAATCAGGTCATGTAGCTGGCACAGCTGAACCTTCATGGAACCAGCAAGAGAAGTTCCTCCACAGGACCGGATGCAAGCATTTACAAGGCACAGGATTCAGGAGCTTCCTCAGCTGGACTTGGGATGCTTCTCATAAGAAAGCCATTACAACCTGTACAGGATCATATGTGTGTCTTCTCAGGACAGCTCTCACCCTCTGCGCGGATCCGATGTGTGTCCTGTCAGGAAAGCTCTCACCCTTGGCCTTGTGTTGAATGTGTGTCTTGTCCTCAAAATAAAAAGGCCCAAACATCCACACCAACAGTTGGGCCATCAGGTGAGAAAATGGTAATCTCCAGCATTGTCCTAGAACAGAGCATCGCACTTAAATGTGAGCCTGGAGATTGTGGTTGAAGGTTTGCAACCACCCTCCTTTGGTGTCCATCTCTGGACAGTTTGAGGCACTAGGCTGATGTCTGAAACACTGTTCCTGTTATTCTGAGGTCATTAGTTGAAAACCCCTTTCATCTGTCTATTAAAGCAAGAATAGTTTAGAATTGTGTGTTATGAAACAGGAGAAAGGACATTGTAATTGAGTAAACTGGTCCATGCTCTGTAGATAGCAGGGACGTGCGGTCAGGGGAGGCAGGTGAGGCAGAGCCTCACCTGTCTTCATGAGAAGTAAAAAAATAAATAATAAAATAAAATAAGTATTAATGTTTGTCCACTCGTCTGTGCTTTCAATGCAATTTCGGTGTGGTTCCTATAAGTTTTGATCGTTTTTATAGTCAAAATCGCAGAAATTCTGTATTTCCTGTTCAAATACAACAGAGAGACGAGAGGTGAGGCAGTGACGAGCCGAGCCTCTCCCCAGATTGCGCAATCCCTCACAAACTAAATTGAGGGCGTGCAATTAGCGCGTTACAGAATGTTTTTAATGTTTGAGAAATTACATTCTTTTGATATTATGTAAATTACTTTTACTACTCCTTTCTGAATATATAGTCCTGGTGAGATAAGGGAACCAAATTAATTTGTTACATATTTAATGGCTCTCTGTATATTTGAATTAATCTAAAATAGGTAAAGGTTTATTTACATTTAATGTTAATGTTATTCATTGTACTGAACAAAGGCCTCTTGTTCAGTCTTTAAAACAAGAGGAGTTTATTATGAGCTGTGCTTCAACAGGTGATGAAACATGAGAAGGCCATGTCGTGTGGAGGGGGGAGGTGCTGTTGAAAAGCTCCAGAGCTCAGTTAAGATGATTTGGTTCTATATGGCCCTCCTACTCCATCATTAACTCTCATTCATTATTAATGTGACATTTTTGAGTTGTGAGTTTAATTGTGCCCCTTTGTTTGGTCCTGTGTTTCTCTGTGAAGGTGTGATGCACCTGATTTAATTCATTAGTTAACTCATTTCCATCTAATGTCCTCTCATGCTGTTAACATAACTCAACCTGCAAAATGGTTGAGTCATCAACCTCAAGGTTAAACAAATAAAAAATAAGCTTAGACATATTCAGTCAGCTCATAAATAGGCTCACCTAATTTGATAATTTGTTGGTTCACACAAAACACATCACGTTTGATCTCTCTTGTTTAAACCAAAACCATCAGGACTTAAGACACTTGTGGTGAATTGGAAAATAATAAAGTAATGGTCACCTGCCAATTGTCCCTGGGCCTCTCTCTCACTGTCTCTTTAACACAGCTTTCTCTCGCTCTGTCTGAATTAGTGTCATCAGGAGAAAGAGAACAACACCTTCAGGGATGTGTTATAAGGGTTATTACAATTTGAATCTTATTTTTTCTCAATGTTTTTTTTGAAGAAAGAAATTATTTCTGCTTTTCCCATCTATCTTTCCTTGTTATTTTCCATCTTAGAACAAGAAACATCTATAAGAGACAAGTTCAAATCAATTATGGTGGAATAAAAATACAAGAATTTGCCTATTAAATTGATCCAGAACAAGATTTTTACTTCAACACTAGGTATGTAAAGCCCTTTTACCAGCAGAGACTAGCATTGATGTTTCAAATGATTAAAGCAGCCTTGTATTACAGTTTATGTAACATAAGAACATAAGATAGATAGATAGATCCTTTATTTGTCATTGGGAAATTTGCCAACCAGTCAGTGCAAAATTACAACATTATATAGACTGAATAAAAAGTAATTTACAGAATTTACAGAGTAATATATCTGGGATAAAAAATGAAACACACAAACACACATTCAAACACTCATTGCACATTCCCTTATTGCACTTAAAGATAAGTATTGCACTTCAGACATATAAATTGATCAGACCAGGTTAACATTAAGTGTAGTTATTGTTGAAGAAATTTTTACTGGATCAACACAGTTCAAACAGGGAGTGTCCATGTGGGAAGTGTCCTTTGTGATGTTCACAGCTCTTGTACCAGTTCTTCCAGTGTGAGGAGAGGGGATCCGACGATCTTCTGGGCCGTGTTGATGACCCTCTGATTGAGCCGCTGTGCAGCTTTACCACACACAAATTCGATTAGAAGGACACCAGCAGTCTCTGTGTGATGTTGTTCCTCCTGAGCACCCTCAGGAAGTACAGTCTCTGCTGGGCCTTTTTCAGCAGCTTGTTCACGCCCCAGGTCAGGCCCTCCTATGGACTAAGTCCGCCGCCCTCTCCACACAGACCCCGCTGATGGTTAGTGGTGGGATGTCTGTCTTCTTCTTCCTGTAATAAGAATACATAATGACGAGAACGGGACATTCGGCCCATCCAGGCCCGTCATGTCCTAATCTAAAGAGTATCTAGTACTACAAGCCCCAATTCCCAAATTGGGACGTTGTATAAAACATAAGTAAAAACACAATACAATGATTTGCAAATCCTTTTCGACCTATATTCAATTGAATACACTACAAAGACAAGATATTTAATGTTCAAACTGATAAGCTTTATTGTTTTTTTGCAAATATTCACTCATTTTGAATTTGATGCCTGCAACACGTTCCAAAAAAGCTGGGACAGGGGCATGTTTACCACTGTGTTACATCACCTTTCCTTTTAACAGCACTTAGTAAGCATTTGGGAACTGAGGACACTAATTGTTGAAGTTTTGTAGGCTGAATTTTTTCCCATTCTTGTTCGATGTACGACTTCAGTTGCTCAACAGTCCGGGGTCTCCGTTGTCGTTTTTTGCGCTTCATAATGCGCCACACATTTTCAATGGGAAACAGGTCTGGACTGCAGGCAGGCCAGTCTAGTACCCGCACACGTTTACTACGAAGCCACGCTGTTGTAACAAGTGCAGAACGTGGCTTGGCATTGTCTTGCTGAAATAAGCAGGGACGTCCCTGAAAAAGATGTCGCTTGGATGGCAGCATATGTTGCTCCAAAACCTGTATGTACCTTTCAGCATTAATGGTGCCTTCACAGATGTGCAAGTTACCCATGCCATGGGTACTAACATACCCCCATATCATCACAGATGCTGGCTTTTGAACTTTGCGCTGATAACAATCTGGATGGTCCTTTTCCTCGTTAGCCCGGAGGACACGACGTCCATGATTTCCAAAAATAATTTGAAATGTGGACCCGTCAGACCACAGCACACTTTTCCACCTTGCGTCAGTCCATCTCAGATGAGCTCGGGCCCAGAGAAGCCGGCTGCGTTTCTGGGTGTTGTTGACATATGGCTTTCGCTTTGCATGGTAGAGTTTTAACTTGCATTTGTAGATGTAGCGACGAACTGTGTTAACTGACAATGGTTTTCCGAAGTGTTCCCGAGCCCACGTGGTAATATCCTTTACAGAAGGATGTTGGTTTTTAATGCAGTGCCGCCTGAGGGATCGAAGGTCACGGGCATTCAGTGTTGGTTTTCGGCCTTGCCGCTCACGTGCAGAGATTTCTCCGGATTCTCTGAATCTTTTGATGATATTATGGACTGTAGATGGTGAAATCCCTCAATTCTTTGCAATTGTACGTTGAGAAACGCTGTTCTTGAACTGCTGGACTATTTGCCCACGCAGTTGTTCACAAAGTGGTGAACCTCGCCCCATCCTTGCTTGTGAATGACTGAGCCTTTCGGGGATGCTCCTTTTATACCCAATCATGTCACTCACCTGTTTCCAATTAACCTGTTTGCCTGTGGAATGTTCCAAACAGGTGTTTTTTGAGCATTCCTCAACTTCCCCAGTCTTTTGTTGCCTCTGTCCCAATTGTTTTGAAATGTGTTGTTGGCATCAAATTCAGAATAAGCATATATTTACAAAAATCTATTTAATTGATAAGGTAAAACATTAAATATATTGTCTTTGTACTGTTTTCAATTGAAAAGATGTCAAAAAAGGATTAGCAAATTATCACATTCTGTTTTATTTACATTTTATACAATGTCCCAACTTCTTTGGAATTGGGGTTTGTACATCTGGCCTGGACTTGAATAGCCCAAGTGTTTCTGCCTCTACTACCTGACCTGGCAAACTGTTCCAGGCATTGACAACTCTCTCTGTGTAAAGAAAAACCTCCTAATATCTGTGCGGAATTTGCCTTTAACTAATTTCCACCTGTGGCCTCTTGTTCTGCTGACCCACTTATCTGATATTTTTTGGTATTTTACTTTGTTAATCCCTTTTAGGAATTTAAAACCTCAATCAAATCCCCCCTAAGTCTCTGTTTGCTAAGCTTAAATAGATTGAGTGCCTTAAGTCTATCATCATAACCTTTACCGTTCATACCAGGTATCAGTTTAGTTGCCTTTCTTTGGACTTTTTCCAAGAGCTTCTATATCTTTCTTGTAGTGCAGTGCCCAGAACTGCACACAGAATTCTAAGTGAGGTCTGACAAAGGCATTATATAACATTAATACAGTATAACCTCCTTTGATTTATACTCAATACCTTTTGCTATGTATCCCAGCATCCTGTTGGCTTTTTTCACTGCTGTAGCACACTGCTTTGATGCAGATAGGCTTTGATCAACTACAATTCCTAAGTCTTTTTCTAATTGAACACCTACTAACTTTTCTTCTCCCATAAAATACTCCTGTCTAATGTTTTTATTTCCCACATGCATAACTTTACATTTAGCAATATTGAATGTCATCTGCCATGTATCTGCCCATTTTTGGATTTTGTTTAAATCATCTTGGATTACTTTAGTCGATTCCAAACTGTTTGCCAAACGCCCAAGTTTAGTATCATCTGCAAATTTAACTATTTTGCGACTAACGTCCATATCAAGATCATTTATGTAAATAAGGAAGAGTCAGATATGGCCCCACCTACTGTTACTCTTTGTATTTGCCCTTGCAGCTAATTATGAACCCACTCTGGAACTACTCCTGCAATTCCTACTGAATTCATTTTCACAATGAGCCTCTCATGTGGTACCTTGTCAAATGCTTTCTGAAAGTCCAAATATATAATCTCATAAGCCTGGTTCAGGTCAACGCATTTTGTAGCCTCTTCGAAAAAGTCCAGGAGGTTTGTTAGGCATAACCTCCCTTTGAGAAAACCATGTTGGCTCTCCCTTAAAATACTATTATTTTTCAAGAATGATTCTAACTTATCCGTAATAATACATTCCAGCATTTTACATGCGATGCAAGTTAAACTGACAGGCCTATAGTTCCCTGGGTCAGTACAGTCCCCCTTCTTATATATTGGAATTATACTACCCTGCTTCCAGTCATCTGGTATTTCTCCAGTGATTATGGATTGAATGAAAATATCTGTCAATGGTTTATATATAATTTCCCCAAGTTCTTTGAGTACTCTGGGATATATGCCATGCTGCCTTATTTGTCTTAAGTTTTTGTAATTTTTGTAATACTTCTACGTCCCTTATCTCAAAGTCCTCCAAAACATTCTGTACCTTGTCTATACATTTAGGCATATTTATAACCTCTTCTCTAGTAAAGCTCTCAACAAAGTAACTGTTTAGTGTGTTAGCAATATCCTTATTATTATAAACCAAAGTTCCTTATTCTTAATGCACTTAACCTCATCCTTAACCTTCCTTTTTCTACTACAATATTGAAAAAATGTTTTAGGATTACTTTTTGCATCTTGGGAAATTTTAATTTCAAATCGCCTTTTGGCTGATCTTATTTCCTTTTTAGCCTTAGCCCGCATGTTACAATAATCTAACTAGTTATCCTTTTTATATACTCTGTACAGTCGCTTCGTTTGCCTCAAAATCTCCCGTAAAGATTTAGTCATCCACTGCGGAGACAGTTTTTTCATCCTATTTTTCCTTACTTTGGGGATGAATTTACACTGTACATCTACAATAACCCTTTTAAATATAGTCCATGTTTCATTCACAGTTCTGCAATTTAGAAGTTTCACCCAATCTATATTACTTAAATTCTCTCTCATTTCATTAAAGTTAGCTCTTCTAAAATTAAAAATTCTAGAGTTAGAGGAGGCTGTCTTAACTTGCCAAAAATATCAAAAATAACTGCACTGTGGTCACTTGACCCTAGTGGTTTTCCTACCTCTGTGCTGCAAATTCTAACAGGATTGTTACACAAAACCAGATCCAGTATTGATTTCCCTCTCGTAGGCTAAGTAACAGACTGTACCAAAAAGCAGTCATTGACCATATCTAAAAAGTCCTCTTCACATTTGCCCTGACCTATCTCCCAATTAATAGAGGGGTAATTGAAGTCGCCCATTATTATCATCTCTCCTTCAGCACAGGTTTGTTTTATGTTACCAAAGAGCATACTATTTATGTTACTGTCTGAAGCTGGAGGTCTATAGCATACTCCTATATTAATGATCTCCCAGTAATCTAATCCAGCTGTCCTCACAAGAAACGAATGAGTTTATACCTGGAATTTTCTGCACATTAAGAATGTCTTTCATATAAAGGGCCACTCCCCCTCCTCTTTTATTAGTTCTATCCTTCCTAAACAATTTGTACTCCTCTACATTATATTCATCCCCATCCGCTGCGCCAAGCCATGTCTCAGTAATCCCAACAATGTCATAACCCCCATTCAACATGACAGCCTTCAGTTCCAAAAATTTATTTTTTATGCTTCTCACATTTAAACACATTAACTTCAGAGCTTTACTCACACTTACGTTGTCCTTCCCCTCCACACATAAGTGTGCCGAACCACCTCTATTCACATTATGATCAAAAAAATCTTTATTAATTATATCCTCAGATTTATTATACTCCGCCCTGGTATCTTCCATCTGGGCAGTCTGTGCCTCCCTATCCATAATACTACTACTACTAATTTCCCTCCCTGCCCCCCCAGTCCCTAGTTTAAATATTCCTCTGCTACGCTAAGCATACGCTGGCCCAATGCATCTGTACCCCTCCGGTTCAAGTGTAACCCATCCCACTTGTACAGGTCACCCCTGTTCCAAAAGGAGTCCCAGTGCCCCATAAACCTTTACCCCTCTTTCCTGTACCAGGTTTGTAGCCACGTGTTAAATCTCCATATAAACTTCTGCTTGCCTTTGCTAGCACGTGGTACTGGCAGAATTCCAGAGAAGACCACCGTGGAGGTTCTGCCCCTTAACTTTGATCCTAATTCTATAAATCTGTCCTGCAGAATCTCAAACCTACCCTTACCTATGTCATTGGTTACAACATGGACCATGACCACTGGATCCACCCCTGCTCTGGCCAGGAGCTTGTCCGTGTCTCCAACCTGAGCACCAGGCAGGCAACATGCCATGCGAGATTCCTTTTCCCACGAACAGACTATACTGTCTACACCTCTAATTATAGAATCCCCCACTACAATTAACTCCCTTTTCCTGGGTGGCATGGCCGCCAGGGTGCCCTGGGGCTCATCAGTCCTCCTACTGGGCCAGATCCTCTTCCTGCAAGGGTTGGAATCGGTTGGACACCACAATCTCTGGAGATGCCGCCCCAGCATGTGCGCGCCCTTTTCTACGCTGGCGCCCTACCGTCACCCAACTCTCTCTCCCTACCTGTTCTAGAGTCTCCCCCCCACCCCGCTTTGGCGTGCAGACTAACTCTTTAAACGGCGTACTAATTCGTTCCTGGAACTCTACAAATTCTGCAGGGCAGTCGAGACCAGCAAGTTGGGCTTGAATCTTGCTCTCGAGATGCTTCACAAGCTGGCATCTGTCGCAGACGAAACCCTCCTGGAAGTCTCCTTCTAGAAACGCAATCATCCTGCAACACTCGCACTGCACTGCCAATGGCCACATTTTCACCCCTACGTGGTAGGAACAATTATGTTTTATTACAGTTACTGGCAAAACTATTCATACTTAAAAACCCAACGCATCACACAGAGGGTTCTGAGGCCGCTGTGGGAGTTTGTGTCATTTACATTTACATTTTAAACATTTAGCAGACGCTCTTATCCAGAGTGACTTACAAGATGTGCATTAATACGTAGGAACAATCATAGTTCACACAAGAGATAAGTGCAGTAATACAGCGATAGACATAATTACAGGCAGCTGCGTACCATACTTGTAACACTGGGAAGAAAAAGGTTAGTAATTATTTATTTTATTTTTATTTTTTTAAATGAGGAGTAAGCAGGGATACATAGTATTGAGCAAGTAGGCAGTGGTGATGACAATTAGCTAGATGTACAGAATTCAGTGGTAGTGGAGTCTGAAAAGGTGGGATTTTAGTCTCTTGTGGAAGATCGCAAGTGATTCTGCGGTCCTGACCAATTGCGGAAGGTCGTTCCACCACCGAGGGGTCTGGACAGAGAAGAGGCAAGACTGTGAGGAACGGCTGCCAGACACCCGGAGGGATGGGACAGTCAGTTTGCCAGAGGAGGCAGAGCGGAGGGGTCTGGCTGTGGTGTAGGGTGTGATGAGTGTCTGGAGGTATGGGGGAGCAGTACCTCTAGCCACTTGAAAAGCAAGCACCAGTGATTTGAATCTGATGCATGCTGCGATGGGGAGCCAGTGCAGAGAGGGGAGTAAAGTGGGTGAACTTTGGTTGATTGAACACCAGACGTGCGGCAGCATTCTGGACTATTTTCAGTGGCTTGATGGCACAGGCCAGCAAGGAATTGCAGTAGTCCAGACGTGAGATCACCAGGGCCTGGACCAGGAGTTGTGTGGCATCTTGGGTGAGGAACAGTCAGATCCTCCGGATGTTGTGGAGGGAGAATCAGCAGGTCCGAGTGATGTGCTGCAATGTGGCCCGAGAAGCACAGCTGGTTGACTCCTGGCAGACTGGGACGGAGACACTATGGAGCCTTCCACGGTGATTGAAGCATCAATCATCGGGGAGCCCTTCGCTGGAAGGAAGAGCAACTCTGTCTTCCCCAGGTTCAGCTTCAGGTAGTGGGTGGACATCCAGGCAGAGATGTCGGCCAGGCATGCAGAGATTCATGCAGGGACCTGAGTCTCAGATGGAGAGAAGGAGAGAAATAATTTTAGGTTTACATTTTTGGCATTTAGCAGATGCTCTTATCCAGAGCAAAAAACTATTTCATACTGAAACCAAATGATTTATTCAGTAGGAGTTCAGACAACCACGCCAGCCAAACCTTGCTATTAGTGAAGGAGAAAATATTCCCTCCACTGACAAAATTGAGTCTGACCAGGGCCTAGTAGCCGACCTGAAATCCAGGGGTCTACCACAGGACTGCTTTCGAAGATGGACCGTGTATGGTCAGGCTGTGTGTAAAGAGTGTATAGAGTGTGATTATTAATAGCTGTAAGGAAAGTACCCATGATTTTGATACTGATGCCACTATATTCGAATTCCTATGAAAAGTACCTAAAAAACAATGAATACTATTGGGCAATATAGTCTGGTGGAAAAGTAGCACAAATATCTAGAGAGAGATAAAAAAACATAACAGGACTGCGAAAATGTGTGTTAACCGTCAGTTCTGTGAGGGTCTGCCAAGAGAGCGTCCCCTGATCAGAGAGAGGGGGTGTTTGCCTAGAATTCACTGTTAAAGTTGAAACTAGGTAGAGAATGTAATCTTTCATTTACTCACACAAATATACTGGAAAGTAATGTTTATATAAACTCACAATCACTCACACACATACACTGAAAGGTGATGTTTTGTAGAATTGTACGCGGTCACAGGATGTATTACAGAATGTATTGAGTTATTTTGTGTCACTGTTTCTAGCATAGCAGAGATACTATTGCTTAATAGTAAGATAAAATTCCATATAAGGTGCTTGGATAAATCATTATTTTTAGCCTGGCGGAACCACCATTAGAAAAGCGATGAGTAAAGCACTTGGCAAAATGCCAATATGGTGTAACAGTCAGCTGAGAAGGGACCACCCCCAGGGGAGGGATGGAAAGATGGGAATAGCCATTTATGGATAAAACCACCATTATTTTCGACTGATTAATGTTACGCATAACTAAAAGACCAATTAAAATGGCCAGAAAAGTAAAACAAAAAGGTAAACCAATGAGGTAAACGAATGAAGTGACCAATCATGTAACTATTAAGAAGAGTATATAAACTTTTTTGAAACAAAGGAATATGGGAGCAACTTGCAAGCTGCTCTCGGCTTTGTGATTTCATCTGAAATAAAGTCTGATAACTTTGAAAATCTTCTGCCTCAAACCTCTTCTCTACTTTTCAGAAAAATTGAGCGAAATGGGACTTCGAAAATAATTTGATTTAATAATAATTGAACAAAAAGGACTTAATAATTTGAAAAGCTTAAGACTCTAATTTTCCACAACATTAGCAGACTTGTAAGCTGATAACATTTTAGTTGCTTTGCAATTAATTTGTTTTCAAATGCTGGTTAATACTTCATGTAATGCTCATTTTATTCTGGATAAGGCTGTGTGATGGCAATATCAGTCCGGGTGCCAATATGAGCCCTAGGTGATGTAATCCGGGTGAATATCAGTCCGGGCGATGTCATCGGTGATGTCATCGGGATTTTGGACTGCAGTTGCTATGCCAACATGGCGTGCTCGCATTCCTGAGTGAGAAAACGGTAAAAAGAATGTGTCCAACGCTAAAGAATGTGTCCGGGTGATGTAATTTAGCTACGAATAAGATGTACAGCTAAGTTAGCTGCCTTTACGAACATAATATATGAAATATAATATATAATTATATTATAATTATATAGCCAGCTAGCTACGGACATAACAATATGCATTGTCTGTTCAGCTGCACAGTTAAGTTAGCTGCCTTGCTACGAACATAATATATGAATTATAATATAGAATTATAGGCTATTATAATGATATAGGCAGCTAGCTACGGACATAATAGTATCCTTTGTCTGTTCAGCTGCACAGTTAAGCTAGCTGCCTATATCATTATAATAGCCTATAATTCTATATTATAATTCATATATTATATTCGTAGCTAGGCAGCGAACTTAACTGTGCAGCTGAACAGACAAAGGATACTATTATGTCCGTAGCTAGCTGCCTATATCATTATAATAGCCTATAATTCTATATTATAATTCATATATTATGTTCGTAGCAAGGCAGCTAACTTAACTGTGCAGCTGAACAGACAATGCATATTGTTATGTCCGTAGCTAGCTGGCTATATAATTATAATATAATTATATATTATATTTCATATATTATGTTCGTAGCAAGGCAGCTAACTTAGCTGTACATCTTATTTGTAGCTAAATTACATCACCCGGACACATTCTTTAGCGTTGGACACATTCTTTACCGTTTTCTCACTCAGGAATGCGAGCACGTCATGTTGGCATAGCAACTGCAGTCCAAAATTCGATGACATCACCCCGGACTGATATTCACCCGGATTACATCACCTAGGGCTCATATTGGCACCCGGACTGATATTGCCGTGACAGCTGCAGTCATTTTTAATACTTATGACTGTGATAGGTTTGAGGTATTACATTTAGAATTAGTATAACCCTCATTGATTGTTTTATTCTGTTTAAATGTTTTTTGTTTTATCTTCATTTCACATTACACATTTTACACACACACTCTCCACAACAGCCCTCACCTTGTTAGGGCCAAATGGTCACATCAATTCAATTGTTAACTGTATACCAAAAGGGTGCCTCTGGGACGTCTGGGTGCAATGTGTATTCCCTGCCGGAGACGTGCATGCTGCGACACCTTGGACAAGGGTACTTAAACCCTCACTTACAACTACTGAGTTGAGATTTGCTGGGTACACACTGTCGCAGCGCCTTCGGCAATCTCTCCTTGCGCATTGTATTAAAACCTTTTCAATTGGAAAGTGGTCACCAGTGTGTTACTTCGCCGGTCCCGACTTGATTCCACAAAGGGAGAAGACTCCCAACAACTGTTTATGGCATTCTGGGAGCGACGTATCATGCTTGTAACATAATTAGTTGCTAATAAAATAGCTTGTATATTAGCACAGCTGCTCCTCCTCCTTTGAACAATATTATAGATCTCCCCAGGTACTTAAAGTTATCCTGTGTTAACAAAGTTTTTGAATATTGGTGCCGAGTTATGGAGCTATTAATTGGGAATAATTCACTTTTATTTATGTTCAATTTGTAACCAGAGAATTTACCGAATGTGTCTAGGATAGAAAGAGCAATGGGCAGTGAAATAGTGGAATTTCATAAGTAAAGTAGGAGATCATCAGCATAGAGAGACACTTTGTATTCTACCCCTTCCCGGGTTATCCCCGACACCCAATCATCAGTACGCAGAGAGACAGCTAGCGGCTCAATTGCCAGAGCAAAAAGCAAAGGCAATAACGGACATCCCTGTCTTGTTCCCCTATGCAATGGGAAGTAGTTAGAGTATACATTGTTAGTCAGGACCGTAGCTGTAGGGGATAGATAGAGGAGCCTGATCCAAGAAATAAAAACTGGTCCAAATACAAATTTCCTTAGTGTATAAAATAATTTTTTCCACTCCACTCGATCGAAAGCCTTCTCCGCATCCATAGAAATCAGACACTCAGGACCCGAACCAGTGGAGGGAGTATAGATAATATTGATCAGGTGTCTTAAAAAAGGAGTGGCGCTTTTTAATAAATCCTGTCTGGTCAGGAGATATAATAAGAGGAAGAACAGCTTCCAATCTGCAAGCCAAAACTTTTGCCAAGATTTTTGCGTTAAGCAAATAAATTAGATGATATGAACCGCAATCTAGGGGGTCTTTGTCCTTTTTTAACAGCAAGGTTATGCAAGCCTAGTAGAAAGTAGGAGGAAGTGTCCCAGACTGTAATGAATCTGAGAACTTTTGCCAAAAAAGGGGAAATCTGTGCAGAGAACCTTTTATAAAAATCAGACGGGAAACCATCTGGGCCAGTTATCTCCTCATGAGAAATGGGTTTCTCGAGATCAGCTCCCAACTCGGGAGGTATAGGCGGCAGACCAAGGTCATGTAAAAAATCATCCATGGATTTAGAATCCCCGGCAGACTCAGACTGATACAATTTTGAGTAAAGGTTTTTAAACCTCTCGTTTATCTCAGTTTGATCAGATGTAATTGAGCCAGTGTCTGTGCGAAGACCAGTTATCAGCTATTTTGTCCTGGAACAACAGAGCTGGTTGGCCAGCAATTGACCAGCCTTATCACCATGCTAATAAAACGAGCATCTTGTTTTAATAAGTTGATTTTCAATGTGATTCAGATTTAAGTGTCACGCGTTGTTTATAGAGATTCGAGGAAGGACCGTTAGCATATTGTCTATCCAGGTGCAAAATTTGGTTAGCTAGATCTTCTTGCCTTTTTCTGGAGCATTTATTTTTATAAGATGCATATGTGATGATTTGACCACGCAGGTATGCTTTCAAAGCTTCCCAAATGGTAGCATTTGAGACTTCAACAGAAATATTAGTATCAAAAAAATCTGCTCCAAAATAAATTTGACAAAATCATCGTCTGCTAGTAATAAGGTATTTAGTTGCCAATGCGGGGAATGAAAGTTCCAGAACCAAGAGTGCATGGTCTGGAATAACTATGCCCTGATAGATGCAAGCACAAACACGGGGGAGTAGCTTACTATCTATGAAAAAAATGTCTATGCGGCTGTATGTGTGATGTACATGTGAAAAGAAGGAGTAATCTCGACCCGTAGGAGAGATCGCCATGGGTCTGAGATACCATATTCTGAGAGGAAGGATTGTGTTTGTGCTTCTGATTTACTGAGTGCCATAGGTCTAGGAGAGGAACGGTCTAATACAGGATGGCGCAGACTATAGGAAGGTAAACACAAAATTTGATGTCTATCCAATGTCCAAACTGACAAACTGCTGAATCAATTAGGTGCTTCTTGCTTTTATTCAACACTAGATTTAACGAAGGGGTGCTGGCAGATTCCCTTTTCTTCAGTGTCCAGGGAAAAGTCTGCTTGCTCTGCTCCGTTCGGTTTACATTCATTTCTGACCTTTCCATTCGGATCGCATGGGGCTCCAGCCACCTTCCAGCGGCCAATGGACAGGCTGCTTCAACTGCATGCTGCATATGTCTACACATACATGGATGTATTAGCATCTATAGTAATGACTGGGAGTGGTATATGCAGCATTTACAAGCCATCCTGCAGATGCTGCTAGGGCAGGACTCCAGGTTACTTTTAGGCAGAGAGAGGTATGGTATCTGGGCTACCTATTGGGCAGGGGGTAGATCAGACCAGATCAGAGGTTGCAGTGGTGGGCCGTCAGGGCCTGCAAGGCCTTCTCTGCTGGCCTAAAAAATATCTGAATCACAGACTGATGTTAATTATATTTTTTCCATGAATACTTATTAAATAATTCCAAATGGTCTGTCCGCTTCCTTTCATAGCTTTTCCCCTGGTTGCGCTGCTTCCAGACGTGTATTTTCATATTAAAGCATTTAACCAATCACATTTCAGCCATCATTTGTTGCCAGGGTCAAAGAAATCTGCCTGGAGGCCTTCACAATCAGTTCTGCAGGCCCTGTAGCATAAAATAAGTGTTGATCAAACTGTTGCTTCAACCAATCAGATTTTGAGTTGGGGACACGAAGGCCTTCTAGAAGGCCTAGGTAACGTCAGCGTATTCACACCCTTTGATTGGATAGTCAGAGAGTGTCTGACTATGATGTAATGTGATTGGTTAAATGCTTTAATATGAAAATACACGTCTGGAAGCAGCGCAACCAGGGGAAAAGCTATGAAAGGAAGCGGACAGACCATTTGGAATTATTTAATAAGTATTCATGGACAAAATATAATTAACATCAGTCTGTGATTCAGACATTTGAGCGGACATTTTCAGCCCTAAAGCGAATTAAAACTTATGCCAGAAATACGACAGGGCAGGCTCGACTTTCAGCATTGCGATAGAAAAGGACTTCTTGATGGAACTGAAACACACGGATAATCTGTACGACAGAGTAATTGAACTCTTTTTGAGGAAAGAAAGGAGGATGGATTTTGTGTACAAATAATAAGGATTTTTGGTGAGTAAAATGTTGCTATTTTCCTAAATAATATTGCAATTTTATGAGGTTATTATTAATGCTTTTTTGTGTGTCGCAGCTGTAGCACCCCAGGTTTGTTTCTTCAGTAAAGGCATTTATTCTGGATACACGAGTTATCTATCTGCGATGCAACGGGTGTCTGTTCGGTTTGTTTTTGTACTTTGTTTATTTATCTTTCTTCAGTCATGTTTCATTCTCGTTCTGTTCCCCGTCTGTCATTGTTCCTGTTCGAGTTCCTCTCCTTGTCTTGTCATGCACTTCGGGAAATTCTATGTTTCGTTTTTTTAGGGAGGAGGAGGAACGCATAAAGAAATCTGCGTGCGAATAAAGCGGAACGTGAGAAGCGTACAGAGATAGGACGAGAGAGAATGACAGCGATAGTTAGAAGTGTGAGATAATTAGTGATTAGTAGTGTTAGTAACTTAATCTAAATCCCTAATGTTAGTAGATTAGTTGGTTAGTACTATATACATCTAACTAATATATACAAAGTGTAATTAGAAAGTAAGAAGGAAGTAAAACGAGATTAGAAACGAAGACGGAAAAACCGAAACATAGAATTTCCCGAAGTGCATGACAGAACGAGAATGAAACATGACTGAAGAAAGATAAATAAACAAAGTGCAAAAACAAACCGAACAGACACTCAAAACATAACAATAAGATGGCTTTTATAGCTATAAAATAGTTATTGATTGATTGATTGATTGATTCAGACGGAGCACTACTGAAGGCCTAGGTGTGAAATGCACGGCCCGCCACTGAGAGGTTTATTCCTGAATTGTCAGTCCTAGCCAGTCCCCTGACCAATCTCAAACAAAAGGGAGCCTCAGATGTGGTCCAGTAGATGGAGCAGTGCCAGGTGAAGTTTTTTGAAAATAAAAGTGACTCTGTGTGGTGGCCCATTGTTAATTAGTCCAGATGTTTCCTTGTCTTTTGTCTTGCATATTGATGCCTTGGATAGAGGATTGAATTTGGTGCTGTCCCAGGAACTCTGAGAGAGGCCTACTATAGCACTGTTGAAAAGGAGTGCTTGGCGATCATTTTAGCCACTCTCACCCTCCTGGGAAACCCCATCTCTTTTTATGCCCACTGTATTTATTACCGTTAACATAGTAAACTCTATTTACTGTAAATTGAGCTCACTACAGACACATTTTGGGGGAAAGGAAACAATGGAATGACGTTCTTGCCAAAAACAGCTAAAAGAACAACTGTGCCTGATACCTCGGTGCCAAGCTTCATAGGACAGTTATTTCATTCTTGCACAATTAATGGATGAAAATGGCCATTTATATATCAATAAATCATAACCTAGGTATTAGCTAGCTACTACTCCAGAAGTGGCCTCTCGGACCTTATTCCTTTAATAATTGAAGCTAATTGAATAATTAATGTTGAAGCTGTTATGGCATTTGCAGAACATAATGTTTCTAGGTAGTATCCACGGCTCCATGCATCTCTACACAGGGCTTTGTGGGTCACTAATCAGCTGCTACACACACACACACAATTAAATCACATATGTTAAGGTCTGGCTCAGAGGCGTGCCATTCTATAAACCCTGATGTTGACTGTGTGATGTCACTCATCTCGTCCATTTATATATATCAGTCACCAGTACATGCAGTGTCTGATGTTGACACAGCAGCTCAAGGATTAAAAGGTATTTCAAGTTTTACTTCTCACTGTTGCTTCAGTTTTACTGTTCACTTTCTCTTTGGGTTATTATTTTTGTTTTAAATGCACCCAGCTTTGTTGTTATTTTACTTAGTTATAGCAATTGTAGTTGTAAGTATTTAATCTATAATTCTAAAATATGATATATTTACAAAATGTTTTGTACATTTATTCTGAACAAGTATTGCATGATGTTCTCAGTAAGTGGAAGAGATCAATTTGATTTAAATTCCATTTCAGTGGGAAGTGATCCATGGAGGATGTCAATGTTTCCTCTGAAGATCTCACAAACATACACAAGCAAGGCATCCATGTAAAGCTGAATTATGTGACTTTGATAACAATTGTTGTGGTGATGTCCTCGTCTCTATTTTTCGTCTATGTGAACATCACTATGTTCTTTACTTTGAGGAGCAGACCCATCTTTATGGAGACCCCCCGTTACATCCTCTTTGCCAACATGCTATTCACAGATTCTTTCCAAATGATGAGCAGTGCAGCGCTATACTCATTTGCCCAGGCACGCCTACACGTATTCAAGGCTGTCTGTGCACTGGCAGTGTTGATGTCTTCCATCACGTTTTCAAACACACCATTGAACCTGGCAGTGATGTCACTGGAGCGTTATGTGGCCATTTGCTTTCCTCTAAGGCACACAGTGATTGTGACCCCAAGAAGGACACATATTGCCATCAGGGCAGTGTGGTTGCTAAGCTCCCTTAACTTCATGATCGATATGTTTTACATCACTGTGAAAGATCCACACTCTTTCACCACACCCATATTATGCAGACGGAGGCGGCTTATCATTGCCATGTGGCAGGTAAAATTAGCCCATGGGTTTAATGGTTTGTACTTTGTGGCTGTGGCTATAATTATAATCTACACCTACATTGGTATTATGGTAGCAGCTAGATCTATCTCCTCAGAGAAGGATTCAGCCAGTAAGGCCCACAGGACTGTGCTGCTCCATCTGATTCAACTGGGGCTGTGTCTCACCTCTTTTTTATATGGTGTCTTAGACAGATTAATAATGACTGCTAACTCTAACATGTTCTTCCACCTGCAATTCTTGTTATTTTTCTCACTCATCATTCTTCCCCGATGTCTGAGTCCCCTCATCTACGGCGTAAGGGACAATGCCTTCCGTCCACTTTTCCTGAACTACTTCAGGTGCAAGCCCAGCAAGTCAAGTCAAGTCAAACCTGTTATCATAACACACTAAAATGTTTTGTTGCACTGAAAAACTGTTTTTTTATTATGTCTGAACACTCAAATGTTGTGGTCGCTCATTAAAAAGTAGAATTTTCTAAATATTGTTTCAAAAAATAAACAACTAATCCTTAAATTAGTTGTGACTGATTTGCATCAGTACATATATTTCAAAATTCAAAAAAGAATTTTGGCCCAGGGTCACAGTTTGGGGACAGTTTTAGAAAGCTCACTAAAATATCATAAAAATATGTATAATTAACTTATTTTACTTGTATATTTTAGTGATGTTTTTGTTTTGTGAGTTGTAATGTTTTTCTTTTCAGTGAGTCATTTTTAAGATCCCACACTTGTGATATAACTTTTTGATTGCAATACTGGAGAACCCAGCAAACAGTTTCCCTAGAGCGAGATGAGTGTTTAAAAAATATAATGAAGCTTACCTTTCCAATTTGAAACTGTAGTATACTCAATGAATTGATATTTAGAAACTCTCTACCTCCTGTGTGTTCGGATACAGTAATGCCTTAATTTATGGCAGGAGTAGGAAAACCCAAATGTGAACCCGAGCCAGTACTGTGACCCACTAAAGGCTGTGTGGGGCACGACCACAGAATTGAACAAGAATTTGACTATAGCCTACCTACAGACACAGAGCTTTGAATAAAATGCAGATGTTGCATCAAGCAGACAGATTTTCCCCTGAAACGACTGACGAGAATTCTCACACACCGGTAACTCGGCACACATGATCGTAAAAAAGGCATGTAGGCTACTTGAATTATGTCAGCTGAACATTAACGTTAGTAACCCATTGACAAACCAATCTGATGAAGCAGCATGAAAATGAAAATTCTGGAGTCAGCAGAACTAGCAATAGTAAAAAAGGGTCTTTAAAAAGGACGTCCTCTCATGATTGTGTCTGTCATTTCTGCACTTACTCTCCTGCCTTGGTCAGGGTCACATGTACGTATAGCTCATTGAACCCAATGAGCTATACATGCATGCCCACTATTTGTCCTACCTATACAACCCTGCATGTATACCAGTTCATATTCATGAAACTACATGCATACATCCACAGTCACATATCTTACCCACATCCCTATTACATCTTTAAACACATCTCCACAGCATCTTTACTACAGTTTGTACTGTGTTCTACATCTAGTTCTTACATCATGTTTACTCAGGAAAGCTATGCTGCTATGGTCCTTTTTGTGCAGCTGGTCCTAGGTGCAAGGACCCTCGTCTCCTTGCGTATCTAGACATGGTGAGAGTGACCAGTGTGCACAACCACAACTTGTTTGTTGTGGGGACTAAGGCCATCAACACCTTGACAAGGCTTTTGAAATAGGATAGTCCCCCTCAGCTGCCCTTAATGTGCAAAAAAATTAAAAGACCTGAAAAAAGAGTACAGGGAGAAATACATCTTTGCCTCAGCAAGCCAAACCTTCTGTCCAAACCTTCATCACTGTTACAGGTATGTTACATTAAAAAACAGCAATAGCTTCAGAATTTGGGGACAGTTACCATCCATCCATTTCACTCACACACTCATACCTACGGGCAATTTAGACTCTCCAATTAGCCTAACGTGCATGTCTTTGGACTGTGGGAGGAAACCGAGTACCCGGAGGAAACCCACGCGGACACGGGGAGAACATGCAAACTCCGCACAGAAAGGCCCCCGGCCTGGATTCGAACCCGAGACCTTCTTGCTGTGAGGCGACAGTGCTATCCACTGCACCACCGTGCCGCCCCGGGACAGTTACCATATGTGTTATTTATGATAATGATTTACTTTAGTTAATGCAATGATGAATGCAATGATAAATGTGGGAAGATTAAGACATTTTCTAGAGGAACCCCTTTCATGGCCATAAGTTCCCCACTAATGAGGTGTGTGCACCAGCTTAAACATAGTGGTGAACTTTGTTTCATCGATTCCTCTGGGAACATGGACTGTGAACTGAATATTTGCTGCTGACACACACCTGTGCAGGGGTCTTCCCCTGGGGATAATAGTCACACAGCCTGAGGATGACACCACAGATATTGAGGGACTAGAGCTACTGAAAGAAATCTTGCAGGATGATGCATTTGTTGGGAATAGTCAGACAGGCCCTATACTGTTTTATAACTGATCATAGTAAGGCAGAGAGAGTAACGGTGCTTTTCCAGAGGCAACACAAAGGCTCTGAAACCTATAGTCAGCTGTCTACCTACAGAAAAGTCTCTTGGCTTGATTGTTAAGACAATTAACTACAGGCTACTGCCAAAATAAGGGAAACATTTGAGTAAATGAAGGGTTCTGGTGGCTTTGTTATGATGTGGGGTGTATTTTTCTCCAATCTATATGATGAGAAATAACAGCTAGTTTAGTTGTTAAAAATAGCATCTGTACATGTTCATTTCTCTTGGGAGCTTATTAACAATCAGACGCTAATTGAAAGCATAGCAAACGTTCCTAGAATTAGCAGATGAATGAAAATGAGCTTGCTATATACTGTATATGTATAACTGCAGCATCTTGAAACCATTGGCTAAGTTACCTTGTAATGCGGGTCTGTACAGTATCTCTGAAAACTGTATCTTGTGCAGTCACTACATGGACTAAATTCCTTCAGAACTGAGCTTTCGGAGTAGGCCTACCTAATCTTCCCAAGGTGCTCATTCTGCCTTAGGTACCTTTTCTTTGCCAGATATTTTACCACAGTACTTATACTGTGATATTTTACCACAGTACTTATACTGTAGCTCTGCCTCAAGGAGGTACAAACCTCTGCCTGTTCAAATATACCACACCAAAGAGCTGACATGATATGATCAGACGTCCACCCTTTGTTTCTCGTTCGCTGGTACTACCTGAAATATTTTAATCTACATTTTCATAATTACACATACTATCAATGTAATTAAGTGCAACATAAAAATGTATTACATGTAACCTATGAAATAAGTTTGATTTGGTTAACTATTTAAGGGAATGTTTTGATTCCCCAACACGCTGGAAAAGATATAGTTTGCATATTCGTCACCACGTGATGACTCTTTTGGCTTTCCATAACAGCTGGTTCAGAAAAACACGTTTTGGACATTGTCTTGCTCTGCAAAGACAGCACTTTTTATGCCTGCTATATACAGAGGAGATTAGATTAGAACATTTGAAAAACAAACTTTACCTGGATTGCCTCCGATGGATTTTCAAAGCTTAGAAATGTTAGTGTGGAGAGAGTTTTATTCATAATACTTTTAGTTTGAATACAATACTTGGTAAAGTAAAATGATCTCCATATTGATGAAGAGACAGACCCGATGTTTGTAACAGAAAACAAAAGTTTAATTACACAGCCAGCTGTGAGGACACAAGCACGTTATAAAATGTTCAACAAGCACTTGTTTGTACTGTGGTTTTATATAGTTTAACAGGTACATTTGTATTAATTCAAACTTGGGGATGAGATGCAGGACCCTACCTGATTGGGTCAGAGACACTATTGTTACAAGACATCTCCTGGGTCAGCTAGACGTTGGGGCATCATCCATGCAGACTCTAATACACAAACATAAACCTCATCTGTGTGTTCTCAGACCAAATGTCATGTTTCTTATGTATACTAAAAATGATATTCTTACAATAGCTCAGATTTAATGTCAAGGGCATACCCAGGGCCGGCTCTACACATTTTGGAGCCCTAGGCGAGATTGGCATTTGGGTGCCCCCACCCCCCCACCCCAGGACAAAAATGATTTTTTTTCTTTTTCAAATAAAATCACTTCTCAAACAAATCACTTACCAAAGTTTCATTTAAACAGGGAGGATAAGAGAATATGGTAAGAAAACTCACTTTTAGCACTATTGTTAACAAAGTCTATCTCTCTATCAAGGTCAGAGTTCTACACCATGTCAGCAGGTCATCATTGGAGATAGATGCAGTAGCTGCTATTCTTATTTCTTATATCTGTAATTACAGGTACAGTTATTAGCCTATTACAAGCAAAAGCAGCTGTAGGACAAACAACTTAAATCGATTTTTTATGGATAGCTAGCCACATTATTATCACTGATATAATGTTGTAGCCTACTATTAATTTTGGTAGCCTAATAATAAAGCTTGAGACTCAAGGCAAGCATGAGGGTTTTGCAACTCTGCAATTCAGGTGTAGTAGCCTAGTTTTGGGAATAACTACAGGTGGGTACTAATAAGCTTCAAGCCAAAACGTGAGGGTTGGGTAACTCAGCATCAGCATGCATTCATCCTTCAATCTGTATGAGTCTAGCAGTAGCTCTTAGCATCGCATTATCTAGCTAGCATTAGCTTGTTTATTACTTAGCTAGTTAGCTCCTTAGCCTCCTACAATAACACAGAAACACAACAAAACGGCATTTTGATGACATAGCCTACCTCTTAATTGTACTCTCTTTTCCTCCTCCTTCTTCCTCCGTTTTCTCCCCTGCGCACCGGAAGGCTTGTTGTACCTTTTCAAAGTCATTGGAAACACAAAATCTGTCTGTCATCGATCTGATATCTATCACGCTGATGTTGGCTCTCTGCCTGACCACATCAGTAGTGCGTGCCTCTGCGCTTGACCCGACAGGCGACAGCACGTCTCTTGGGTTGCCTGTGATGCGCGTACTTAACCCCCACTTTTTGTTTATTTGTTCGTTTATTTGGGAGGAAAGGAGAGGGCGCCCACGATTTTTATTTTTTATTTTTTTATTTTGTGAGGGCGACCTGGCGCCCCTAGCCGACATGGTGCCCCAGGCAGCTGCCTGTATTGCCTGTGCCTTGAGCTGGCCCTGGGCATACCCCATGGGTTTTACATAAGGTACAAATGGACTGCATAGAGATGCTCTTATCTAATATGGGAGCCCTCTTTACATCCCCATAATAGCTAGTACATATAGCTAGTAAATGAATATGCTATTCAATTCCAGATTCTGTCTTTTTTCAAGCTGATCTACACACATCTTTTTGTGGTGCATGGTTTTCAGACCAATCATATATTTTATTTGCAAATATGTCAGTGTCCCTCATTCTATTTTTGGGGAGGGTGGATGGCAATAGGGCCTTAAGGCCTCAGTGTACTCAAAATCGAATTTGGCATGTTCGCACAGGTAGGCTTGCAACCAAAATGAAGCACCGCATTTGGCTTCGATTGCCGCAGTGTGTGCAGGCTGGCTAGGCAAACTTGTCACATTTTTCACACAGCTTCGTTCACCACCTCCCAATACACTGTCGCCTGCAATTAGTCAACAATGTCTTGTGATTGGTTGTGTTTTTTACGTATGTCGTTTGGGCTGCGTGTTTCCGGTTTACATCTTGTAATCATTGCGTCCAGCTGTTCCTCTACTTACGTCATAGCTCTACCTAGCTATATTTTGTGTTGAAAGGCAATTTTTTTCCTGCGAATCCAGTTGGCAACTTTGCTCTTGGGAAAATGCACAGCTTTTGTAGCTAGCTTTGTTAGCTTTTTACCAAAATCAATCATCATTAGTTATTTGACCTATTACCTATTTCGCCTCAGTTCACCACCAATTGTGTGACATAGGCTAGCTGCTTATCAAGTTAACCATCTTGTTAATTAGCTACAGTAGATTAATACGGATAGTCAGATACAATTTATTCAAAGTTATCATCAAAAGAAAATGAACCCTGCTTAGTAATGACTATTGCTGATGCACAGTTGTCTAAATGTAATATAGACCAGGCTAACCCATAGTCTATTACACAGGTGTCAAACTCATTCCATCGAGGGCCGAGTGTATGCAGGTTTTTGTTGCAACCAATGCACTACACCAGGTGATTTCACTAATTAGCTCACTTCTTCAACTAAGGAGGGAACCTAATTGAAATCACGTGGTGTAAAGCATTGGTTACAACAGAAACCTGCACACACTAGGCCCTCGATGGAATGAGTTTGACACCCCTGGTCTATTACATAAAAAAATCAAATTCACACAGTCACTTGATGCTACATACAATGTACAATGAGAAATTACATTTTACAGTTTCTGGAGCACACTTTCTTGTGTATGTTACAGGATGCTATCATAAGATATGATCGTTTAAGCATAGGGTTATTTTTTACATTCGGTCATTGCCGATGTTTGCTGTTTTGGATTTTACCGTTGGTATTTATATTTCTGGTTCCGTAGTGGACTAGTAACTAGCAAGCTGGCGTGGAGTATCATTAAACTAACAGACCTCAAGTCGTAGTGAGTACACAGACATTTGCTCGCAATGTTGTATTCGACAACAGTTCGACAGCGAACACGCCAAATTCTATTCCGTTTTAAGTATACCGAGGCCTTTACTTCACTGCATTTGCTGCATTGGCAACAAAGTATTCTGTTACTGATTAACCCCATTGTAAATAAAAAACTTAATTTGGGTTTTGGTATTGATAGCCAGCATTATTATTTATATCATATTACCTGCCTGTATGGCTGACAGTCGCTTTCACAGTTGCCTCAATGATTTGAGAAACTGTTTTTAATTTAAGTTGACCACCTAATGATTGAGATGCAACTAGCAAGTGGAGAACCAAATCTTGTTGAAACGTAAGCTAAATAGTAGCTACATTGGCAATTAGCTAGCAAACAATTGCCTATATCCTGGCTTTAATATATTGTAGCTTTCTCTAAACTATCAAGCTGCATTTGAAAGTTGGCATCTAGGGGATGCAACATCATTCTTCCACAAGAAATTCCATCATTTGGTGTTTTGTTGATGGTGGTGGAAACGTTGTCTGAGGCGCTGTGTCCCATGTTCGATTGGGTTGAGATCTGGTGAATGAGACAGACATGGAACATGGTTTACATTATTTTCATGCTCATCAAACCATTCAGTGACCACTTGTGCCCTGTTGATGGGGGGCAATGTCATCCTGAGAGTGACTCGTCCATCAGAATAGAAATGCTTCACCATAGGATGCCCTCTATGGAGTTGAGTAGATCTAAACTATGCCAGGAAAGTGCCCCCCACACCATTTCAGGGCTGCCAGAACCGTGGGAAATAAGCACTCGGGCCTCTAGGTTTCTTTTGGTACGCGCCACACATGCAGTTGTCCACTTGTTTTGAACAGGGTGAAGGATGACTCATCTGACCATATGACTTTTTTTCCACTGCTCAGTAGACCACTGCCTGTGTTCTTTGCACCATTTTACTCGCAAGCGTGCATTTTTAGGTGGAATAAGGGGTGTATGCACTGCCACCTGGCCTCGATGGAATGTTCTTGATGAAACTGCTTGCTCATTCTCTAGATTGATATTTGCAGTCAACTCATTCAGAGTTTCTTGTCTGTTTTGCCTTGCATCACAAACCAATGCATGGACATCATGGTCAAGGAGTATGCCCTTTAAGTTGCCCTTAGACTTCCATTCCAACACCACCTTAGCCACATGATCAGTCTTCGTCATTGAAACTCCTGCCAAACATGCCCCAACAATCACCCCTCTTTCAAAGTCACTGTGATATCTTCTTCTTCTAACTGGGACTGCTAAGCATTTTTATACATGACCCTAAGCATGATGGGATGATAATTGCTTAATTAACTCAGGAACCACACCTGTGTGGAAGCACCTGCTTTCAATATCATTTGTATCCCTCATTTACTCGGGTGTTTCCTTTATTTTGGCTGTTACCTGTATATTGTAGTTAACCAGTTAACCAAATTGAATCATTCAGAAATTATATTTAGTTAGAAGTGGTACTGTTGGCTAACCGTTATAATTGCGGTTAGCACCCCAACCAAGTAAGCCTCATGATTTTCTTTTATTTTTTCCACTTTTGTTGACTCATAGAAAGTCGGTCAGTAAATCAATACAAACTGTTACTGTTACCATTGGAATTTGTGTAGCTTGTTATTATACTTTTCAAAATGTATGCATGCTGGGGGAAAAATACATAGTAATTTATTTTAAAATCTGTGAGGCCTATTGATTTTCACAATTCTTGTTAATCTGAGGATATGATTCCACCTAATCTTGGATTAAAGTTTAACTTTAACCAAAAAAGCTACTGTCACCAGTTAAACGCTACTAGGATGCTCTTCTACATCACGTTTTTCACATTTGGCTGAACAGCTTTGTTTAATAACTACAGTACTAAAGAGGTCAACAATGTGGCACAATATTGGCAGGGCTGGCAGTGTGGTATAATGGTTAGGGAACTGGGCTTGCAACATTAAGGTTGCAGGTTCAATCCCCAGGTGGGACACTGCCGTTGTACCCTTGAGCAAGGTACTTAACCTGAATTGCTTCAGTTAATATCCAACTGTATAAATGGATTGTAAAGAACTGTAAGTCGCTCTGGATAAGAGCGTCTGCTAAATGCCTGTAATGTACAATAAATGGTGTTCCTCTCCCCTCATTAAGAGCCACCATTAAATCACTCCTCAGAGTAAACTCTGAATCCAAATCGCAGGACAGGATGAATTTGCAGAGCATGCACTACTTTATATGCTCTTAATCCCAGCTGACACCTAAAATCCTTTATAATGCGTCTTTGATGTTGAAACTGTTATGGCACAGTTGCAAGGGAAATAACCACTACTCCATGCATCTCTACTCAGGGCTTTGTGGGTCAGTCATGACTGTCAGTCATGACTGACTTGAGGCGTGTTATTCTATACACCCTGGTGGTGGCTGCGTGATTTCACAGTCATATCATCCATTTATATAAACAATTACATTTATGGGGCTGGCGGATGGCCCAGCGGTCTAGTGCACCGCGCTTTGGAGCGGTGTGCGCTGCCCGTCAGAGACGCGGATCGAAACCCGAGTTTCTACCAGACCGGCCCTGGTCGTCAGCCCGATCGGAGGCGGCATTTGGCTGTCCGCCTCCCGGGGAGGGGGAGGGAGAGCCGGCACGAGTCCGCCGAGGAGAAGGTTAATGGAGTCCGTGGAAGATCTCCGTCTCAAAAGAAGGCGGGAAATAGGTCAGGAATACGAATCTCGTTCCCGGAGGACGGGCGACGGACTCGTGGGGGTGGGGAATTGAAAATAAAATAAAAGAGGGTATAATTGGCTACTAAATTGGGAGAAAAACCGGGGAAAAATCAGAAATAAATAAAAAATAAAAAAAAAAAAAAAAATTACATTTACGGCATTTAGCAGACGCTCTTTATTATCCAGAGCGACTTTAAAAAAGTGAATTTAAACATGATAAGTTTAAAGTTAGTGCAAGAGATCAGTGTAGTAACCCTGCAACAGTCATCATCATTGGCAGCTGTACATCTTTTTCACATTTTTAAATATGTAAACAGTGGTGATAGCAGTAATTAATGTAGAATCAGAGTCAACAGCACATATATATATATCTGATATCTGACACAATAGCACAATATGTGATGCTGACACAGCAGCTCAAGGATTCAAAGGTATTTCAAGTTTTACTTCACACAAAGGTCTCTATTGCTTTAGTCTTTTATTAGTTGTTTTTCCTTTGGGTTATTATTCTCATTTTAAATGCTTTGTTATATTTTCCTTAGCAGTAGCATTTAAACTTTATAATTCTAAAATACAATATATTAACAATATATAACATATATACAATATATGTGTTGTACATTTACATTGAACATTTATTGCATGGTGTTTCTCAGTAAGTGGAAGAGATAAATGATGTTTTCGTGAACATTTAGGCCGATTTTCACTTCATTTCATTGGGAAGTGATCCATGGGGTCAATGTTTCCTCTGAAGATCTCACAATCATACACCGGCAAGTCATCCATGTACAGCTGAATTATGTGACTGTGAAAAGAGTTGTTGTGGTGATGTCCTCTTCCCTTTTTTTTTATCTATGTGAACAACATCATGTCCTTCACTCTGAGGAGCAAAACCACCTTCATGGAGACCCCCCATTACATCTTCTTTGCCAATATGCTCTTTGCAGATTCTGTCCAAATGATTAGCTATGCCGTGCTGTACTCACTTGCCCTGGGATACATACAATTGGTCAAGGCTGTCTGTGCACCTGTGGTACTTATGTCTGCTATCACGTTTTCAAACATGCCGTTGAACAATGAATGATGTCACTGACCCCAAGAAGGACACATATTGCATGATGTGACCATGTTTTATATGATTGTGACAGATCTCTTCTCATTGCCAAGTGGCAGGTCAAATTGGCCCAAGTGTTCCATGGTTTGTACTTTGAGCCTGTAATTATCATCAAGAAGGTAACACTAGATCTATATTGCCACCAGGACTGTCCTGCTCTATCTGATTCTGGTTTTTGTTGAGTGTCCTGGAAGATTTCAATGTCCCGGACAAATCGGAGAAATTCGGTCAAATATTATCTGTGTTTATTGTTTATATAAAGAATGACATCATTGTGATTTTTAGAAAATAGGCTACTTTTCTTATCATTATATTCCAAATAAAATAAGTCAATAGGCAGGTCAATATTACGCTAGCCCAAGTACACACAAATAATTTCCATGGTTTAAAACAGAATAAAAACTATTTGCAAACAAACAAAAAGTTAGCTAGGCCTATTGCTATAACATTTTAATTCATCTGAAATCAAATAATTTCCTGCAGACCTTTTCTCAGATAAAATGGTGAATAAAAACTATTTGAAAACAAACAATAAAATATTGCTGGCTCATATGATTTGACAACTCGCAGCAGAGCGTGCAGCTCTAAAATCAAAGGTGCCAAGTGTCTCAGATGCGCATAAAGGATTCAGCCAGTTCTGCAGAGAGAACCCTCTCTGCTGGCACACTGGACTGTCCTGGCCAGTTTGGCCCACTAGGGATAGATTTCTGATGGTGGTTCAGCTGGGGCTTTATGTGATGCAATAATGAAACCGATTATTTTGTTCTATTTAATACAATACAAAAATGAAGATTCATTTTTAATAGAAGGATACTGGAAATTAAATTTTCTGTTTTAATACAATTGTTTTTCACGGACATTATGCGGAGAGATTTAAATTGTCGGACTTTAACAGATTTTTCTCAGAAACTCATTCATTCTTTTCTATTTAATACAATACAGAGGGTTATCGAAACTAAGTCTAACATGTTTTTTCACCTGCAGTTCTTTAACTTTTTCTCAGTCATCATTCTTCCCCCGATGTCTGAGTCCCCTCATTTACGGCCTGAGGGACAATGCCTTCTGGCCACTGTTTCTGAACTACTTCAGGTGCAAGAATAGCAAGTCAAGTCAAGTCAAACCTGTTTTTCAACAAACTGTATTACTGAACACTTATATTCCTATTCTAGTCGAGCATTCAAAAATAGAATATGTAAAATATTGTGTCAATATTCTTTAAATTAATTGTCAGGGACCTCGGGTGGTGTAATAGTAAAAGCATTAGTCCGGAATGCAAGTTGCCCACTGCGGCCGGGGTTCAACCCCTGGCTGCACCAGCCCGGCTCTGGCCGGGAGCCCCATTCGGGGTGGCGATTGGCTGTCCGCCAAAGGGGGACGAGGGAGGGTGAGCCGGCACAAGCTTGCCGAGAAGCGCGGAGGGCCGAGTCTTAGAGGAAGCGGTTCATTACCGGCCTCAGGGTAGCGGCTTGTACCATAGATGCGGGTGGCGGGCTCGTGGGTTGAAATAAATGTATATTTAAAAACGTAATACTGCATGGCTATTATAATACTCCAAAACACTGTGAGTCATTGGCCAGTAGTTTCCTATTTTTTTCACAGACTCCTGTTCATTAATGCAATATAGGCACATGCTATAGTATACACACAAAATAAGCACATGCAATAGTAATTATCTATGGACCTAATACACTACAGTAAGGCAGTGAACCAAGATCAGATTTTTGAGCACACATTCTGAATTTTACCAAGAATTGTGATAAACACGCCATGCAAAGGCTTTTGACACCCTCCTTGCTAGGTGAGTATACAAATAAGGAGTTCAACAAAAAAATGAGTGAAAGTTCCTCCCAATTTTGATTCAGTGTTTTCTTTCATTTCTAAAAATGTGTATATATTTTTTCATTTGCATTAATACAGTTGCCGTACTAAAAACTGAGGTGTTCAGAAATCTTTGCTGCATATGGCATTGAATCCTGATTGAGGCCTGTGACATTAAACCCAGCACCTTCCATCACACCTCCACAGAGAAACACAGGAACAAACAAGGGGGCACAATTAACCCACAACTCAAGAGTGGGACATTAATAATGAATGAGAGTTAATGATGGAACAGGGGGGCCATGCAGAACGAAAACATTTCAACTGCACTCTGGAGCTTTTCAGCAGCACCTCACTCCTCACACAACATGGGGACATGCACAGAGCAGAGACCAGGTCTCTTCTCCCGTTTCATCACCTGTTGACACACACAACAGCAAATCCTCTTGTTATGAGTTAATGAGAGGCATTGGTCTGTAGGCCTTTTATTATAATAATTACAATTCACATTGATTTATATGAATTTAAATCAATCATATATTTCATATTCATATAAATATGTTATATTTATGTTGAGCTGAATTACCCTCAGTTAATTACCCCTCAATTACCCTAGTTAGTCAGTTTTAATGCACAGGTCTTTACCTGAATTATTGAAATACTATTTATGTGTACACAGATTTCCATTAACTTGCATATATTAGCTCAATAGAGGCTAAAGGCTTTCTGTACTGGTTTGAGTGGTTTATTCATTGCATTCATAGATGAAACCTATTCCACTAAGTTTACAATTGCTTGTATATTCAACATTGGATTGAAAGGATCAATAGCCTCTTCAGCAAAACATCAACAATACAATGCTCATATGCACCATAAAAAATATGTTTTATAGATATATTTTTGTTGTTTGTTTGTTTTTAATTATATTTTTGAAGTAATGGATATTCCTCAATAAATTATTTGAGGAAATGTACTGTACTAAATGTATTCTCAAATAGTTTCTAAAGCCAATGTTCACACAACATGCTTCTGTGAAGGCCTCTGCCATTTTTATGAAAATATATGCACTTTGGAAACATAAAATAATCTGGTTACTCTCCTCGAAACTCAGGAATTGTGGGTCATGACTCATTAATCACCTGTCACACCACAATCACAAACCATTTGAGGTCTCAGAGTGTCATGCCATATACCATGTATGACATCACTGTCATCTTGTCTATTTACATAAGTCACTAGCACATGCACTGTCAGCAGCAGCTAGAAGAATTAAAAGGTATTTCCAGTTTAACTATCTGACAGTTGATTCTTTCTTTTATTTGTCTCCTTATTTTCAGTTATTATTCAAATTAAAATGTATCCAGCTTTTCAATGTGCATTGTTAATTCTTAATGAATTAATCATCTTTGTCATGAACATTTATGATGATTTTTACTTCAGTTCAGAAAGGAGTGTTCTATGGAGGAGGCCAATGTTTCATCTGAAGAACTCACATTCATATACAAGCAAGCCTTCCATGTACAGCTCAATGGAGCAACTGTGACTTGAGTAATTGTGGTAATGTCCTTATTGCTGCTCTTCACCTATGTGAACAGCATCATGCTCTACATGAGGAGTGAACCCAACTTCAGGGAGACCTCCCGCTACATCCTCTTTGCCAACATGCTCTTTAATGATTCTGTCCATCTTATGAGCAGTACAGTGCTGTACTTATTTGCTCTGGCATTCCTTCACTTGGCCAAGGCTGTCTGTGCACTTGTGGTAATGTCCCTCGTAGCCCCGGTAGCCCCTTGAACCTGGCAGTGATGTCACTGGAGTGTTACCTGAACATTTGCTTCCCCCTGTGCCACTCAGAAATCTCCACTCAGAGAAGACAAGCATTGCCATTGGAGTGGTCTGGATCATCAGCTCCCTCAACTTGATGATTGATATGCTGTACACCACTGTGACACATCTCCAGTCCCCCACCACATTCACAAGTTATTCATGGCCAAGTGGCAGGCCGACTTGAACCAGGGGTTCAACAATTTTGACTTTGTGGCTGTGTGATAATCTACACCCACATTATTATTATTGTAGCAGCTAGGTCTGTAATGTGAATAATGTTGTATGGAGACATTGATACAGGTAACTAGCAAAATAAAGAAAACACTTGAGTAAATGAAAGGTTCTGGCAGCTCTGTTAAGGTGTCTGGTGCATTTTCTCTACTGATTAGAGGGCAAGATAAACACCAATAAATACAAAACCATTCTGAGTGATCACCTTCATCCTATGGTAAAGCATTTCTATCCTGATGAAACAGTCACTCTCAGGATGGCATTGCCCCCATCCACAGGACAAGAGTGGTCACTGATGAGCATGAAAATTAGGTAAACCATATTCCATGTCTGTCTCATTCACCACATCTCAACCCAATTGAACACATGGGCCTCAGACAACGTTTCCACCACCATCAACAAAACACCAAATGTCTTGTGGAAGATTGGTGTTGCATCCCGCCAATAGTGTTCCAGACACAATCTATGCCAAGACACACTGAAGCTGTTCTGGTGGCTCGTGATGGTCCAACACCCTATTAAGACACTTTGTGTTGTTGTTTTATTTATTTTGCCAGTTACCTTTATATCCTCATAATGTGAAACCACATCTATAATTATGAGGGTAAATGCTCCCATCTACTGGTAAAAGTACTGTCATTGTCTGACAGCCTTTTCATGTAACCCAATATGTAGGTTTCCCATAGGCATGACCAAGTTAATGAGCAAATTCTACACAGGAGGAATTTTGAGCATATTCAAAATGAATGCATATCATACCCAAACCAAACAGGAATACAAGATCTTACTTTTTAAACTTATTTTTTGCTAGTCCTTGTTCTATTTATTAAAACAATTATGAGAAAACTTTAAATGCAACATACAGTAACACTGACTTTCATATGAGGAAAGGCAAAAAAAGGAAGCACAGTGGCCCATCCAACAGAGGATTTAAATTCACTAGGGCTGTGCATCCAGCATTACTGCCTGGATGATTTACACAGCTGATGATTGGAAAGCATTAGTGGAACATGCCAGTCTAAAATAAAATAAACCTGAACACAAAGAAGCAACCTCCATACTTTCACAATGGGGAATCTGGGTGTTCTCAGACTTCCCAAATTTTATAGGGCTAAAAGTATGCTGAATGTGTGGCAGTTAACTTTGATTGTCAAGGTACACAATATAAGCAGTGTTGGCCCTGTATTTGTATTTAGATAGATGACTAGAAAGGCTTTCATCAAGATGGTCACTATTTCTGATTCACCAGCTTTAAACTTGAATGAATATAAATATGTGCTGCCTTGATCTTTAAAAAGAAGCCCTTAATTTTTGCAGAAAGATTTAACCGTTTGATATATATTCAGTTCTGTATGCCACTGAACCTGCAACTACAGTATAATCAAAATACTTTATGTCTAGTGTGTGCAGGTGTGTACAAATTGCACAAATTGCATAAATCATCATCCAGTTCCAGTTGACAGCTAAATCACAAACCAACTATTCAGCAAACTAGCCAAGCAGCAAGTTTAGGGAAATCTGTATTTATTGACATATGTGTTGCCACAAACTGAGTGGAAAAGTGGAAAATCTTTTAGTAATTACTTCAAAATGCACATACGTACACTACCGGTCAAACGTTTTAGAACACCCCCATTTTCCAGTTTTTACTGAAATTTAAGCAGTTCAAGTCCAGTGAATAACCTGAGATGGTACAAAGGTAAGCGGTAAACTGCCAGAGGTTAAAAAAAGTTTAGGCTACCAAAAACAGAAAAATAATGTACATTTTTATTAGACTAATTGTCACGTCTCGTGTTCGTGTTCCCCATAATTAAGCGTTTGTAGTTTTTTTCCATGTTTTCCTAGTTGTCCGGTCCGTGTTTTTACTTTCGCTTACCTGTTTCTAGTCTCGTCAGTGTATTATCAGTTTCACCTGTTTCTCGTTATGTCTGATGTAGTTTGTTCGTTTCCCATGTTCATTTCCTGATTGTCTCGTTATTGTATTATCATTTTCACTTATTCCTCATGTGTCTGATTGCAGTCAGATGCATTCGTGTTAATTCCTGATTGTTTCTCGTTATGTCTAAATGTATATAAGCTGTGCGTTTTCCCATGTTCATTGCCAGATTGTCTTGTGCTTTGCTTATGTCTACACAACTTTCCAACTTTCTCTGTGTTCCCCAGACTGATTTCCTGTTATCAACCTCTGCCTGCCCATTGACCATGTCTTGCCTGTCTCTGACACACCTGAAGCCTGGAACGAACTTTGCCTGCCCCCGACCACTCTTTGGATTCCTGTATTGCCCTGATTGCTCCTATTTGACCATTGCCTATTATTGCATTCCTGGGTCCGCGCCTGGTTTTCCGACTCTGTTCCTGACACTAATAATAACAAACCACACAAATATAATTACAAAAACCTTAACTTTGAATTAACTTAACCTGAAGTGCTAGGAACATTTTGCAGGCAAAACGTCAAAATGGTTTTGTTCAAGCCCTGGAGGCGCAGCCTGAATCTGCAGTTTCACTGCTGCTACTATATACAGAGCAGATGGAATGGGGAAGGGAGCAGCCAAAGTGCCCTCTGATGGCATTAATGCACATAGATAAAGGGTTAAAGAAAGAGGTGAGAGAGCATCCAGGGCTATTCAACAAGCTAGAAGAATGCTGAAGCAAGTGTGGAAAACAGAACATGGTCAGCAGGCAACAATTACTTCATCCTTTTTCATTTCATCTGTTACCCCCCTCATTCTTGATTTAATACTTCAGTAAATGTCCCATTTTCCTTTTTTTTTTTTTAAATTTATTTCAAATTTTTCCCCGTTTTTCTCCCAATTTGGTTGCCAATTATACCCTCTATTTATTTCAATTCCCCCTCCCCCACGAGTCCGCCGCCCGTCCTCCGGGGCGAGACACTATTTCCGGGCCGAATTTACTGCCTCTTCTGAGACGGAATTCTACGACAGACGCCTTTTTCCTGCTCCTCAACGGACTCCTGCCGGCTCACCCTCCCCCCTCCCCTGGAGGCGGACAGTCAAACGCCGCCTCCGATCGGGCTGACGACCAGGGCCGGTCTGGTAGAGACGCGGGTTTCAAACCGCGTCCCTGACAGGCAGCACACACCACACCGGACCAGCCAAAGTGTGGTGCGTTAGACCGCTTAACAGCTTTTCAGATTTAGCTCTTTCACCTGAATTTCTTCTCTGAGAAAAAGCACTGAGATTTTCAGTGGTCAAATTAAACAAACGATAAGCAGTGTTTAAATGGTCTATGAGTTAATTCATTCCAAAACATTTTTAACTAATACATTTAAGAGAATATAATGTAACTTGTTATATCACCAAAGTGTTTCTATACTAGGCTTGATACTTAATCAATATACAGGTAACTGCCAAAATAAAGGAAACACAGGAGTAAATGAGAGATCCAAATTATTTTGAAAGCAAATGTTTTCAAAAAGATGTGGTTCCTGAGTGAATTCGTTAAGCACTTAACATCCAATCATGCTCAAGATTGTGAACAAAAATGCTGGGCATTATTTTGGCTAGCACAGATTTCAATGTGTTGGGCACATTTGGCAGGAGCTTCAGTGACAAAGACTGCTCAACTTGCTGATGTTTCATGGTGAACAGTGGTTAAGGTGATGTTGGCATGTAAGTCTGAGGGAAAGACATCATCAACTAGGGGAAACTGTGGTTGAAAGCGCATTCAGAGTGATCGCCTGAAGTATTTCTATCCTGATGGGAGTGGTCTCTTCCAGGATGACAATGTACCCATCCACAGGGCATGAGTCACTGAATGGTTTGCTGAGCATGAAAACAATATAAACTATAGGCCATGGCTGTCTGTTATCAAATCTCACCTCAATTTAACATGAATGGGAGATTCTGGAATGGTGTCTGAGACAACGTTTTCTACCACCATCAACAAAACAACAAATGATGGAATTTCATATGGAACACTGTTGTTGAAATAAAATGTTAAATTATCACCACCTTGGTTTTGTATCTGTATCTCTACATGAAATAAAATGTCTGGTTACGTAGGTAATTTTGCTTTTATGAATGTAAGAGCGAACTGCCCTGCTGCGGGATACGCAGAAATTTCACGTTATTCCAAGATTGATTCAATGGGCATGAGCCCCTTTATAGGGATAAGGGATAAGGGAAAGGGATGTTGCCATTGGCCAGCAGCAGGTATTATTTTACATTTGTTCAGTCTGTCATTGCCGATTTCCCAATTCCTATATAAAGCCAATCAGCTCACTCTTACATTCATAAAACCAAGCTTATCGATGTAACCAGAGTTTTTCCTCCATATTTAGCTGTTTGATCCAAGATTATCTCTTCATAGCTTTGTTTTTTGCTGAGGGGAATAAACATATTTAAAAACCCACTCCTTTCTGAAATCTGAACATACAACTACAAACACAACATGATTTTAGCTTTTTTTGCTGTTATTAAATTTAACAATGCTTCTGTGGACATCCAGCTAGCTTGCTATGTTTATTTGTATGCATTCCTGAGTTTCCGGTACTGTATCCCTTTTAATTTGGAAACCTGATCTTACAAATGGCGGCACGGTGGTGCAGTGGATAGCGCTGTCGCCTCACAGCAAGAAGGTCTCGGGTTCGAATCCAGGCCGGGGGCCTTTCTGTGTGGAGTTTGCATGTTCTCCCCGTGTCCGCGTGGGTTTCCTCCGGGTACTCCGGTTTCCTCCCACAGTCCAAAGACATGCACGTTAGGCTAATTGGAGAGTCTAAATTGCCCGTAGGTATGAGTGTGTGAGTGAATGGTGTGTGTGCCCTGCGATGGATTGGCGAACTGTCCAGGGTGTATTCCTGCCTCTCGCCGCGTGGGTTTCCTCCGGGTACTCCGGTTTCCTCCCACAGTCCAAAGACATGCACGTTAGGCTAATTGGAGAGTCTAAATTGCCCGTAGGTATGAGTGTGTGAGTGAATGGTGTGTGTGCCCTGCGATGGATTGGCGAACTGTCCAGGGTGTATTCCTGCCTCTCGCCGGAACGCATGCTGGGATAGGCTCCAGCCCCCGCGACCCTGACCAGGAATAAGCGGCTTAGATAATGGATGGATGGATGGATGGATGGATGGATCTTACAAATGAGCAGAATTTCCAGTGATGAAGTAACATTGATCCTTGTTCATGCAACGTGTGTTTGGGCAAATTCATATTGTAGCGATCCACCGTGGTCGCTACTGTAAATATGTGTGTTGTGTGCAGGGCTTTGTGGGGGAACATTGCATGTGTTTAAATGTTCCCCAGTGTTGGTTATTGTTGTAATGTTGTGTGTTTGTTCCCCTGGTTCGGTGTGTGTTTAACTGGTGGTCACGGTGGGACCAAGAGGGTCGCCACTGTGACCGATAGCTATTTGTTGTATAGTGCGGTTGCCCTGTTCTACTATGCAGGGCGTGTTCAGCATTCATTGTATTTCCCTGTGTGACGTATTCCATGTTGGCCGATGATCTTCCTACGTGACCCGTTCGGAGAGTGCCCGTTGAAAATAAAGAAACCAAGGCAACATTTGGGGTCGTGCGGTGTATGGGACACAGTATCGCCCCTGGCGCCAGGCGAAGGAGGTGGTTCCGGAGACCGGAGTGTCTTTAGCGCAACCAGACGGGGCTAGCGCTACCCGCCCATGTCGCTCTACGTCTGAGCCCAGGGACGCCCCCACCAACTCTGCTGTGTCCCGACCTCTAGCTAAGTTACCCAAGTACGCCGGAACAGTGGCTCTAACGTCATACCTCGCCCAGGTACAGCTAGCAGCTGAGTATAACGGATGGGGCGAAGCGGTCACAGCCATCCACCTAGCCTTAGCCCTGGAGGGCGGGGCCCTGCAGGTGCTCCTTGACCTCTCCCCAACCGAGCAGCGCAGCTACCCAGCGCTTGCCACGGCCCTGGAACGACACTTCGGCCAGCGAGTCTTTTGAGAGCCACAGCCCAGAGCTGTCAGTCATCCCTTCTCCGTAAACGGTACATTGTTACGGAATGCTCTACCATCTGGAAAACAACAGGGTCATCAGGGGTTACTGCAAAAGTGAGTTAGTGGCTTAACCCCCTGAGGTCGGCTGGATCGGCGCCGATCCAAGCAGCAATACAAGTATATTACTATTTCTAACTTCGCGATATTTTATCATACACACGCGGCAAAAACATTGACAGAAACCTTAGAATCGCGACTTTCCGATTTGAGCACTGGCAAATCAAATGGGATTTTAAAATTAGCTTAATTAGACCAAAAGTAAACCTTGCTTTTTACTCTGTTTTTACCTTTTAGTAACGTCCCCTTCTATTGACATGTTAACGAGGTGCTAATTTCGGGAGGTGTCGGGCCATGTGTGAAAACGCCGGCATAAACAACACAAACTGAAGAGGACAGTCTATGCTGATATTTATTTTATTTCGCTTGTTTTCAAATACTCGTGAAAATATATGAATTCCGCGCCTTGTGACTACATATTCCGCATGTCGCAATGTAACAAATTGCAATAGGCACACAAAATACTTTTCAAACAGCGTAAAATGTTATAAAATATATCGTATGTCTGTGTTTACGCTTGCAATCTGCCAGCAACAGTCTATGCTATTGATTTTATTTCGCTTGTTTTTTATTGTTTTTACATCTTGTCTGTGTTTACGCTTGCAATCTGCCAGCAACAGTCTATGCTGATATTAATTTTATTTCGCTTGTTTTCAAATACTCGTGAAAATATAGCCTATGAATATCGCGTGTTGTGACGCCAAACATTCCGCGTGTTGCAACGTAACAAAGAGCCAAAATGAATATTCAGGTATTTAGCATTTAGCCCTCCCACAGCCTGAAATAAATGTGACCAGTTCTGATAAAAACAGGTTTTTAGCTATTTAGATCTCAGATGTGCTAAACTATTTTCACACCCTTACATAACCAAGACCTTGGTGAACAAACGCACATTGGCAAAACAATTCGTCACTATAGTTTAGTGTGTGCTTTCACATCTTTTGTGACAGCAGAAAAATTAACTATTTTTAACTTGTGTGTTTGTAGATCTATTTACAAGCTGCATATGATACTGACCAAACTATTGATGGCATACAAATGTAGCTGTGATTGTCCTTCAAATAAAAATATCAAACACTTTGGAGTAAGTGTGTGTTAAATTGATGAAATTGAGATAAATATCAGACCATGCCAAAATCTAAAAACATTAAAAGCTTAGCACGGACCTCAGGGGGTTAACAGAGTCAGATGTGCAATGATTAATCATCAAGATCTCCCCATCTAACTGGACGGACACGCACATATACATACATAGACATACAAATGCGCACACTCATTCAGTCCTATTTACACTGGTATGCATACCCTCATTTCTAGGGTTGTCCTGACTAAAACGAATTTCGGTCGACCAAGGGTGTGGGGTTTCCACTCCGCCATTAATCTATAACTTAATCAATAAACCACGGAAAAATGGAGACAGTTCAAAAGTAAAACAAGATTTATTGATTACAACGGAGTATTTCCGAGGAAGGAAATGCCGCTCCTGTGGCAGGGAAACACGGCTGGCAACAAATGTCACTGGCAATACAACAATGTCCACAAACTTTTCGCTCTCGTTGTTGTGTTGTCCGTGATCAAATTCCGTAGTCGTTGTCCGTTCCGGGGTAATTCCTTTGTCGTCGTCGTCGTCCAATCCGTTGTCGTATATCCAAAAAAATTCTGGAAAAAAACTCCAGCATTGTCCTAGAACAGAACATCATACTTGATGTTAGATGATGTCTGAAGCACTGTATCTGTTATCCTGAGGTCATTAGGTCTCTGTCCCCAAGAGATGACAGTCACAATATCATGTAGTTTGCATTCTTTGCATTGCATTCTTTGCATTATTGCACTGTTTGCAACAGTCACTCGGCAGATAGTTTTTGTCTTTTATTAATTTTCTAACTATTTTGTAATCTGCAATGACATCCCATCTGGGGTAAGATGATTGTAGAGATTGATATGGGATCTTAACATGTAGACCTTAATGAGTAGGGTGGAACACTGTTGCAATGACCATAGCTTTATTGATTAAATCAAGTTAAATCAAGCATAAAGGTGGTAATCTTGATGGACAGTTAGTCCTATAGAGGGTGGGAGAGTGTGTTGCCCCACCCGTCAGTGTGTTACTTTGTTTCTGTAGCCTGTAGAAGAATACATACAGATTTTTCAGATTCTTTCATTCAAAAGTACCTTTAAAATATTTCTTATTTTTTCTGATGCATATTTTCATAGAATTTTATAATTGCATTATATTACAGTATATAGACCTTAAGAATAGGCATTATTTATAGGAAAATCTATCTACATCATAAATACTGTTGAATGTGTTTCATACTCTTGAGGCAAAGTCCTGTCCATTAGACTATTTACCATTAAGGTTAATTCAACTCAACATAAATACACCTTTTATATTTCAATTAATAACAAACAATATATGGTTTATTAAAATCTGTATAAATCTATGTGAGTTGTAATCACCTTTTATGACAATCATCATAAAATGCTTACATACAAAGACCTCTTGTTAACCCATTTATAAAAATTGATTTTCGCTGTTGTGTTTCAGCAGGTGATGAAACAGAAGGGACGTTGTGGCAGAGTAAATCTGGTCCCTTCTCTGTGGATGGGCTGGCATCTTGTGAGGAAAAGCTCTAGAGTGCTGTTAAAATGTTTGAGTTTGCACAGCTCCCTTGCTCCACCATTAACTCACTCATTAATTATGAATTGCCTACTCACAGGTACACAGTTGTATAGTTAATTGTGCCCCCTTGTTTTTTCCCATGTTTTTCTATGAAGGTGTGCTGCAAGGGTTTGGGCTGGATATTATACGCTTCTGTTAGAATTCAGTGTTGTATGCAGCATTTCTAATTTGAGAACAAGTCACGGTTTGAGTATTTTTCTGTATATAACCCACACACCCCTATTTTTTCTATATGGTGGAACAATAAACAAAAATTAGGAGGATCAGTAGTTCACTACTCCACAATTTTAAAGACACTGATTGTCTAATGCCTAGTTCATACCTTGTGATTTTTGGCCCAATTTAATTATTTTCATTTTTATTACAAGCTGTCTATGAATTTGACCCAATTCTAGTGGTGTGTGATTCAGTGTGTGAATGCTGCAATTGTACATTAGCTCACCACCTTTGATTGGACCTGTGGATCGTGTTAATTCCTACAAGCAAATAGTTGCCTTTGCAAGCACCTTACATAATGCGAGTTGATATCAAATAATTTTCACATTTTTGCAGATTCCTGTTGTGTTTGTTTAAAGACCAAAAGAACCAGACATATCGACATAGCCACATCAACTACCTGCAATGCACAATCCCATTCAAGGTGTTGAAAATTGTTTTACATTTGTATAGAATTTTATAGGCTATCAATCATCATTGAGATAATTTCCAGTGACAGCATGTAGAAAGAGTATTATGCCATTCTTATCTGTCCCTGGTTTAAATACAGTCCAGCTGCTGATAAATAATTCTGTTTTACATGATGTGTATTTGGCAGAGGTGGGTACACAGAACCCATATTCAGGATTTTTTTTCAAATTGGAGAAAGGGATGGTTCAAAATAACTTATCATCAGAGGTTCAGTGAGCATATTATTGCAGCAGTGAAACCAATCTGTAGTTTTCCTGCTAAAATTAACACATGGTAAGTGGATGAAAACAGCATGATGTTACTTGAAAACAGTCTGCTATAGTTTCATATTTTGTGGTCGTGCTGGCAGCGCAACGTGTGGCCATGATGAAGCAGAGGGGACCTCCAATAGCAGGATTTCTTTCTGCGGGAGCTGAGGGCAAGTAAAAATCCTATCATTGAGTCTCTTTAGAAATGGGAACAGTCATATTGTTCTGTACAAACAGGAATCAAGAAGTGACACATTTACAAACAAACAATGAGACATCAAAACAAGCACCTCATTTATGTCAGACTAGGCCAAAATAGGCTTAAAACATATTTACATTATTGCAAATGAAAGGCTTGCCATAAGCAGACACAAACAATTTGCAGTTGTGTTTAGAAGAGTTGGCAATGAATTTGCGGAGAAGGCATAGTTTGGTTTTTCAATCAGACTTATCCTCTATGGATGACTAGATAAACACAAATAAAAAATAATGTATTTTTCTTTAGTTCACCTTTAAAATGGGATGGGTGAAATTGGCACAAATTAGTAAAGGTTTATGGTATCACCTACATCCCTAATTCAGTGCATTTTAGATAATACAAAGGCCTTTGTATCTCTTGGTCATTGGGCATAACTCAATGCATCATCAATAGTTTATTTATATCAAACTATTGGTGATGAATGAATGTAAAGTATGCGAAGGTGAAAAATGTTTGAAATTACATCATCAATAGTTTATTTATATCAAACTATTGGTGATGAATCCAAAGACAATGCTAAAGTATTGCCCATAGGTATGAGTGTGTGAAAAATGTTTGAGAAATTACATTCTTTGGATATTATGTATTATTATAACAATATTATTAAATAATTTAAAAATGACTGAACATATAGTCCTGGGGAGCCCTTTATATACAATTAATGTGAATTTTATTCATTGTACTAAACAAAGGCCTCTTGTTCAGTCTTTACAAGAGGAGTTTACTGTGATCTGTGCAACTCAACAGGTGATGAAACACGAGAAGGCCATGTCATGTGGAGGGAGGAGGTGCTGTTGAAAAGCTCCAGAGCTCAGTTAAGATTATTTGGTTCTCTACGGCCCCCCTACTCCATCATTAACTGTCATTCATTATTAATGTCAGACTCTTGGGTTTAATTACTGTCTGTCCCTTTGTTTGTTCCCATGTTTCTCTGTGGAGGTGTGATGCAGGGTGTTTGGCTAGAGGTCACAGGTCAGGATTCAATGCTGTAGTCAGCAAGGGTTTCAACACAGCTGACATTCAGAGTATGATAGTTGCACAAAGGCACAATTTGTCATTCATTTGATTTCACTCATAAATTAACTCATTTCCATCTACGTCCCCTCATGCTGTTCACATAACTCAACCTGAAATACAATTGGTTGAGTAATCAACCTCAAGGTTAACTAAATAAAAAATAAGCTTAGACATATTCAGTCAGCTCAGCCTTGTTGCTCATAAATAGTCTTGACTAATGTAATAATCTGTTGGTTCGCACAAGACACATTGCGTTTGATCTTTCTTGTTTAAAACAAAATCATAAGGACTTAAGATACTTGTGGTGAATTGGCTGAGTGTCCCTGGGCCTCTGTTTCTTTACCACAGCTTTCTCTCGCTCTGTCTGTATTAGTGTCATCAGGAGAAAGAGAAAAACACCTTCAGGGATGGAGAACAATCAATGTTTACATTCAGACTGCAAACCATTCCTAGAACATCATGTCTTTAAATTAAAATTAGTTTTTTAAAATTCAAATCATGTTTTGTATTATTACTCTTATTACAATAACATTACATTCTTAATCTTAATTTTTCTCAATGTTTTTTTTTTTTAAGAAAAGAAAGGATTTCAGCTTTTCCTATCTATCCTTCTTATCTTTCAAAAAATAATTAAAACAAGAATATAATGGTTGAGATCTATGGTGTTCAGTGCTGTATTCTTCTGTGACCAGGGTTTTGAAACTCTCCACTGGCGGAGTGAAAATTCCACTCATTCAACAGAGACCAGCATTGACGCTTCAAATTAAATGCGGCCTTGTATTACATTTTATGTAACAAAACATTTTTTTTTATTACAGATTCTGTTGTTACTGGCACAACTAGTCATTCTTTTTTTACATTTATTTTTATTTCAGATTTTTCCCCAATTTAGTAGCCTAGATGAAAATGAGCAAAGAATACTGTAGAAAACAAATAATACCATAACTGAGATATATTGTCATTTTCCAACATGTGGGAAATATTTTACTTTATTAATGATTCAATGGAATTGACCAAAATTATAAATTTTTAAATGATACATTTCTTTCCCAAAAAAAGGTTCACAATTATTGAAATCCCTGTTTTAGTACTTGGTGCAGCCTCCCCTGGCATGTATAACGGCACTGAGCCTATTTTTATTATGTTTATTAAGGTTTGAGAACACATTTCCATTTAGAACCTTGCAAGATCCTTAATATCCTTAGGTTTGTGTTTATAATATCCTTAGGTTTTGTAGGGTTTTCCAGAGACTGAGACATTGCAAAACATTTATTTTGTTTCAGACCATTTCTGTGTTGTTTTAGTATGTTTGGGGTCATTTTTTTTTAAGTCCGGAGACTCAGATGGCTGACAGGCAACCAGGTTTTGGATAACATCCGGTTCCAGGTATTGATCTTCTAATGACATTTGGCAAAGCCCCAAAGCCAGATGCCAAAAGTTCAATTTATGTTGGTTGCTCTTAATAACGTCTTTCTTCATGCAACCCTTCCAAAGAGCCTGTTGGTATAGAGGTGGCATCTTATGGTTGATTTTGAGACTGTGTGACCCCAAGATGCAATGAATGTCTACATTTGTTAACCTCCTTCACCATCCTCCTCACTGTTCGTGGGGAAAACATACACTTGTGTCCTCTTCCTGGCACATTTGCAACTGTTCCAGATGTTTGAAACTTTTTAATTATTGCCTTAACAATGGTCCATGGTATGTTTAACCGTTTATGTATTTTTTTTTACCCATTACCTAACTTGTGTAGGTCAACAGCCAACAGCCATCTATCTCATCAGACAAGGATTCAGCCAGTAAGGCCCACAGGACTGTGCTGCTCCATTTGATTCAACTGGGGCTGTGTCTCACCTATTTTCTATTTAGTATCATAAAGTGTTATAGAAACTGCTAACTCTAACATGTTTTTGCACCTGCAACTCTTTAACTTTCTCCCATTCATCATTCTTCCCCAATGTCTGAGTCCCCTCAATTATGGCCCGAGGGACAATGCCTTCTGGCCACTGTTCCTGAACTACTTCTTGTGCAAGCCCAGCAAGTCAAGTCAAGTCAAACCTGTTACGATAACACACTATCATGTTTTGTTGCTTTTTTTTAATGAAATGCATGTCTGAACACATACAGTTAAAATGTATATTAAAAAATAGAATAGTGTTTCCCACACCATGGATGGGATGTGGATCTGCAGGCTGGTGTTGTAACACTGGGGGTTGCCTGCCTCTCGTTCAGTGGGCTGCTGAAGCTGTGGAGCCATTGCTGCATTGCCCACCTCTTGTTCCACAGACTGCTGAGATTGTGCCACTGAAATGTTTCCTGTCGCTGTGTGAGACACATCCTCCTGACACAATGTTGATGAAGGTGATCCTTCATTTTCGTGTTCTGTATTTGTAAAATAACTTTTGTAAAATAACTGTCCAATGCATAAAAACATTTTTTTTTCAAGGCTACAGTTATCTAACATGCTTCTTTCACCTGCGCGTCTCGTTAAAGCCAACAACTAGGTTATCTAAAAATAAGATAAAATTTAATGAATGCCCTTGCAAAATAAGACTCACAGATCGCTACTTAAGTGCCACTAGTGATGCATAGGTTTAATTACAGCAAACATTTAGCAAAAAAAAATTTAATAGACAATGTGGATATTGATATGTGAATATTGGTTTAAGGTGGGGGAGGGGGGAGTTTGCCCCCCTTCCTACCCCCCCATAATAATCCCACCAATGAAAGTAATGTTAACATTAGTTACCCATCGGCAAACAAATCTGAAGGATCATGAAAAATAAAGACCGATTGCTTCCAATCTCTCAGTCTCGGCTGTAGCACAGATAGCAAGCTAGCAACATGGGACAGGACAGTAATATTACTAGTTAGTGGAAAGAAATGTGTAAACCTGACATTTCACACATGACTGTAAAAGTTAACTAGCCATACACTAGAATTAAGTTAGCTGAATTGAGTAAACAACATAATATTAACAGTAGTAACCCATTGACAAACCGATCTGATGTGAACGAGCATAAAAATGTAAATTCTTGAGTCAGCAGAACTGGCAACAGTTAATAAGGGTCTTTGTTCGAATGGGTGTGCTCTTATGATTGTATCTGTTATCTCAGCCCTTACTCTCCTGCCGTAGTCAGGGTCCCAGTTAACCCAATGATATATATATTGTGGCAGGTGCCCAGTAGCATGCAGAGCGGTGGTGATTGAGGGGCGGTACATACCAGCCCGCTGGCTCCACCCCCACACCTTAATGGGAAGTTCGGGGCTGGCTGGGCATACCTGACGTGCTTTTCCCCATAATTAACAGAGAAATAAAATATGCACATGTTTCCTACACAAGTCGCAAAGAGCCGGAAGGGAAACGCATGGCAGGTGAGAGTGTTAAGAGAATTGTGTTTTGGATTGCTTGCTGGATTGACTTGGATTGTTTTGAGAACCCTGTTTGTGTACTGACCATTGACTGTTTGAGGACCTGGATTGGATTGACGACTTTTGGATTACGGATAACAACAACGAGAACGGATCACGGACTGTATATATTTGCTTTCCCAATCTTCCTTTTTGCTGTAAGAAATCCTTTCTTTCTATTGTTTCCTATTTGCTGGTGTATTCTGATTTTATTATTGATCTTTAGCTACATTGAAACCCAACACCCCTGATCCTGCCACAATATATACACTCAGTGACAACTTTATTAGGTACACCTTTCTAGTATTGGGTAGGACCCCCCTTTGCCCCCAGAACAGCCTGAATTATTCATGGCATCGATTCAACAAGGTGCTGGAAACATTTCTCAGAAATTCTGGTCCATGTTGACATGATAGCGTCACGCAGTTGCTGCAGATTTGTCGGCTGCACATTCATCTCCCATTCCACCACATCCCAAAAGTGTTCTATTGGACTGAGATCTGGTGAATGTGGAGGCCATTGGAGTACACTGAACTCATTGTCATGTTCGTGGAACCAGCTTGAGATGACGTGTGCTTTGTGAAATGGCGCATTATCCTGCTGGAAGTAGCCATTAGAAGATGGGTAGATTGTGGCCATAAAGGGATGCACATAGTCAGCAACAGACTCAGGTAAGCTGTGGCATTTAAACAATGCTAAATTGGTATTAAGGGGCATAATGTGTGCCAAGAAAACATTCCCCACACCATTACACCACCACCAGGTAGGATTCATGTTGTTTACGCCACATTCTGACCCTACCATCTGCATGTCACAGCAGAAATCATTTTTCCAATACTCAACTGTCCAGTTTTGGTGAGCCTGTGCCCACTGTAGCCTCACTTTCCTGTTCTTAGCTGACAGGAGTGGAACCCGGTGTGGTCTTCTGCTGCTGTAGCCAATCCACTTCAAGGTTCGACGTGTTGTGCATTCAGAGATGCTCTTCTGCATACCACTGTTGTAACGAGTGGTTATTTGAGTTACTGCCTGTCAGCTTGAACCAGTCTGGCCATTCTTCTCTGACCTCTCTCATTAACAAGGAGTTTTCGCCCACAGAACTGCTGCTCACTGGATGCTCACCCTTCCCTGTAAACACTAGAGACTGTTGTGTGTGAAACTCAGCACAACAGTTTCTGAGATACTCACACCAACCCTTCTGACACCAACAATCATTCCACGGTCAAAGTCACTTCTAAGAGACTTCTCAGGGAAGCCAACAATGACTCTAAAAGAGCTACAGAGTTCAGTGGCTGAGAATGGAGTAATAGTGCATCAGTTAACAATATCAAAAGCACTGCATAATACTGGTCTGTATGGCATGCTACTTTTGGGGCCTACTAGAGTTCGGTTTGCCTTTTTCCCTAGGGGGCACCACAGGGTAGGAGTGGCCATGTTCCTTTTGGACTTGTCCATCCTTTGGGTCCTTCCAGCCATATTCTTCCCTCTCGGAACACTCGCTGGGTTGGTGACCATACGCAAATACACCACAGGGCACCACTTTGTGCCAATTGGGTCTGCTCCTTGTCCCAAGCCTCCTGATGCATCGTCCTCACAACTTCAGACATGGCAGCCAGGCAGGAAAGGAGGGCACCATTCCAGTGTCTGTCTTTGGGTGCGCTCTGGCATCCGTAGGAAATCTGGAATCACCTCTCGTTGATCAGATGACAGGTGTCTTCTCCCATCTCTCTCTAGCCAGGAAAAGATTTTTGGATCCGACATCCACTCTGGGTTCAAAAGCTCCATTTCAAAAAAATTATCCAGTTGTACTGCCTCCTATTGCCAAAATTATAATTTAATAAACAAATCTTGACAAACACAAAACAAAGGGCTGGGTATTTGGGGGAATCCAAAACATAAAGTCCACAATCCTTACTCGTCGTCATTGTCTGTAATCCGTAGTCAAAATCCAGGTCAGTTCCTCACACAGTCCAAGTCGGTACACAAAGAAGGGTCCTCAAACAATCCAATTCAAAACACAATCCAAACTATTCTCTTCCACTCTCTCTTCAATACTCTCCACAACTGCCAACCTACTCCTTCCCCATGTGACATGTATTAGTCCTTTAACCCCCTGAGGTCCGAGCAGCAATAAAAGTATATTACTATTTCTAACGTTGCAAGATTTTATCATACACACGCGGCAAAAACATTGACAGAAACCTTAGAATCGTGACTTTCCGATTTGAGCACTGGCAAATAATATGATTTTTTTTTATTAGGTTAATTAGACCAAAAGTAAACCTTGCCTTTTCCTCTCTGTTTTACCTGGAAGTACCGTCCCCCTTCTATTGACATGGTGAGTAGGTGCTAGTCTCGGGGAGGGGCGTGGGGCCATGTGTGAAATCGCCATGTAAACAATGTCCCGACATTATATCGCATCTTGTCTGTGTTTACGGTTGCGATCTGACAGCAACAGACTGTATGCTGATATTTATTTTATTTCCCATGTTTTCAAATACTCATGAAAATATATGAATTCCGCGTCTTGTGACACTATACGGAAATAATCAGAATCATTGCAAACTGATGCGAATAATTAACGGGAGGATATTTAACCAGCTGGCATTCTCTGTTTCGGCGCATGGACATTATGTAGCTTAGCTTGATAGTAGCCTACCTATTGTGATTAATGTGTCTTGCCTCTCGAGAACTTGTTTGTTCGTGTGTGCTTATTGTTGTTTAGATTCCCAGTGTTTAGTTTATTCTGAGTGTTTGGATACGTTTTGGATTTACCGTTTTACTTTGTTTGTTCCTGATCATTGGTTATTTTGGTTTGTTTTGTTTATGTCTTCACAGACACAGATTTTGTTTTCGTTTTCCTACAGACGTTTAAAGATAAATAAATATCTTAAACCCAGAAAAAGGGCTACTTTTGATCATGTGCCTGTGCCCACTGCCAAACAGACACTGGCTTTTGTCTTTGTCTGATGGCCATTGAGAGAGAGATGGCCCATCTGACAGATCTTACAGGTGTGGATCATGAATATTCAGGAAATTAGCATATAGCCCTCCCACAGCCTGAAATAAATTTGACCAGTTCTGATAAAAACTGGTTTTTAGCTATTTAGATCTCAGATGTGCTAAACTATTTTGACATCCTTACATAACCAAGACCTTGATGAACAAACGCATATTGGCAAAACAATTCGTCACAATAGTTTAGTGTGTGCTTTCACAACTTTTGTGATGGCAGAAAAATGTACTCTTTATAACTTGTGTGTTTGTAGATCTATTTACAAGCTGCATATGATACTGACCAAACTATTGATGACATATAAAAGTGTCGCTGTGATTGTCCTTCAAATAAAAATATCAAACACTTTGGAGTAAGTGTGTGTTAAGTTGATGAAATTGAGATAAATATCAGACCACACCAAAATCACAAAGCTGCTCTGAGCTAATCACAGACCTCAGGGGGTTAAATAGGCCTCCAAATGGCCTTCAGCTGTTCGTAGTCCCAACGCTTAACCTAGTTCAGGTGCGGGACTGCGGGCTCCTGGGAAATGTAGTTTTTTCGGCTCCACTGGCTCCAATGCGTTGAAGGGCCAGGCAGCCATTTTCTCACCCTGCCCCTTGGGATGCCACAATATATGTGATCACTGGCATTTACCTTTCCCTCACAGAGGTTGAGTAGACCTAAATCATGCCAGGAAAATACACCCTATTCCATAATACAGCCACCAGAACCCTTCACCATGGGACATAAGTACTCGCGACTGCAGGTTTCTTTTGGTGCGTGCCACACAGCACTCAGCCACTTGTTGAGAACAGGATGAAGAATGACTCATCTGACCATATTACTTTTTCCACTGCTCACTAGACCACTCCCTGTGTTCTTTGCACCATTTTATTTGAAAATGTGCAATTATTTGTAGGTGTAATACGGGGTATATGCACTGCCACCTGGCCATAGTATCCCTTTCTGCCTGCTAAGTCTCTAGATTACTCTTTGCAGTCAATTTCAGAGTTGCTTGTCTGTTTTGCCTTGTATCATGAACCAATGTACGGACATCACGGTCAAGGAGTATGTGCTTTCAACCACAGTTGCCAAAAGTTGATTATGTCTTTCCCTCAGACTTCCATGCCAACATCACCTTAGCCACTGTTCCTTGTTGTTCCTCATTGTCTTTGTGAAATAAGCTCCTGCCAAACATGTCCTGCCAAACATAAAGGAAGTTTATTAAAAAACAAAAAACAATTGGACTTTCCCACCGACAGGCTCCCAGGGGTTTTTCACTCATAAGTGGGGCAGCGTAACCGAATCACAGGTCAGCAAAAAGAACACAGAAGAAAAACCCAATAATTATAACATAATAATGATTTGCCGCACAGCTTTACTAAACAAAATGATTGACAGGCTGTGCGCTTCGCTGCACGGCTCCCCCGCGTCTTTTCTTCTCCCGGTCACCTAAAAAAAAAAATTATAATTAATAACCTTTTCCTTCCCAGTGTTATAGGTATGGTATGCAGCTGCCTACAATGATGTCTATCACTGTATTACTGCACTGACCTCGTGCACAAACTATGATTGTTCCTACCATGTATTAATGCACATCTTGTAAGTCGCTCTGGATAAGAGCGTCTGCTAAATGCTTAAAATGTAAAATGTAATGTAAAATGTCTCTGCTTCAAACGGTAACTACTATGCAATAAACTCTTTATTTAATTATACATAAGAATACATAAGAATACATAATGACAAGAACAGGCCCATCTAGGCTCATCACGTCCTAATCTAAAGACTATCTAGTACTACATCTAGCCTGGACTTGACACCCCCACCCCCACACACATACGTTTTGGAACCACCTTCAATAGGCAATATCACATAATTAACAAATAATCACATTGCACATGTCTGCACAGGAGTACACTTCATGCAAAATTGGTGCACGCAGACAGCAGGCACCTGATCAACTAGGGTTGTTGCTCTTGAACAATGAGATGGGGACAACCTTACATAAGAACATAAGAACATAACCCTACGGTCTAACAGGGGGCAATACTAGGCAATAAATTGCCCAGTGGGCGTTCACCACGCTTGACTGGCTTCCTCAAAAATGCTTCCGACGTGCTTACAATTTTTTGCATGGTAAACGAATAGTTCATCATAGATTTTGAGAATCTTTATTGTAAATATTAGTTGGCTAGCAGTATTGTTTCCTTCAATTATGAACCGCAAACTCAAACTCAGAAGGCTTTTTGCAATTACGGCCATATACTTGTGCTGAAACAGCTCGCAATTTCTCTCCGGTCGTTTTCCAAACGTTTTTCCAAACGTACCCATGCGATAAAAATAGCCTTTTAACCAACACAAACATTAAATAAGATGTATGTAGGCCATATAAGTTTAGCTAGCTATAAATATTTATGCTTTTAGGATTAAATAAAGTATGGGTACTGCAGACCGCTGTTAACAGTTTCTCCTCACTCATGTTGAAGTGTCAGAACTAGGAACAAAATGTCGGTGTTGTGTTGGTTTCCGCGTGGAAGGTAAAAAGAGCAAGACATGAATTTGATTGGCTCTTCCCGGGCAACATTGCCCGAAAGTTCAGAATGTTCAACTTTTCTGGGCCACCGCCACGCCCATAAATCGGGCAATGGGTCAGGCACCGGAAGTCGCTCACTCTCATAGAGAATCAATGCATTTCCGGCAACTAGTTGCCGAATCGCCCGCTGTTAGACCGTAGGGTTAGAATACATAATGTTGAGGCCCATCTAGGCTCATCATGTCCTAATCTAAATAGTATCTAGTACAGGGGTGTCCAAACTACGGTCCATTTTGTCCTAATTCAATATAATGGAATATGGCCCGCGCATGAAACTTGCACTTGACTGAGTTGTAATTCTTAGTTTCACCACTAGTGGAGCCACCCGTATTCATTGAACACTTGAAATAAACGAACTGGTCTCAGCGTAGTTTCGACAGAAAATGGAGCACTCTAATAGTGGCCCAGCCTTTCGTATATTTTTCTGTATTTGGCCCTCAGTGGAAAAAGTTTGGACACCCCTGATCTAGTACTACATCTAGCCTGGACTTGAATAGCCCAAGCGTTTCTGCCTCTACTGCCCAACCTGGCAAGCTATTCCAGGCATTGACAACTCTCTGTGTAAAGAAAAGCTTCCTAATATCTGTGCAGAATTTGCCTTTAACTAATTTCCACCTGTGGCCTCTTGTTCTGCTGACCCCACTTATCTTAAAAAATCTTTGGTATTTCACTTTGTTAATCCCTTTTAGGAATTTAAAAACCTCAATCAAAGGTTGGCCTCACTGTGGCTGGCAGTGTAGTGTAATGGTTAGGGAGCTGGGCTTGTAACTCAGAGGTTGCAGGTTCAATTCCCAGGTGGGGCACTGCTGTTGTACCCTTGAGCAAGGTACTTAACCTGAATTGCTTCAGTAAAATATCCAGCTGTATAAATGGATTGCATGTAAAGAAATGTAAACTGTGTAAGTCGCTCTGGATAAGAGCGTCTGCTAAATGCCTAAAATGTAAATGTCAAATGTAAATGCCTAAAATGTAAATGTAAATGTAAATCCCCCTAGGTCTCCGTTTGCTAAGCTTAAATAGATTGAGTGCCTTAAGTCTATCATCATAACTTTTACCTTTCATACCAGGTATCAGTTTAGTTGCCCTTCTTTTGACTTTTTCAAGAGCTTGTGGGGTCTGACAAAGGCATTATATAACATTAATATAACCTCCTTTGATTTATGCTCAATGCTTTTTGCCGTGTATCCCAGCATCCTGTTGGCTTTTTTCACTGCTGTAGCTGTTGTGGAAAATTAGTCTTACCCGGTTTTCAGAATCTTTTCAAATTATTTCAATGTCCCGTTTTGCTCAATTTTTCCGAAAAGTAGAGAAGAGTTTTGAGGCAGAAGATCTTCAAAGTATCAGACTTTTATTTCAAACGAAATCACAAAGCCGAGAGCATCTTGCAAGTTGCTCCAATGTTTCTCTGTTTTACAACATCTTATATACCTTTTTTTCAATTACATTTCATTGGTCTATTCTTCTGGTCAATTTTAATTGGTTTACATTTGTGCTGACTTAACACTAATCACTCAAAAATAATGGTGGTTTTACCCATAAATGGCTATTCCCATCTTTCCATCCCTCCCCTGGGGGTGGTCCCTTCTTGGCTGACCATTAAACTTACTATTAACCCATTCAATAAAGTGGCTAAAAACGCCTATTAAAACCTAAGCAATTAAAAATAAAATGAGGGTTTTTATTCAAGCACTTCACCTATTTATATGGAATTTTATCTTACTATTAAGCAATAGTGTCTCCGCTAAGCTAAAAACAGTGACACAAAATAACTCAATACATTCTGTGATACATCTTGTGACCGCGTACAATTCTAGAAACATCTTGTGACCGCATATAATTATACAAACATCTTGTGACCGCATATAATTATACAAACATCTTGTGACCGCGTATAATTATACAAACATCACCTTTCAGTGTATGTGTGTGAGTGATTGTGAGGTTACATTCTTTACCTAAATTCAAACTTTAACAGACAGATTACAGAGGTGCATCTGATTACAGATGTGCCATACACCCGTGCTGACACATCATTCAAGTGTTCCTTTATTATAGACTTTATACTGCGATATATTTTATGTGCCACACATAACCAGTTCTGATCATCCCGAGCCCCCGCCTTTTCGAGTGGCATGCTTCAAAAGCAACTGTGGCAAGAAAAAACTGTTTCCAAAAAGGAACCCATCCAACTTTTGGGTTGGCTCAGAGTGCAGAACTGACGGTTAACACACATGTTCGCAACCTGTTATGTTTTTTTATCTCTCTCTAGATATTTGTGGTACTTTTCCACCAGACTATATTGCCCAATCACCAGACTATATTGCCCAATAGTATTCATTGTTTTTTAGGTACTTTTCATAGGAATTCGAATATAGTGGCATCAGTATCAAAATCATGGGTACTTTCCTTACAGCTATTAATAATCACACTCCTCACATGAGGCCTGGGCATATACAGTCCACCTCCGACAGGCTGGATCATTACACCCAGCCCTCTCCAATGTTTCATAAAGGGACATAAGCATTCCTGTGGCTGACCCCTGGGGTTCAGGTCGGCTACTAGGCCCTGGCCCATCACAGTCAGACTCAATTTTGTCTGTGGAGGAAATACGATTCCCGTCATAGCACACTGCTTTGATGCAGATAGGGTTTGATCAACTACAATTCCTAAGTCTTTTTCAAATTGAACACCTACTAACTTTTCTCCTCCCATAAAATACTCCTGTCTAATGTTTTTATTTCCCACATGCATAACTTTACATTTAGCAAGATTGTCATCTGCCATGTATCTGCCCATTTTTGGATTTTGTTTAAATCATCTTGGATTACTTTAGTCGATTCCAAACTGTTTGCCAAACCCCCAAGTTTAGTATCATCTGCAAATGTAACTATTTTGCTACTAACGTCCATATCAAGATCATTTATGTAAATAAGGAAGAGCAGAGGTCCCAGCACCGATCCCTGCAGGACACCACTGCCCACAGCACCGAGGTCAGATACGGCCCCACCTACTGTTACTCTTTGTATTCGCCCTTGCAGCCAATTATGAACCCACTCTGAAACTACTCCTGCAATTCCTACTGAATTCATTTTAGCAATGAGCCTCTCATGTGGTACCTTGTCAAATGCTTTCTGAAAGTCCAAATATATAATATCATAAGCCTGGTTCAGGTCAACACACTTTGTAGCCTCTTCAAAAAAGTCCAGGAGGTTTGTTAGGCATGACTTCCCTTTGAGAAAACCATGTTGGCTCTCCCTTAAAATACAGGTACTCCTCACTTAACGACAGAGTTCCGTTCCTACGACTAGGTCGTTAAGCGAATTGGTCGATAAGCGAGGAGCCGCCCCTTACCAATATTTCAAGCATACTGAACTGTTAGTGAGTTTGTGTCAACCGTCTTTAGATATTGTTTTAATGTCACCTTTACACCATTTATAACATTTTTAGTATATTTTTAAATGTTTGTACAGTAGTGTACAGTATACTGTAATAAACAGAATAGAGGAAATCAGCTCTAATATACATTACTTAGGTTTGCATACTGTAAATACAGGTAATCGTTTTTATTTATTCTGAATAAAGAAAAGGTCTAAAGGAAACTCCAACTTGATAACTTTGTTTTAATTTGCATAACTCTTACATAAAAATACAATCAGCAAAAATTTCTAGATGAAATATGTAGTCTTGGAGATTGTGAATGCTAGTGTAGTGAATACTGATGGACTGCAGGAACGAGACTGAAAGGATGATGCGAGATGAGATGCTTGACGCTGAGACGCCGCGCTGCCTTTTCCACGACCAAAGTTCTTGTACAGCGTAGAATACCGACTGGTCGGAGAGCTGGTCGTAAGTCCGCGCGGTCGTTAAACAGGTAGGTCATTAAGTGAGGAGTACCTGTACTATTATTTTTCAAGAATGATTCCAACTTATCCCATATAATACATTCCAGCATTTTGCATGTGACGCAAGTTCAACTGATCCCTGGGTCAGTATGGTCCCCCTTCTTATATATTGGAATTATACTACCCTGCTTCCAGTCATCTGGTATTTCTCCAGTGATTATAGATTGAATTAAAATATCTGTCAATGGTTTATATATAATTTCCCCAAGTTCTTTGAGTACTCTGGGATATATGCCATCCGGGCCTGCTGCCTTATTTGCCTTAAGTTTTTGTAGTACTTCTACGTCCCTTATCTCAAAGTCCTCCAAAACATTCTGTAGCTTGTCTATACATTTAGGCATATTTATAACCTCTTCTCTAGTAAAGCTCTCAACAAAGTAACTGTTTAGTGTGTTAGCAATATCCTTATTATTATAAACCAAAGTTCCTTCCTTATTCTTAATGCACTTAAGCTCATCCTTAACTTTCCTTTTTCTACTACAATATTTAAAAAAATTCTTAGGATTACTTTTTGCATCTAGGCGGCACGGTGGTGCAGTGGATAGCACTGTCGCCTCACAGCAAGAAGGTCTCGGGTTCGAATCCAGGCCGGGGGCCTTCCTGTGTGGAGTTTGCATGTTCTCCCCGTGTCCGCGTGGGTTTCCTCCGGGTACTCCGGTTTCTTCCCACAGTCCAAAGACATGCACGTTAGGCTAATTGGAGAGTCTAAATTGCCCGTAGGTATGAGTGTGTGAGTGAATGGTGTATGTAGTGCCCTGCGATGGATTGGCGACCTGTCCAGGGTGTATTCCTGCCTCTCGCCCCAATGTATGCTGGGATAGGCTCCAGCCCCCCCGCGACCCTGACTAGGAATAAGCGGCTGAACATGAGATGAGACTTTTTGCATCTTGGGAAATTTTAATTTCAAACCGCCTTTTAGCTGATCTTATTTCCTTTTTAGCCTTAGCCCGCATATTACAATAATCTAACTTGTTTCTCTATGAGTTATCCTTTTTATATACTCTGTACAGTCGCTTCTTTTGTCTCAAAATCTCCCGTAAAGATTTAGTCATCCACTGCGGAGACAGTTTTTTAATCCTATTTTTCCTTACTTTTGGGATGAATTTACACTGTACATCTACAATAACCCTTTTAAATATAGTCAATTTTTCATTCACAGGTCTGCAATCTAGAATTTTTACCCAATCTATATTACTTAAATTCTCTCTCATTTCATTAAAGTCAGCTCGTCTAAAATTAAAAAGTTAGAGGAGGCTGTCTTACCTTGCCAAAAAATATCAAATGCGTTGTTGTGGGCTTTTTTTGTAATATTTGGAAATAGTATTTTAATTAAGAACATTCTGTTTAAAGAACAGCGACATTGCATGTTTTTTCTTCTCTTTTTCCCTTTTATATTTTTCCCTCTCCCTAATTTTGGCATGCCCCCTATGGATGGACCGCGCCCCTAGCATACACCTACTGAATATCGCCTATGCCACGGGCCGGCTCTGTTGATGTTGAAACTGTTATGGCACGGTTGCAGGGGCACAGACACTGGCAGAACATTACGTTTCTAGGAAATAACCACTGCTCCATGCATCTCTACTCAGGGCTTTGTGGGTCATAAATTATTCATCACTTTTCGTACAAACACACATCAATCACACATGTTGAAGTTTGGCTCAGAAGCATGTCATTCTATACACCCTGGTGGTGACTGCGTGATGTCACAGTCATATCATCCATTTATATAAATCAGAGTCACCAGCACATGCAGTGTCTGATGCTGACACAGCAGCTCAAGAATTAAAAGATATTTCACCTTATATTTTCCTTAGCTGTAGCATTTAACCATATGAAATTTTAAAATACAATATATTAAATGTGTTTTATGTTTATATTGAACATTGGTGACATGTGTGTTGAACATTTCTATTACATGATGTTTCTCAGTGGAAGAGATAAATGATCTTTTTCATGAACATTTAGGCCGATTTTCACTTCATTTAATCAGGAAGTGATCCATGAGGTCAATGTTTCCTCTAAAGTGATGAGTTGTTGTAGTGAAGTCCTCGTCCCTATCTATGTGAACAGTATCATGTTCTTCACTCTGAGGAGCAAAGCCACATTCATGGAGATCCCCCATTACATCCTCTTTGTCAACATGCTCTTTGTAGATTCTGTCCAACTGATGAGCAGTGCAGTACTGTTCTCATTTTCCCAGGCAAACAAACAGTTGGTCAGGGCTGTCTGCACCCTTGTCATGCTGCCGCCAGCCATCACCTTTTCAAACACGCCATTGAACCTTGCAATGATGTTACTGGAGGGTTACGTGACCATTTGCTTCCCTCTATGGCACACAGAGATTGTCACCCCAAGAAGGACACATATTGCCATTGGAGCAGTCTGGTTGTTAAGTTCTCTCAATTTCATGATCGACATGTTTTACATTGTTGTGACAGATCTACACTCTTTCACTGCACCCATATTCTGCAGACGGCAGTGGCTTATCATTGCCAAGTGGCAGATAAAATTGGCCAGAAGTTCAATGGTTTTTATTTTGTGGCTGTGGCTGTAATTATAATCTACACCTACATTGGTATCTGGTAGCTAGATCTGTCTCCTCAGACAAGGATTCATCCACTAAGGCCCACAGGACTGTGCTGCTCCATCTGATTCAGCTGTGGCTGTGTCTCTTTTCTATATGCTGTCATACAGAGTGTTATCAAAACGACTAATTCTAACACGTTTTTGCACCTGCAATTCTTGAACTTTTTCTTACTCATCATTCTTCCCCAATGCCTGAGTCCCCTCATTTACGGCCTGACGGACAATGCCTTCTGGCCACTGTTTCTGAACTACTTCAGGTGCAAGCATAGCAAGTCAAGTCAAGTCAAACCTGTTATGGTAACACACTAAAAGGTTTTGTTGCATTAAAAACTGTTTTTTAATTAACTCTATGTCTGAACACTTGTGAGTCAACCCTGTTGTGGTTGTGCATGAAAAACATGGCATTTTGTTTCATTAAAAACTGTTTTCCTTAAATTAGTTGTGACTGATTTGCATCATATATGCCCTTATTCTGGCAATTGTAAAATGATTATCTTACATTCTGAAACCTATTCATGTCACATGGACATGATTACTTCTCACTGCCATAATAACTGCACAAAATGTAATTAATATTTGACACAGCAAATGCCTATATCGAAAGATGACCCTAAATGCATAAATATTTGTATACCTGACTCATGTTGTGAGTCTGCAGTATATGTACTAACCGAGATCTAAACCAGGGGTAATCAAACTTTTTCATCAAAGGGACATTTCCAAACATGTACTGATGGTCTTTGGCCAGAGGATGAAATTGTTCTCTGGAAGCTTCATTGTGAGTTAAGGACTTGATTTTCCTAGACTAACTGGCTGAGGTTGGGTGCATATACTGTAGGAAATTTGTGTTCTTTTTATTATATACAGTGAGGTGGTCTTACTGCTAGGCCTTGGGCCTGTCGCACCTCCTATGGTGCCCATGGAGGACTATGCATGGCAGGGGCGTCCCCTTCCCTGAGCCAGGCCCTGTCCCTGACCGCATACCAAGAGGTTTAGCTGCAGGGTCATCAGCTGGGAATCACCGATCGTTAATGTTTCGCCCCTTATCTCAGAACATCTCCTGGTGGCGGAGCAGTGAACAGGGACGTCTCCCTGACACCCCTGCAGCTTAACCTGTGCGGATGTTGCTCCCAAGTCTTGTCTCGTCGTCTCAACCAGAGCCAATGGCTTGCTTTTCTGCTTCTTCTGAGAGTTCTTTGGTGGATTTGGACAGTCTGGCTCCCCGTAGCCCCAGGTCCCTAAGCAGGCGTGATGTTGAACTGCCAACAAAACCTCTGGCACCCACCTCCACCGGGTACATCCTCACACTCCATCCACTTTCCCTGCACTCCGCAACCAGGTCTGCATACTTTGCCATCTTTCGTTCATAGGCAGCTTCCAGTCCCTCCTCCCATGGTACTGTCAGTTCAATCAGCAGTGCTGACTTTGCGGCTGCAGACCACAGCACCACATCTGGTCTTAAGGTGGTGCTGCAGATTTCCTGTGGGAACTGGAGCTGTCTACCCAGGTCCACTTTCATCTTCCACTCTGCCCCTGATGTTAGTAGGTTGGAGGGTGGTCTCTTGCTGGAGTGTTGTGCGGGTTCCCCCTGTCTGAGGAAGTGGATCCTCTGTTGGCTCCCTGATGGCCTCTGGCTGTTCGCCTCCTGGCAACATTTCTCCAGCACCTCCGCCAGCTTCCTCAGCACTTGGTCGTGCCGCCATGTGAGCCGACCCTGTGTCAGAGCTGTTTTGCACCCTGACAAGACATGCTGGAGTGAGGCATTGATGGTCCCGCAGAGGTCACAGGATTGCTCTGTTCCAAGCCATTGGTGGAGGTTTCGAGGGCTCGGGAGGGTGTCGTAGGTTGCCCTAATGAGGAAACTGAGCCGAGCCTGTGGTAGCTTCCAGAAATCTGCCCAGTTGATTGCTCGACTCGCTACGCCCTCCCAAGTTGTCCACCACCCCTGCTGCCCCTGTGCCACAGACTTCACTCTGAGCTCCTCCTGCTCAATCCTGGTGACCTCGGAAACAACAAGGTCCTTCCTCTCCTTCCTGCTTGCCTTGGACCACAGGACAGGTGGATCGCTCCATCCGAGACCTGCCCGCCCTGTCTGCACCATGCCTACGACCTCCTGGTGTTGAAGTCTGCCCATCACCTTCTGCACTTCCTCCATTTTCTTCCAGTCGCAACTCTGGCATTTGCTTCCTTCACTGTCCTGTCGGAGGAGTCCCTTAACTCCATCACTAGCCTTGCCTTCTCCTGCCTATAGCCCAGGGTGATGGATTTCAGGGGTAGTTGGAGTGAGTTCTGTCCGTATAGGCCAGCTGCTGAGAAACAACGTGGCAGACCCAGCCATTTGCGGATGAAGGAGTTGGCTTTTGCCTCCATCTGGCTGATGAGGTGACTTCACACAGCTTCAGAGGCCACATCACCCGTGGATACAGGGTGAAATGATAGCACCACACCTTGTGCTTTCCGGGTAGCTGGCTTGAGTCAATCTTTGACAGGCCTTCTGAAAGCTGCTGAAGGATGGTTTTCCCCATATCCTTGTCTGAGAGACGAGATGTATATAGTCTTCCCAGGCTTCGGATGGGCTGGTCCACGATGCGGGGGATGTCTTCCCTGCCGATGGTGAAGGTGACTCTGTCATTTCTCTCCCCTTTCCGCAATGAAAGGCTCCTCGACTTCTGTGGCTTGAAGTTCATCCTTGCCCAGATGATCAGCCGCCCAGCCTCTTAAGCAGCCTGGATGTGCATGGGGCAGTTCGTAGTAGGCACATGATGTCATCCATATAGCTCCTTAGGAGGGGGAGCCTCTGACCTGCAGGCAGCCGGATGCCACCCACTACCTGCCTTGCCCCGATCAGGATGACCTCAAATGCTGCTACGAAGAGGATGGGGGAGATTGAGCATCCCATTGCAATCCCTACTTCCAGTTGTTGCCAGCCAGTAGTGAACTTCTTCAATGCGAAACACATGTGCATGTCCTGGAAGTAGTTCATGATCATGGTCCTGATGTTGTCTGGGATGTAGAAGAATTCCAGGGCATATGCGATCAGTTCTAATTATATAGTCACAGTAACCTCTTCAACTCTCTGCCATCTCTATGCAAGTGTGTCATGTGTGTTTACTCAGTGTTTGAAATTAACCAGGGTAAGAAAAATAATTAGATTATTCAGCACTCATGCTGGCCAATTCATAGACATTAAAATGGCTGGATTTGGCCCCAGGGTCACAGTTTGGGGACCTCTGATATAAACCGAGCCTGTTTTTGACAGTTCACTCAAATGTATTTGTGACATATTAGAACACCCTACCTCCTGTGTGCTCACATACAATGATCCCTTAAGGTAGGAGTAGGTAATCCCAAATGTGAACCAGAGACAGCACTGTGACCCACTAAAGGCTGTGTGGGGTATGACCACAGAATTGAACTATAGCCTACCTACATATAGTGGCACAGAACTTTGAATAAAATGCTTAAATAAAGCAAGACTAATATTTTATTGAGGCGTTACCTTAACAATCAGCCATGTATAGAAGTCTTATGATTACAGTGTAAACATGTATGTGTAATGGGTAGGAGCTGGCTGTATGATCGTAATAGCCAGCTTCTCTCCTTCCCTGCATTGTAGTTTTGTGATCTGGATAACCTATCATCGGACAAATGGCTGGCCTGGGAACTAACAGCCATCAACAGGATTTATAGACTGTCCTGTGAAGTGAAACCCACATACTCTCAGGCTTCAGATTCAGTTACAGAGCCTGAGAATTTTTTTCAGATGTCTTAAAGCCTGACTGCACAACAGAATAATGCCGCAAAGGTTTAAATTGGGTTATGCAAAGAAATGCTGCCTATGATAGCCCTATATCAGAGAAGTCTTGCATTTCAATGAAGTATTCAGTTTTTTATTACATTTTATCCAATAACATATATATTTTTTTTCAAGCGGCCAGAGGTACTGCTCCCCCTTACCTCCAGTCACTCATCACTCCCTACACCCCTCCCAGACCCCTCCGCTCCACCTCCTCTGGTAAACTGACTGTCCCTTCCCTCCGGGTGCCTGGCAGCCGCTCCTCGCGGTCTCGCCTCTTCTCTGTCCTGATCCCTCGCTGGTGGAACGACCTTCCGCAATTGGTCAGGACCGTGGAATCACTTGCGATCTTCCACAAGAGACTCAAAACCCACCTCTTCAGACTCCACTACCACTGAACTCTGTCCATCTAGCTAAATTGTCTTCACCACTGTTTACTTGTTCAACACTATACCCCCCAAAAAATAAAAATAAAAAGTACACTAACCTTTTCCTTCCCGGTGTTACAGGTATGGTACGCAGATGCCTCACGCTATGATTGATCCTACCATGTATTAATGCACATCTTGTAAGTCACTCTGGATAAGAGCGTCTGCTAAATGCTTCAAATGTTAAATGTGTCTATAGCAACATCCTGACGTGACAATATCTGCTTATGTTAGCTGGCTAATAATATGTTAGCAAACACTCGACACAGAAAAAATATTTTTTTGTAGTCCTACACATAAATCATCACCAATGGTGAAAGTAAATAATGTTACTCAACTCAATGTAAAAAAAATTATAATAATTCAACATGATGGCTGGGATACAATAATGGATTTAGACCAAATAAGGCTAAATGCTAAGGCTAAAAAGTCAATCAAATCAAACTAAACCTTCTCAGATTTATCCATTGTCAATAACATCTATTTAGCCTGCCATAACTCTGTAAGGAGGCAGAAGTAAGACATTGTAACTAATGAAGATTTGCAACCTACTCACTGAGTGATTGGCACATTGGGTTACTTCTGATTAGTCTGGAAGTACTAAAAATTAGTGACGGGTCGCTTGTGAATGATTTGGTTCTTTTTAACAAATCTTTTAAGTGAACAAAAAGAACTGTATCACTTTCATGAAACAATTTGTCTCTTCGCTCGTCAGTGCTAGCAGATTTGTTTGAATATTTCTAATGAGAGCCAATAAAAACAGTTAATACAGAGATTGACTGAACTTTGAGCAGGCTGCCTTTATCAACTAGCTCATTGGTGAGGACTCACTGAATATATTCACCCCAAATGAATGAGAATTAACACAGCCTAACCAATGTATCAGGTTCTGAACTGAAAGCACGAATCAGTGAGCAAGCTGAAAGAACTGGTCGATGAACGAATCGGTGAACGAACCGAAAGAACTGAAGGAACTGGTTGACTCCTTCACAAATTTGCATTCGTTGTGGAACTTTAAAGTTGTACAGTGGGCAGACATTATTCTTTCTTTTCACATATGAAGAGAAAACATTGTATAGATGCACAATGTATAGATGCCCACACATAAATATACTTTGTCAGGTTAAATTGACAAAATATTGCAGTTACATATTTTTATGGTAGATTTTTACTGTATATTGTAGGTTAAATGTCCTATCCAATTAATATTTATTTGATGAAGGGATGTTCTTTGTATTTTGCATACTGGCACATTTATTCATATTTATAGTTATTACATTGTTGTCTCAACTTGTCTTACATTGTAAAGTGTTGTGTTATTTTGACAAACATAAAAACAATCCAGTGGAAAGAGAAGTGTTATTGCACATATTTAATAATAAAGAAAGCTATTATATAATTCCAGAAATGCAATGATCCCTTTGATGACAAAATATTGTGGAGACTTTGTTTGCACCTTGATCAACAGCTTCAAATAATAACCTGAAATGTTCTGTTCTCATGCATTCCATTTGGGTGAGGCATCTTTTTGCAGAGCACAGCAAATTTAACAACAGTCTCTCATAGGGAAAGTTCTTGGCAATAACACATCTGGCCATCTGTCTGACATTTTACAACAGCAAGATGAGGTCCCGTGTCTTGTTAATCAAACACATTCTCAACTGTTACAAAAACCTTTACATATCAATTTATTACAAATAAATCAATTTTACAAAACAAAACTTCCACACAATTTATATTTTTATAAAAAAACGAACTTCCACATTTCTCCCTTTGAGACCCTTGGTCCCACTTTGCAAGTCTTCTTCTTTCATCAGGCTTCCAGAGGGACAGGTTACAAGCACTTCACCCTGGAGTGGTACGGCCGGAGGAGAGGCACGTCCACATCACTCATCGCATCCTTCTCACCGGTTTCCCTCCGTTGGTTGCAGATTACAATTCTTCACATCTAAGTGTTTGTTAAACCTTATTTTATTGCTTCTGTCTGCTCTGGTTTCCACCTTTTTCCATGTGTAGACTCTTGTACCACGGAGCCTAGAACTTAAAACTCTCATAGGTTATTCAGACAAGCAGGCTAGCTATATAAAACATTATACTCTTGGGTTAAAAAAAGAAACAATACATTCATCTCTGTAAAGGATTGTCTTTAAAAATACATTGTCTTTTCTTCAATTTTTTTCACAATTTTTTCTTTTTCTGTTCTTTGAGGTACTACTCAGTTATCATATTCACATAGATAGAGCTCTTGGATGTTGTTTGCCACATGCACCCACCGTTTTAGTGATTTAGAATTCCCTTACACAGTTGTTCTTCACCACCTCAGTGCTGTCCAGACATAAATGATACATCATAATGATACAACCTGTGAGGTACGGGATAAGGACCCAGACGCAGACCAGGATCAGGCAAAAAGGAACGTTTAATTCAGGCAGGGGTCAAAACCAGTAGTCAGGGTAGCGAAGGTACAAAATCACAAGGCAAAGAGAAGTCACAAAAAACAATCCAAAAAGTAAAAACCGGGAAGCAGATAGGCAAACAAACAAAATCGACAGGCAGGCTCGGAGTGATAACAGAAGGGGTGTCTCAGGAAAAACTACAGACTCTGGCTTACTAAGAATTGGCTCAGGGAATGAAGATCAACGTTCTGACGGGGAAGGAACATAAACATGGAACTGATATACAAACAGGAAAGGGAAACACAATAGGAATCAGGTGTGACTGGGAGGAGAGAGAGGTAGGAACATAGGTGTAAACATTGGGAATCGTTAATCCAATAACGAGGGGAAACGCAAGACACGGACTGGGAATAATACAAACACATAAACAATAAACGACCTGGAAGAACAGGCAGACATGTGCATATAAAGAAGGGGAGGAACGCATATAGAAAACTGCATGCAAACGAAAAGAAAAGTGGAAAGCTAACAGGGATAGGATAATGAGAGAGAATGACAGCGATAGTAAGAAGCGTGAGATAATTAGTGATTAGTAGTGTTAGTAACTTAATCTAAATCCCTAATGTTAGTAGATTAGTTGGTTAGTACTATATACATCTAACTAATATATACAAAGTGTAATATAGAAAGTAAGAAGGAAGAAAACGAGATAATAAGCTAAGACGGAAAAAAATGAAATATAGAACTTCCTGAAGTGCATGACAAGACAAGGAGTGGATCTCGAATAACAGGAACGATGACAAACGGGGACCAGAACGTGACAGAATGATGAAAACTAAATACAGAATAAAGCATAATGAATGATGAATAATGAAAAATAAACAAAGTACAAAAAACAACAGAACAGACACTCAGAAACATAACACAACCTCCTTCTGTCCATCTTTCATCACTTTCACATGCTTTCTTTTTACATTCTCTCTACATTCTTTCTACATAATTTTGCCCAATGTCCGACCTGGCCACAGTAATGGCAGGTTCCGCTCTTCCCTGGAGGGCCACCTTTGCCTCGCCCTCCCTGGACTTGCACCATGTGCACACTTTTATCTTTCAGCCTTACATCCGTCCCTGATCCAAACTCTGCTGTTCCCTCACACTAATTATACCTCTCTCACTTCACACTCTCTCACTTCCTCTTACTCTCTATATACTTCCTGCTTTCTTATTCTCTCTGCTAGTTCTTGTCACTTCTTGGGTTACTTGTGTCTTATCCAACCCCGGTTCTTGGTCATTCACCTGAAACACAAACGAACACAAATGCAAGGATATGTACATTAATAGTATTTTATTATATACATTACTCATTTTCCTCTGAATTCTCTCCGACAGTGGCTGACATGGATCCAGTTGGGACATCCTTTCACTCTCACAGCCGTGGGAGTGGTCATCTGGATCATATGTGGCCCTGTCCACCTCTGGGTGTTCCATTTTCTTTTGGACACCTTGATGTATACCTGGTCTCCGGGTTGCAAAGGATGCTCGTTCTTTACCTCCAGAGGAGGTCCCTGTGTTTCCATTACCTGTGTATGAAGAGACCTCACAACGTGAGTCATTTCCTTGGCATAGGTTAACAGATCATCAGTGAGTTTGTTTAGATCACTTACCTAACCATTGATGTGCGCATGGACCTTCCTGTGACTATCTCATGAGGGGAAAATCCTGTTTCTCTGGCTACAGAGCTTCTCATGCTCATCAGAGAGGGGTAGGGAGGTTGGTTACGTAATCCATGCCTGTTGTTGTACAGGACTTTGCTAATTTGTTTTTCAGGGTTTGCTTGGGTCTTTCTACCATCCCTGCAGACTGTGGATGGTATACACATGAGAATTTCTGTTTTATTCCCAACATTTTGCACAGACATTCCACCATCTTATTGTGGAAATGCGATCCATTGTCGGAGGAGATGTGGTGGCACACTTCCCACCTCGGGAATATCTCAATGGCTAAACACTTACAGTAGCTACGGTTTCTGCGTCATTGTGAGTGCATGCAAATGCTTCTACCCACTTAGAGTACCGGTCTACTATCACTAGGCAGTATCTTTTCCTATGTTTCCTTTCTATAAAGTAAATAAAGTCCATTTCTAAGTGCATGAAAGGTCCATGGCCCTTTGGTGTTCGTCCTGGTTGCGTCGGTTCAGACTTAGCGAAAGTCAGACTTTTTGTGATGCCTATTGCAAACCACTCCTGCTGTATGGTCTTTACAATATTCCCCCTTGCCACGCAGGACACTCTGTGGGCCGCGTGGTATACCCTTGTGCAGCCACCTTTCCTGCTGCATCTGCGCAAGCGTTTCACAGAGAGATTGGGTCTTGTGCACCTGTGTGTGCTCTACAATGTACAATGGCTAATTCTGAGAGCAGCTGAATAGCTGCCAGTAGGTCAACTATTTGCATTCTATTTTTAATGGGGGTTCCTGCTGCAGTCAGAAACCCCCTTCTAGCCCACGACTGGTAGGCCGTAAGGTGAACCCCGAAAATGTGTCTAGAAAGTGAATCTCGTTCCCACCAAGCCCGACTACATACTTTTTACTTCATAAAAATGATCTATTGGTGTTGAGCGAGAAAATAAAACTTCTACTCGTGGAATCCTGCAGTTGTTTTATGATCAGTGTTTAAATTCGGTACTAGTAAGTCCTGGGCGTAATCAGAGTTTGTTTCACGAGTGGTGAAGCGGCCGTCACGTGATCCCGCTAGACCAATAAGGTGGCCGCTTTTTGGAACTAGCTTCCAAGATGTCTGCCTCCATGTTGTAAAAACCAGTAACGAAAATGATGGAAATACTGCCAAAACTCCTCAGAAAGTGCGCAAAAGGGATTATAAACAGTGCTATATGCATGTCACATCCATAAAGAACGAAGAGGAAAAAGGTGAACTAAGAAAAAGTGCCTCGAACATGATTTGTTTTCACACCTGGGCACTAGCCTACTTTTTAAATCAATTTTTCCATAGACAACAGCAGTTTTGTTTTTTTGTCACGACCCATAAATGTATATGTACCCATAAATGTATATGTATAGCCTACTACCCTGATCCTTCCTCTTAGCAGATATTGTACTGTATTTGTATAGATTTGTTCTTGCACTTACCTCAGCACTGGTTATGCTCTTGGATGCTTGTTTAGTAGGGAGATGTACTTATGATTTCTGGTGACTAGCAGTTCTCTTGCTTACCTACGTTAAATGCACTTATTGTAAGTCGCTTTGGATAAAAGCATCTGCTAAATGACTGTAATGTAATGTAATGAATGTGAATAAAAAAACGAAAATCATATGCTGATGGTTCTGCTTGCAACTTTATTCTTGCAGCATCTGTGAGGCCATTGACAGCTATAGTACATATAGAACCATAGGCAGAGGTCTACCTCGACCGAGATTTGACTAAGTAATGGACATTCAACGATAACAATGCACAATTGGACTACATTACAGAGGGAATAGAGAGATGGCTATAGAGCTAAGAAGAAGCAACAAAGGTGAAAGTTTGATGACACAGAGATGCCGTTCTGAGGCAATACATGCACAAAACTGTACAAGTACACTGACGAGATGTTATTTTGTGATGTTAAATTAATCTCAGCACATCTAATAATGTAAGTCAAAAGTACACCTCAACAAAACCATCATCTTTATGAACAGTTAGAACAGTCTGTGTCAAAGCAAGACAAAAGTGTCCAAGTCTATAGATCAGAAACACCCCACCCCCACCCCACATCTCCCAGGTAACACGGCAAGTCTCTTAGTCATCACTATCACTATCAGGAGAGCTATCATCACATGTAGCTCTTTCCTCAGTGTCTTTGGAAACAATCGCATAATTTTGGCACCGACATAAATCTGTACAAGACAGTCTTGCAGACATACAGGAACATCTTCCTGTCTCGCATTTGCCTTGCTTGCAACTGCAGTGGACTACCTGCAACACACTTTCAGGGGCAGGATTTCTAGTCATCCAGGTCACTGTTAAGTCCCCATCCTCAAGGTGCCATCCATTGCCAGCAGGTGATGGGGCACACATCTTAGCTTTAAGAGATGATCTCCTTATTGCTGCTTGGTAGGCACTTGGTAGGCACTTGGTACTTTGCAGTGTTGGTACAGGGCGTCACTTGTGGGGGGAATGGATAGTTCTGGCAAGGCTGATGATGCCATGCAGAATGCCTTGTATCGTGCCTCATTCACATTTTCAGCAGCTGACTGGTCATACAAGTGGCACACGTATTTGCAAAGTATTGCAAAGGTAGACTGGTCCAGGTTAAAGCTGCTACCCAGATTTGTAAAGGGAGTCAGGTATTCATATTTTTTGCAAGCAACAGAAAATGTCTTTCTTTTGCCCTTGCCATAAAAGGCACTTGTAGAGTCACAACCGGAGAAGGTATGGATCCCAATAAGTGCCGAACACACTCTGGTGCCAAGAGCTGATGACACCTTAGCTAAGTCAATGATCCTCATTCTGTTGCCAACTCCCGTGAAAAAATACAACCTACATGGTAAATCTGTCTGCAGACTTACAGCAATCACTGCCACATCAGTATCAAGGCTCTTGATTTTACATTACATTATAGGCATTTGGCAGACGCTCTTATCCAGAGCGACGTACAACAAAGTGTTAACCGTAGTCAAGAACAGTTTAGCTGAAAGCCACCCTAGTGGGAAGTACAATTCCTGGGTGCTAGGAGCAACCACATAGTTAAACTAGGACCCTGTAGGTAAATCTGTAGCCACAATTCAGAGGTAGCAGTAAAGCACTCAATGCAGGAAATAATGCCTAAGCCTAATACAATACATAAACAAGTAGACGTGTAAACTAAGTGACTATGTCCCTAAATTAACAAAAACCGGACTACGGGGAGAGGTGCACCCTGAAGAGGTGAGTCTTCAGTCGACGCTTGAAGGTGGCCAGGGTCTCAGCTGTTCTGACTTCCACCGGAAGGTCATTCCACCATCGTGGAGCCAGAACCGACAGGAGACGTGACCGGGAAGCGCAGGTGCGGAGGGGGGGAGGTGCTAGGCGTCCTGAGGTAGCAGAACGGAGAGGTCTGGCAGGTGTGTAGGGTTTGAAGATCTTGGTGAGGTATGTTGGGGCTGATCCCTTGACTGCCTGGTATGCTAGGACCAATGTCTTGAATTTGATGCAAGCTATAACAGGCAGCCAGTGGAGGGTAGTGAGCAGGGGGGTGACATGGGAGTGTCGAGGAAGGTTGTAGATCAGACGGGCCGCAGCGTTCTGGATGAGTTGCAGGGGTCTGATGGCAGATGCGGGAAGGCCAGCCAGGAGCGAGTTGCAGTAGTCCAAGCGGGACAGTACCATTGCTTGGACCAGGAGCTGGGTAGAGTACGTGGTAAGGAAGGGACGGATCCTCCTGATGTTGTACAGGAAGAATCTGCACGCCCGGCTTACCGCTGCAATGTTCATTGATAGGGACAGCCTGTTGTCCATCACCACACCGAGATTCTTCGCGCAGGGTGATGATGTCACCAGGGTGTCACCTAGAGAAATTGAGAAATCAAGGTGGGGAGAGTTTAGGGCAGGAATGAAGATTAGCTCTGTTTTACCTGGGTTGAGCTTAGGTGGTGACTGTCCATCCAGCTCTGAATGTCCCCCAGGCAAGCAGCGATGCGGGTAGAGACCTGAGTGTCTGATGGGGAGAAGGAGAAAGAGTTGAGTGTCATCAGCATAACAATGGTAAGATAAGCCGTGGGCAGAGATTACAGAGCCAAGGGAGCGGGTGTACAGGGAGAAGAGAAGGGGACCGAGGACTGAGCCCTGTGGAACCCGGTGGGAGGGGAGCAAGGCGGTGATACTTTACCAGCCCAGGCAACCTGGAAGGAGCGACCGGAGAGGTAGGACTCGATCCAGGCGAGGGCTGTACCGCAGATCCCTGTTGCTGCCAGGGAGGACAGGAGGATGGAGTGCTCCACAGTGTCGAAGGCAGCTGAGAGATCAAGCAGGATCAGGATGGAGGAGAGGGAGGCGGCTCGTGCGGTGTGAAGAGCTTCATTGACCGAGAGGAGAGCGGTTTCTGTTGAGTGGCCAGGTCTGAAGCCGGACTGGTAGGGGTCCAGCAGGTTATTTTCTGTAAGGAAAGCAGAGAGTTGGTGAGATACCGCTCTTTCGAGGGTTTTAGACAGGAAGGGGAGGAGGGATACTGGGCGATAATTCTGGATAACTGAGGGGTCTAGAGTGGGTTTTTTCAGCAGAGGGTGATATGGGCCCTTTTGAAGGGCGAGGGGAAACAACCAGAGGACAGGGAGGAGTTCACAAGGGAGGTGACAAACGGGAGGATGTCAGGTGTGATCGCCTGGAGGAGGGATGAAGGGATAGGGTCGAGGGCACAAGTGGTAGGGCGGTGGGAGAGGAGGAGGTGGGAAATATCAGAGTCTGAGAGGGGAGAAAAGAGGGGAAGCAGGGGAGGGCACAGAGGGAGTGGAAGGCACAGCGGGAGTGGAGGGCACAGAGGGAGTGGAAGGCACAGAGGGAGTGGAAGGCACAGAGGGAGTGGAAGGCACAGAGGGAGTGGAGGGCACAGCGGGAGTGGAGGGCACAAAGGAGCTGCGGATGTCTGCAATTTTCTCCTCGAAGAAAGCAGCAAAGTCATCTGCGGTGAAGGGGGACTGAGGTGGGGAGGAGGTGTGCTGAGGAGAGAGGAGAAAATAGAGAACAGTTGACGAGGTTTCGATATAGAATTTTGAATTTTAGTTTGGTAGAAGATTGCCTTAGCGGCAGTGACAGCAGAAGAAAACACAGACAGTAAAGACTGATAGGATGAAAGGTCGGACGAGTGCCTGGATTTGGCCCACTTCCTCTCAGCAGCACGGAGGCTGACCCGGGAGGTGCGCAGGGTGTCGGACATCCAGGGACTAGGAGGGGATGAGCGTGCAGGTCTAGGGAGAAGAGGACAGAGAGAGTCAAGTGCAGAGGACAGGGATGAGATTAAGGTGGAGGAAGCAGTGTCAGTGGGGAGTCTAGAGAATGCTTTAAGGGGGGGTAGGGAAGCAGTGACAAGGGGAGCGAGGGAGGAGGGTGAGAGGGAGCGAAGGTTACGACGGGCAGTGATGGTGGGTGTTGGAAGAGGGGAGGGAGGATGGGGACAAGGGAGAGGGAGAAGGAAATGAAATGGTGATCAGATGTATGCAAGGGGGTAACCGTGAGGTTGGAGCAGGGGCAGTTCCTCAGGAAGATCAGGTCTAGGAGGTTGCCCGCCTTGTGGGTTGGGGGGGGAGTTTTGTAGGGAGAGGTCGAAGGAGTGGAGTAGTGGTAGGAAGGCAGCAGACTGGGGGGCCTCTAAGTGGATGTTGAAGTCTCCCAGGAGGATCAGCGGGGTGCCGTCCTCAGGGAAGGAGCTGAGCAGGGTGTCAAGCTCGTCGAGGAAGCATCCCAGGGGCCCTGGTGGACGATAAACAACAACAATAAAGAGTTTAGTAGGATAGGTGATGGAGACGGGGTGGCATTCAAAGGAGGATATAGACAGGTTGGAGAGGGGAATGACTGAGAACTTCCAGCGGGAAGATAAGCAAACCTGTACCACCACCACGGCCGGATGGCCGTGGTGGTGGGAGAAGGAGTAGGCGGACGAGAGGGCAGCAGGAGTAGCGGAGTTGTCAGGGCTGATCCAGGTCTCGGTGAGGGCGAGAAACTGGAGGGACAGGAGGGAGGCATAGGCAGAGATGAAGTCAGCCTTCTGTGTGGCCGACCGACAGTTCCATAGCCCCCCTGAGATTGTGAAGCTGTCACAAAGGGTCAGGGGGGGGTAGGAGAGGTTGGAGGGGTTCCGTTGTCGCAGGAGGGTGCGACGCTGGAAGCGCGTACTGAATGGGAGAGAGCAGACTGTTATGGGGTGCGGGCACATTCTGTGAGGGAGCGTCGCTCTGACAGAGGTCAAAAGAGATCACAGACAGGTGGACACAATAAGGTGGTAATTGCACGGATTAGTCTTTACAATTCGCTGCAATCAAACTAACGATGACTCAAAATTAAGAATAACACGGCTAATCAAGATCCGTAATAGCAAAATAAGTACAAAGTAGACTACGCAAAGTTTACGAAACTACAGATAACTAACAGATCAGTCAAACTAACGCGGTAAACTCTAGCAAACCGAAAAATACTAAACACGCCAGAAATAAACAAACAGCGGATCAATTCAGAACACAGGCAAACACTTTCTGGTTCCTTGACAAGCTGGAACCACTTTATACCTTCGCTCTGACAGAGGTCAAAAGAGATCACAGACAGGTGGACACAATAAGGTGGTAATTGCACGGATTAGTCTTTACAATTCGCTGCAATCAAACTAACGATGACTCAAAATTAAGAATAACACGGCTAATCAAGATCCGTAATAGCAAAATAAGTACAAAGTAGACTACGCAAAGTTTACGAAACTACAGATAACTAACAGATCAGTCAAACTAACGCGGTAAACTCTAGCAAACCGAAAAATACTAAACACGCCAGAAATAAACAAACAGCGGATCAATTCAGAACACAGGCAAACACTTTCTGGTTCCTTGACAAGCTGGAACCACTTTATACCTTCGCTCTGACAGAGGTCAAAAGAGATCACAGACAGGTGGACACAATAAGGTGGTAATTGCACGGATTAGTCTTTACAATTCGCTGCAATCAAACTAACGATGACTCAAAATTAAGAATAACACGGCTAATCAAGATCCGTAATAGCAAAATAAGTACAAAGTAGACTACGCAAAGTTTACGAAACTACAGATAACTAACAGATCAGTCAAACTAACGCGGTAAACTCTAGCAAACCGAAAAATACTAAACACGCCAGAAGTAAACAAACAGCGGATCAATTCAGAACACAGGCAAACACTTTCTGGTTCCTTGACAAGCTGGAACCACTTTATACCTTCGCTCTGACAGAGGTCAAAAGAGATCACAGACAGGTGGACACAATAAGGTGGTAATTGCACGGATTAGTCTTTACAATTCGCTGCAATCAAACTAACGATGACTCAAAATTAAGAATAACACGGCTAATCAAGATCCGTAATAGCAAAATAAGTACAAAGTAGACTACGCAAAGTTTACGAAACTACAGATAACTAACAGATCAGTCAAACTAACGCGGTAAACTCTAGCAAACCGAAAAATACTAAACACGCCAGAAGTAAACAAACAGCGGATCAATTCAGAACACAGGCAAACACTTTCTGGTTCCTTGACAAGCTGGAACCACTTTATACCTTCGCTCTGACAGAGGTCAAAGAGATCACAGACAGGTGGACACAAGGTGGTAATTGCACGGATTAGTCTTTACAATTCGCTGCAATCAAACTAACGATGACTCAAAATTAAGAATAACACGGCTAATCAAGATCCGTAATAGCAAAATAAGTACAAAGTAGACTACGCAAAGTTTACGAAACTACAGATAACTAACAGATCAGTCAAACTAACGCGGTAAACTCTAGCAAACCGAAAAATACTAAACACGCCAGAAGTAAACAAACAGCGGATCAATTCAGAACACAGGCAAACACTTTCTTTGATATTCCTGTGCAGCATGTTGTGCATGTAAAAACACCCTGGTGTCACATTCCTCATGATCACATGTCAGATCTTCAACAGCACTGAGAGTTTGTAAACCTTCCATTACAGTCACGCAGTGACATAGTTCTCCATGTGCTATGTACAAGCTGAAGTCCTTGCCCACAGCAGTAACATAGAGCAATTCTGCCAGTGCCTCTTTGTTTGTTCCTTCTGATAGAAACTTTTTCCATTGTGGGCTGGCGGATGGCGTAGCGGTCTAACGCACCACGCTTCGGAGTGGTGTGCGCTGCCCGTCAGGGACGTGGATTGAAACCCGCGTCTCTACCAGACTGGCCCTGGTTGTCAGCCTGATTGGAGGCGGCATTTGGCTGTCCGCCTCCGGGGGAGGGAGAGCCGACACGAGTCCATCGAGGAGAAGGTTAAGGCGTCCATGGAAGAATTCCTGTCTCAGAAGAGGCGGGAACAATCGGCCAAGAATGTGTGTCTCGCTCCCGGAGGACGGGCGACGGACTCGTGGGGGTGGGGAATTGAAATAAATAGAGGGTTTAATTGGCAACCAAATTGGAAGAAAAACTGGAAAAAATCAGAAATAAATGTATTTTAAAAAATTAAAAATGTTCCATTGTGTTGGTGTCTTCTGATCCCGTCCATAGATTTGCACCCGTTGTGTACCGCCACCAGCTCTACGTGACCGTTCTAGATTTTTAATACTCATTTCCGGATACTGGTCAATCACAAAGTATCCGTGTACACTTGTGCTGCAGAGCAAGCTTGACTATGTGCTGCAGTATGGTCTCGGCGAGCTCTCCGAAGGTACTTGGTCTGGACCAAATGGCTTGAATGACTGCCATGCCATCAAAGAGAATAGCACCATCTGCCGGAACTTTGTCAACTAAGCAGTCTCCACCTTTGGTCTCCAATAAATCCATAAGAGCTGATTTGTTTGTTTTAGCAAGTGAACCATCAGCACTGGCTAAAGGATATGAAACAGTTCCCAAGGAGCAGGACCGAATTTCTCTCATATCTATCTTTCTACTCTGACCTAGGATGAGTAGTCTGGAGAATATCTTCTTGTCAGCACGCAGAATCACTTCCTTGCCTGCTGCAGATTTCTTCTTTGTCTTTGCCTGCTCACTGAAGGTCTTCAGTTTTTGTGCCTTTATGGGAATTAATATGTTGACTGATTGTGATAACAGTCTTTGGTCCATAAACTCTTTGACAGCATTTTCCCCCTTTTCCGGAGCTGCAAGCAAATCCTCCTTGATTTCTTCAGCTGCAACTTTCCCAGAGCTAAGACACACAATGCCATCTTGGTATGTATCAAAAGGGTTCAGCATGGAATCAAGGGTGGTTATTTTTATATAACCAATTATTCTGGTCACGGCCTTTTCATCAGCATTAATTCGTGTGCTGTCAAGGTCTTTTCGTTTCCGTATTTCAGGAGATTTCCCTGCCATTGACTCACATTGTCTTGCTATGGCAGCCCTTTCATGTTGCGACAATATCCAGCGATACACTGCAGCTCGATTCTGCGTTATCCCTGTCCAACCCTTTGTCTTGGAATCTCTGTTGCATGTTTGCTCAATAGCCTGGTCACAAGCAATCGAGACAAATCCATGGACACTTTGACATTGGACAGTCCACTGGCCTTTAACACTGAGCTCATTGTGGCAAGAAGGATGTGTGATGGCCAAATTGACCATTTCCAGCCAGTATGAAGGTAAATACCTAGCATAATTGACACGATCGTAAGCAAAAAACCATTTCATCATCAAGCGCACTGTTGACAGGTGAAGCTGCCAATCTGATTCTCGTGTTGCTTTGTCAAATTTCTCATTTGCACACAAAACATCCATTGTTCTGTCTGGGAAGGCACATTTGATCTCATTGATGACATCCATACACTCATCTATCTCCTGTGGTGGCAAGGAGTCTAAGAAGGTGATAAATCTGATGCACTGCAGACTCTCATACAGAAGTTTGTGTGCCCTCATGCTGCGGTTGTAGTGATGACCACTGATCACCCCGTTGATGGATCCTGGGGCAACAACTTCGGACTCAATGAGTATGTCTTGCAGTCCTGCATCTCCAAACCTTTTTCCTAGAATACCCAGGTAGGACATGCATGTGTGAAATTCACCTAGTCTAATCACTAAACGCTGTGTAAAGTCATCATTCTTCCAGCGGATTTGCTGAGCTTTGGCATATATAGCTTGGTCAAAAACTAACACTATATGGTCCAGTTCTAGCTGATCAGCAATTTGGACACTTTGCTTCAGGATTGTGTTGACAGTTGACATCTCTGTCGGTGAAGCCTCAATGACTGGAAGATAATACAGTGCTGACTTTTGCAGAGTGCTTTCACCTTCAAGAAATGTATGGAAACCTGTCCAGCTTGGGATTGTGCATCTTTCAGCATCTATGGACTTCACAAAAACATATGCCAGTTTAGTTTGTGCAGCAGACTGAGTGTTCAGTCTGTATTTTTCTGCCTACAATGGAATACTTTCATGATGAAGCAAGTTCTGTGGCCCTTGAACCTGTTAAATGGTGAACAGTTAGACCAAGACACAATGATTTAGGTGTCTGCCTCCGGCCCATAGATGCAAGGTACACAATGTCTTGACAAATAGATAACACTTTCAGGTTCAAATCATCTGCAGTATCAACATAATGGTCTAGTGTTGGTTCCTCAGTTGCACCTATAATCCAGGAAACCATATTGTACAGTTCGAGTGGCACAACAGATTTTGCTTCGGTCACATTTAAATCATCTGACGTGGGTGGCCACGGGCACGTCATACTGGGAGAGTCAGATACAAGCCTCTTTAATAACAATGCCGCACTATAAAGTGTCCTTATGTCCTCTGGGGTTTTCTGGCCAGCTGTTGTACTTTGGGGGTTTTCACTCTCACTGTCAGTTTGGCTTACCTCTGTAGACTCTGTTGTTTCTGTGCCTGATGGATGAGGTAGCCTGTCTATCAGCTTATCTGCCGACAGTGTCTCAATAAAAACCAGCTCACAGATGTTGAGCTTGGTGGGGACATGAAACACCAGCTGGAGGAAATCACGGGTCAACCTCCTCTTCAATATATCCTGCCTGCAACATACAAATACAGTGAAAGATGATCAGAAGGATATAAATAAATATATATTCACATTGAAAACCAATTTAGCTTAAGCTGCCAAAGAAACTAATGGTACCGCAATTACCTGTAGTTTTAAGCATCAAGACCTTCATGTTTTTTCACCAGATTTGAAAAGATCCTTCTTAGCTGGGTCATTTTCAGCACGTCTTGGTTTACAATTATTCTTTGGCGGATGATCATCTCACAGAATATCTTGTAGCTGGCATCAAAGGTTGGCTCATTTCTGAAAAGAAAACACATGAATCAGAACAAAAATACATCTGATTGCAAGTGGTTGATGAAATACATTGAGTTACTGTGCCAGGAGTTGTGCAGTGATGATTGTGTCTATAGACAAACAGACAATATACAGAGACTATGTAGATAGTCAATGTTTACTTGTGTAATGTTATTGTTATGTAATTATGAATTGAAAATGCAATATAATAACTCACTGTTTTTCCTCTAGGGTTGCAGTAGACTTTCTCAAGAACTCAATGTACTGTTTGTAACAGGACTTGCGGTATCGCACCTCAAGAGACATGCAGTCTTTGTCCTGAATATGCAGAAGAATGCTAGTGTCTTGCTTCATCTCGGCAGCTTTCTGCAACTGGCCTTGAAATAAAAAAAGGATCATTCAATGAGTGTGTCTGTGAGGATGGTGAGGGCCTGCCTGTTTTATTTGATTTATTTTACCTTTATTTAACCAGGTGAACTGCTTGAGAACTAGTTCTCATTTACAAACATGACCTGGCCAAGAAGGGCCCGGTAAGAATAGCTACTTTGTCATAGTCTAGTAACAAAAAAACAAAACAAAAAAACAACAACAACGAATAAACATATAAACAAGTAACAGCATATGTACAAATATACACAGAATGTACAAAAGCAGGAATCCACTGATCATATGGGGCACGTAACTAAGTCATGGGGAAGCAGTGGAAGGCTGGAAGGTACTATACTACTACTAAACTGAAGAGGGGGGTAGTGTGTGTGTGTGTGTGTGTGTGTGTGTGTTTGTGTGTGTGTGTGTGTGTGAGATCCGGAGCTAATCAGCAGGTACAGCAGTCAACAAAGAATTGATTGAGTTTCTGCTTGAAGATGGAAAGTCATGTCAAGGTTGCGAGTTTAAGGGTGCTTTGGAGGGTGTTCCAGTCGTTTGCTGCTGCAAAGCAGAAGGAGGTGCGGCCGAAGTCAGTTCTGTATCTGGCTGAGCTGGGGATGGAAAGCTTGATGTACTCACTTGACCTAGTGTTGTGTGCATTGTAGGCTATATGGAGGAGAGAAGTGAGGTAGCGTGGTGTCTTGCCTAGTATTGTTTTGTATATAAAGTGATGCCAGTGGAGGGATCGCCGGGTTTTGAGGGAGGGCCAGTCTACCAGATCGTAGAGTTTACAGTGGTGAGTGTGGAAGGGTGCGTTGGTGGCAAAGCGGATGGCGGCGTGATGGAGAGTGTCCAGTTTCTTGAGGGCCGTTTCTGAAGCCGTCCTGTAGATGATGTCGCCATAGTCCAGAATTGGGACAATTCCTCTTAACAAGGATATGTTTGGCAGCGTGAGTGAAATAGGCTTTGTTGCGAAAGAGGAAGGCTATTCTGGCTTTGATTTTGGTCTGAAGGTTGTTGATGTGTGTGTTGAAAGAAAGAGATGAGTCCAGCCAGATGCCCAAGTATTTGTAGGAGTTTACAAATTCCAAGGCCACTCCATCGGCGCAGCTGATCTTGGGGGGGCTGGGGGGGTTATCCTTCCGAGTGAAGAGCATGCACTTGGTCTTTTTAGTGTTAAGACGGAGTTGGAGATTAAGAAAAGATTTCTCTACGGCCTTGAGGCTAAGTTGGAGAGTGGCTGCCGCAGATTGGAGGGAGGGTCCAACTGAGTACAGGATGGTATCGTCTGCGTAAAGATGGATATAGGAACTGCCTGCTGCTTTGGCGACATCATTGATGTAAATGGAGAATAAGGTTGGGCCCAAGATAGAGCCCTGCGGCACGCCTTTAGAGATGGCAAGAAGATCAGAGACGGTGTTCCCAGTCTTCACCTGCTGGACACGGTTAGTAAGGTAGCTGGCGAACCAGGCACAGCAAGAGGGGGACAGACCGATGCTGGATAGCCTACGCAGAAGGATGCTGTGTTCGACAGAGTCAAAGGCTTTAGCAAGGTCAATGAAGGTGGCAATACAGACCTGCTTGTCCGCTAAAGCTGTGATGACATCATCAAGCACCTTCGTGGTGGCGGTCATGCATCCGTGTCCAGATCGGAAGCCAGACTGAAGGTCTGAAAGGATAATAATAATAATAATAAACTTTATTTATATAGCACCTTTCATACATGAAATGCAGCTCAAAGTGCTTCACAATTGTAAAATAAAATTAAAAAGCAGAGATAAATTAAGATGGTGATCTTAATTGAAAATGCATAAATAGAGGCATTTAAGTGCATAGCTAAAAGCCTTTAAGGTACGTGGAAAGAAAAAGTGCATAGATAAAAACCTTTCAGGTACATAAAAGAAAAATACATTAAAAGTACATAAAATACATTACAAAGTAATAAAAAATTAATCATAGGGTGAGTGAGAATTCTAGTGAAACACTCTAATCAGATATGTTAGGTACACAGGGAGAGGGCTCCCTCTGCAAGTTCCAGAAAATATTAAGATATAGTGTTAAATCTAGTTCCAGAAAATATTAAGATATAGTGTTAAATCTAGAACTCCCTCTGCAAGTTCCATGCTAGTGGAACACTCTAGTCGGACACACTAGGTACACAGGGAGAAAATTCCCTCTGCAAGTTCCACGGCGGTGGAACACTCTAGTCTGGAAAGCTACGTACATGAGAGATTCTAGTGGAACACTCTAGTCAGAAATGCTAGGTACAGAGGGATGGCCCTCTGCAAGTTCCAGAAAAGATTAGTAATAATAATAATAATAATACCCAAAATCAATCATTTAAAAGCTTGTTTAAAAAGGTATGTTTTGAGCTGTTTTTTAAAAATGCCAGCCGAGTCTGCCATCCTAATGTCCTGCGGGAGAGTGTTCCAAAGTTTTGGGGCATAGTAGCTAAAGGCACTCTCACCACTTTTTTTATGAAGTACATGAGGTACATTGAGGAGGTTGGCTGTGGCAGATCTGAGCGCTCGAGTTGGCACATAAAAAGACAGGAGGTCTGTAATGTACGAGGGTGCTGAGCCATTTAATGCTTTGTATACAATAAAAAGGACTTTAAAATCAATTCTAAAAGATACTGGAAGCCAGTGCAGTGAAAATAAAACAGGCGTTATATGCTCTCTCTTCCTTGTTTTAGTTAAAAGTCTAGCTGCAGAATTTTGAATAAGCTGTAGTTTTTCAATTGACTTTTTTGGAAGACCAGTTAAGAGGGCATTACAATAGTCAAGCCTGCTAAAAATAAAAGCATGTACCAGCTTCTCAGCATCCTGTTGGATTAAAAACGGCCGAACTTTAGAAATATTTCTCAAATGGAAGAGGATGTGGTTAGAGTCCAGGAAGTGGCTTAGCTGTTTGAGAACCAGCTTCTCCAGGACTTTGGCTAGGTATGGAAGGATGGAGATTGGACGATAGCAGTTAGGATTGGAGCCAGTGCCACCCTTGAAGAGGGGGAAGATCCTGACTGATTTCCAGTCCGGGGGAAAGACAGAGAACTGTAAGGACAGATTAAACAGAGTTGTGATGGGGGCCGCAATGATATGAGCGGCTGCCTTTAGAAACATGGGATCGAGCTCGTCAAAGCCAGCAGATTTGTTTGGATCCAGCTTGGAGAGTTCCTCCTGCACCTCTGAGATGGAGAAGGGTTTGAAGGAAAAGCCGGTGTCGTTGGAAGGGGGAGGTTGGGTGTCTGGTGGGGGCCCAGTGGAGGCTGGAGCGGAAAAGGACTGAGTTGCATTGACAAAGTGTTGATTAAAAAGTGAGGCCATACGAGGCTTGTCAGTGATAACAACACCGTTGAATGTCATGGAGACTGGAAGGTGAGGGGAAGCCAATTTATTTTCCATCGATTTCACCGTTCTCCAGAACTTTCTTGTGTCCGAACCACAAGTGGAAAATGTATCCTTGTAGTGTGAGATTTTGGGCTCCCTGATCGCCTGAGTGGCTCTATTTCTGCATTGCCTGAAGGCAAGCAGGTCAGCAGGGGACGCTGTCCCAGAGCGGGCCTTCCGCCAGAGGGCATTCTTCTCATGGATGAGTTCTGCCAGGTCGTGGGAGAACCACAGGCTGTAGCGATTTTTTGTCCGGAATCTTTTCAAAGGAGCGTGTTTATCAACGGTGGAGCTGAATGTGCTCTTAATGTCGAGGTTCTTCAGCAAGCGCTTGATTACAATAACTGGAGAATATACAACCAGAGCGTATACAACCAATGACACAGTGATCACTGATCTGGCTGAAAACTCCGGACCTGTAGGTGGATGGGTTGTTCGTGAGAATGAGATCGATTAGTGAATCGGCCGAGGGGTTTTTGAGGTTGGGCCGGGTAGTCTGAGAAATGATTTGAGTGAGACCTAGCTCATCAAACTGTTCTACCACTGCATCTGGGGGGCTGAACATGTTTCAGTTCAGGTCACCTAATAGGATAAACTCAGAGGAGATGTAGGGGACTAGAAGCTTGCTAAGAGCAGTAAGAGTGGCAGCTGGGGCAGAGGGCGGCCGATAGCAAGCGGCCACAGTGATGGATTTGCTTGCAGAAAGTTTAAGCTTTAACACCAGTAATTAAAATTGAGAGGGGACTGACTTGGAAAGGGCAATAGTGCATTCTATATGGTCCTTAACATACAGGGCTACACCTCCATGGCTGGTGGCCCTGTCTCGACGGTAAACATTGTAATCTGGAATCTGAATATCAAGGTCAGTTATGCTTTTTTTTAGATGAGTCTCAGAAATAGCTACAACATCAGGGTTAGCAGTATGAACCAGTGCCTGTAAAGCAGTACATTTCTTGGGATTGACAAGACTACAGATGTTAGCATGTAGAAACCCCAATGATTTGCGTTCACAGAAATTCTTAAAGCTCAGAGCGGGAGCAGTCTGGCTGGGAGGGTCAGTGGGGGGTGTGGGGGAGGGGGAGGGGGGGGTAGTGGGGGTGGAGGGAGGGGGGGAGGAGGGGAGGGGAGGGAGGAAGGTAGGGGGGGAGGAAGGAGGAGGGGAGGGTGGACCAGGAGGAGAAGGGAGGGAGGGGGATGAGACAGGACCAGGGTTGGGGTGGATCCCAGCGATGATTAACATGAGAATGATGAGCATACGTTTGAAAATGGTGTCAAAGCAATGTCCATGTTTACATTTCACAGAGGGGGTTCATGCATACAGTGCAGGAGAAACAAACAGCTGCTGCAAGAGCATGATAGAGCAGCAGGGAGCCATAGTTCTCAGGTAGACAGGTAGCCCAACCACTCTGGTCAGCCAAAAGGACACAAAGTCCCTGGAGAGAGGCGAGTGTTCTGAAGTTCCTGAGTGGGGAACAACAGCTGCCCCTGCTGGTGGGGGGTCGACGCCATTGACATGGCAGTTGTCTTTTGTGTGAACATGAATCAACAAGATACACAGCAGAGTCCAATCTTGATGCATGATGGCAACAGTAGGAATTACATAAGGAATAAACTGGAGATAAAGCTGAGATGAATAGAGAAAAGGCTTTACATAGATGAACAGAGAAAATGCTTTACAGTAACTGAAGAGTAAATATATATGTCTAAAGGATAATAAAAACCGGGCCTCAGGGCCATCTACAATGGACCTTGAGGGTCCTAATTCAGCTGTTGCCGGTAGTAAACACAGCCGGGGCTGGGGCTGTGTATTGAACTGGGTGGAAGGACAGTCCAAAGTATCTTACAGTTTAAAATCACAGTAGGAACACAATAATAAAAAATAAATCCAAGAATGGCGTAACGTGAGGTGATCTCAAAACCGAGTCCGATGGCACAACAATTTTGGGTAACGTTAGCGTTAGTGAGTAGTTAACAGCAGTGGTTTTAGCTGATGTAGCGTTATCGTTTGCTATGCCGGGTGCTGAGTGTTGGGCTCACCGAGGCTGTGGCTGGTTGTGGGGAGATCCGTGCGGTTGGTCATGGATAAATCCAGGTCGTAATGCCAGACGAGAAGATGGAAGGACGTTAGCTTCGCTTGCCATTCAGGGCTGTAGGCTAGCCGCAGGCTAACAATGGCGATGGTGGACTACGGCTCCCGTGGAAGTCACGGGGACCAGCGCTCCAGAATGGCAGGATTAGAGATTCCCTTGGACTTCTCCAGGCAAGATCACGAGTGGTAAATCCCAATATTCGCCTTGGAAAGGTAGCTTCAGCTGGACATTAATCATTAGCTAGCATGCACAGCTAACGATAGCTGGCTAGCTTTGTTGGAGGTGAACGTAGTCGTAGCCTAAGTTCCCCACTTCGTCTCACAGCTGCGTTGGAAAGTTGGCAGTCCAAAAAGCGTGTGGGAACCTCGAAAAAGCGTTCACTTTAAGCTGCTAATAATGTCCAATTCAGGAACAGTGGGTCAGCAGTAAAAGTATAACGATCAGAGGCAAATCACAACAAAAAACGACAAACTAGACGACGACAACGAATAGCACGTCCTGGCCGACGACCATCTTGGTCTACATAAATATTTCTCTCACATTGAACCTTTCAATTTTTCATAGAGAAATCAATACTACTCTAAAATTCTACCACAGTGTGTGTGTGTGTGTGTGTGTGTGTGTGTGTGTGTGTGTGTGTGTGTGTGTCGATACCATTTAGAATTGCAGCATGGAACATAAGGACACTCCTGGATGCCAGTCGTGGCACAGACAGACCACAGCGCAGAACAGCACTTATTGCCAGCGAGCTGAAGCGCTACAATGTGGATGTGGCAGCACTCAGTGAGACCAGACTCCTTGAGGAAGGTTCCCTCAATGAAGTAGGAGAGGGCTACACGTTCTTTTGGAAAGGATACCCTGTGGGCGGACAACACCTCCATGGAGTGGGTTTCGCAATCAAGAACAGCCTCCTGCCCAAGCTCACAGAAACACCAGTGGGCATTAGCGAAAGGCTTATGACTCTCCGCATCCCTCTTGCAAAATGCAGATATGTCACCTTGATAAGTGCCTATGCACCAACTTTACCATCTAACGATGAAGAGAAGGAATGCTTCTATCAGGCGCTCGATGACATACTCAGTCACATCCCAAGAAGTGACAAAGTCATTCTGCTAGGGGACTTTAATGCAAGAGTTGGAAAGAGCACGCAAAACTGGAACGGAGTGATTGGCACCCATGGCATTGGAAAAGTCAACTCCAATGGCATAAGACTTCTTAGTCTTTGCTCGGAACATGATCTTACGATCACCAATACCATTTTCCAACAAAAGAATAAATACAAGGCATCCTGGATGCATCCCAGATCCAAACACTGGCACCTGATCGATTATGCGATCGTGAGGAGGGCTGACCTCAAAGATGTGCTCATTACAAGAGCTATGCGAGGGGCAGACTGCTGGACCGACCATCGGATGATTCTGACAAAGATCAGAATGCATGTCCGGCCCCTAGCACGCCAAGGTTGCCCGAGGAGGAAACAACTCCACTGTGCCAGACTCTCCAGCAGCGACACCCGAAACAACTTCCGTCGCTCCTTAGCTGACAAGCTGGCAGATATTGAACAGCTTGTCAACTCAGAGTCTGGGATGGATGAGAAGTGACCTCTCTGTCCTCCACCCTCTTTGACACTGCAGCCCAAGCCATTGGCTTCAAAACCAAAAAACATCAGGACTGGTTTGACCAGAATGCTGGAGAGATCTCCACCCTCTTAGACAAAATGCACAAGGCACACAGAGCCACCCTGAACAATCCACAATCCCAACTCTTTAAGAAGCAATGGCAAGCCCTTCGTTCTGAGGCCCAAACAACTCTCCGGAACCTGCAAGATGAGTGGTGGATCTCAAAAGCCAACAAAATCCAGACTCATGCAGATAGGAACGATATGCATAGTTTCTATGACGCAGTGAAGACCATCTACGGCCCCAGAAACTGCTCCCTGGCACCTGTTAGATCTGCTGACGGAACAACTCTCATCAAGGACCAGGCTCTGATAGTAGAGCGGTGGGCTGAGCATTTCAACACCCTGCTCAACCAGCCCACCCCTGTGGACCTAACTGTCCTTGCAGAGCTCCCTGAACACCCTACCTTGCCAGATCTCGACCTCCCTCCAACCTTCAAAGAAATCCTGTATGCAGTCAAAACCCTCAAAAACAATAAATCCCCTGGACCTGACAGCATCCCAGCTGAAATCCTCAAGGATGGAGGCTACCTCTGTACACGGACACTGCATCTCTACATTTCAGAGGTGTGGAGACGAGAGTGTGTCCCGCAGCAGTGGAAAGATGCCAACATTGTGACCATCTACAAGAACAAAGGAGACAAATCCATCTGCTCCAATAGTAGGGGAATCTCTCTGTTGGCCATTGCTGGAAAGGTCTTAGCCAAGGTCATGCTCCGCAGACTCATCTCAGCAATAGCCGAACGGGTCACACCAGAGTCGCAATGCGGTTTTCGAAAGGATAGGGGGACAGTCGACATGATCTTTGTAACACGCCAGCTCCAAGAGAAATGCCGGGAACAGCACAAGGACTTGTTCATAGCTTTCGTTGACCTCTCAAAGGCATTTGACACAGTAAACAGAGACCTACTGTGGAAAGTCCTGAAGAGATTTGGGTGTCCACCCAAGTTTCTCACCATCCTTGGACAGTTCCATTCTGGGATGATGGCCCGAGTGGTAGTGGGGAGGCACAGCTCAGAGCCCTTTGGTGTGGAAACTGGAGTGAGGCAAGGCTGTGTACTGGCTCCAGTTCTCTTCAATATCTTCCTCGTCTGCGTTACATCACTGCTACGTGAGAAGATGGAGAAGCAGGCTGGAGCCACCATCGACTTCAGGCTTGATGGGAACCTGTTTAACATCAGGAGGCTACAGGCAACCACCAAGCTGACCTCGGAGACCATCATCGAGCTACAGTACGCTGATGAGTGTGCCCTGGCTGCTCATACACCAGAGGCCCTGCAAAACATCCTAGCAGCAGCTGTAACGGCATACACCAGAATGGGACTGACTATCAACACCCAGAAAACAGAGGTACTCTGTCAGACCAGTGCTGGCCTCCCACAACACCCAATAACCCTCACAGCAGCAGGGCAACAGCTGCTCACTGTGCCCACCTTTAAATACCTGGGAAGCATTATGTCCGACACCTGCGCAATGGATGACGAGATCCAGAACCGCCTCAAACAAGCCTCAGCATCTTTTGGCCGTCTAAGGAGAAGGGTTTTCAGAACAGCAACCTCAAACTCCACACCAAAGTGCTGGTATACAGAGCAGTATGCATCACTGCATTACTGTATGGATGTGAGGCATGGACTATCTACAGCCGTCATCTCAGAAGCCTGGAGACCTTCCATGTTAGATGTCTCCAGAAGATCCTTGGCATCACATGGCAGGACAGAGTGCCGCACACAGAGGTGCTGGAGAGGGCAGGCAGCTGCAGCGTGGAGTCCATCCTGACCCAACATCAACTCAGGTGGTTGGGGCATGTCATTCGAATGCCCAGCCACAGACTCCCACGTAAAATCCTCTACGGCCAGTTACATCTTGGCAAACGCAGTGCTGGTGGGCAGAAGAAGCGGTTCAAAGACCAAATGAAGACCACCCTGAAGAGATGCCGGATCAACCCCTCTTCACTGGAGGAACTTGCTTCCTGCCGAGACCTCTGGCGCTCTCACTCCTCACATGGAGTGGAGTATATGGAGGAACAGCGCACACAACACTGTGCAGCAAAGCGTGCGAAGAGGCATGCTCGCAAAGCCACCCCTGCTCCCCCCAGCACCCCCTTCACATGCCTGGTCTGCAACCGCAGCTGTGGATCCAGGATCTGACTATTCAGCCACCAGAAGACTCACAAATAAGAGAAGATGGTCATCATCGAATCGATGGACAACCATAAGCAAGCAAGTAAGCAAGTGTGTGTAGGCCAATTTGTGTTTACCTACCTGCTGACAACGTTTCTGCCTGTGACAGATGTTCCTTCTTGCAGGACCAGCACAAGGTACTGGCAGGCTCGTCCTGGACCAAAATTTCTTCCTTGGAGTTTCCCTTGAGGTGGAGGTACTACACGATGGCACAGCCTCATCTCCGTCCGCATCTTGAGCTTCAGAACGCTCACGTGTGACCCGTTTCTCAGCCAATTCCAAGCGCCTTTTATCTATAAAACGCCTGTAGCAAGTGGGGTGAAACCCAGCGTCTTCAGGAACATTCTCAAACTCTATATCTATGCAGTGTTTGTGCGTTTCTGCCATTGACTGACTCTCACCCTTCAAGCCAAGCCATCGTGTGATGGTGTTTCTGTATGTACCCCATCGTGTACATGTAAAATCCTGTGCCTCTTCATTCTTTACGACCATTAAATGCATATAGCACTGGTTATTAACTTTATTACAGACTTTTTGTTTAAATTTATTTCTGATTTTTCCCCCGTTTTTCCGCCGCCCGTCCTCCGGGAACGAGATTCGTATTCCTGGACCTATTTCCCCGCCTTCTTTCGAGACGGAGATCTTCCACGGACTCCATTAACCTTCTCCTCGGCGGACTCGTGCTGGCTCTCCCTCCCCCCTCCCCCGGAGGCGGACAGCCAAATGCCGCCTCCGATCGGGCTGACGACCAGGGCCGGTCTGGTAGAAACGCGGGTTTCGATCCGCGTCTCTGACGGGCAGCGCACACCGCTCCAAAGCGCGGTGCACTAGACCGCTGGGCCATCCGCCAGCCTCTTTATTACAGACTTTTGGAGGACTTTTAGGAGTATTATCTTCATCTTCGTTACTGCTTGTTAACAACATGGAAGCAGACATCTTGGAATCTAGTTCCAAAAAGCGGCCACCTTATTGGTCTAGCGGGATCACGTGACGGCCGCTTCACCACTTTTGAACAAACTCTGATTACACCCAGGACTTACTAGTACCGAATTTAAACACTGATCATAAAACAACTGCAGGATTCCACGAGTAGAAGTTTTATTTTCTCGCTCAACACCAATAGATCTTTTTTATGAAGTAAAAAGTATGTTGTCGGGTTTGATGGGAACGAGATGAAACGAAAAACGGGTTCACCTTATGGCCTATGGGTGAAATCTGTAGCTGCACTAGTTGCATACGCTGAATCACTATATACAGTAAATCTTTTACCCTCTGCCAGTGTGCATGCCCGTGTCAGAGCAACCAACTCAGCCTGTTGTGCTGAGAACATTGTGGGCAATTAGGCAGCCTCTATTACTGCTTGTTGATCTACTATGGCATACCCCAAATTCAGGTAAGTGTCGTCAGGGGCTCTGGCACATGAGCCATCTATGAACCATACTAAAGATGGCCGAGAGCGTGGCGTGTCTTTCAGGTCTGGTCGTCATAGGGTGTCCGTTGCTGTTACAATCGTGCAATCATGCGGGTCTCGGCGGTGGGAGTGCACATAAAAACACGCTTTAATTACAAATTTTAAAAAAGGAAATGTAATAAAAACAAACAAAAGAGAGTCACATATTCATAGCTAGGTTTTATCTGTTCTTTGCATAGCCATGACAGATACTGGGGATGCTGCCATTCCACTTGACATACTCCTTCGTCATCTTCCTCCTCTACGCCACATGTCCTGTCTGGCATCACCGTGAGCTTGTGCAGCTTGCGGGTCTTCACTTGGTCGGTGGACTTGAGCTTCTCGTGCTCCAACCCCAAGGGCTCCTGCTCCAGCAAGATCTCCTGGTTCAAATCCTGCAGCTTGGTGATGAGTTTCTCCTTGTCCAGCTCGTCCCGCAGGCTGCTGAGCTGCTTATGATGGGCCTCACAGTGACCCTGAATCTGCTTCTCCACTGTCTCCTTGACTTCATTAGCTGTCTGAATGTAATTTTCCTTCTCCATGTTATGAACTTTCTCCTGTGCGTTGATCTTCACCAGCTCTTCATTCAGAGAGTCCACAGACTCCTGCAGCTGCCTCTTCTTCTGTCCCACGCTCTGCAGGTACACTGCCAGTCAAAAGTTTTAGAACACCCCCATTTTCCAGTTTTTACTGAAATTTAAGCAGTTCAAGTCCAGTGAATAACCTGTAATGGTACAAAGGTAAGCGGTAAACTGCCAGAGATTTTTTTTAGTTTAAGTTTAGGTTACCAAAAACGGAAAAATTATGTATATTTCAGAGTTAAAAAGGCCCTTTTCAGGGAACAAGTAATGGGTTAACATGGGTTCACGGTCACTCTGTGCAAGTCGCCTACTCTGGATCCAGCAAAAGAGCCCCAGATCATCATGCACCATGTTTGACAGTTGGTGTCACACACTGAGGAACCATCCTTTCGCCTACTCGACGGCTTTCAAAATGTCAAGATTTCACATTTTTATTCATCGGTCCGTAAGACCTTCTTCCAGTCTTCAGTAGTCCACTGGCGGTGCTTCATGGCACAGGCAACCCTCTTTTTCTTATTTTTTCAATCTTAGCAATGGCTTTCTTACTGCCACTCGACCTGTCAAACCTGCAGCTCAAAGTCTTCTCTTCACAATTGAAACTGAGACTTCCTTACTTCAACTAGTGTTAAGCTGTGCTTGAAGCTATTGTCCTGTGAGCCACCTATCATGCATCTGTTGACTCTCAGAATATTGTCTTTTGATTTTGTTGTGGCTTTGGGTCTGCCAGACCTCTTCCTGTCAGAGTTTCCTCCAGTTTCCCAGTGCCTTTTGATGGTGTAGGAAACTACTCACTGTCAAAAAATGTGCATTATTTTTCAGTTTTTGGTAACCTAAACTTTTTTTTTAACCAAAGTTTAGCGCTTACCTTTGTACCATTTCAGGTTATTCACTGGACTTGAACTGCTTAAATTTCCCCAGTAAAATGGGGAAATGGGGGTGTTATAAAACTTTTGACCAGTAGTTTATGCCGTCAGGGACTTGATCTTAGCCTCGTGCTGGGAGATGCGCAGCTGGCAGGCAGCCAGCTCCTTCTCATTGTCGTCCATCTTCTTGTTGCTCTCGGCCTGGGTGCCCTCCAGCTGCTCGCTGCGCTTCACCATGGTCTTCACCTCCGACTTCATCTTGCTGATGTAGAGGCATGCCATGGTGAATTCCTCCTCAATCAGCTCGCTGCCCTCGTGTAGCTTGATGTCGTTGCTGCCTATTTCAGCCAGGTCTTTCAGGAGAGAGGACATTATCTCTGTGGCCGTCTTTCTTGGCGGTTTGTCATCTTAGCACAAGACCCATGGCTTGGGCTGGCGGTGCAGGATACATGGGCTGCCTACTCTGCGGTGCCAACTGTTGTGGCTGATATGGCTGCAGATAGGGCTGCGGTGGCGGGAGCATGCCTGGGGCTGCTGGAGTAGGAGGTCCTATTACAGCTGTAGTCATTGTCGGTGCTGGTGTCTTGTTCCCCTTAGCCTGGGTCTGCAGCACTGCCATCTGTAGAGTCATTAGCTTCTTTGCACTCTTCTTCTCATTCTTCTTTCTCTTTCCTCTGCTTGCAGGCTGCCATGTCATGGAATGACAGTTCTTTGACCATTTAATCAGGTTGTTCAGATTGTTGCAACAAGTTTGTCGATCTTTGGGAAATTGTCTGCCAATATATTTGTCTCACAAACAAAACCTATCATCATCACACTGACAGTTTAGCAGATCATACAAGGGTGTGTATCCACCTGTGGAGGTATGCAGGCCAGCAGTGTGGTTACCCAGAGGTCCTTCTACTAAAACTGTGCCCCGAAACTGAACCTTAAGAGGCCCTCAAGAATGACCTGCAAGCGGAATGTCCTAACTCCACGGTGAATATGGGGGCGAGGGTTAAGGTGGGGGTTTGACTGAGTCCCGGTGGGTTTGACCAAAGTAGGGAGGCCAGAGTGTGGGCGACTTGCCTCACTCTAAAGGGGGAGATACGGAGGTGTGACTGACCTTCCCCTTCCCTTATCTAGGAGGGCGTGGAGTGGTCGCTGGTAGTTGAGCTGTTGCCTATGACAAAGCACAGGTTTTAAGTCTCCTGCTCACTTCCGTTCCTAGTACATGCAAACATGATATTCAGTTCAGACAAGACATAGATTCAATTGATACAAATACTATAAAATTTGCATACAATCTCCTGCTAACCTCAGTTCTTAGTACATGCAAAACATAATATTCAATTCAGACAAAACAGATATAATTTACAGTTACTATAAACTTAGCCTACCTTCTCCTGTTACTGTTGCCAGTAAGCAGCCATTAGTTGGTCTGATCCAATGAATATGGTAAAACCAGATACTGTAGTAGTATAGCAGGGAAATAATTACAACTAGGCATATTCTCCTACTTACACACATACGCAAACATATATCCATAGAATATAATATACTATCCTAAAGCTGCAGCGTGATTTAAACACCATAGCCGTGCCTACTTTAGCTCATATGCTCATATAATAAGCACCACTGATAAAATGTTCATCAAAACACACCACACTTAACGCCTACTGCCCTAACAATGCATGAATGCTAGATTCGTTTAGTGAGGGATGGTGCATAAGACTAAATTAAATTATACATTGGTAATAATTATGACACGTACTGCATTTCTTGTAAACAAATCATGTGGTAATCTTTGTCCTTTAACCGGGTGAAAATCTCATGTCATGTCTTCTGCTAGACTGTTATAGCGATTATAGCTTGCAATGCTTACTTTGATTGTCTAAGTATTGAAACACATGAGTAATGTTCACCCACTAATACGTCAGACACACACTGAGTGACAGACGAAAATATAAATACCAACGGTGAAACCCAAAACACCCAACACCGAGGCAGATAGCTAGTGATGGCGAAATGGAGCTTTCTGAAGCATTACGGGTTTCCGACACACTGTGGGTTCAGTACTCTGAGCTTCATATGAGAGAATATGTAGCAGGTGTGCTCCGGTACATGGAGCATCCGCTACAGAAAGTGACATGGATAAGAGTGTGATTAGTTCACAGAGTTAGAGACTTGAATCTTTAGTGCAGCGGGCTAAATCGATCTCTTGTCACGTCAAGATCCCCGGTTCGAAACTCGCTGCGGGCAGAACCAGCTCCGTTACAAATGCACATTGCCATCTGCTATCTGCCATCAATGTAGTGCAACAAACCTGACGACTACCAAGTGTATATAATATATATGACCGCACTAACTGACGTGTGGTGCGTATAGTGTACAGAATAAGATTTTGCCCTCCTATACAGTAGACTCGGGTTTGATTCCCCTTGTGTCAACAACTCATACTTGTTCATTGACTTGTGTTTTTCAATATGATTAAAACATGATAATAAAATATTGAGTGTGAGAGTGAATATTTTTTGACAGTAAATGCAAGGACAGAAGAACAAAAGTGATAAAGACAACTAAAGTGATAAAGTGGAAGAGTAGGGTACATAGAGTAATGCTTTAAGTGGACACTGAAGGTGCTTATGGGCAGACTATGTCATTGGGCCATTGAGCAGATGTAATTCAGAGATTCAGTGATATGTTGTGAAATATATTATGCTATTATCAGGGTTGGGAGGGTTACTTTGTAAATGTAATTAGTGCCTGAATACTGATTACACGGCTCTGAAAGTAATCCGATATGAATACAGTTACATGTCTCAAAAAGTAACGTATTCAGATTACTTTTAGAATACTTTTGGATTACTTACTTTTTCCATCACAGATGGGTATGTTTTGGGGTACAGGAGACATTGGGAAGCTGTTATATAGCCAAAGGTGGTGCTACTTAGTACTAAAAGGGTGCTCAAACTTTTGCACATGCCATGTTCACTTTTTTATTTTATCAGTAATACATTTAAATAGTTATTATGCATTACACTTTGAAAAGGGATGTCATGTTCAACTTTCCACTGTGTTGAGGTCAGGTCAGCTTCTGTTCATTTAATAATAAATACTAATACATTTGAGATGTCAATTTAGCTAAATATATGCAACATTGTATCTGCATTTTTTGTTGTAGTCATCATCATTAACATGTTATGGAATTAGAATGGACAGATTAAAAATTAATCATAATAAAAAGCAAAGGGAAATTGAAAGGCAAGTTCTTTTACTGTTTTGATGGCTCATCATGAGCATAACTCAAACACAGCATCTGAAACAATGTAATAACTTTTGAAACTTTTTTGGCACTGGAATAACAGCGACTTGTAAGGGATATGGCTTAGAAAAGTGCCAGTGTTGGCGGGCTGTGTAGCGGCGAATGCTCGGCAGTGCATAACGTAATTGACGTATAGTAGGGTGCAATTGGCTACCAAATTGGGAGAAAACTGGGAGAAAAAAAAAGAATAAAATAAAATGTCATCGTTTCAACAATAAAGAAAGCAGTATAAAATTAGCAGAGCAGTTAATGCGATGCCTCAAACTGTAGGCTAAGGTCAGGTAACAGCAAATTACTGCAGAACTGTGTTCATTAAGCTGAAGGTTAGCTAACATCGACTTACTCCAAGTGCTTTTAAGATTCAAGTCGAGTCCTTTGATGCCGACAGTATCTTTATTCCTGGAAGACACAAGGTACACTGGACCGACAGATTTTTCCCATTTTCTTCTTTAAACTGGAAATTGTGTCGATAACGCCACGAACTAAAAGCTGACTTTTCTTCCTTGTCGCTATCAATGTTTGTCTGAGCGTGGGCGCGCGCTTTTTTTTTAAATGCATTTTTCTTAACGCAGTTTTTTGGTTCTGTGCAGCGGCTGTAGTTAGCTGTGTGATGATAATCATGTAGGCGTGAGAATTTCATGCTGTAGCTTTAGTAATGAATATCAGCTCATTAATGTTTGTAAGGAAAACTTTCCACCAAGAATTCCAAGAAGTAATCCAAAATGTATTCACTTCAGGTTTATTAAAGTAACTGTATTCAGATTACTCGATTTTCAAATGTAACGCGAGCTGAATACAGTTACTTGATTTTTGTATTCTGATTACGTAACGCCGTTACATGTATTCCGTTACAACCCAACCCTGGCTATTATATTGAATGTGCTGTACAAATAGATTGACTTGGTTGGCTCAAAGATTTTTTATTAAAAAACTATATTTTTTGTACATCTATGATGTATCTGATGGTCAGGAGCAACAAACAACCGGTAAGCAGAAATATGTAGGCCTACGTAGGACTGACCTTATGTAATAGAGTTGGTTTGCCGCTGACTTTCGAACCGAGGATCCCAATGCAACAAGAGACACGATTAGCTTGCCGAGCTAAAGTCCTGAGTCCCCAGCCAAAGGAACTAATCACACTCTTATTGACATCACATTTTGTAGCATTTTGTACGCTCATGTGTTAATGTATTGTGGCGTCCCCAGGGGTTGGGCGACACACACAGATCTTGCAGAGGGCGTAGGCAAGTTTAAGAACACGGAGGAGGCAATATTCAAAAACAAAACAATGATTTATTAACAAACTCTTGACAAACACAAAAACAAAGGGTGGGGTCTTCAGGGGAATACAAGCACACAAAGTCTGCAATCCTTATCTCGTTGTCAATGTCCTATCCAATTCCAAAATCCAGGTCCAAGTCCACAGTCCGTAGTCGATATTCAAAAGGGGGTCCTCACACAATCCAATTCCAAACACAAAACACTCCAACAATCACTCTCTCTCCAAATACTGGCTGGTCAATAGACTTCACAGTACTCACTCTCCAAATCCCAAACACATTCCTACTCCTTTTCAATGTGTGATTGGAATCAGCCCTTTAAATAGGCCTCCACATGGCCTTCAGCTGTTCGTTAGTCCCATTGCCTTTACCCCGTTCAGGTGTTACTGTGGCCTGCTGGGAAATGTTTCGGGCTTCCGGGGCTGTGTCCGAAACCGCTCACTCGTTCCCTATTCCCTATTCCCTATATAGTGTTTACTATATAGTGCACTATGTAGCGAATGAAAGTAGTGTTTTCGGATACTACAACTGAACGTCATTTGCGTCAAAAAAAGTGCCGGATATTCAGGTGACGCAAGCGGATGCGCCCAGTATCACCTGTAAACAAACCGAGCTCTCATGGCAGCTGTTGAAATGTACTCAGGTGGTATCGGGTTTGCATGTTCTTAAATCCCAAATAAATTGTTGAAATTCTAATCATGTGCAAGTGTGGTTTTGTCAACTGTGGTGCTGTCTGCTAGCCACTGCTTTAGCCACCAATAGCTACCGTTATGGAAGTCGTGAGCTAACTAGCTCGTGTGGAGAAAATAACGTTAGGATAACTCACAACTAGCACCAACTCCCATAGCGATAATAACGGTAGCTATCGGTGGCTAAAGCAGTTAGCTAATGTTACCACCATGATTCCTGTTTCTGTTTTACTGCTGTTGGCTCAAGTTTTGTTCTTGAGGCATAAACGGAGGCGTATGTATGACGGTATGACACGACCGCATTGCATTGTGGTACACAGGAGAACTTGTAGGGTACAGTCGATGTACACTACAAATCACGGTGAATTGTGGGTATTTTCTCGTTCACTATATAGTGAACGAAATTAACAGTTTAGAATTCGTCGCACACTACAAAATGGCGTACACCCTATATAGTGCACTATATAGGGAATAGGGAGCGGTTTCGGACACAGCCCATGTGTTGGAGGTCAGGCAGCCATTTCCTTGTGCAGCCCCTTGGGCTGCCACAGTATGTATTGGAGCTCCACCGCTACACTTATTCAGAGTTTTCCCACGCTTGAGAACAGCAGCTCCTCTTTCTCTCTGGCTCCATCATAACACTGAAATAAGCCCAATCTAATCTACTACTACAACCCATGATTTGTTCATTTTTAGAGTTCAGTATATAGGGAAGCCTGCTTCAAACCTGTCTACTCGGGTATGCAGCAAATTAGCTATCAGCTAGCATAATTTGGGTCACGTGTAGAGGAACAGCTGGACGCAAACACAAAATGTAAATCGGAAACACACAGCCCAAATGACATATGTAAAAAACACAACCATTCACATTGATATTGTTGACCAATTGCAAGCGACAGTGTATTGGGAGGCGGTGAACGAAGCTGTGCGAAAAAAAATTGACAAGTTTGCCTAGCCAGCCTGCACACGCTGCAGCGAAGCCAAATGTGGCGCTTCGTTTTGGTTGCAAATCCGTCATCTTGCCTGTGGGAACACGCCAAATTCGATTTCATTTTAAGTATACCAAGGCCTTTACCATGGCACATCTCCAGTGCAAGTTCACCTCAAGAGCATTGCTCTGCTCCCCCAGAATACAGTTGGCCATCTTGACCATGCTAACTATTAGATTGAGCAGTATACAGTGTAACCAGATAAACAAGATTTCCATGAATCTCAATCAAAAGCCAGGATACTCTGCCTCACACCCCGGACCTCCACGCTCAGACTAGACGGAGACATTAACCATGTGTCTATCTGTCCGTACCTATATAGAGGCAGAAGAAAGGGGATCCAGACTCAGAGATACAATTGCAATGCAAAAATACATATTCTGTACATACTTTGGCAGCCGCCCGGAGGCATGGAGAGGGGTGGTTGTTGAGGGGCGTTATATCGCAGCCCGCTGGTTCCAACCCTGCACCTTAATGGGAAATCCAGGGCTGTCTGTACACACACCTGATGCACGGTTGCAGTAATCCCGGGGGAAATAAAAGACGCACCTGTGTCCTACATCGGGGTGAAGTGCTGGAAGGGAAAAGCGCGGAGGAGTATTGGAGAAAGAGAAAGTTGTGTTTTGGATTGCCTAGTGGATTGTTTGGATTGCCTGGAGAACCCTGTTTGTGGGTTCTCCAGGCAGTCTGTTTTGGACTGTTTTGAGGACCTGCTTTGGATTACGACATTTTGACAATTTTGGACAAAGATGACGAGAGTGGATTACGGACTGCCTGTGTGTGTTCTTGAAATCAGATGTCCCAATAGCTTTATCTGCTTCAGCTGGTACTCAGATGTGGTACTGCAGGCTACTGGGAAAAGTAGTCTTTTCCGGCTCCCGTGGCTCCAATGGCAGCTTCTTAACTGTATTTGAATGAACAAGTATTTATAAGGTATTATAATTATACAATTGAACTGGAAGCAGCAATGATGACGCATTCCCTGGATTTAGGGCGTTATTCCAGTTTGGAAGGCCCATCCATATCTGTGGGCCAATCCCATTGCTGCAACATCTTTAATTTCACAAGCTGCCAGCAAGCACTTGTTTTGAGTCCTTAGTCCACCAGTAGTCATTGCATCGGAGGAGTACACTTCATGCAAAATTGGTGCACGCAGACAGCAGACACCTGATCAACTAGGGTTGTTGCTCTTGAACAATGAGATCAGGACAACCTTACCAACTTGATCCATCTTGGACAAGGCCCATTCATTTCATGGGTGGGAATAAATCGCGACCCCATACATAAATGATAGTGCAATTACAACGCGGAAAAACTTTAGTCCAGAAACATATATTGGTGGTCTATTTCCAAAATAGTAGCAAATGCATTCACAGGCTATATCTTTATGAAAAACAAATAAAACAGACTTAATAGTAGCAAATACAGTACATTCACAGGCTATATCTTTATGAAAAATAAAACGGACTGCTTAGCCTACTTAATGGGATGGATGTGCTTGGAGTGTTGAACACTCTGTGTTGTGGTTCTCTGTGGCTCAGTTGGTAGAGCACAGCGTTGGCAACGCTTAGGTTGTGGGTTCAATCCCCACTGGGGCCACATATACTGAAAATGTATGCATTCACTACTGTAATTCGCTTTGGATAAAGGCGTCTGCTAAATGGCGTATAATATAACACGGTTCATCGATGCGTGGCTGCGCTGGGCTGAGAAAGAGGCGGAGATCCCTTTCAACTCTCAGACGCGATCTATATTTATTTTTAATTAAAGTCAATGCCGAAAACCCGGATTCACTGTTCTCCAATTGTGTGGGCTTTACCGGTCTTCGCGATCCAATGTGCGACGACAAATGAAGCCTGTAGCCCCCTCGTTTGCTGCTGTTGCAGTTTTAAGCACGGTTTTCTGTCCTTGTAAAACTTTCTGTTTCCTCTGAAAGAAATCTAGCAGCTTTGCTTGTAATGCGCTGTGTTTAGTTTGCAAGTGGCGTTGCATTTTCCATGGCTTAAAGCTCTCGTTAGCTAGAACTTCCCCACACACGACATATTGCGGTCTTGGGTCCTCCTCATGTCCTGTCCATGTAAAGCCATAGGTGAGGAATTTCGGGTCATAACTTATTTTATTCCTTTTTGTTTTATTTGTATTTTTGTAATTTTCTGCTGGTCTTTTGTTAGAATTTGACTCACCTCCAGCAACACTCCTGACAACAAACGTGTCAATTTTCGTGACTGCTGTATTGGCGCGCTACACATGCAATGGGGTGCAGTAACGTTAAAAGCATGCGTTGGATTAAACTCATGCATGTCGGTAGATTTAAAATAATTGGTCAGAAAATACAGATTTTACGAAAAACAGGCAATTTGTTTTTCATTAAAAAAATGTAAAGAAATGCTTATGGTTAAAATTGGTTGGGTCGCCAAAAAAAAAAAAAAAAATGTACTTTTTTTTAACCATAAGCATTTCTTTACATTTTTTTAATGAAAAACAAATTGCCTGTTTTTTCGTAAAATCTGTCTTTTCTGACCCATAGTTTGAGAACCGCTGCCCTACAGGACTGAACATCACAGTTGGCACTGGCATGGTCACAACCAAATTGGTCTGTGTCACTCCACTGAAACCCGGTGTATTCGCAGGACAAGCCACCAGGGTTAATAGGATTAAGACAAGCTGTGTATCAAGACATTGGTGCCAACCCAGAACTAAGCAGCTAAATTACTTCTGGTTTGGCACCAATAAGTGCGACTAAGATATGTCTAGTCTATTTTATTAAACCCACAAGCCACCCGGCAGCAACTGAGCTTCACTTGAACTTACTGTTCCCACAACTCAATAAATACCTTGTATCCGGTCGGGTTTCCCTACCCAACAAAGCCTCTTTTTCGCTTTAAAAACACGAAAACTACGGCGGTGAAAAACTATCTGTCTGGTAATCATTCGGTTTTATTTTTGCAAGATTCCCTCCTTTTGTAGGACTTGCACCCGGAGACGCAGCAGTAGGAAGACATTCGTAGATCGCTATGAAAACAGTGAGCAAAAATCTGTTCCATGTATGACTTCCGGTCGTGTTTCCCAACGGAACCAAGCCTCTTTTTCGCTTTAAAAACACGAAAACTACGGCGGTGAAAAACTATCGGAGTCTGGTAATCATGAGTTTGTAATCCCGATAGTGTATTATGCCTGTTGTTTTGACAATTTCCGTTCTTGAAGTGGCATTTTTATAATTATATTTTTGTATTGAACTCAATGGGTACTTCCGCATCTACCCAACCAATTACGTCAGAGCTAACCAATATGGCCGCGAAGTGAATAAGGTCCATTGAGACAGAGAGAATTTTAAAACTGAAGGAAGACAAGGAAAACTTCTACAAACAAGTTATCGATGCTTTTGTTTTGAAGGAGCGGCGCATGGACTTCATTTATAAGTAACGGTAAGACCATAATAACGTTTTTTTAATTAAATGTGCTTTTTTGTGTGCTACAGTTTGTAAGTGTAAAGAAAGCTGATATGAAATTTTAAACATAACCCGTTAACTGCTGCCAATCAAATGGTGAATAAGCTACTCTGTAGGGTTCATATGTTTGTAAATCTGATTGTGATGAAGTCAGTGCCTCACCAGCCATGAACCTCACGGCACGTCACTGCCCCATTGCACTCTCACTGCTTTTTGCTGTGGTTCTACAGCACACACCACAGCTTACAGAAAACTATTGCTGATTGCATATTACGTCATTAAATGGTTATTTTTCTTTGGCTGCTACCAGTGCATCACTGCTGGGAAAAGACATTAATGAGCAGGAAAAATACTAAAAACTTTTGTGACAGCTTGTGAGTCATTGGCCAGTAGGCAAATGCAATAGTCATGCTCATTGGACCTAATATACTACACAAATAAGGCAGTGAACCAAGATCAGATTTTTGTACAGATATTCTGAATTTTACAAAAAATAAGGAGTTAAACTAAAAAAATTGTGAAAGTTCCTCCCAATTTTCATTCTGTGTTTTCCTTCATTTCAAAAAAAATATTGGGGTGTGTTTTATGTAGAGAGGTAGAGCAACTGCATATATTCTTTCTTTGCATTTATACAGTTGTTGTACTCAAAGCTGTGGTGTTCAGAAATCTTTGCTGCCTATGGCACTGAATCCTGATTGAGGCCTGTGACATTAAACCCAGCACCTTCCATCACACCTCCACAGAGAAACACAGGAACAAACAAGGGGGCACAATTAACCCACAACTCAAGAGCGGGACATTAATAATGAATGAGAGTTAATGATGGAACAGGGGGGCTGTGCAGAACGAAAACATTTCAACTGCACTCTGGAGCTTTTCAGCAGCACCTCACTCCTCACACAACATGGGGACATGCACAGAGCAGAGACCAGGTTTACTCTGTTGCAACGTCTCTTCTCCCATTTCATCACCTGTTGACACACACAACAGCGAATCCTCTTGTTACGATGAGTAAAAGAGAGGCATTGGTCTGTATGCCTTTTATTACAATAATTACATATCACATTGGTTTATATGGATTTCAATAATATAAGACAATATAGTGCAAACATAAAAAAAGGCAATACAATTCAGTGCAACTGTAGAACCTTAGAAAAACTGTTCTAAACAGGCTATATTCATGACATATTCATGACAGTGCGAGATGTAAGGTGCTATAGTGAAAAGTTGTGAGGTGAGGTTAGAGGTGCGCTGAGTTTAGCTGAATAACTGTTCTGGGGGAAAAGCTGTTTCTGAGCCTGGTGGTTTGAGCCCTGACACACCTGTAACGTTTCCCACTTGGCAGGGGATCGAACAGTCTATGGCAGGGGTGGGTGGGATCATGGGTGATGTTACGCCCTCTCCGCATACAGCGTTTCGTGTAAATATCCTGAATAACAGGTAACTGGGTATCAATGGTGAGCTCTGCGGTTTTTACTACCCGCTGCATGCTTTCTACAGTGCAGCAGTAGAAGTTGGCTAGGTGTTTTTGTGACAGGTGGGCCCTTTTCAGCCTCCTCAAAAAATAAAGGCGTTGATGGGCCTTCTTTATCAGAGAGGAGGTATTTAGAGTCCAAGTCAGGTCCACAGAGATATGGACACCCAGGAACCTGAAACTTGACACACGCTCTACCTCAGCCCCGTTGATAAAAATGGGGTTATGTCTGCATCTATTGGACTTCCTGAAGTCCAAAATCAGTTCCATGGTCTTTTTAACATTGAGGGCAAGGTTGTTATTACAGCACCATGTCACCAAGTGTTGGACCTCCTCCCTGTAGGCCGTCTCATCATTGTTGGAGATCCGGCCAACCACTGTGGTGTTGTCCGTGAATTTAATAATGGTGTTGGATCCATGGACAGGCACACAGTCGTGGGTGTATAGAGAGTATAGGACAGGGCTCAGAACACAGCCTTGAGGAGCACCTGTGTTCAGGGTCAAGGTGGAGGAAGTGTGGTTGCCCAGCCTGACAGTCTGAGGGTCCAGTTGCAGAGTGAGGTGTTAAGGCCAAGAAAGTGTAGTTTAGTGACCAGCTTAGAGGGGATGATGGTGTTAAATGCTGAACTGTAATCAATGAACAGCATTCTAACATAGGTGTCCTTCTGGTCGAGGTGGGTGAGGGCAGAGTGAAGTGCAGTGGATATGGCAAACTGGTGTTGATCGAGTGTGGTGGAGGTGGTGTCTTTAATGTGGTTCAGCACAAGTCTCTCAAAACACTTCATTATAATTGGTGTGAGAGCAATGGGGCGGTAGTTGTTTAGACATGTCACTGATGATTGTTTAGGAACGGGGACAATGGTGGAGGTTTTTAAACATGTGGGCCCTGTCGCTAGGGCCAGTAACAGGTTGAAGATGTTGGTAAACACATCGGCCACGGGTCGGCACACGCCCCAATTACCCATCCTGGTATGCCGTTGGGGCCGGCAGCTATGTGTGTGCTCACTCTGAATAGGGAGGCCCTAACCTCGGTGGACAGGATGAGCACCTGGTCATATGGTGGTGGCAGGGCTTTGATGGCTGTCTCCATGTTGTCTCTGTCGAAGCGGGCGTAAAAGTTGTTCAGCTCATCGGGGAGTGTGGCATCACTGACTGCAGGGCTGTTGTTCAAGCTCTTATAGTCAGTGATTCCCTGTATACCTTGCCACAGGCTCCAAGGGTCATTGTTATGGAGGAAAATATCCAATCCTAATGCCCTTCTTTAGGTTGGATCTGGCTGTGCTGTAGGCTAAAGTGTCACCAGATTTGAATGTGGTGTCACGTGCCCTCAGCAACAGACGAACCTCGCTGTTCATCCAGGGTTTCTCGTTCCGGTATATATGCGTATGGACCTTTTGATGTGACAGACTCAATACAGAAGTTCATGTAGAGAAGCACAGAGGAGGCATACTTCTCTATGTCAGTGTGGGAGCCTTGGGTAATCTCCCGATGGAACATATCCCAGTCAGTACTAGCAAAACAGTCCTGTAGATCAGACACTGCCCTCTCTTGTTGTTAGTTTGTCTAGTTTTATTAGTGGTCTGTATGTAGGTCAGAGGAATAGGGAGTGGTGGTCTGATTGACCAAGGTGGGGACATGTAATTGCTTTGTATGCATTTTTTATGTTAGTGTATACATGGTCCAGGGTATTCTCACCTCTTGTGGGACAGGATACGTTCTGGTGGAATTTGGGGATTACAGACTTAAGGTTTGTTTGATTAAAGTCACCTCCGATTATGAAGACACTGTCTGGATGCTTGGTTTGTTGTTTGTCAATGGCATTAGTCCATTAGTGCTAACTTAGCATTACCATTAGGGGGAACATAGACAGCGGAGATAAGGACTGCCGTGAACTCCCTAGGGAGATAAAAATGTCTGCACTTTACCATAATAAATTCAGATTCAGGCGAGCAATGTCTCTCAATAACCACCGAATTGATACACCAGGCATTGTTGATGAAAATACACAGGCCCCCTCCCTTTGTCTTACCAGACTCAGCTGTTTTGTCAGCATGTAGAGCTGTGCGGCCTGCTAGTTGGATAGCGGTGTCGGCGATGTTGTTGTTTAGCCAGGTTTCCGTGAAAATTAAAACGTTACAGTTTTCCATCCTTTTCTGTGCAGACAGTCTGAGCTTAAGTTCATCCATTTTATTTGCCAATGAATTAACGTTGGCTATAAAGATGCTGGGAAGTGGAGCTTTTTATGGAGAGGAGGCTAACCTAGCATGTAGCCCGGCCCACTTCCCTCGCTTCTGTTTACATTCCCATCACTGCCTTCGTTGCCTGCCCGCCGGGTGTTCTAGCCAGAGTGGGTGGTCTTATTATATCGGCGGGGAAGACATTTGTGCTAAATACAAGGTTTGTACACTTCTGTCCGATGTCTAGTAAGTCCTGTCGGCTGTAGAATATGTTTGCATGCCCTCCTTGAAAACATCAACTTAAAACTAGCAACAAGGAAAAAGTCAAAACGAAATACTGACTACAGAAGCCGCTGCGACCTGCCCGCTGCCATCACCAAACATGAAGGCCTCTGTCATTTTTCGGAAAATATATGCACTTTAAAAACATTCATTAATCCGGTTTCTCTCCTGGAAACTCAGGCATTATAGGTCATGACTCATTAATCTCCTGTCATACAACAATCACAAACCATTTGAGGTCTCAGAGTGTCATGCCATACACCCTAGCAAAGATTGTATGACGTCACTGTCATCTCATTCATTTACATAAGTCACTAGCACATGCACTGTCAGATGTTAAAACAGCAGCTAAATTAATTAAAAGGTATTTCCAGTTTAACTGTCTGTCAGCTGATTATTTATTTTATTTGTCTCCTTATTTTCAGTTATTATGCAAATTATCCATCAAATTATGCATAAATTATTATTATGCATCCAACTTTTCAATGTGCATTGTTATTTCTTAATGAATATCTTTGTCATGATCATTTAGGGTAATTGTTATTTCAATTCAGAAAGGAGTGATCTATGGAGGAGGCCAATGTTTCATCTGAAGAACTCACATTCATACACCAGCAAGCCTTTCATGTACAGCTGAATGAAGCAACTGTGACTCAGGTAATTGTGGTGATGTCGTTATCGCTGTTCTTCACCTATGTGAACAGCATCATGCTACACCCTGAGGAGTAAACCCAACTTCAGGGAGACCTCCCACTACATCCTCTTTTCCAACATGCTCTTCTTTTTATTCTATCCATCTGATGAGCAGTGCAGTGCGCAGACTTGGCCAAGGCTGTCTGCACACTTGAGATACCGATGACCCTCATCACGTACATCAATAGCCCCTTGAACCTGGCAGTGATGTCACTGGAGCATTACGTGGCCATTTGCTTCCCCCTGCACCACTCAGAGATCTCCACCCAGAGAAGACAAGCATTGCCATTGGAGTGGTCTGGATCATCCCCACTTTTTCATCACACTCACATTTTGCACACTCATATTTTGGTACTCTGGTACAAGTGGCAGGCCAACTTGAACCAGGGGTTCAACATTTTTACTTTGTGGTTGTGGCTGTAATTATAATCTACACCTACATTCGTATTATTGTAGCACCTAGGTCTGTCTCCTCGAGCAAGGATTCAGCCTGGATGGCTCGCAAGACTGTGCTTCTGCACCTGTTTCAGCTGGGGCTATGTCTTACCTCTTTTCTCTATGGCATCTTTGAGCATTTGATATTTATGGCTGGTACTACCCTGTTTTTTCACCTACGATTCTTCAACTTTATCATTCTCATCATTCTTCCCGGATGTCTGAGTCCTCTGATTTACGGCCTAAGGGACAATGCCTTCCAACCACTGTTCCTTAACTACTTTAGATGCAAGCCCAGCAAGGTCAAGCCTGTTGTCATAACACACTAAAGAAAACTGATTTTCCCTGAATGGTTGTAAAGCTGATTTGCATTCCCCTATCAAGCACATTTTTAAATGATTATTTTGCATTCTGTAACTACATTTTTACCCAAAGAGTTGTACTGGAACAACTGGAGTGAAATATTTTATGGATGGCAAAATGGGAGCACTTCACCAAAGTAGAGCCAGGCAAAAAACTGTAATATTACACATAACAGTAGTGCTCAGGCCATGGATCTTTTTTGGTGTTGTAAATTACATTTACAAAAGTGGTGTATTTTACTGACTGGATTGACTTCTTATAGGGATTGACATCCATCTTAAAGTAAGTAAGTAAGTAAGACTTTATTTATATAGCACCTTTCATACAAGAATTGCAGTTCAAAGTGCTTGCAGCTCACTATTAATTTAAAATGTGTTTGTTTATCATTTACCAACTTTCCAGTAAAGAGTGAGTAATGTTATATGGAGACACTGATACAGGTTAACCTCCAAAATAAAGGAAACGCTTGAGTAAATGAAGGGTTATGGCAGCTCTGTTATGGTGTGGGGTGCATTTTCCTGGCATTGTACACTCAACTCCTTAGAGGGTGAAATAAACTGTAATGAAAGAAAGCTATTCTGATTGATCACCTTCATCCTATGGTGAATCATTTCTATCTGGATGGGAGTAGCCTCATCCAGGATGACGTGACCCTTCCAAAGGGTACGAGTAAAGGGATCTAAGTTAAAAGTGTGAATGGTTTGATGAGCATGACAATTATTAATTAATTAAACTATAATCCATGGTTGTCTCATTCACCAGATCTCAACCCAATTGAACACATGGGAGACAGGGCCTGAGATAACATTTCCACCACCATCAACAAAACACCAAATGATGGAATTTCTCATGAAGAAATGGTGCTGTATTCTTCCAGTAGTGTTCCAGACACTTATAGAATCTATGCCAAGGTGCATTGAAGCTGTTCTGGTGGCCCTATTAAAACACTTTATGTTGGTGTTTCCTTTATTTTGCTAGTTGCCTTTATATCCTCATGTGAATCCACATCTGTAATTATGAGGGTAAATGCTGCCATCTACTGGAAAAGATACTGTAATCGTCTGACAGCCTTTTCTTGTAACCCAATATGTAGGTTTCCCATGGGCTTTCCCATTTTATAGTGCTAGAAGCATGCTGAATGTGTGGCAGTTAACTTTGATTGCTCAAGTTATAAAATATAAGAAGCGCTTTTTTAAATGGGCCCTGTATTTGTATTTAGAGCAATGACTAGCTCAGTGAAATATGCTCAGTGAAATATGAAATAATATCACACACTTTCATGTAACTTTCTTCTGTGTCATCCAGAAAGGCTTGTTCATCAAGATGGTCACTATTTCTGATTCACCAGCTTTAAACTTGAATGAATATGAATATGTGTTGATTTGATCTTTAAAAATAAGCACTTCATTTTTGGAGAAAGATTTAACCGTCTGATATACATTCGGTTCTGTATGCCACTGAACCTAGAACTATAACCAAAATACAACTTCCTGTCTAGTGTGTGCAGGCATGTACAAATATCATTATCTCAGAAATTGCATAGATCATCCAGTTGAGAGTCACAAACCAACTATTAAGCAAACAAGCCAGGCAACAAGTCTAGGGGAATCTGTGTCTATTGAAGGATGTGTTGCCTTTAGTAATTACTTAAAAGTACATTTATATTACGAATTGTTATTATAATAATAATAATCCGCACAAATATAATTACAAAAACTAATTTTAACTGAACTGAAATGCCAGGAACATTTTGCAGGCAAAACATAAAAATGGTTTTGTTCAAGCCCTGGAGGCACAGCCTGAATCTGCTGCTCACTGCTGCTACTGTATACAGAGCAGATGGAATGGGGAAGGGAGCAACCAAAGTGCCCTCTGATGGCATTAATGCACATAGATAAAGGGTTAAAGAAAGAGGTGAGAGAGCATCCAGGGCCATTCAACAAGCTGGAAGAATGCTGAAACCAGAACATGGTCAGCAGGCAACAATTACTTCATCCTTTTTCATTTCATCACACATCTGTTACCCCCCCTAATTTTTGGAACAGGTGTACAGACAGACTGGTGTAGGTGTAAATCACACAATGCCTCTCTCCCAGCTCAAGAAAGCCAGAAGCACATTTGCCTATATTTCCTCTAAGAGCGCTGATGCAGCCATTCCGTATAAAGTGTAAACTGTATCAACTATATACATATATATACATATATACATATCTGTTCCGTATAAACTGAACAGAACTAGGCATATTTATGTCAAACTTAAATAATTATTGAATTGCTTATTGACACTGCATAATATGTCAATTAAGCTACAGATGATGAGTTGATAATGTCATCATCATATTCATTTGATGTGTTTGTCACATCATATTAGCCAACCAGATTATCACATTATTGTAAACTTGTGCTACTGCATTTATTTTATATGATAGAATACATTGCATTCTTTCACCACTCTTTCACTGCAATGGTTTATTCGTGTAGCCTTCTGTATGGGTAATATATGACTATTTAGATTGATGATTGTCTGAAATCATGCCTCGTGTTTGCTGATTGATTGTGGTTTTCCTGTCACTTGTTGAAACAAATGGCTAGAGCTATTTCCTTTGAGTAACTAGCCTACTGTTACAGTACACATGTCCAACTGTTTTCAATATGACTTTTCTGCTACTAGATAGAGGTCCATACGCATCGACTGAAATTTTCGTGGAGGTATGCACTTTTCCACGTCCAACATTTTCCAAATTAATATTGTATAAATCCATTGGTGTGGAACTGAGCATATGCATAGTTTGCGGACAAATCTGTGCATGCACACGGTTGCTAAATGAGGCCCCATGAGCTGCTTCTGTTAACATATACTTTTTTCCAGTAGAAAGATAAGTGGAGTGAGTACATTTAATAATACCACTGTGCTTCACTGTAGCCACTTTATACCCACTATGTTCAACTTTAGAAGTCTTCGCTGGATATTCACATTGGCTTTGTGATGTGCTGCTATGTGGGGTCTTATCGTGAGGACCCGTTATATGAGAGTCAATGGTACCCGCCTGAAACCTTCGTACATGTTGTGCTATATGGTTGTTACCAGGGATGCACAGATATGAAAAATCTGGACCGATACCGATATTTTGTTATTTATTGTCCCATTTGTGCCGATGAGCACTAATTCAATCATACAAATGTATGGAACAGCTTTTATTGTAACATTCTTTCACATAACCAAAACATTCCTTTTTGTGAAAAATAATTTAAATTATTGTTTGAAAATGTTTTTAGCCCTATGCTTGGCCTTTCTATCGGCCAAGTCAAGCTGGTGGTGTCTTGAACTTTATTATTAGCCATTTTGGCTTTCAGGTACTCATTGTACTGTGCTACATGTCTTACTTGTAAATGGTTGATCAGATTTGATGTATTACAATCCTTGCTTTGAGTCTTGAAATCTCACTGGAGCATTTGTTACAAATAGCAAATCGGTTGTCTTTCTCCGACACCTTGTAATGCGCCAACACAGCTGACACTTTCTTCGCTTGACAGTGTCAACGAAAACAGCATGCATAAGAGCTGGGTGATAACCAAATTTTACACCGTTATCGTAATTTAAATGATCAACCGCTAAACATTTACAAATGTCGATGATTGCGGTTAGGCTATAGCATTGTGGCGTGACGGAGAATAGTTCCTGCATTCGTTTTGGCCTTTTTCCATGCGTAACACAACCCACACTCAACACAGCCAGCCTTGATATGAAGCGCAACTTCACTGTAGTGAAGCCAGAGGGAAGCATCATCAAAGCGCCAAACTTGGAACTAGTGAAGCATGGAATTAATTTGTTCAGTCAGTAAACCCACTAACTAGGGTAGGCCCAGACAAAACTTGACAAGGAGATTGAAGACGAACCGAGTTTATTCCCAAAGAAAGGCTTCACATCAGTTGGGTGGGGTTACTTTGGTTACAAACGAGATGACAAAGCAGAAAGGAGGAGCGTTATGCAAATACTGTATCAAAGCGGTCCCCGTGGCAGACGGGAATACGTTTAATCTATTCCATCATTTGAGATGTTATCACAAAAAGGACCCCTTCACTTTTTCCACTTTTTGTTGTGCTACAGCCTTATTCTAAAATGTATTCAATCAATTTTTTTCCTCATCAATCGACACACAATACCTCATAATGACAAAGCAATAACTGGTTTTTAGAAATTTTTGAAGGTTGTAGTCTTAAACGACATGGTTCAGATTACTTATTTGTGCATGAAAATTCTTTATACATATCATAAACCTATCATATTTAAATGTTTGACCAGTTCTACCTTAGATTCTTAGATTTTTTACTACATCATGTTTGCACTGTATAATCTGATGAGACTAAAGAATATGAAAAAAGTTCCCCAAAGTCACATCGTTTGGATATAATATCTGAACACCATCTCAAAGTGAGAGTCATGCTCTGGTGCTCCACTAGAGGACAGCAGAGGAGTGGAAATTTCAGATCATCTTTTGCTTTGTGCAATTGCTGAATAGTGCCTCCTGAGTTTTCCAAGTTCCTAGTTAGTGATGTCATATTTATTCCTAAAACAGGACAACACATTTATACACTGCTGCAAATTATCAATAATTTATTCCAGCTGCACATGAAAGATTTGGGTTATGTGTGCTGGCATCACATACTTTTAGTCTGCATGTGAAATGAAGAGTACGGATATCTATCTGGGTTTATAGTGGCTAAGGTTAAGTTTCAAATTAATTAAGGAATGAAACATGTTCTCCTCTGTCTCTTTCTACACCTTTGCACAAATATTTGATATGAACTAAGACTTGAGAACAGGGCAAACAACGCATGATAAATACCTGAATATTAGACAGTTAGAATATATGTAATAGAATGTAGTGATAATTGTGCTTGCTACATTACATAAACACGTCAAGAACATTATGTCTTAACTACGGAAAAGTAGAAAATCATGAAAGAGATTTGTGAATAAATGTGTGGCTGGATGTATGATTTTAAAAATATTTTATATAAATATTTTATATTCATTTTGTGATGTCCACAAAACAACAATACAATGAGAATGCAACCCCATAGGCATAACATTGATACAAAGTGCCCTTCAAACCTCCAATTAACTCAACAATAATTTAGGATCCTATATGTAGAATCTTAGCAAGATGGGTTCGTCATCTCCTGGTCACTTCCAACTACTCTATTACATTGACTTGACAGGTCTAGATGACCTGGATGTTAGGAGTAACCCTCGTACTGAGTCAAATATCTGAACTCAGAGGGACTAACAATTATTCTGCCCACATTTATGGTAAACTGTATTATCTTTCAGGAATAAACCAAATAAGTTACATAGCCACATTTCATTTTATGTTTAATATTAACAATCCAGATAGGCAAAGATCTTGGAAACACAAGTAAATTTGCAGCTAAAGCAATTTCTGCTTAAAAATAACATCTTGAGTGTATCTCAGTCTGGTTTTAGATCTGGCCACAGCACCATTACTGCTGCTATGACTGTGACAAATTATATCATTAATGCCCTTGACAAAAAGGAACAGCATTGTGCTGCTCTATTTATTGGTCAATCTAAGGCATTTGACTCAGTTGACCATGGATTGCTGCTAAAGACTCATGAATATTGGTTTTAGTTTTAAGACTGTTGAATGGTTCAGAAATTATTATTGTTGTATTGTCTGCAACTATTGTGTAGGCCTTACTGCTGCCTGGCCAGGTCTCTCTTGAAAAATAGATTTCAATCTTAAAGAGACTTCCTGGTTAAATAAAGATTAAATAATAATAAATGAATAAATAAAATGCAAATATGAAAATGGAGATGGCTCTACATCTTATTTTGTTGTTGTTGCTTAATCCCACTCAGTACTCAACTAATTAAGTAGTTAGTTGGAGAAAGACCTTGCATATGGGTTGCCAAAAACCATGATTGACAAACAGTGATGAAAGAAAATTCAATATTAAGATCTCTTAACATTAATTTTAAGTTACTGTAACATCTCCTTGCTTTTTTCATCCACATAATAGAGATCTTTGTTGTACTCTGCTTTTTAGTCTTTCATACGTGTAGCTGAATGTGTTCCATTACTAGTGTAGAATCTGCACTCTTTCTTTTCATCCTAAGTGGATGGCTCACACTAAACTTGTTCTGCTGGCTCTGGGTTTTTGTTATCCTGGTTACTGTTCTGGTGTGCAGTTCTCTGTGAACTAGTTGACACTGCTCTGACACTGTTGTTGACAGTGTGTGCGAGAGCTAGTACTTTACAAAATGCAGATTTAAACACCCACACCTCTCATTCCATCAGTCTGGAAATATATTTTTGAACACCTACTGACAGTAAGTGTACTGCTCTTTCAAGCTTTGAGAAACACCTACCATTTTATTTCATCTTCAGGCAGGGGAGGGAGGAAAGACTGGTTTGAAGTTATGCAGATATTCAGTCATATTGTTGTTTGCACACCTAAGCGGGACAAAATTTCCCAAACAATTTATCAAATAATTATAATACTTGGAACACCTGTAAAAACAAAACACAAACACATTTACTGTATATCATTTCATGCTTAAAGCGCCAAATGCTTATACAGTGCTTTTTATATATTTTTTGCTTTGTTTATGTTGTTCTACTGTACTACTTTGTGATGGATTATGGATTCTTCAGGATGAAACAAAGAAGGCACATAATTGAGATAACTCATAGAACTATAATAACTAGTGTTTTGTTTTGGGGGTTTTCCTGCTCAGATAACATAATGTTTAAGAAACATTAGTGAATGGGAGATTAAGTAATTGGGCTTATTTAATATGTTTCCACTAGATCAGTGTAGATAGTTATCACTACAAGGTACCGGCCAAGGATCTTCTTAGAAGGAAAAATATGTCTATGATAGGCTGTGTTACTGAGATCCAGTTTCAAAATAGGGGGGTGAAGTTGTTTACCACAAAATTTGTAATGAAAGGTCATGAGAGGTGTTGAGGAAACCAGGTCCAACTGATCCACAAATTTCTTTGGATAGGTTAGATTCAATTCTATCGCTAAAGCATCGGACAGAGTGCATGAGGGGTCTTTAGGCATTACACAATATTATTTCTGTGATAATGACCTCTATATTTAGAAACTATAATAATAATAATAATAGTAAACTGCCTCTAACCTGACAGAGTTTTAGATGTTCTGAAAAACGCTGCTGAATCTAGGGTCTCAGTCATTAACCACTGCTGCTGCTGATCTGTCACTTAGTCTGCCATTGTGGTTTTTGGGAAAAGATCTAAGTCATTTTTCCTATTGCCTTAATGATCCACTTGTATCCAACACTGGGAACACTTTTTTTCAACATATTACTTTAGCAATATATAAGATGCAAATGTAGCGGATGGACTCACGTGAGCGCCCGCTGCAGAGTGACGTGAATAAGAGTGCGATTAGTTCCCGGAGTTAGGGACTTGAGTCTTTAGCTCGGCGAGCTTAATCGCTCTATTGTCGCGTCGAGATCCCTCAGTTCGAAACTCGCTGTGTGCAGAACCAACAAACCCTCCCTTGACAAGAGTATACGGAAGAAGTTTGCATCTGTGTTCAGCACTGTAAGAATAGATCTTAGCATGTAGGGCACACATATGCGTTTTCAGGAACACCTTGATTACATTTATAACCAGGTACAGCTGGTAAGGTGAGAGGTGGTAAACACAGCTACACAGTCTCAGGAGTTCGGGTCAGGTTTTGAAATAGAACTGTGGTTCTGTGGTTGATCTGTGGTTCAGGAGATCACAAAAAAGCTCCTGGGAACATGACTGCCAAGCTGTACTAATATTTCATTCTGTTTAATTTCACCCCGTAAAAACAGGCAATTTTTCAAGTCAGATGCATAGACTTTAGAGCCCTATGTGATTGATTGCATGCAGATGCCAACACACCCCCTCCACTCTATGTATGGATTGGCTAAAATGCCTGCCGTCCCCCCGTCTGGAACATTACACAACTTCATGAGTTTGTTGAGAGGGGGAAAAAATAACTGTGATACTACTGCATACTGTCTGCAGTCTGGTCTTTCCATACTTTAAATACAGTCTTTCAACCTGCCTTTAAATACAATACTCCCCTGTATGTAAAGAGATCGATCCAGCAAGCCAATTTGCTCCTAATATTATGGCAGTTTTATATGACACATAGTTTCCTGCTTATCAATAGCAGTAATTATAGTCTATGGAGTCTACATTACAGTAATGGCATCTATGACAGCACAGGACAAGCAGAATGATTTATTAAATGAGATTGCAATTTAGCTTTACAAAGTAGTAAACTTTAATTGTTTTGCTTAACCCAAGTGATAAAGGTACATGCTGATCACCCAATGCCATCTACAATAGGTTCAGCATAGAACTCCATGAATAATAAATCAAATAAATCAAATATATTTTTATTTTTTTGTTGTCTGACAATTCAAAGCAACAATCAATGCAACTTTCCAAAATATATATTTAACCATAAAAATGTCAACTACTGAAGAAATAATTCAATGGAAAGGGTCATTGGGTTATTAAATTCTTATTTTCATCTCAATGAAAATTGAGATGAAACTGCACTGCACTGATCTTGTGCACCAACTATGATTGTTCTTACCTTGTATTAATGCACATCTTGTAAGTCGCTCTGGATAAGAGCGACTGCTAAATGCTTAAAATGTAAATGTAAAATGTCAATGCCAAACTTTGAGAATATTGGCTGCAATTGTGAATGAAATCCCCCATCACACAAGACTTTGTGTATGTTCTGTATTTCACCTCACTCTGAGGCAAATCGTTCAATAAACAGCTATTTGAAATACCACCCATATTCAACTAAGCAGTTCAAAGTACTTGAGCTGTGCACTTGTAATGAGTGGTTCAATGCCTTGAATGAGAGGGAATGTTTCTACACCTGTGTAATTTATGTTTTTTAAATAAATATATGTATGTATGCCCACTGGTTTATGTTGTGTTACATTTTAAACGTTCACTACAATAGTAGGCTACATAATTGGCCGGTGTATCATGGGGCAATGCCCTGAGCAATTGACCCTTCGCTAAACAACGCCCCCTTAGTTACTGTTGCTAAGTCCGTCAAGCTTTCGGAGCCAGCATGGCGCTCCCACTGTCGTTAACTGCACTCCCTGGAGAAATATTGTCCAATTTTTGGAAAATAGAAAAAGCGATTTCAGATAGAAGCAGACAGAAGGGTCTACAATATGCATTTGAAGGTTATATTCAAGATATCACACTGACTCAGCAACAAAATGACGTAAAAAAATTAAGATAGAAGCGAAAGCCTACAGATCAGAGTAAAAGTGAACCACCGCATCACCTGGCGATTGAGACAGAGGACAACGACATTAAGGAGCAACACTGTTCCTGTAAAGCTGGGTAGGTCTCTATTCACTATTACAATCATTAAAAAGCAAAAGCAGTAGGCCTATATAACGTTACATTCAGTAGTAAGTTAGCTAGCATTAGCTAACTAACGTAACATTAGTAGCCTATAGTGTGCTGTAACGACATTACTCTGGTTACCTCCACAGGTAGCTCCATACCCTGGACCTCTGTAAAGCAAAAATATCAGCAGTGTGTCAGCCCAGTCCTCCACAAGATTTGGGTACTCGGGACTGGGCTTCCCATTGACAAAGTGCTGAAATAGTAATGAAAAAATAGTATTACATTTTGACATCAAGGTAACGTTACCCACAGGTTTTTTAGAGCTTGACTGTAACATCTTAACGTTAGCAAGCTGGCTGGATCACGAATAACAAAGCTAACATTTAGTCTAACTTTACCAACGTTGCAACCCGGAGCTGTATATCCAGACCGTAGCCACGTTAGCTTAGCTGGTTAACACTTTTCAGGATTTGATTTTGGTTTTGTAAAAGAAAAAAAACGTATATCTCCTTCCAACCTCTCTGGGTAACGAGTGTCACTGTTACAAGTGCCCGAGGCACAACGTTTAACCATAATCAGCTAAAAATCCACAAAACCAGCTTGAAAATGAAGAAAATCTCAAAATTTCCCGTCAAAATCAATGGAGTGCAGCAAAAAACTGTCTGACCTCTGTCGGAGTCTGTCAAATACTGCGCTGTGATTGGCCAGTCTGCGTTTCGGGGCGTGGTTTAGCGAAGGGTCAATTGCAGAGGTTGGATATGATTGCACGGGAGAGGGGGGACCTTACAACAAGGAATAATAACAAACTAAAAATAATGAAGCGATTGTTGATGTCCTTATTTTGCAGCCTATCAGTAGCAGTAGTTCCTATTTTATTTTGAATGCTGTAATAGCCAAAATAACAGCGATACAATTCTGAAATGACATTAATTGACACTGTGCAATTATATTTTTGAGCAGGGTAATTGGATATTACTTATAATATATAAATAATATATGTATAAATAATAACGGATATATTTTTTTATTTCAAAATGGGGGACATCTAGTCACTCTATGTGGAGCATCTGCAGGACATGCGGGACATCTGGTCACCCCCTCCGGTTTTTGTTGCAACCTCTGAATTGTAACTAGCTATTCATTGTTCTTAATTAGACACTTTTAATTTCTATTAAAGCATGATTTACTCTACTCTAAGCCTATATTATGTCAGGAATAGCTATGTATGTCTTGAACAATTAATGTTCCATATTCACATCGCAGGACTTTAAATCAGTCAGATACATGATTACTTAATGTACATGATTCCTTTTGAAAGGGGTTACTTTTTTAATTGATTCAATTATAGACTTGCAGGTGAAATCAGTGGGGGCCTAATTGATGAATGTCTGGACACCTGGTCCAATGACAGAGAAATTGGTAACAAGCCAAACCTGCATTGTGTTCGAACAGGTTTAAGGAAAAAAATGATGGTGGAACACATGTTTTCAACAGCCTTAATTGATCAAGAGATGTATGTAACAAAAACCAGCATACACAGTGGGTCCCCAGGACCGAACTTGAGAACCACTGGCCTACACTTTGCACTTCCAGGTGTGTTGTCGCTACAGTCCTCAACCCACTAGAGCCCTTGGAGTTTTATGGGTAGAGGCTAGATGCCCCCCATGCAGAGGGCAGAGATGCGACGGATGCGTGATGTCAAATGTGCGAAATTGACCATCATAACTGATGGTTCGGGTTACGGTTTGGTTTAGGAGTTAGGGTTAGGCTTTGGTCACTTGCACTGTAAAATAAAAAAACAACAACAGGCCAATCACATCTCAAATCATATCTCGTCCTCTGCATGGGTGGCATCAAGCCTCTACTGAGTTTTATGTCATATGGGGTGATTCATAATAGAACCTTTGTGGGGGCTGCCGGATTGGATGAATGTTCTGTTGTTATATCCAGCAACCAATAGAACAGCCATCTTCCAGTAGGGCAGAGCTATTACGTAATCCCTTGAAACTTTCAGCATAGATATAAAAATGTATACTGCATTGGCTGCTGTTGTATGCTGCAGCAATACGTCTGCAGGGCCGCCATTTTCTATCCTTACCAATCTAAACAATCAGACCTACCTGTAACAGATCTTTTCACCAGTGCCATGGTGAACACTATGGAATCAAGAGACTTTGCTTTTCCATTACAGTGCTCTTCTTTATAATAATAAAGCATGGCACAGGGAAGTACAATCTTAGCTTGTCTTTCATAAGGGAGTCATTCTAAACGCATACACACTGAATGACGGTGGACAATGTGACATACGCTCATACAAACATCATTCATACGAAGGGAATGGGGGCTTTCACTCAAACAACATAGTGATTTCCATATTTCAACATAGGTGAATATAGCTAGCTAAACATCTATAATTTTAGGGCCCTTTTCCATTGCACAAAAAAATAAGAAACATAACTTTTGTTCCAGTAGTTCTCCTTGTCAATTTTTGTGTCCGTTCAAGATGTGAACAGGACCAAGCTAACAGCACTTTTTATTGCTGATTCCAAACAGGACTTTGGGGGCAAGACTAACAACACTGTTCAAGAGAGGTCACTCAAAAATTGTTAATGTATAATCCTGGACCATAAAACAAGTGCAGCTTAGCTAATCAACAGTGTCTGTTTTTATGCAATTACAGTTAAACTAAGCTTTTTCTCAAGTCGATGGCAGTTTAATGCTAATAGCTTGCTATCAACGATATGGCAGTTTAATGCATACGATATGATATGATACGATATACTTTATTTATGCCCGTGCGGAAACTTGTCTTGGACTCTCAGTAGCTGTTTCACAGTGATTACATATACAACAAAAATAGAAAAATAGTGCCTCAAAAGAGCAGCATCAACCAAATAAGTTTCTGTATACAACAACACAGCAGCTACACATTCTCAACACAATACATCTTCAAACGTATCAAGTGATACATTTTTTCATATGGCAGCTTTATGTATCAAGTCATATGTTTTTTCATATGGCAGCTTAACCAAAATGAAGCGGAAAATCGTTCCTTTGCGCTGATGTTTGCTCTGAATTAGCGCAAACCGTAACTGTTTCCAAGTCATTAGGTCTAGTTCTTGTTTTTTTGTGCAGTGGAAAAGGGCTTTTAGATTCAGGCGCAGAGAAAAGGATGTTACCTTTGGGAGTTTTGCAGTAATTTTTGTACTTTCCTTCCTCTTTTTTCTTTTCTCTACCCCACTGGGGTAGCTTCGTTTCATTGTTTTATTGTATTGTAGCGGTGGATGCCACGGAATCATGGGACCTTGATTTTCCATTTCGGTACTACTTCTTTATTACAATAAAGCGTGTAGCACATGGGAAGTACACAGCACAAGGACAGATTCACACGGGGCACACTCACAACCCATTCGCACACAATGATGGTTGGTCGGCACATATACACATTTACTCACCGTTGTCATCATTCTCTGTGGCTAGGCTAGCTGCCCACCGCTACACGATGGCTGTGTCCGAAACCGCTCCCTATTCCCTATATAGTACACTACTATGTGTGGACGCCATTTTGTAGTGTGCGACGTTACCACCATCATGATTCCTGTTGCTGCTGTTGGCTGAACTTTTCTTGAGGCATAAACGGATGTGTATGTATGACGGTATGACACGACCGCATTGCATTGTGGTACACGGGATCAATTGTAGGGTACAGTCGATGTACACTACAAATCACGGTGAATTGTGGGTATTTTCTCGTTCACTATATAGTGAACGAAATTCACAGTTTAGAATTCGTCGCACACTACAAAATGGCGTCCACACATAGTAGTGTACTATATAGGGAATAGGGAGCGGTTTCGGACACAGCCATCGACTGTACCCTACAATTGATCCCGTGTACCACAATGCAATGCGGTCGTGTCATACCGTCATACATACACCTCCGTTTATGCCTCAAGAAAAGTTCAGCCAACAGCAGTAACAACAGCAACAGGAATCATGGTGGTGGTAACGTTAGCTAACTGCTTTAGCCACCAATAGCTACCGTTATTATCGCTATGGGAGTTGGTGCTAGTCATGAGCTCGTGAGTTATCCTAACGTTATTTTCTCCACACGAGCTAGTTAGCTCCCGACTTCTATAACGGTAGCTATTGGTGGCTAAAGTAGTGGCTAGCAGACAGCACCACAGTTGACAAAACCACACTTGCACATCATTCGAATTTCAACAATTTATTTGGGATTTAACATTCAAAACTGAACATGCAAACCCGATACCACCTGAGTACATTTCAACAGCTGCCATGAGTGCTCGGGTTGTTTACGGGTGATACTGGGCGCGTCCGCTTGCGTCACCTGAATATCCGACACTTTTTTTTTTTTGACGCAAATGACGTTCAGTTGTAGTATCCGAAAACACTACTTTCGTTCACTACATAGTACACTATATAGTATATACTATATAGGGAATAGGGAATAGGGAACGAGTGAGCGGTTTCGGACACAGCCTATGTTACCGCGTTTTTTCCATGCTGTGTGTTATTTAAAGGCCTCTACATGCACGAGCGACTGCAACGCGTCTGCAACGCAACTGCAATGCGACATCCTGACCCCGCATTCTAACAGGGGGCGATTCGGCGACGAGCTGCCGGAAATGCATTGATTCTCTATGAGAGTGAGCGACTTCCGGTGATTGACCGATTGGCCGATTTATGGGCATGGCGGCGACACAGAAAAGTTGAAAATTCTGAACTTTCGGGCGATATCGCCCGGTAAGAGCCAATCAAATTCATATGTTGCTATTTTTACCTTCCACGCGGAACCAACACAACACGGAAATTTAGTTCCTAGTTCCGACACTTCAACATGAAGGAGGAGAAACTGATAACAGCGGTCTGCAGTACCGCCATACGTTATTTAATCCTAAAAGCATAAATATTTATAGCTAGCTAAACTTATATGGCCTACATACATCTTATTTAATGTTTGTGTTGGTTAAAAGGCAATTTTTTATCGCATGGGTATGTTTGGAAAAACGTACCGGAGACAAATTGCGAGCCGTTTCCAGCGCAAGTAAATGGCCGCAATTGTAAAAAGCCTTCTGAGTTTGAGTTTGCGGTTCATGATTGAAGGAAACAATACTGCTAGCCAACTAATATTTATAATAAAGATTCTCAAAATCTATGATGAACTATTCATCATCCAGCCGCAGCTCCTGCACCAGCCTGTGATATTCGCCGTGCTGCCGGCGGGTCTGCAAAATTCTGTGGACCCACACACGGGACCTCCTGCGTTTGCAGCGCAAGTAAATGGCCGCAATTGCAAAAAGCCTTTAGTTTGAGTTTGTGGTTCATAATGGAAGGAAACAATACTGCTAGCCAACTAATATTTATGATAAAGATTCTCAAAATCTATGATGAACTATTCGTTTACCATGCAAAAATTTTGTAAGCACGTCGGAAGCATTTTTGAGGAAGCCATTCAAGCGTGGGCAACGCCCACTGGGTGATTTCGTCGCCTAGTATCGCCCCTGTTAGAATGCGGGGTGAGGGTGTTGCAGAGGATGTCGCGTACCTAGCACAAAAATCTAACTAGCGACCACAGTGCAACATGTCGCGTAGATGTTGCACAGCATTGATTGGGTGGTTAGCGAATGGAGGCGGAGCTGTGATAGTTCATAGTTCATTGAGCTAGTACATCATTTTTTTAACATTTTAAGCATTTAGCAGACGCTCTTATCCAGAGCGACATCCCGATTAGGGGAGAAAGATAAAAGCAGCGATTTGAAAATTTCTGTGAAAAGACAGAAAAAGACCATCCTTCATTTCCCTTAATACATTAACATTATTTTCAAGAGTCGTCTGCTGGTTCCTTTGTTCAACATGAATTTACTCTATTATTTTTTTCAACGTACAAGAGATCAGTGCAGTAATACAGCGATAGACATTGTTGTTGGCAGCTGCATACCATACCTGTATATATCTATGTTAATGTTAGCTAAGCAAAACTATCGATATCTATCTAGCTGGCTAGCTAGCAACCTGGTATCATGGCCAAATAAAGCCTGCTAACAGTAGCTAACGATATAGATAGCTAGCATCATTTGCTCGACACGGTATAAAATGAACCGGTTTCAGGAAAGATTGGCTGAAGAAGTTTGAAGGTACAGGAGTTTTCCTGTTTTCATGAAAACTTTACTGACCTTGCTCAATACATTGACGCCTACTAGTGTTGCATAGGTTGCGCAGAAGTATAAATTGCCGAGTGCTTGAGACATGTTGTATTGCGCGAACCGCGAAGATAATAGCAGGAGGTGTTGCAGCGGGTCACTGCTGCCTTAGCTGGCACTGTCTCGTCCTCGCTTGTCGCCCGGAACGCCCGATGCACTGGCGCCTCCTCCTCTAGGATCGCCTCGAGCTCTTCTGCTTTCGCCAGGGCCTCGTTCAGGGTAGCGGAGCTAGCGATGAGGACCTGCTCTTGGAGGCGCGCCGGTCGTAACCCCTACAGGAAGGCGTCAAGGGCCAGGCCGTCGCAGACTTCTCCCGTGTGCTGTGGGTAGGACTGCTGTGCCAGGTGCTGGATGTCGGCAGCGAGTATTCCGATTCGTTCACCGAACCGTCTCTCCCTCCTGTGCAGCTCTTGCTTGAGCGCGAGGAGTGACGTCACTTGTCCAAAGCGCCTTTTTAGCACCGTGCAGAGGAGCTGATAGGTGGGCTTGGTGTCGGGACCCAGGTCCAAGAGAGCTTTCAGTGCTTCGCCCCGTAGGGCCACCGCCAGCCTTACACCTTTCTCCGCTTCGCTCCACTCCGCTGCCTCCGCTATGAAGCGGAACTGGGTCGTGTACGCCTCCCATCGTAGTGGCTTATGTTGGAGTCTCTGCCAGGGCTTCGTAGCCATGTTCCCCCATCTGCGGCAGGAACACCCCTGCGACCCTAGGAGTGGAGTCTTCTTCTTCTTCCGCTTTGTGGTCTTCCCATCTGGTCGTCTCGTATCTTCGAGTCTCTTGAGTTGGGCGTCAATTCATACCGCTTCTGACACCAATGTAGCGGTGGACACCACGGAATCAAGAGTTATGGAACTTTGCTTTTCCATTCGGTACTACTTCTTTATTAGAATAAAGCGTGTAGCACATGGGAAGTACACAGAACAAGGACAGATTCACAAGGGGCACACTCACAACCCATTCGCACACAATGTTGGTTCGTCGACACATATACACATTCACACATCATTCTCAACAGGGTAAAAGGGGCTTTCATTCCAGACATATGTGGTACTTTACATCAGTACGTGTACACATTTATTAACATAGCTAGCTAGTAATCTTACGCTTAGCTGGCTGCAAGGTCCTCTGGGACATGTTACAGTTTCCTAGGTTACTATTAGCCACCTAGCATGCTATTCTCTATGTACAATGGAGGTCAGCTAGCATTTCTGTGGCTAGGCTAGCTACCCACCGCTACACTACCCCCTTTAATGGCAGCGTTCTCGCTGCATCTAACCCAGTCCACTGGGACAAAGTCACCGAAGCATGCTGGCGGTCTCCGACTTCTACCCCCCGACATCGGGGTGGCGATGTCTGACTGTTGGCAGGCAGCGAAAATGTCAGTGGTCGGGACCTGGTGATGCGGCGGTGGCGGCGACGAACCGGGGTGCATGCTGCTGACGGTGAGTCGTTACGGGAGCAGGGGTAGGTCGGCAGGCTGAGAATCATTGCGGGGCGTGGACAGCCCTGAGGCGGGCGATGATGCTGTCTGCGGTCGGGACCCGGCGACAGGGCAGCGGTAACAAACCGGGGTCCATACTGCTGGTGGTGAGTTTCTGGGGAGCAAAGGTAGCTCCGCAGCAGGCGCGGTGTTGCTGGGAAGCGGTGAACGCCCGGCTGAGGCCTTTTCCAGGGGAAGGCATTGCGCTTCCTGTCGGATGGAGGCTGCTGCGCCGGTTTCGAGGCGATGCTGGACGGCTGTGCGGGTGCAGTCCTTATCTTTAGCTGGCGGTGTGCTTGTCTGTGGGAGCACTCGCCTCACCTTTTGCTGGCTGTGTCTTTTCTCTGACTGACGTAGTGGTCACCTGTTGACCAGGATTTGATGTGTGGCTATGTCGATTACGGCTCCCGCAGCAGGAGCGTCGAAACCCAGGATGCAGGGTTCGGAGATCTGGGCCCGGAAAACGTTTTGCGAGACAGTTTTCCTGCCTAGCTGTAAGAACAGCTTTTTGCAGCCCATCATGTCCGCTGTTTGTCCTGTGACCGTCTTGAGCCTGGTGTTCGTGTGGGACCAGTTTGTGACCTCAGGGAACAGGTCGTCTTGCACCAGGCTAAGGGGGGACCAATTTCGACGAGTGCATTGACCAGCTTCCCCTCGATGTAGTACTCCACTAACAGGCTACGACCGCTGCTTCCTAGTTGGTCTACTCTTTTCACTGTTTGGCGCCTTTTCACCTGCTTCCTCTTGCTGCAGTGTTTTCCTGCTTTCATGAAAACTTTACCAACCTTGCTCAGTACATTAACACCTACTAGTGTCAAATAGGTTGCGCAGAAGTATAAATTGCCAAGTGCTTGAGACGTGTTGCATTGCGCGAATCGCGAAAATGTCGCATAAGCATGTAGAGGCCTTACATGCTATTGTGGTTATCGAGAATACAGAAATAACATCTGAATGTACATCTTTCCCTCTCAGATGCCAATATTGCCTGTCAGGTGATGGCAGGCTGTACAACAGGAGCAATGGCTGTGGCATTTGCTCAGCCAACGGACGTGGTCAAAGTAAGTTTCCAGGCTGAGGTGCGACTGGCAGACGGGGCGAAGAGGTACAATGGATGGATGCCAACAGGACTATCACCAGGAACGAGGGTATCAGGGGAATCTGGAAAGGTAGGAAACTCCACAACAACAGTAAATAAATCTCCCAGTTCCCTTCATACCATCTGCTAAACTGTAGTTTCCTTTTGCCATGCTATATGGGAAATGTATATCTAATTGTATTTCTGGGTAGAAAATATAATTTTCTTATTTATATCTTTGTCTCTCTCTCTGCAGGTTGTATGCCTAATATAGCACGCAATGCAATTGTGAACTGTGCAGCGTCATAGTTACCTATGACATCATCAAGGAGCTAATTCTGAAATACGACCTCATGACAGGTGAGATGTGCAAGGGACCTCAGTCATTAACTCATTTAAGCCCACCTATGTTTACCTAGAAATATTCCAACCAAAAAAACATTTAAATATCTTGTATAATTTTTATATTTTAACCCAAATATGCAAACAGAAACAATAGTGGGCGCATACCTATAAATCTATAGGTTCAATGTTATTGATGTATATTGTTCCAGTGGAAGAATAAAAATGGAAGTGTTTATTGAATAAATAGTTTAATTCTTAATGGAAGGTTATTAAGACAATAACTTAATCAGTCAAATATACTGTATATACAGTATATAAAATATAAAATATATAGGATGCACAAAGGATGACATCAAAAATCAACACAACTTTGGCAATGATTTGCCACTGTGGGCTATATAAGAACATAAGAATACATAATGACGTTCAGCCCATCTAGGCCCGTCATGTCCTAATCTAAAGAGTATCTAGTACTGCATCTAGCCTGGAGGACTTGAATAGCCCAAGTGTTTCTGCCACTACTACCCGACCTGGCAAGCTGTTCCAGGCATTGACAACTCTCTGTGTAAAGAAAAAAATCTGCCTTTAAACATCACCTGTGGCCTCTTGTTCTGCTGACCCCACTTATCTTAAAAAATCAAGTCTAAGTCTAAGCCTAAGTCTCCGTTTGCTAAGCTTAAATAGATTGAGTGCCTTAAGTCTATCCTCATAACTTTGACCTTTCATACCAGGTATCAGTTTAGTTGCCCTTCTTTGAACCTTTTCAAGAGCTTCTATATCCATCCATCCATCCATTATCTAAGCTGCTTATTCCTGGTCAGGGTCGCGGGGGGGGCTGGAGCCTATCCCAGCATGCGTTCCGGGCGGGAGGCAGGAATACACCCTCGACAGGTCGCCAATCAATCGCAGGGCTTCTATATCGTCTTCTTAAAATAATGGCCTAAGTCATTTTTTGAGGAAAAATTTTTTTTTGCCTAAGTCATCTCTTCATGATGCTGGCCACCTCTGGTAAAATTGCCTACATCCTTAATTGAAAAGATCATGCTGTTCCTACCCCGGTAGTATAATGGCCTACGTCAAGAGTGTGACTTAGGCCGTTTTATTTTTTGCCTAAGTCACAAGACAATGTGACTTACTCAATTTTACAAGCTTTCAAGATGGCGGCTGCTTGCCTAAGTCACTTACTCCAGAAGTAATTTGGCCTAAGTCAGGTTTAAAATTGCCTAAATCACAATGGCATGTTCGTAAATTGGCCTAAGTAATTTAATCCTCTTATGTTACATAATTGACAGACAGCGTTATTTGTATGTCAATAGTCATATATTGTCATAACCTTTTTGTGTGAAATGATTAATAAATATCATATATTCTATATTTGGTTCAGTTTATTCCGTTTTTTGAAAAACTTGAAAATATGACTTAGGCCATTATTTTAAGAAGGTGACGATATCTTTCTTGTAGTGCCGTGCCCAGAACTGCACACAATATTCTAAGTGAGGTCTGACAAAGGCATTATATAACATTAATATAACCTCCTTTGATTTATAGTCAATACTTTTTGCTATGTATCCCAGTATCCTGTTGGCTTTTTTCACTGCTGTAGCACACTGCTTGGATGCAACTTTGATCAACTACAATTCCTAAGTCTTTTTAAAATTGAACACCTACTAACTTTTCTCCTCCCATAAAATACTCCTGTCTAATGTTTTTATTTCCCACATGCATAACTTTACATTTAGCAATATTGAATGTCATCTGCCCATTCTCGGATTTTGTTTAAATCATCTTGGATTACTTAGTTACTAGTCGATTCCAAACTGTTTGCCAAACCCCTGAATTTAGTATTATCTGCAAATTTAACTATTTTGCTACTAACATCCATATCAAGATCATTTATGTAAATAAGGAAGCGCAGAGGTCCCAGCACCGATCCCTGTGGGACACCACTGCCGACAGCACCGAGGTCAGATACGGCCCCACCTATTGTTACTCTTTGTATTCGCCCTTGCAGCCAATTATGAACCCACTCTGAAACAACTCCTGCAATTCCTACTGAATTAATTTCAGCAATGAGCCTCTCATGTGGTACCTTGTCAAATGCTTTCTGAAAGTACAAATATATAATATCATAAGACAGGTTCAAACACACTTTGTAGCCTCTTCAAAAAAGTCCAGGTTTGTTCGGCTTGACCTCCCTTTGAGAAAACCATATTGGCTTTCCCTTAACATACTATTATTTTTCAAATATAGACCGGCTGTGGTACAGTAATATATGTGCTTGTGACCAATAACCACCAAATTTAATATGGTGACACAAACCATGCATGTAACATCCTAATTTTTGGAAGAGTAAACCTCATTAGCATTGTGTCTATAGGCACTTACTATAGTGACTATTGTCAATTGGTGATTTCCAGAAAAATATACGTTTTTATGGTTTTTCCCGTTTTTCTCCCAATTTGGAATGCTCAACTGTATTGATGGGCAATATCCTCAAAAATAGTTATTTTGTGGCTCTGGCCACAATATCTGCATTTTTGAGGTAATATTAATAAGTCTATAGTTTTGTGTATTGTGTAGTGACAAGAATGTTAGTACCCATGTTCCCATTAGTATGTCCAAATGAACTAAGCTCATAATATAATTTAAAATGTATTCTTTCTCAGTTATAACCGTTTTAATTGTAATTTTGACACAATTAACGAGGGGGGTTTGGTTTGTTGCAGGAGTACAGAATTATTGTTCAAACAAGATAGGTTAAAAACAGATGTCTACATTTTTCTCTTTCTTTAGCACGTTTGACAAAAAACTTGTTAAAATGATCATTAATGAGAACCATTTGGAAACAATCTGGGCATAAATGGGTTAACAGACATCACAAACTGACTGAATATGATTTTGGAAACGCAGTTTTGTAATTATATGAATGCGTTTTACAGATAACCTGCCCTGTCACTTCACGGCTGCATTTGGTGCTGGTTTCTGCACCACCATAGTGGTGTATGCACCTTATTTCCACTGCCCAAAAGGGAGGTGCTTTTTTAGCATTTTTTGTTCTGATTTCATATTGCTCATAATGTAGCATTGTTTGTTCTGATTTCATATTGCTCATAATGTTCTTTCTCATTTAATTTCTTTTCCAGGTGTATGCCCTCCTTCCTGAGACCTGAAACATTGTGATGTTTGTCTCCTATGAGCAAATCAAGTGCAGCCATGACTAAAGTGCAGCAGTTCTGGGATTCCCCCTTCTGAACTGTTTATTCCCTTGATGTTTTCTTCTTAACCTTAACGGTGGAGATCTTGGAAACCTTAGGGATTCATTAGTGTCAAACCTTCGCCTGTTCGGAGGCATGGAGATGCCAGACATGCACTGGATAGAGTGGCGGTCTAGAGCCCATCAGAGGAATAGAGACTTTGGCAAAAGTTACTTTGGCCTCAACCTCAACCTTAGAGGGGCCTCACAGAAGGAAGGTTTTTATTGCTCTCTTTACCACTCATGCACAAGACTAACCTTGAATCTGCAAAAAATTGAACAGCATGTGAAATAAATGTTTACAATTGTTGAGAGTTTATTATGACTTTTCCAGTTTACACGTCTTTATGTTAAGATGTATCGCTGGTTGATATTACCTGGTTATGAAACTGTATATATTGCACTGTTACATGTTTACAGTTGGTTCAATGTCAAATAAAGCTGCAGATCATTTCTTTTTATAAAACCAAATTATTTTCAATGGTTTTGTTTTGCTAAGGATGCTCACAAGCCTCCAATGACATAGCAGCTCTACAACAGGTACACTAAAATTCCTGCATTCTTTGTCAATCTTCAATCTGTATACTATAGCTACATTCTAAAATATGTGTAACAGTGTGATCCAAACAATCTATTGTAGTATCTCTGTATTGGCTGAGGTAGCGAACCACTGTAATTGAAAGAATTGTTAATTTTGTGCTCACAGAGGATAACAGGGATAAACATAATAAACATGTGCTCTACATAATATGATCAATTCATTTCATTAGTTCTGTTCTTAAGTATTGTGAAGCATTTTCAAAAGGGAGCAAATTGTTATCACACTGACCAAGAACAACTCAACAATTCTTTTTTTCTTTCAAAAGCAATTTCAAACTGTATGATACAATAAAATACAGAGCTTGGTTTCTGCAGCATTTTTTCCAAGACCACACAATCATCCCTGTATTAAATGTTTGCTGACATTGGTATCAGACACTCTAAGCATTTAGTAACCAGAGGCTTGTATTATATCATTTCCTTTGTTGATGTATATATCACCAGTGATTTACATTTTACACAATTCCCAGCCTATCTAGAATGCCCACATTCGGTTAGAATTCCTCTCATGGGCCAAGCCCAAGGGTAGCAGTAACAGCAAGAACAACAGTGTTCCACCATGGTTTCAAACACTTCCTAACCCTGCAGTGACCCAGATTGCTGCTCCACACTCCAGATTCTTCAACCTTAACTCTTGGCTTCCAACACCCCAAATTATTTTTGGTACCAATTTTGAGTACTGTGTTTTAAATGTTTTAATTTTTACCCTTGTCCTGTTTAATTAAGTCTTGTTGCCCTATTTTGTACTTCTTTGTTTTGTTGGAATTTAAATGTTTTCAAAATATATATTTTTAAATGTAAACAGGAAATTTAAAAACCAAATAAAAGTCAACATTCTTTTTCAGGGGTTTTCCAGAGCATTTTCAGATCCTTCTGAGTGCATTATGCATAGACACACTGATGTTCTCTTGTATTGTAAGTCGCTCAGGATAGGATTGATTAATTTTTACAAAGAAGCTTATGAAGGCAGCGTTCTACAGCTGCATACATGTATTCATACTTTTAACATTTTGTTACAGGTACTATGTGTCATTGTATTCATTGAAATAAAGAGGTATCAATGATGTAGTAGATTAAATACAAAACAATATTTAAATTTTAGTCGAAATTAAATACAAAGCTGGAAAGTATTAACGCTCCTCCTGTTTTAATTGTAACAGTCTGAATAATAGTGTTCCATTCACATTAAATCATGTTATACTCGTGATATATTTCACTTCCTGAAAAGTTACAAGCGGGCTAAAAAGACCGTAGGCTACTGTTCACCCAACCGTGTGCATCATATATTTGACAAACACGCGCTCTTAAAATATCTACATATAGGAATTATCAAGAGATTAAACAAAAGTTGTGTAAAACAATATGTTAAAACTTTTCCAACTTAAAATACAATTGTATTTATGTTGCTTACATTGCTTTCATTTTAACATTATGCAAGTACCCTATTAGTAGGGCCTATGCTTTTCTGAAATGCTATGGTTGTAACAAAAAAAAACTAAAACGTTTTTTAAGAAGTGTATTACATAATCCAATACATTTCAACTATTTCAACCTTAGGCTAAAAAGAAAAGGTGCCGAGCGGTGAAATCAAATTAAAAATAATTACGTTCATCGAGCTAACTTTACCACAGCGACAGGAAGCGGACAAAACAGTGCATCAGATCCATCCCCCACCGGAACAAAGTGCTGCTCTGTCGTGACGTAACAGTCTTTTAAAATAACTATAAATAAGCTTCTGTCACAGTTTTTCACAGTGAGCTTTCTGGGGTAGTCTTGCGTCTACGATCATCCACTGGATAGTACTGGTATTGGCAAAGAAAATATATTTTCCTTTTCCTTATTCAACTTCTTAATTTACGGTAAATGTGACGTTTTTATATCCTGTACTAGTTGTCTTGATTATCCTCTGTGTATGTGGTCAAATTCACACGATGGCTATAGAAAATGCAACGTTAGAAAAGTTTAACAAAAGGTTTTCATAGTATATGTCTTCCAGTGTAGCCCTTGCCTTCTGTAATGTTGACAAGGTTGTTTGTGTTGACCAAATTTTTCCCCTTCTTTCAGAATTTAGAGTATGTTTTTTAAGTGTTTTGTTTTTGGAAGCATTTCTATGGAAGAACAAGGAAATCAAATAATAGTTGAAAGCAGTTTCAACGAGAGGGACACCTTCAGAGAAACCTGATCCTCCGCTTTTCCATCCTGACTTCCTTGAGAAAAAGGTAATATGCATGTTGATTACTTCACTGACCACCGGTCAAGGTAATTCGAATGCAGATCGCAGAGCAGCTTTCCGACAGTTCTCAGAAATGGAAATTATAAAATTTTCTATAGCCTGCACCTGATTGTGATTCACAATTATGTTTTGCAAATTAAGTGCTCATATGATGGTTAGCATGTTTGGCATATTTGAAGTTGTCGTGTTGTACGTGTTTGATTGTAAATACAACAGATTACGTTTTTGTGCAAAACATGCTAAACTAGTGGGGTAATTCGTGTCACATATGGGCAACGAGTAGGTTCAAACTGTCATTGTGTTCTCTTGGAAAAGAAACCCCTCTGAGTGAACATGAGACCTCAGCATAGCAGCATTCTCTTTGACAAACAACACTATGGGGCATAGCAACAGTTAGAAGCCAATGGCTGCACAGGCTCAGTTCCGCAAAGTGCTCTGTGGTCGAACCCCAGACAAGGCTTTGTTCCGTGTTTAACATGTAACCATCCCCCCCACCCCCTCCCCCAGGCTGAGAACACTGTGTGCTGAGGCCGCTTTGACACGTCACAGCTGTTTTTGTTCTAGCAATTCATGTTCATTTTACTTTGTAAATGTATTGTATTGTACTATATATTGCATTTTACATGAATATATATTGTGATATTATACAAGCCATTTGTGTTCATTTAAATGTTATTTACTGTGGTAATCACTGCTGTAGTTCAAAACAAAGCACCATACTTTTTCAATGCTTTCAGACAAATCATGGGTTGATCTGAATATTCCCAGGGTGTACAATCTCAAAAGCATTCCCTTTCTTACCTTCATTTATTTTTTCAATTTTAGAATTGGGTAGCGTTCATCTGCCTTGTGTTCACCACCGCAATACACCAGCAATTTGTTTGATCAACACGCCCCTGTGATCTTGGTGAGAAAAAAAATGGTTGGATTCAAACCTGCGGAAGTGCCCCCAACGGCCATTGTGAAGTTTGTTGGGGCAGGTACAGCGGCCTGCATCGCTGATCTCTTCACCTTTCCACTGGATACAGCTAAAGTTAGACTGCAGGTGAGAGTGGTACTAGTGTTGGGGGTAAAATCACACTCAAGTTTGAATTGTTAAAAATGTATATGTTAAAATCCAAATCCAAAATATTTATTCAGTGTTTATATTTATACGGTTTGTGGTCTTTAATTATTTGGCAGTCAACAGTTTACATTTTTCAGGAAAATATTTCTATAATAGCATTCTGCCATTCTGAAATCAGCAAATTTTACATTTTAACCCCTTATTGCCTGAATAAAAAAAAAAAAAAAAATTACATTAATTTTTTGCTGTATTAGGTCTTAAGGGGTTTGAAATTTGCAGCAATGCAGGGGAACATGCAGAACATTTGAACATTTGATTCAATAAAGTCTCTCTACATAATTTCACAATTTTGTTTTTAAAAAGTAGAATATTTGGATTTTAATTACAACTAAGTTCACTTGTACTGATCAAGTCTTCTGTGTATCTCTCTCTCAACTCTCCACTTTCCTCCCTCACTAGTAGTGTAAGATCCTCGAGGAGGTGGTTATACCCTAGGAGTCCACAGTCCCAGGACCTTGAGCCATGGATTCTGTTCCTGCAGTGGGCTAGGCGGTCCTTCTCCTGCCCCCGCCAAGTCTCTGTAAAGCCTCTCCATGACCCTTTTGTCCTGTACAGATCCAGGGTGAGGCCAAAGCTGTTGTTGGTGATGTCAAGGTCGTGAGGTACCATGGCGTGTTTGGCACCATCACCACCATGGTGCGCATGGAGGGTCCAAGGAGTCTGTACAAAGGGCTGGTGGCCGGGCTCCAGAGACAGATGAGCTTTGCCTCGGTCCGTATTGGGCTCTATGACTCCGTCAAGCAGTTCTACACTAAGGGTTCCGAGCGTAAGTTGACAGGAATTGGTTCACAGCTGTCAACTGTTACTAGCTAGGTGAATAGAAAGACCACTGAGTATAATTAATTTGTACCATCACATGAAGAGGGCTGGACAACTCTGAAGTCAGTTGTGTAACTGTATCCATAGAATTCCAGTGGTCAACAGTAGCTCTTGGGCTTAGGAACATGGGTCTGTATGTCTCTGTTTACCAGATGTAGGTATCGGCAGTCGCCTGCTGGCGGGCTGTACCACTGGAGCCATGGCAGTTGCTGTGGCTCAGCCCACAGATGTGGTGAAGGTCCGATTCCAGGCACATCCAAGCACCGCAGGTGTTGGCAGACGTTACCATAGCACCATGCATGCCTATAGGACCATTTTCAGAGAGGAGGGCATCCGCGGACTCTGGAGAGGTGTGTTTCTGGGAAGGCATTGTTTCTATAGCAAAAACATGACAAGGTTTTTTTGTATCTGTTTTTTTCCCCCCCAAACACAGAAGTAGAAGCAGACAATTTTTGTTCACAAACCATGAACCAGGGGGCAGTTTGATACCATACTCTAAATTTTACACTTCGCTGTGGTCTCCAAAGTAATCAAACAAAATTCACAGCCCGGTGTGACTTCCGCCTTCTTTTGCTTACATATCTCTTTACTTTGCTTCTCAGGAACTGGCCCCAACATTGCCCGCAATGCTATTGTTAACTGCACGGAGCTGGTGACCTATGACCTCATCAAAGATGCTCTCCTGGCAGCCACACCAATGACTGGTATGCTTCCCTCTCCTAACAGCAGAGCATTTTTTACATCTCCAGGGAAAACAAACCTTCAAAAAAATGTTTAAGACATTGTTACACTTGTATCCTATGAGTAGTGGGTTATCACTTTTACTTCTATCAATGGAATGGGAACTTGAGATGTGCAAGTCTCTTATCAAGAAACAGGTAACATACTGGAACTCATTTCAGATGTGTGTACACTGATGTATGTCATGCATTTCACAGATGATCTCCCCTGCCATTTTACCTCTGCATTTGGAGCGGGCTTTTGCACCACCATTATTGCCTCCCCTGTAGATGTGGTGAAGACAAGATACATGAACTCTGCCCACGGCCAGTATCGCAGTGCCTTAAACTGTGCTCTCACAATGCTTACAAAGGAGGGGCCCACAGCCTTCTACAAGGGGTAATGCACAGCTGTCTGGTATGATGATTGATTTGGGGAAACATCCTCAGTGGAAAATGAACTAATTCATTATTCTTTAACTTGGCAGATTCATGCCCTCTTTCCTGAGGCTGGGCTCCTGGAATGTGGTGATGTTCGTCACCTATGAGCAGCTGAAGCGAGGCATGATGGTGGCTCGCCACAACTGGACCATTCCTCTGTGAATATTGCTAACATAATTTCCTGCTGAATTGTTAGATTTACACTTTCTTTGGTCTCATCTACCTCTTCTGTAGCTTGTTCTTTCACCCTTTTTTACTTCCCAAAGTTGTTGCAAAGCTAAATACCTACCTGATGCTTTTCTAGAAGCCTTTGACAGCAATAAAATCACTGTCAAGTATTATTTGTTTGGTTTATTCTCCAGTGTTACATGCAAAAGGTACAAATAATCCATTGGGAAAATTGATCACTGTCATAAAGAAAATCCAGCATGACATACACAAAATGTAATGTATCGTGATTTCAGTATAAAAAAATAATCAAATGGAACAGCAGGTATGACCATGGTTTAGTACTGTACTCATTGTTACAAAGCATTTTTATATAAAAACATAGCTATTCAGCGTTCAGATGGTAAGAGCTTGCTTGATCAGCCTCTTCTTCTCTGAGGACAGTTTTTCTGGAAAGTGGATGTCGAACTGGATAATAAGATCTCCTTTCTGGTTGGGGTTGTTGGAGGATGGCATTCCTTCTCCAGGCACCACCTTGCTGTATTTTGGGCTGGTCAAGAGATAAAATATTGGATCTGAAGGCCTAACCAAAGCTTCAACCTTAAGATATTCTGTCCTTTCTACATATTGCATTGAAAGTCCTATTGCTCCATGGCCTTTTTCTGGTAAAGATATGTGCTCATGAATATTCATTAGTGAGATTGAATTGTATGATTATGGAGAAAAGGTCCTGGGCCTAAATTTGGTGTATTTAAACAAAAATTATACCCACATAATAGAACCTTGCCACTGTCGTGGAGGGAAGGGGGAAGGGACATTTGACAAACAAGCACTCAAGTACTTTAGTTAATACCTACCCCACCTGTACATGCTGAAAACGTTTTTTAGTGCTGTAAGAAATATTGGCCATATGATTTGCTGAGTCTCCTTAAATGTTCTTGTGTGTTGAACTGACTTGAAGACAATGGAAGGTGGTGTCTTATAAAGTCTCATTTATATCTCTGCAGGACATTCAAGTTACAGACAGCCATTTGGTCTGTGCATTAGCATGATAGTGATCACTGCTTATTTGATAGGACAGTGGTTAGGTTACTGTGGATGGACCATCATGGCTGGTCCTGCAAAGTATAAAGACGATAAACATGTTCAAAGTAAAAATGAAACTTACTGTACAATGTCATTGACAGGAATGTTGAGAAGTCTGCCATCAAGGGTCTCCACCTCCACAGAGAACCCAGTCAGAGCCTGTGCAGAAAGGCCAAAATCATGGTGCATTCCAGCTTTGTATTGAACTAGTCAGAAAACCCATATACGATACTGTGCATAGATTAGGAAGGGTAGTTAGCATGTAGCCAGTATTGGTGTAGCTCGCACTTTCATTGAGTTCTCCTTTCCTGTCTGTACACATTCAATAAACAATGTAGTACTCTTCGATGCAATCTCAATAAGTCTTCCTTCCTCCAGTTAATAATTCTACCATTTCACAGCCTCACGTGGGTGGTAATATTGTAAGCATGTCTGTTATGTGAGACCCAAGGAACCAGAGCATGCTTTAGAATATATTTAGTGCATCAATGTCCCTTCCGTGAGCCCCCAACTGCTTATCCTTTTGTCATGGTATGTATTTCACACTTTGGATACAAGTATAGCAGACCATTAAGTCCATTAAGAAAAACCATCCAGTTTTCAAGTTTCTATGTAGATCTTCAAGTTTGATTTACCTCTGAGCTCTGATCCTAAGCAAGGATGTCCCACGACTATAATTTGATAAACCTCAATGGAAGCACAGTTATACCTTACTGTAGAGAATATTGCAGCTCCTCTGAGGAACAAGCACTAGTCCCAAAATTAGGTAATCAAATTACATTAAAAACAAATAAAACTAAAAATAATTCCTTCCTCACACAATGATTGATACACCAATCGAAAATGAACAGATTCAGTGGTGATCAACACTGGGACAGTAAGACTCCCACTAGTAGCAATGAGACAACAGAATACATTTTTAACCAATTTCAAACTAAAATGTACGTATAAGAAATTTACAGCAGGGGATCTACTATCAAGGGTTTAAAAGAATGGCTAATGTAATCACTCTAATTTTTGTAAATAGCTATACACAAGAGAGCATTTTATGGGGTGTGAAAGTTGGAGAGCTTGCTAAAAAGCTATATGCATTCCCTTGCTGTAACCAGGGTGGACCTACATCATGGTCTGAGATGACTTCAGATTAGTTAATACAATCCTCCTATGCCACACAGCTACCTATTTGCATACTGTAATCTGATTTTTATATCGCAGTTAATTTAATTTGTTAAAATAATAGTTTAAATGGTTTGTTTGATCATTTAATTAACTAGCTAGCTAGTGCATTAAGATAACTTATTATATTATATTATGAACACACTGTTCATCTGGCAACGTAAAACCGTCATACGTATGAACGTTGTAACCCTTGGCGTGCTTTATCCATGCTGCTTTTTTCCCACTAGAGCCATGGTGGAAGATTCCCGTAAATCTTACTAGGTCGCGGGCAGGAAAATTGCCTTACATGGAAAAGCGAATCTGGCTCCTGTTCCCACATGACGCTAACACAGAAATTTCCCGAAACATTTACGGGTTAAGGTACATGTGGGAAAGGGGCTTTACTCTTGGGTAAATGACTCCATTCAAAACATGAGATATTTTGTATTATATCTCAGTATAAACAACCGATATAACACCTGCTACGACAAACATTTGAATTTACTTTCACAATTATATCAAATTTAATAAAACAGGACCTGAGATAGGATTAAATAAGATTTAATGTCCTGGATGATAATTATTTACTCTTTTATCAAAGAGTCATATGAAATGAGTACAGGTAGGCTGACCTTCTCCAGGAAAACATGGGATGTATAGATTAGGTCATCCAGCTGCCGGGAAAACCGTGCATGGCTCTTCTCTCGTACAATGAACACAATGTTGGCTGGAATGCTGTTGGGTCCCTGTTGAGTTTTAACAGCCAATTAAAACCACATCAAACAAAACATTACCAATGCTGATATGAGGTATATTATGAATATGTCAAAGATCCCTGCCCCTCATGTCAGTTTGTCAGAGTACAGTAAGGCTGACAATATCAGGACAGTGTGGTATAGTGGTTAGAGAACTAGTACTAGAAGTTGGAAATTTGAGTCGAGTGTGGGGCATCTATGTGTAAGTACCTATGTATATAAATATTACGTTTTGTAAGTCACGTTGTATAAGGGAGTCTTCCTAGAAAATGTATCATGTAATATATTTGACCAGTGATGTGATTACTCTGTTTGATTACTCAAACTGTGGTCCAAACACTGATAATGGTGTTATTCTAAAAGCTCTGAATGGTTGTTGATTATTTATGATAATCAGTAATAGGATTATCCATTATTATCGATCAGCCAAAAGTATCAATGTATTACTCAACTGGATGTATAAACCGTGCAAGCATTACACTGGCTGTATAGGTTGTTTGTTATGATTCGATTTTGAAATTTGAAATGATTCCTTGTGATCACCTGGTCCCCCTCTTTTTCAAAAGTTATCCTTGTCCCTTGTTTCCAGCCTGGTTTTACATTGATGGTTAGAATCTTGTCCTTGATGCTGGAGGTATGTCCATCTTCATTCATAACCTGGTAAAAAAAAGAAAGCACATTAATCAAAGTTTAAAAACAACAACAAAAAAACAGGTTTTAAAGAGTCAAACTATCATCTGTAGTCTTTGATCCCTGAAGTGAGGAACCTGTCTGCACAATGGATGGAAAATCTCACTTTTGCCTTCAGGGTGCTGGTTCAAGTTTTCCACTGTTTCCAACTCCAGTCAATTTTCTTTTTTGATTAACACCACCAGGAAAGCAAAACATACAATAAAGCAAAACAAAGGTTGGGCACCCAGTGACTCTTACCCGTCGAGATATTTTTATCTTCTTGGTACAACCAAAGAACAGGTCCTCTAGAGCTAGGTGCAGGTCTCTCTCAATGGGAGGGTCCTGCTTCTTCATCCCCTGTCCTCGCAGACCTCCAAACCTTATGTTAACCTCACTTATGTCCTCAAGATGTAAATCTTGCATGGGGGAGGACAAACACACACAACCAGACAGTCAGGATAATTAATTAAGACATGAGCAAACCATGGGCCTACTGATTTGGAGAATGGATAAACGATAACCTGAGGATTGTGGGTTTGAATCTTTGGTGGTTTTGCATCAAGCAAATGTCTTCAATCCAGGAGGTAGTCTTTATTTGGCAATTTTCTTTGTTTAAGGAATGCACTTCTTACTGCAAATTTGCTATTTGGTCCAAACAGAGTTATGAAATTTAGAAAATTCATCTAACCTGCAAAAGGGTTTTCTCCCCCAAAGAAATCCCTGAAGACTTTTTCTGGGTTATTATGATAGGTATACCCGATGGTCCAAACTCCATTTCCCCCACACTCAGGTGGAATGCCTCCTTTCAGACCTTCTTCCCCAAACTTGTCATACATCGCCTTCTTCCTGGCTGTAGCAGGGGAAAAAAGGCTTTGATAATGCATATGGGAACATATTTATTTTACTCGTCACGTGCAAAATAAACTAAAACGATACATACTTTACTAGTAATTTTTATGATATGACACATATTAATATGGCACATAGCAACTCATAATTTAGAGTATGTAAAAAAATCCAGTTCGCGTTGAAATTAGAAATACTTACGGTCACTCAAAACATCATACGCTTCAGCAATCTGGTTGAATTTTTCATAAGCACCCGTTTGACAGTTTGTGTGAGGATGGTATTTCAATGCAAGTCTTCGGTAACTGCAAAGAAATGTCGAAACAAAATACGGTGTAGCATATGTTTCATTTTAAACCATTAGCCTAATTAGAAATGTAATGTAATGTACATAGATAGCCAACTAAATGCTTACGCTTTTTTAATGTCTGCGTCGATGGCACTTCTATTTACATCCAAAGCAGCATAATAATCCTCCTGACCCATTCTGAACTGAAAAAATACGTATCCGTCGGTGTAAGGAACTGTCCAACGTCAGACATTTGAGATCGTATCTATTAATCCACTTCTCTGTTGTTAGAACTAATTTAAACACAGTGAAGACAGTAGGTGCTACAAAATAACAATGAAGTTGCAACTGGTTACTAGGTTTAGTTGCTAAGGCGACTCTGCCGCATGGGTGGCTGGGAGAATGTAATTGTAACCATGTGAACTGCATTTGTCTACGGTTTATAGCAAACTATATGCCTGCTCTATGTACACGTATTATTATTTTTAAAAACGGACTGACCAGTGTTGAATTGTTGCTGTTGTGTGAAATGTGAACCACTGAGCAATGGAGTATACAAGTAAACCAGAGAACGACATGCTAATTGTCAATAAATCGAGGCGACGGTGGCTGTAGCCTTGTAACCAAACCTAAGCAGCATTCTATCAGCAACGTTCTATCAATTTTTTCACACTTCTGTTGTGGAGATATGTATGGCAAGCCGTTTTAACATTTAATCCTCAAGTTTCTGATATCAGAAACTCAATTTCCAGATATCAACAATTGCAATTCCTGGTATTAGAAACTCGAGGATTAAATGTTAAAACGGCTTGCCATAGATTTCTCTAGTCTCCTGATATCTGGAATTGCAAGATAGCTAATCAACGTTAGTTATACTACCAAGTGGTTTGGACGGAACGTAGCTAGCTAGCTACGGTAGTTACTTAGTTGTAGAATCAAACTATATGATTGTTTGGGAACATAGAGGATTTCATTGACCACTTAAAGTGTAATGTTTTTGGCTAGACTACAATACGATAACTTACTAACTAAACTAGCCTATTTAGTAATGCCAAACCTATAGTTGATTTAACAGCTAATTAACTTAGTTCAATTTGGCTAGTTGTCATTTTATGTTACGTTGAAGCACCAGTATGCCTTTTTTTAGAGAGGGAACCCCATCTTAAACACAAGTGTGAGAAAGTCGACATAACCCTGCTGCTAGAACGCTGTTTACAATACAAGCAGAGATTCTTAATAATAGCAGGAATCTCTGGTACAAGCCTTGTTTTCATTCCAATATGGCCATCAAGTTAATAAGGCTAATAATACAGCAATAGCACAGAAAACCTGAACCGAAATTGGAGACTTCCGTCTGGAGTGTTTCAAAATAAAAGCCGATGGTACTCAAGTTCAAAATACACATTTTTATAAGGGGTGCACCGATATATCGGTGTACTATCGGTATCGGCCGATATTTGCCTTGTTGACTGCAATCGGCTTATCGGCCGATAAGAACAAATTTACCAATGGCAATGGCCGATAATTATCTGTTAGTTTGTGTTGCGTCAATCTGGTCTAAATGTTCAAACTTGAATAGAACGGCAACATCTTTTATTTACAGGCTAAACTGACTGAAACCACGCCTAATTTACTCCTCTGACAATGCCGCAATTGACTAGTTATCACAAGCACGCTGGCACTCCATGCAGTCTTGCCCAAGATGCACGCTAGAGCTGGGCGATATGGCCAAAAATAATTATCATGATTTGTTGACCAAATACTTCAATAATGATATTGAAATTTGTATGCAGAAAAAAGCAGAGTATATTCACAGATATTATACAGATATTCAAACACAACTTTATTTAACACTCAATGCTTGTATGTGCAGTAAGTGTCCAAGCATAATTTCAAGTATAAAGTTTGCACTTTGCATAAACAAATACAAAAATGTATATATACTGTATATATGGCTGCCTTTTTGCTTCTGCATATGATTTTTTGCTTGCCTCTGCCTCTCTTTTTTTCACCATACATTCTTCATGTTCCTTTTTGTGATAACTTCTCAAATGATGGAACAGATTAGAGGTATTCCCTTCTGCTGCCGGGACCACTTTGTTACAGTACTAGATGGAACACTCTTCATTTCTGCTCTTCGTCAGCTCATTTGTAACCAAAGTAACCCCACGCAACTGACGTGCAGCCTTCCTTAGGAACTAAACTTGGTTCGTCTTCAATCTCGTTGTCATGTTTTATCTGAGCCTACCCTAGTTAGTGGGTTTACGGACTGAACAAATTCACTCCATGCTTCACTAGCTCCAAGTTTGGTGCTTTGATGACGCTTCCCTCTGGCTTCACTACAGTGAAGTTGCACTTAATATCAAGGCTGGCTGTGATTGGCTGTGTTGCTGTGTTGTGTGTTGCGGATGGAAAAAGGCCAAAATGAATGCAGGAATTATTATCCTCCACGCAACAATGTTGCATTTGCAAATTTGCTGCGGTTGATAAATGAAATTACGATAACGGTGTAAATTTTGGTTATCACCCAGCTCTAATGCATGCTTGCTTTCAGACATGCTGTTTTTGTTGACACTGTTTAAGCGAAGAAAATGTCGGCTGTGTGGGTGCATGAGAAGGTGTCGGAGAAAGACAATCGATTTGCTATTTGTAACAAATGCTCCAGTGAGATTTCAAGAGGAGGCAACTCAACCAAGGATTTTAATACACCAAATCTGATCAGCCATTTACAAGTAGCACAGTACAACGAGCATATGAAAGAATGTTACAATAAAAGCTGTTCCATACATTTGTATGATTGAATTTGTGCTCATTGAAAAGTATAATGAAGGGCAGAATTATTATGTTTTGCCAGGGCACAAATAGGACAATAAATAACAAATGATCTGTATTGGCTGATTGTGTTATTTGAATTATCGGTATTAGTGCAGAATTTTCATATTGGTGCATCCCTAATTTTTATAGATATTACAATAAAATGCGACACTCTTAAAATGAAGGTAAGCAGTATCTGTACGCATATAAACTATAGATAATGAATATTAACAAATTATGTCAGTATTTCAGATATTTGTGCATTTGCTCCATCCTTTATGGGCTGTAGAGGAAAAGCTACACACCCTCTTGGTCCAGTGATTCAAGTAAAGTACAGTATATGAGCATGGAAAGATATTGTCCATCTCATATTGAATTGCTTTTTCTTGCTCAATCTAACTATACAGTATTTCTTGTTTGTGGTGTGTGCATTTGAGTAGAGTAGTAATCCTGTGCCTCCATTGTTGAATTTTTAGATCTTCATGAGGTCAGCTTTTTGGATGGGTACTCTCAGACCTTGCCATGTGAAATGTCCACATATTGTCTGTGTATCTTATACATTAAACTGATGAACTCACAATGTGATGTAATGAATGTATATCCTCATGGCCAAAACAGTATTTCCAGGTAATAGTATTTTTCCTCACATTGCCATTGCATTTCAGACACATAAGCAACATCAGCGAAAAATTAATTATTCCCCAAACTTCACCATTTTGTAAAATAATGGGACAGCAAGAGTGCCTGGTGCATTTTGGATTACCATTCATGCACTTCCCTACACATAGCTGCAATAAAAAAAACATCAAAGATACAGGTAGCAGTAAAAACAAATTAAGCCCCAATGTAAAGTCATATAATAGGGTGTTGAGCCAACTTGTGTGGTCAGTACAGCCTGTACACACCGTGGCCAAGAATAGCAGCTTCTGGAATACTACAGGCAGAGTACCACACAATTTCTTACTTTTACTGTTTACTGATGCCACTATTTTATTTCCATTTTTATTTTAAATGTATTTACTGCTATTTTTTATGCAACTGCAAGTTGTCACAGTTGTAATTATTTGTAAATATTTTTCAAGGGGAGGTTCTAGTATAAGCCTTGTTTTCGTCTGCATATTTTTTTTTGCTTGCCTCTGCCAGAGGTTAAAAAAAAAAAGTTTAGGTTCCCAAAAACTGAAAAATAATGTACATTTTTGGGCAGTGACTATTTTCCTACACCATCAAAAGCCACTTGGAAACTGACAGGAAGAGGTCTGGCAGACCCAAAGCCACAACAAAATCAGAAGACCAGTTTCTGAAAGTCAACAGCTTGCATGATAGGCGGCTCACAGGACAACAGCTTCAAGCACAGCTTAACACTTGTCGAAATGAGGAAGTCTCAGTTTTAACTGTGAAGAGAAGACTTTGAGCTGCAGGTTTGACAGGTCGAGTGGCAGTAAAATGGCAAAATAAGAAAAAGAGGCTTGCCTGGGCCATGAAGCACTGCCAGTGGACTACTAAAGACTGGAAGAAGGTCTTATGGAGTGACAAATCTAAATTTGAAATCTTGAAATTTTGAAAGGTTTTTGTAGGCTGTCGAGTAGGCGAAAGGATGGTTCCTCAGTGTGTGACACCAACTGTCAAACATGTAAGAGGAAGCATGATGGTCTGGGGCTCTTTTGCTGGATCCAGAGTCGGCAACTTGCACAGAGTGACTGTTAACCCACGTTAACCCATTACTTGTTCCCTGAAAAGGGCCTTTTTTATAACTCTGAAATTTACATGATTTTTCAGGGTTTTTTTTAACCTCTGGCAGTTTACCGCTTACCTTTGTACCATTTCAGGTTATTCACTGGACTTGAACTGCTTAAATTTCTGTAAAAACTGGAAAATGGGGGTGTTATAAAACTTTTGACCGGTAGTGTATATCTGTCCAATTTTGTGCGAATAAACTATGAAAATATAATTGTACATGGGTCATTTTCAGGAGAGCCTAAGATTAAAAGGAAAGAATACCAGCACAGGCAACAGGGATTACACATATTTGTCAAAGAGAAGACATCATAGTTAATTTGTCATTTTAATTAAAATAATTATGAGACATGGCACACCTGAGAGAAGATGCATTATATTGCAAGCTGCAGCAACAATGGGAGAATAAAAGAATGGGCTTTTCTCTGAGGAACTCATTTGAATATTATTCTTTTTCCATTCTTTCACTCCCCCTCCTCCTCCATGATGTTTAAGAATAAACCCAGATGATATCAAATATTAGAATGAACATGTTAATGTAAAGAAAGCCTAGAAGGTTCCCCCTAGGGACTGTATTGGCAGTTGTACACTGTAAACTGTAAAGGTAGAATTATAAGGCAGACCTGGAAATAAGGACCCTAGCTGGGATTTACAAATGGTGTAACTGCCACTTTCCCTCCATCAACAATGTCTAATTTTCAATATGAGACCAACCATGGATAAATGGTGATGGCATTTCCTCAAGAATTTGGGTGTACTTGGCAGCATCCATTTTCCCTTCAATCCTGACCAATTGCCCAGTCCCCGCTGAAGAGAAACACCCCCACAACATAATGCTGCCACCACCATGCTTCACTGTAGGTATGGTGTGTTTTGGGTGGTGTGCTGTGTTTGGTTTCCGCCAAACATAGCGCTTGGAGTTCAATCTTGTCCAATCTTGGTCTCATCTGACCATATAACCTTTTGCCACATGGCATCAGAATCTTCTATGTGTTTCTTCGCATAACGTAAACGAGACTCAGTGTGACACTTTTTCAGAAAGGGCTTCTTTCTTGCCACCCTGCCATACAGGCCAGCTTTGTGTAAAGCTTGTGAGATTGTTGTCACATGCACAGATCGCCCAATCTCTGCCATTAAGACTTGTAACTCCTTCAAGGTTGCCAGTGGCCTCTTGGTAGCTTCCCTGATCAATCTTTTCCTGGCTCGGTCATCCAGTTTGGAGGGACGGCCCGATCTTGGCAAGGTGTGGGTGGTGCCATATGCCTTCCACTTCTTAATAATACTCTGAACGGTACTCAGAGGGATAGTTAAAGCCTTTGAAATCTTTTTATATCCTTCTCCTAACTTGTGCCTATCTACAACTTTATCCCGGAGTCCTTTTGAAAGCACCTTTGCAGCCATGGCGAATTATTTGTGTTACCATGCACTACTAGGAGTGGAATCCTCAAGGAACAGCTGATTTTATTGTGAAATAATCAAAACCACTACAATTGATGTCAGGTGGAGGCCAATTAGCTTGGTGTGTGATCTGGAAGGCGATTGGTTATATCTGAGCAAGTTTATAATGGTTATTCTAAGGGGACTGATCACTTTTCCAACCCTGTTATTTTAGTTTTTAATTTTTTATTAATTATCAGAAATTGTGCCCATTTTTAAAAACATTTTTTCCCCCACTTGAATGTTGTAAGGCAAAATGTGTAAATAAAGCTGGAAAAAGATGGATTTTATGTACTTTCATTTCAAGACAATTTTTTTTACTATTTCAAAAGGGTATGATGACTTTCTATAGGCACTGTATTCTTGTACTGACTGTATCTGGGGCAGTGTATACATATAAGTTGGTTCTTGTTCTTTAACAAAAATGTTTACGCCAAAGTGACAGTAATAAATGTGCATAAATTCTAGGCATCTACAATTAGACACACCAAAATATTTGTGATATAAAAAAAAGACACAAACTTGATTTAAATAAATGGCTGCCATTAGAAAAGGAACACCATGGCTTACTATTTGACAGCATACAATACCACTTTTTATTTAGTCATTGGTCAGGGAATACACACTAATGTATGATTAGAAAGAAAAAAACATTATAAAAGCAAATGCATCAAACCTATTAGCACTTCCCAGGTGGGAAATGGGGGAGACACTGAGAGGGCTGGTTACTGGATAGAGAATGTTTTCAACTGATTTTTGACTTCAGCTCTTCCAGTTCTGGTCGTGCTTTGAATCGGCGCAGGAAATCTATCTCAGTGTGCTTGGACGAGAAAAAGAAAAAGAAAATAAAGGTTATAAGTCGGTTCAAGAAAGAACCCACAACAAGAAAACCCCTCCTTCCCAATTAGTCAGAGCAGCTGCTTTTTATCTGCAGAACTATGAACTGTCACTGACTGGTTGTCCTTATTAAGAATCAAATTAATTATACAATTATCTATCCATAATGGTCAATCAACGATCATTCAATTCATTTTCAGTTGTTCATTCCCACTTATTGTAACATGCCTTCCACCTCAACATTATTGCAGGGTTTTTAAAAAACGAAACTGTATTCTATCATACTCAATGGTGTCTTCTATACCACTTCACTGTGGGACTTATCTGCATGATAGCCCAGCTTAATTAGCCCATTTGATTTCTATTATGCTGGTTGCCAATTCTATCCCACGAGGGTAGGAATCAATAAGTAAGAACCCAGACCAATCCGAGGCACCACCCAAAAACGGTGCTTTCTCCGAGATTCTGGTATGGAAACACAATGTGACAATTGACAACTCACTTCACTGTCACATTGTTTCCATACCAGAATTGTGGAGAACACAGCTTTTGGGTGGAACTGTAGGTTGGTCTGTGAGCTTACTAATACCACATACTCTGATTTGCAGAAAGGTGAAAAGTATGAAATGATCCTCCACTATATATACTGATTTTCAATGCATATCAATTGTTGATGAGACTTCATCTTAAATGTACACACAAACACCACTCAACTGGTCCTTACCTCCTTAACAGAGAGCTCAACTCCCTCTGGCTGGTTTTGCAGCAGGACTTCAATAAACACAGGGCAAATGGTGACACTCAAACCACTCAGCTGAAACACAAGGTATGTGTGGGGGGGTATAAGCCATTTACATTGAGTGCAGGGCTTGGTATGTCCAATTTTCATTAGATTTCATTCATCTAACTTTTCCCAGAGTGTCCTTAAGGCTGAAGCACTTGTAGTATGTTCAAATCAGAAGAACATAAATGAAACAAGCACTTAGTGAGCTATTTGTATCACCTGGATGACTCGCATGTGAGTCTTGAGCATAGCATCCGCATACATCTTGGTGCTTTTCTCCTGCATGACGATGATTTCTGTGCTCTTTGTTGGTAGAGCATAGCTAAAAGGGAAAAAAAGAGCACATAATTTGTTAATACATTTGATGAGTGTAGCCAATGTGGTACACACCCCTCGTTGGTGGAACAACCTTCCGCAATCGGTCAGGACCGCGGAATCACTTGCGATCTTCCACAAGAGACTCAAAACCCACCTTTTCAGACTCCACTACCACTGAATTCTGTACACCTAGCTAATTGTCATCACCACTGCCTACTTGCTCAACACTATATACCCCTGCTTACTCCATTTAATAAAAAATAAAAAAAATGTACTAACCTTTTCCTTCCCAGTGTTACAGGTATGGTACGCAGCTGCCTGCAATGATGTCTATAGCTGTATTACTGCACTAATCTCTTGCACAACGATTGTTCCTGGATAAGAGCGTCTGCTAAATGCTTAAAATGTAAAATGTCAATGTAATGTATACAGCACCAGCTGATGATCTCTCATGATGATTGCATTAAAATTCCTGTTAGAAATTACTAGTCTGCTACAACAAAAGATCAAGGTCACCTTCCAGAACAGGCTCTTTACAGCAAATGCTACACAAGCAATCATAACAACAAATCTATCATGGCTTGAAATGATCAAACATTATAAAACAGTCATAAACAGCATGTCACCTTTCGGCCACTTGGATCTTGAGGCGGTTACAGAGGTTGTGGACATATTGGGAGTAGTGCTCCACAAGGGTCATGTCGTAGCCAAAAACCTTCACATTCAAGTCTCCATATTCAACCTCTGTTCCGGCTTTGATCGGTTTCATCTTCATCCTCTCCTTCTTCTTCTTGTGCTGAAGACAGAGGGATCACAGAGACACGTCACAGTGGCCTAGTAGCACACACAAAATACATAGGCTTCTTTATTTTGAGCCTGATATCCATGTATTTGTCTATAATTGCTTTGGTGCAATTCAAAAACATATCTTTATATGAATATAAAGTTACAATGGAGTAACTTCAATGAAAGTTCCTCTGGTAGAAACAAATGGTCTTACCACTACTTTTGGTAAAAGGTACTTATATCGGCCAATCCCATGGGTTGGCATGGACCGATAACGTCTCACATTGGGTGATAACGTACCTGTGGGGGACAAATTAAGTTCACTCTCATATAACCAACCATGTTTGTGATCAAATACAGCAGTTTGTTGTCTGAAATATACATAATAACTCAACAGTAACTTCTCAGCAAAAAATTATTCAGTAAAACTTACTACTGAAATGGCAGAGAAGTCATATGTATGTCATAGAGAGTATGAGTTTAGAATATAACTTGGCTCTTTTTCTTGTTTATTAAATTACAAATTCCACAAAGATCTTACCAAGGACTGGATGCTGCTTCAAAACAGATGCCCTTTAAAATAGATGGAAAACATTAAGACCTAAACATAACCTATGGACTAAAATACAATCACTGTCATAGTAAACACTAGTCTTTGTTTCAAAGAAAAATTGAATCAAAATCATCTCTATTAAATGTTTATTAAACATTTCTGAAATGTATACATATATACAGGTATATACACAATACCCTCCATTACATACTCCAAATTATTCACATCCTAAAATAAACAACACAGGTAATGAGCTATATTATATGCAAAAAAAAGGGAAATTATATTATTTCATACTACTTTATCCAGCAATTTTGATTATCTTTATCAATGGTGTGAATCATTTTGGAGGGTGCTGTACATGTATATGATCTTAAGCTTAGCTACTGTAACATGTATCATATGTAGTTAGCTCAAACATAGGCCTATATTTTTAGTGCTTACATTTATAGCCTTACCTGTCTGTCAGTAGCGTACGCTACTTCATTATTATAACCTTATTCCATATGGGGTAACAACTAACATTACTGGTGCTTTCAAATAGTTCCTCCATTTAAAAAATACTGGATTTCAAAACCCAAGCAGAATCAGGCTGGTCAGCTAGCCCCAAAATTAAATGTAGAAGATGTCTGCCTGGCATTTGTGTTGACACACAGTGTCGTTTAACACCAGTTATGGGGGCCATTCAATAAAACATTTGTCAAACTGAGTGTACCATATATCAGAATAGATATTTCACATATCAGAAAAATAATGATGTAAGTCAAACTGGATATATCATCTTTTATTGCCCCTGTAATCATCCAGTTAGGTTATGAGGGCCTGAACAACTGTGCAGGATTGTAATATCCTTACTACACCTCAATTATGAAACCTTTTGAGACCATATTCTTTTCCTTTCAATTATTTTACTGTAATAATATTCACCATTTTCGAGGCATCCAACCACTGATGCGCAATAGCATCAGCAAGAGAGGCTAATAACGTCTGTCATACATGAAATGTGATAAAACTCTGGTTGCAGACCTCTGTGGGTTTGCACACGTATTTAAAAGTTCCTATGCAATACCGCAAAAACATTGGCAGGAGAGTATGTAAATAAATGCAAACTATCCATCTATACATGTTAGGATTTCTGTCCTCAAAACAGAGTTTGTGGCTTTAGTTCATTCATTAAACATCAACAAGCAATTCTCAATGCGCAAACGCCCTAGCAGGGCTGCCAAATGTCAACTTTGAGCACTCTTTTAGATTCCGTCTGTATGCAGTGGGGCCGGTGCTATTTTCTCTTGGTGGGGGGCACATAAAAATAATATTTTCAAATTATGTGACAGCTAGTTTGTTTAGTTGTTTGCTTATTCTCCATTAACGCGCCAAGTGTAAGCAGGCACATCCTTCCATTGAAATGAATGGAGATCAAAGCCATGCTTCTCAGTGTGAACAGCTACACATGGTGGCAAGTTGGCCTAGAGCAGTGTTTTTTTTACATTTTACAAGTTTTAATTGTAGGCAACATTATAAAGACATACTTATCCTTGATTTGCATTGACAGAGTTCCCTGAAAAGATGTAGGCTTCATTGTCAGAGGGAGGTACATACTGTATTTTCAGTATTGAAACTACAGTATGTTAATTACCAGGTATATACCCAGTGCTTTGTAATTATCTGCACTTAAAAGTGATTCATTTAGAAGAGCTAAAGTAAAAGTAAGAAAAGCAATGGCCATTTATGTACACATAGTTTTTTTCTCCATAAAGTAACTTCAGTATAGTTAGCTACTTTTTAAAAGTAGTTTTAGTGTAGCTAACTACTTTTCTCACCATGGTAGCTTTGATGTAGCTCAACTACTTCCAGAGTAGAGTCATTGGTAACTTAGTTAACTACATTTTCAGAGTAACTTCCCCAACACTGATGTAAGCCAGAACTTACTTGAGATGTTGTAGGCTGTTGTAAACCTTTGCGCATTTGGCACAAATAAGGACATTGGACTGACCTTCAAACGTACAGAGAAACATGCAATTTCTCTACAACAACCAGAGCAAGTGTGCTGAATCCAAGGGGGAATTTGGCAATTATGAATATTATTCTATATCGGAGGAGAGTGAAAACTATTACCGTTGTCTACCAATATCGTCATATCGCCCATGCCTAATATATGTATATATACATATGATACAGTACATCCAAGTTGTCATAAATGTTACATTAATATGGGGTGTGTCTGTCTGGATATGCAATATAGGACGACATTAACATATATTTTCTCATATGAAACAGTGAATTTTACAGTGATATATTTTTGATAACAGCTATGCTATGATTTGAAGTGGAATGTGTATATTCTGCCAACGTTAGCACAATGCAGTTAGCTCGTGCATAAGGTTACACACTTACCAAAATGTAGATGCTGCCAGGGCCAACACAGGTGAATGTTGAGCGAAAGCAAACTGTAACTGATAATAAAAATGTATGTGTCAAAGATTTGTCCAGCTAACCCAACAGAACAGTTTTTCTATCTAATGTTAGTTACATTCTGCAAACGGGAAAAATGAATCAACAGTTCCTGGGTGTACTTTATATCGAGAATATCAACCTAGTTAGGAAATATAATTCGTTTAATTCATACATTTCGGGAAGCGCCGATACAATTTCCCACCAAGCTGGCTGACACAACAGCAAGCAAGACAACTTGATTCAGTCATTTAGCTAACATTAGCTAGCTGCTTGGTTACGACCTTCCATTGCTTAACCATCAATATGCATCAAGTTAAAGGTTAACTGAATTTACCTTTTTCGGTAGATAATTCATTGTCTCATGAACTTTGATTTCGTCATCAAATTCTACAAACGAAATACATTACTATATTTATATTGGCAGTGAAATATTATAAGCCTCGCGTGCCACTGCTAATATTGTTGTCCGGTCCGTCTGCATAAAGGGAAGTTCACGAATGATATCTCAGGCATTGGTTCCGCATGCTTATATTTTCGGTCTAGCAAAGTGTAGGCTCTGAAGGAAACGTGGCGTCTGTATCTATCGTCGTACGCTGTTCAGACCAAGGGGCAACGCCATTCGTGAAGCAAACGTGGAAATCTGCCCTCGACTGGCAGCTATTCATTTTTGTTCCCTGTAAAGTTAATGGGAAGATTTCTGCAGATTTGTCAAGGAGAAATAAATGACATTTCGATTTTTTTATCTGTTTAGAGAGATCAATGATAACGTCAAGTGGTATGTGCTACGATTCAAAATATCATTAATTAGACATTATTTGCGAGATTAAGAATTAACGCTAAAGTCTCCTACTTTCTTATTGACTTTGATAGACCCAGAAATTGTACTGCACATCTGCGGGTAGGTGGCGGTATAGAAAACCAGGAAATGAATTGCCCATTGTTTGCTTCAAAACGCCTAATGGGGGAAGTAGGACTGGCTCAGTTCATTAAATGTACTGAGTTCCGTGGTTCAGACACGCATCCCCGCCTCTCTGGAAAAAAGCTGTACTCTTGCGAATCTTCTTAGAAGTAGATTACGTTATCTTTAATGGAAAAAAATAATTGTGCTGTAAAATTCGTATGACGCATCTAAACAGCCATGTTGTGGCCACAAATATTTGTTATGGCGTGTAGCTTACTGTTAACCTCTGAGTGAGTGTTTCCAATGAGATTTATGTAGGTAAAAATAGATTGGTATTACTGAACGTTGCTGGTTCTGGCCTGGGGTGAACCTCATGTTAATCTTGTCATATCACGCGTGTTAAGCGAATTATTAACACGCATGCTAAACTAGATGTCTGCATTCAATTTGTGCTCATTCTAGAATCTTCACGTCTGCAAAAATCTTAACTGCACCAGAACTTGCGAGTAATATGCATTTTTCATGTTTTCTTATTTTATTTCTTTATTTATGTAACACCTGTATCCGGAGGGATTTACAATGCAATCATTCCAAGAAACAGTGATTTCTTGCTTAAGAAAGTAGCAGTAATTTGTAATAAAATATGTAGGGGGGTGAACTCTTTGTGAAACCATATTTCTAATTAATTTTAAAAAGTAAATAATATATTACAAATCATTACAGCCACACTGCAATATCGAGAAAAGAGTTCTGGAATTCAAAAACTGCAACAACATAATCTGTGCTGCCACACACAGGATGGCAACCGGACTGAAATTCTCGGTTTGGATTGGTCAGTAGCACCCATCAGTCATGTTAACACAAATGAGCAAACTAGATTGTAACCAGCCCTTTTTAGAAATAGCACAGTCAGTGAAGTATAGCAAGGTGATATAGCTAAATCTAGGCAGTCATAAAGTCCAGTTTGCCAGAGAGGTTTTTATTAAATCAACATTTGTTTTTCTACTGTTGAACTGATCAGTTATAAGCTGTTAGCTAGTTAGCTAACTAGATATTGCACTCCTAAAGAGGGCTGTTATCGGTAGCGCGCTAGCTACTTTTCATTCCAAGTTTACAAGATAAAGTAACGTTAGCCAGGATAGCTTTTTTTCCTCATTACTGGGTCTTGAAATATTGGAGTCATGTCCACGGCAGGAGACTTCGGAAACCCGCTGAGGAAATTTAAATTGGTATTTTTGGGCGAACAGAGCGGTAAGTAGACTGAGATAGCAACACGTTTTGGGTATGTGTTGCGGTTATGTTTGCTAGCTTGATAGCTAGTAGTATTGTTTTGGGGCGAGTCCCTTTAATCGGTATTCACCGACACAGCCGAGACGAATGGTGTGACTATTTAATTTTGTCGCAGTATAATTTAACCGTAATTAACCAAACTGCTACTGCACGGTTATCCTATCACTACGTACTAGCTAACATGACAAGTGGCGCCAGCTGTTTTTCCTTATGTTTGTAATGTTTATGCACAGCTGACCCACTAGTGCTTGCTAAGCGTTGTCCCTGTGTGATGCGAAGGAATTTAACCATCTTGCTTTCTAGTCTCCTATCATTAAATGTATCGAGCTAGCTAGCAATCCAAGTGTGGCTAGTTTGTGTCCTGACGAACGTTAGTAGTGCTAGTTAACTAACGTTAGCCAAGCTTGATTTGTATTGGCTAGCGAACCACATCAACATATAGCTAACGTTAGCCATGTTGATGTCTTTGAACGACTGACGTTCGCTATATCTATGCACTCAAATCGGGTTCGCCTATACCTAGATAACGTTTATCGATAACTAGCGACCAATTTAATTTAGCCTACTGTTAGCTAGCTTCTAGCTATCTGCCACATACTGCTCACCTCTACTAACGTAACATTAAGTAGAGGCTACCAAGTTTGTCGGTTATTATTTAAGCCAGCTAGCTAATGTAAGTTACCAAGCGAACGAACTCTAGCCAGCTTGCTCTTGTATCATCTTCAAAAACGAATTGGACAATGTTGACTAACATTAGTTGAGGGTTCGCTAAAAACAACGTAATTTACTCATCTGAATTTGGAAACATGACATGGTTAGGTTATTGTCATCGTTACTCAGCTAGACGTTAGGTGCGTAATTAAACTAGTTTTCTAGCTAGCTGTGTATTGATGTCACTGTTTGTGTTATTGTTACATCATTAGCAAACTAGCGCTTGCTGCTATGTTAGAACGATTTGTTCAGTAGCTAACGCTGGATAACGAACTATCATTACGGCTGCTCACTTGTAATAGTAACGAGCTAGCTACTTATCTAACGTTTTCCCTCTTTGCAATGATGCAAATTGGTTTTGCGGTTTAACAACGTTGAACGGCTGAACACACGATGTAGCTAGCTAGCTAGTTAGTAGGTGGATATACTTTACTGTGGGCGAAACCGTAAAACACTATGCTATGATTCTGTTATAATTTGTGCAGTTGTAATCCCTGACGACCTTCTGAAATCTGCCTGTTAATATTTAATTCAATGTCGTAGCTAGATTAAATAAATTAACCTCGGTACATATTCAGATTATTTTGATTTTAAGAGTGTTAATTGGATGTTACAATTTTAGTTCAAAATAAAACGTAGCCTAGCAAGCACGCAACAAAAGAAAAGTTTCCTTGATGGCTAACAATTCATCAAAGTTGGATCTAGTTAGCTAGCTAGCTGGTGTGTAGTACCTATAACTAAAAACCCACAACTAGGCTAATACATGAATAATTTAATTATCCCTTTTATTTCCCTTGTAAATTTCACTGACAGCTAGTTCCTCCTCTGACTGCTTTAGTGTCGCTAGATTATTGATCAGAATAACAACAAATCACCAGTCTCTTCCAAGGTAAAACAAACACTTGTTCACGCTGCTATCATTGAAAGCCTACTATCTCCAATATTCCAAATTATAACGTGTTGTTTCCACTAGTTTGTAGTACAGAATCTTATTTTTACGTGGGTACATGTATTTCGGTGGTACAAACCGTGGACTTGGATTATGTTGAGAAGCGCCACGGTCAATTGCGGCAGTTATGGGAATTGGTCTCGGCCGATTCCTATTTTTGGGGTAAAATCGGCCGATTTCAATTGACCCTTCACTAAACCACGCCCAAAAACGCAAACTGGCCAATCACAGCGCCGTGTTTTACATACTCCGACAGAGATCCGACAGTTTTTTGCTGCACTCCATTGAATTACACGCAAAAATGAGAAACTTTCTTCATTTTTGAGCTGGTTTTGCGGATTTTTAGCAAATTATGGTTAAACGTTGTGCCTGGGGCACGTGTAACAGTGACACTCGTTACCCAGAGAGGTTTGAAGGAGATATACGTTTTTTTCCCTTTATAAAACCTAAATAAAATCCTGAAAAGTGTTAGCCAGCTAAGCTAACGTGGCTACGGTCTGGATATACAGCTCCGGGTTGCAACGTTGGTAAAGTTAGTCTAAATGTTAGCTTTGTTATTCGTGATCCAGACAGCTTGCTAACGTTAAGATGTTACAGTCAAGCTCTAGAAAACCAAGTGGGTAACGTTACCTTGATGTCAAAATGTAATACTATTTTTTCATTACTATTTCAGCACTTTGTCAAATGGGAAGCCCAGTCCCGAGTACCCAAATCTTGTGGAAGACTGGGCTGACACACTGCTGATATTTTTGCTTTACAGAGGTCCAGGGTATGGAGCTACCTGTGGAGCTAACCAGAGTAATGTCGTTACAGCACACTATAGGCGACTAATGTTACGTTAGTTAGCTAATGCTAGCTAACTTACTACTGAATGTAACGTTATATAGGCCTACTGCTTTTGCTTTTTAATGATTGTAATAGTGAATAGAGACCTACACAGCTTTACAGGAACAGTGTAACTTAATGTCGTTGTCCTCTGTCTCAATAGCCCGGTGATGCGGTGGTTCACTTTTACTCTGATCTGTAGGCTTTCGCTTCTATCTTAATTTTTTTAACGTCATTTTGTTGCTGAGTCAGTGTGATATCTTGAATATAACCTTCAAATGCATATTGTATACCCTTCTGTCTGCTTCTATCTGAAATCGCTTTTTCTATTTTCCAAAAATTGGACAATATTTCTCCAGGGAGTGCAGTTAGTGACAGTGGGAGCGCCATGCTGGCTCCGAAAGCTTGACGTACATTGCAACAATAACTAAGGGGGGCGTGGTTTAGCGAAGGGTCAATTGACTTTTTTTTTTGCTAGGAACTTGATTTGGAATTGCAGTTACACTCACACATTATTTTTCGGTTATTAGTGCGCCACAGTGAGGTGGGCGCTCATTGGAGGATACTTTTTCTCAAATATTACCGCTGCTACGGCTGCCTGCTACTCCGATGCACAGCAGACTATATTGTATGTGTCGTTACATCTTGTAACACAGTCGTTGATTAATTTATGTTTCGGCCGAGAAGATGCTGTTTATGCCGGGGATCTGCTAAAGCAGGGGTATTCAAATCCAGGCCTTGAGGTCCGCAGTGTCTGCAGGTATTTGCTCCAACCATGCACTTCACCTGATTTAACTAATTAGCTCGCTTCCTGGACCAAGGAGGTAAACTATTTATTTGAAATCAGGTTGTGTAGTGCATGGTTGCAGCAAATACCTGCTGACACTGCGGACCTCGAGGCCTGGATTTGAATACCCCCGTGCTAAAATGTGTACCTGTGTGTACCAGTTTTAAACTGCTCAGGGCGATCTCGATTGCCTGTAGCCTACGTCTAGGCCCTTCGGCACTCCTAGTTTATTTAGGCAAGGTACGATATGTTTATGCAACCCAGTCGCTCCACTCCATTGAAGTAGTAAAGAGCATTGGCCGTTGGGACTGAAATGACGGAATCCAGGACATTTAAAAGTTGTAAAATATACCTTAAATGCATAACTTCATATTGTGTGCTGTGTGACTTTTAGCCTTGTAGTTTGCAGGACTAGCCTACATCTTTCAGTTCCCATGCATTAGTTATGTAATGTGCAGTCACTGTCACATGAGCATCAGTAGCAAGAGACGTCCAGTCATGCTATGGTTTTGTCTTTAAGAATTGTCTATGCTTGTGTGGGTGGTATCATAGAGTTTTACAATATTTTGGGCCATTTTGGTTCAACATGAACATTTGTACCTGGGTCCTAACTCATGGTAAAACTATCAAATGCCCTCACGTTCCAGAATGCTTACTGGACACCTGTCTGCAAATAAATATAGTCCGTTTTTTTATTGATTGCCTCTCTTTGTGGTGCAGGTTAGGTATGCTGTGAGCTGTGGCTGTTTTGCACATGATGCACCTGTTTTGCAAGAATCCACCATCCTCCAGTTCCTGGTATTCTTGGATATTGTTGTCTTAAATAACTTCTCATGTTAGTCGTTGAACTCCAGTTGGTCAGCTCACGTGTGCACAGCCTGCACACTACTTTACTTTGATACTTTATTTAAAACCATTTGTAGTTTGATTTGCGGGAAACCAAAGTGCATCCAAATTGCACTTTTCAAATGACTTGCGAAGACTATTTCTGTTGTTGGGTGATCGCTCATTTGAAACACGACAATCAGACTATCAGTCTCCCTTGATCAGCTAACATAGCCAAAATTATTATTATTATTTTTATTCAACTGATTGGACAGTTGGATCAGTTAGAAGTTAGAAAAACTATTGATTAGAGTATTTGAGTCGCTTCCTGACTTCAGCGGTTGCTATGGGCTAGTTATTGCTACAGAGCAAGTTATAGGTTATCAAAGAGCATGGCTTTGTTTTTGCCTTATTCACCACTTTCCCGAACTCTGACCTTTCCCATGATTCATAGCAGCATCATTGCGGAAGCTTGTTACTGCGATCCGCTCCACTGTGTTTACGTGTGTAGCCTGGTGCATATGAAGATGAAAATTGTTTCGCACAGTCAGGCTGATCCTCACGAGTTTGTGGAACAGTCACTAGCTGTTGGGTAGTCTTAATACACAGGGGAAAAGGGATACCCATATGTTTAGAAAAGTATATGGGTCATGTGTTCAATGTTTATTATACTGGATGTGGGTTGTAACGTCTATGTTTGTTTTGTTTCTCAGGAACATATTCTCTTTGGTTCATTTTGGAAATCCATCATGTATCATTTACCATGTCATGTGGATTAGAAGTTGGGTTCATGTCCTGGAACTGCAGAGATTTACAAAAACTCAAAAAGGTTAAGCAAATTATGAATATGTTATTAGTAAAGTGCATGCATTATAATGTTGTATTTCTTCAAGAAACACATTTATTGCTTAAAGAGGACTGTAAAATTAGGAGGAGGTGGCAAGGTAATGTATTTTCAGCATCATATTCTACTCAAGCAGGAGGCTTACTCTTATCCATAAATCAATCCCATTTCATGTTACTCAAGTGATTAAGGATAAGGCTGGCAGGTATTTAATAGTACAGGGTACCCTTCTTACTGAAAAGTGAATGTATATATACCCCCAATATTGATGACCCAAGCCTTTTTCATAATTTGTTTTTCAATCTTTCCACTCTGGTAAGTGCATCATAGCAGGGATTTTAATTGTACGCTGAACCCAACGAAGGATAGGAGTTCAGGTACTGACCAGTCTCATACCAGAAGCAGGGAAACCATACATCACTTTATGAAAGAATGAAACTTGAAAGATACATGGAGAGAACTGCATCACAGTGATTCAGGGTATTCCTGCTATTCCAGTACACACTGCTGGTATCGGCAGATTTAGGGTTTAAAATAAAGGACTGCTATTATGAAGGCATTATGATCTCTGACCACACCCCAAATTCTCTAATATATGAAGACCCAAAGCTAGTGAGAGACATTTCCAAATGACACTGAGTTTATTTATTTTATTGAGGAGCAAATAATTTTTTTCTTTGAAACAAACACATCTGAAACAACAGCTTGTATTCGGTGGGAAGCATTTAAGGCTTTTATCAGAGGTCAGATAATCAACTTTAGTTCTAAAGCCAAAAAGACTTGCCAAAAAGTGGCAATGTTGAAAACAAATTTTATCAAACAAACTGTCCTAAGATCCATCAAGGACCTTTATTACTTGGAACACAATATAATGAAACATCAGCTTGTAAGGTTGCTGCCAACCTCATTCGACTCAAACAAACATTCTATGATCAAGGAGAGAAACCCGGAAAAGTTCTAGCTTGGCGCATCAAGCAGTTACAAATTATGAGAAACTGTGTAGCTCAGACATAATTCAAGATATGCAAGAGCATAACGTTTTCCTAGATAGCCTTCATATACCCAGCATCCCCTCAGTCATTAAGATTAGAGCTTAACACTGGATGAAATATCTAACGCACTAGACAGTATGAATGCAGGGAAGGCGTCAGGGCCAGTTGGCCTGCCCATCGATATATATAAAAGGTTCAAGTCCCATCTACAGACCCCACTCCTAGAAATGCTTACGGAATCCTTTCAAAATTGAGTCTTGCCTACCTCTTTGAGAGGCTTTCTAATTACATTACTCCCCAAACCGGGTAAACCTGGGACTAATAAGCCTCCTAAACGCAGACTTAAAAATACTCTGTAAAATTTTGGCCAGAAGATTGGAAGGGCTAATCCCAGGGATAGTTGAGAAAGTGGATTTATTCTAGGCAGGCAGGGGTCTCATAATGTTCTGAATATTCTTCACAATCAAAAGGGGGTCTCAGATGTTGCTCTTCTATCATTGGATGCCGAAAAGGCCTTTGATAGAGTAGAATGGACCTACCTATTTGAGGTCCTCAAATGCTTTGGGTGTGCAGATGGGTTAACCCTAGTCTCTCCCTCATACTCATCCTCTGCCTTGTGGTGCCTGAAATAAATCTGGCTAAGACGCTTGGGCTCAACATTCTTTGATGTCCCTTCATTCCACCTGCGCTGCTCATCTGTACATGCGAGTCCCGTCTTTCTACTAACCACTGCATTCTTCATAAAGCAATGTGTTGCCCTATATTTATACCAGTAATCTTTGTGTGGGATCGTACAACAATAGCAAATTGTTCCATTGCCATGGTGAATAACAATGGTGATAGAAGACACCCCTGTCTACAGCTCGGTTTAATTGTGATTGGTTTGGATGTGGTGCTATTAGTCAGTATTTCTGCATACAGTTCAGTATACAGCAGTTTAATGCTAGTCCACCTCCAAACACACCACATTATCAGTCCTACAAAGACTTCAGCGAGAGTGTAGACAAATCTCAGGCACATGTTGAGCCTGAAGGCATTATCTATCCAGTGAGAATTCTAAAAGTTAATTATATTGAGAATTCTAAGCTACATTTAGCTTAAAACTTGCCTTTGGGGCTAACGGAAGTTAGTAACCGCCCCGGAAATGTGTCGAGTGTCATGGCGACACCCATTGTCTCGCAGGAAAGTGGTGAATAGAATGTCCTTGCATGTCATTGATAGTTTGGTAATTAGAGCGCATTAAAAAAAATATATATATATATTTGAAAAAATGTGACCTGGTTACGATTAGGCATGACAATAGGCATAAGCTAACATTTGTTAGTTAAGCCGTATATTACCTGGGCATTTTCAGTCTACCCCTGCAACAAGTTTCATTTAATAAAACACCAAGCAACAGGAAAAGGTAGTATCAAGATTTCTTATTTATTTTTCTTCTTTCCTTGAGATCATTTTTTTTATCTTAAAGACTTTTATATATTGTAAGTTGCACTGCAATTCTGTCCATGTTGTAAACTGCTAAAGTTAATTTAGTCACATATATGCAGTAGACAGTAGATAAAGATGAACAAAAGAGATTGTATAATTCACAAATTATTTTATTTTTTTCCAGAAAAATCAAGAATCACAAATATCCACACCCCTGTTATCAGTGCATTGTGGTTCCTTCCTTAGCCATTATAACAGCAAATAGTCGCTTTCTGTACAGTGTCGCTTGGGTTTCGTTTGTGGACTGCTTTTTTTCAAACCACAAATGTTCAACGAGGTTATGGAACTTCTTGGGAGGGATCCTCAAGCATTCCTCTATGCAGAATTGTTCTAATTCCTTCAGATTCTTGGGTTTACGTTTGTGGACTGCTTTTTTCAAACCACAAATGTTCAATTGGATTCAGGTCTGGTGGCTGAGATCAGGACATTGATCTTGTGCTCTGTCAACCATTTCTTAGTTGCTTTGGATGTATGTTTGGGATTCTTGTCTAGTTGAAAGGTCATTCTGTGGCCAAGGTGTAGCTTCCTGGCAGGGGGAATAAGGTTTTTTGACAAAATGTCTTGGTACATGCTGGAGTTCATGGTTCCATCTATTTTAATAAGGTCCCAGGGCCTGTGGAATCAAAACAACCCCAAAGCATTACAAATCCACCAACATGTTTCACTGTAGGTATGAGGTGCTTTTCAACATTTCTTGCTTTGGATGCCAAACGTAACGCTGATGTGCATGTCCAAAAAGCTTGATTTTTGTTTAATCTGGCCACAAGACACGGTTACAATTGTAGTTCGGATGATGTTTGGCGAATTCAAGACGCCTTTTTGGTGAATTGTCTTCAAAAGAGGCTTCCTTCTTGCAACTCTGCCATAATGGACATTATCATGTAGGCTTTGTTGAATTGTAGCTTTAGACACCTTGTAACCCCAAGATGCCAGGTTGTTTTGTATCTTGAACTGTGCCCCTTGGACTTATTTTTGCCTCTTGAACTATCCCTCTCACTACACGTGGGGTTAAGATAGACTTGCATCCTCTACCTGGTTTAAGGCCACTGGAACAGGTGTGGGTGCAGGCTTTTGTTCTAGCCCTGCACTAAAACACCTGATTCAACTAATTCACCAATCATGGTCTACAATCAAGACCTTGATTAGTTTAATCAGTTGTTTAGTGCTGGGCTAGAACAAAAGCCTGCACCCACACTGGCCCTTCTCGGATAAGATTGGACACCCCTGCCCTAGGGAAACAGGAAACCATTGTAGGCCACTGTATAGTTCATTAACTTTCCAATGAACTTCAAATAAGTAGTATGTTTATGAAGATTTGTTTCTGTTGGATTACATTTAAAATAATAGTTAGGGGTGTGAATAATTGTGATACAGAAAAAAATATTATTAATAAAACAAAATGTTTTTCTGAACAATTGTATTAATATTGTAGGTTTGGAATTTTCAGAATTTTGTGAACATAAAATATACCTCATTACTTAGTTTATTTTATACTCTTTTGTTCATCTTTATCATGGGTATGGATAAAAACTGAGTCACTTTATAAGAACACTTTGATTTAGGAAAAAGGAAGGCTGTGGTTGGCAGACATTTTATGTTCTTATTGGCTTAGCTAGCAATGTTAGAAAATGTAAAGTTTTTACGGGACAAACCCACACAAATGTCTCCACAAAGGGGGTTGGTGAGTTCCGTCTCAAAAGCAGGCAGATCATCGCCGTCCTCAGAGAGTAGCTTGCCCCGTAGAGACGGGTGGCAAGTTCGTGGGGAAGGGTTAATCTAAATAAATCAAGGGTATAATTGGCCTCCAATTCAAGAAAAATCTGAAACAAACATAGAAAACACAACTGCACAAATGACATTTTACGACAACGTTTCAGAAAATATTTATTAATTTGTCTGATGGTTGGGGTGTACGGCTCAACCTGCGCTTAAAGCGAGTGCCTTAACAACTGAGCCAATTAGAGGCCCAAAAGTCGCTTTCTTGGTAGCTAAAACATGATCTTGCTAACCTCAAAGTTTGATCTAGTTAGCTAGCGCCAGCTCTGGGTTCTCTCAGGTTTTTAAAACCCCATCAGACATTTTTTGGCTAAAATGGTCAGATTTTTAATCATAGCCGATCAATCAATAAACCCCTAATTTATAGCCTGTTATTTGGCAAATGGTCAGTCTACATTTCCGTTTACATTTTGGCATTTGGCAGACGTTCTTATCCAGAGCGACTTACAAGATGTGCATTTAGACATGGTAAGATCAATCATTGTTCCCGCAAGGGTGAGTCAGTGTAGTAATACAGCAATATACATAATTGTTGGCAGCTACTGTGCTTGTAACACAGGGAGAGAAAAGGTTAGTAGAATTTGTTTTTAAAGATTTTTTAAATATAGTATCAAACATAAATACAAATACGAAATACAGTATTAAACATGAAACCAGTGGTGGTGACAATTAGTTAATGTACAGAGTCAGTGGTAGTGGAGTGTGAAGAGGTGGGTTTTGAGTCTCTTTCAGAAGATGGCCAGTGATTCCGCGGTCCTGACCGAGTACGGAAGATCATTCCACCACCGAGGGGTCAGAACAGAGAAGTGGCGAGACCGCGAGGAGGGGCTGCCTGGGGCCTGGAGGGATGGAACAGTCAGTTTGCCAGAGGAGGCAGAGCGGAGGGGTCTGGCTGGGGTGCAGGGTGTGATGAGTGTCTGGAGATAGGAGGGAGCAGTTCCCCTAGCAGCGTGATATGCCAGCACCAGTGATTTAAATTTGATACATGCTGCAATAGGCAGCCAGTGCAGAAAGGTGAGTAGTTGAGTGACGTGAATTTAGGTTGTTGAAAAGTAGACGTGCGGTGGCATTCTTCACTAGTTGCAGTGGATTGATTGCATAGGCCGGTAAGCCTGCCAGCAAGGAATTGCAGTAGTCCAGACTAGGGATGTCACAAAACACCAGTGTGACGGTATACCATGGTGTCAGAATTGATGGTTATCATAACGTAAACATTTTCCTCTACCGTGATAACTGAGTTGGTGGTATATCATGGTATTTGATATAGAATCATTACACTGGTTTAATATGTGTTGAAGTGAAAGTTGCGTAGGAACTCTCCACGATTTTACTGACATGTCTTTGTTTTACGAGGTTGCTACGCCAGCGCATGTCTCTAGTGTGACATTCAGCAGCTCACTGTAGTGATTCTGACATGATTATGTTTTACAAGGATCTGTTACTATTTCGGGAGTTCAAGACATGAGATTGCTAAAGCCTGGACCAGACATTGAGTGGCCTCTTGGGTGAGGAACGGGCTAATTCTCTGAATGTTGTGGAGGGAGAATCGGCAGGTCACGGTGATTGCTGCAATGTGGCCCAAGAAGCACAGTTAGTTGTCCAAAGTCACTCCAAGGTTCCTGGCAGACCAGGATAGAGACACTAAAGAGCCTTCCACGGTGATGGCATCAATCATCGAGGAGCTTATTGCTGGGAGGAAGAGCAGCTTGGTCTTTCCCAGATTCACCTTCAGGTGGTGGGTGGACATCCATGCAGAGATGTCTGCCAGGCATGCAGCGATACGTGCCGGAACACATATGGACACTTGAATTGCCCGAAAGGGTTATTAAGAGCCACTCTCTGGTACGATACAATACGATGTACTTTATTTGTCCCCGTGGGGAAACTTGTCTTGGACTCTCAGTAGTTGTTTCACAGTAATTATACATAACAAAAATAGAAAAAAAGCTGATTCTGTGCAACAACACAATACAACTACATAGATACATCTACACAATACATCTGCACATTCACATTGTTTCATACACAATCATTCAGAAAGGTGTAATGTCAGTGAAGACATATTGCACAAACCCATGCGGTCAACAACTCACTTCACCTCTTCACGTTTAGAAACCCGTACGCAGGAATGAGTGTTTATAGCAGTTTAGTCTACACTGAGGGACCCTGAATCTTTTACCGGAAGAGTGGGGTCAGCCACTATTTTATGTACCTGTCTGATGACAGATTACAAATAGATTGTCTGGAGGGATGGGTGTTCCTTAACCCCCATAATCTTCATAGCAGTCTGCCCCAGACGAGCAATCTGACATTTCATTTGTATAGACCAATTACCAAACCATGCTTTTATGCTATATCTTATTATGCTCTCTAAAACTGCATGATAAAATAGTAACATACATTTCTGGCCAGAGTCACAGCATTGCACAAACCTCTCTATTTCAGAATGGTATGCTGCTAGGCTGCTGCCACTGTACATTAAGCCAAGAATGGCAGTGTCATCGGAGAACTTGATGACATAGTTCCCAGGTTGGATGCTGGTGCACTCATTTGTATATAGCGTAAATAAGACTGGGAAGTTAACACAACCCTGGGGGGGACCTATGCTGATTGATCTTGGTTCCGAGAGAGCATTAATGACCTTCATATACTGGACACGATTAGTTAAAAAAGAAGAATACAATCTTGTAATGAAAGGTTTAACACCCATCTGTTTCAATTTCTGACCTAGAATCTGAGACTGCAAAGCATTAAAAGCTGAGCTAAAATCAACAAACCGTAAGCGTGCATGCTCTCGAGTTACTCTGAAGTCTGTTCCTCTGTGTTTATATAATAGCCTTATCTTGGTTGGCTATAAAGTTATCTAGACTGCTGAGCCAGTACAGAACAGAGCGATAAAATGCATAGAGCCATCCTTGACACCCGCTAACATCGATCTCTCAGATAGCACTGTTTACTATAGTGACAATGAACTGTGAAATCCAGACAACATGGAAGGAATGTCCCATTCATAAAATCCAGCATACCAGCAATGCTGTAGCTCCATAGTCATTCATTTACTGTTTGTCATTGAGAACTCAAAGTCAAATCACAGACAACCCCTTGGAATTGCCTGTACTGACAGGTGTCTTGTTGGCTGTTAATGTAACTAAAAACCGTTACAGATACTCTTGGATTCCTTAATATGATTCCTTTTGTGTACTTTGCAAATATTGGTCATAGCCTCATTGGGAGGTCTTGCTGATCAGCAAAAATTGTACACTTTAAGCAGGTCCTTTGTTTCTGTCATTATATGTTTTTTTTCCTTAACTTGGGGTTTCCAGTATACGTTTTTAAATCCTGGAAGTAACAGCTGTGATTTGTGTGTACTGCCTCAGCTGTTGCTTTGCCCAAACTCTCTCTCTTTATTTAAACCCTGTTGTTTTTGGGTGGGAAGAGCTCATCTGTTAGTGATTGATACTGTTCTTGTGGATATGCACTGCGGGAGTGCGTCTGGACACTTGTTTGGAGGCTGCCTCCCTGTAGGGCTCAAACGCATGTATAACAGGACTTTCTGTCTACAAAGGTGCTGTTTGTGCTGTAACTACAAATTTCACAAAGCAACATTGTGATGCATTCTTCAAGTTAGGGGGAAAAGTAAAGTGGATACACCTTGCCTTCCAATGCTGCGCTAGTGGTTGTAGGTATTTTTCTGTTGTTGGAGTTGATCGAAGAATGGGAAGGAAGCTTTCCTTGGTGTCATTTTTCACATTGTGTGTCTGAAAATCTGCCAGTGAGGATGTGAGTGTGACACCACAAGATTTGGCTTTGTTTATTTGCAATTAGGCTAAGCATTGATCTCATCCACAGTGCATTGCCATAGTTACAGTGCAAGGTTGAGGTCTGATTTTGATCACAGGTGAGGACAGGCCATCCCTCTGTACAACCAACCATGTCCTTGTTGCGAGGGGCTTGACCTGCACTGTGAGAAGTGCCAATAACCAGAACCTAAGAAAATTCTAGTTTGGTCATTCAGTTCCAATCTGGAGTTGTAGGGGATGCAAAAATGGCAGCTGTACAGTGGAGGAATCTGGCTTCTATTGAATCTCCTCTGTGCTGTTGCAGCTGCTGCTCCTTATGATCAGGTATGACATTGCTGTCTATCTATCTGCCATTACAAGCAGTAATGTCTGATTTCATGGTTGTGCCACTTGCGTGTGACCATGAACGCAGCAATCCACCCATGGTGTGTCCCTTTCAGGCATGGGGGCCAATCTGGAGTTTTCCTAGGACGTGGGCGGAAAGCGACAGTCACAGCGGGAGCATGGGTCCTGCCCAGAGGAGAACAATGGAAATGGGAAGGAGGTCGTGCTGAGGAATTTGGAACAGGCAGAGAGCTGTGGGGATAGGGTAGTGTTTGGGGAACTGGCTAATATTCTGTATGGTTACAGCAATACATTCCAGTTGAGCTACCGTTTTATGCCTTTGGGCAAAAAAACCTACCCTGAATTGCTTCAGGAAATATCCAGCTGTATAAATTGATAAAACATTTGAAAGGTAATTTGAGCGATGGAGAGTGTCATGGATGAGGCCATTTGCTGATCCAGTAAATTATGCAGTGTCAAAAGTATGCATACGTGTGTGGGACTGAAGATGATTTGGTCAGGAGGGGATGTGAGTGAAGGCTGGTGCATCCTGAACAATGAGGAGGTGGACCACAGTGATACTCAGATTAGTTGTTTTGGTGAAATGGGATTTTTTTTTTTTTAAACAGTGAGGGAACCTTGCATGGTCTAACTTGTGCATTACACATTTCAGTCCTCTGGAACAAAGAAAAGATATGAAAGGTTAATGCAGAACATAGAAAGTGAGGATGCTGGTGCCTCTTGTATGCTCTGATGTTTGTGCTGTCCACTATCCTGTTGCTTCCTCAATCCCTCCCTCCCTCCATTCCCCCTAATTCTTGCTTCATTGGTTTGTATTTTCAAAGGTTTCTATTGTGTTCTTTTTTTCTTTTTCTTTGACCCAAACATGACCTAGTCACTGATGTCCAGGGAGGCCAAAGCGGAAAAGAGGAAATGGAGGGTGCCTCTACTCTGTCTCTGTACAGCTTGTGTTGTAACAAAATAAACATGATTCTGGACCCTGTAGACATGACTCTTGCCATTGTCATCTCCCTTTATCCGACACTCCCTCTATCCTCTGCAAGACACCCTCTATCCTCGCCTTCTCTATCCCTTTTGCTCATGCTCATGCTCTCCTACTTCCTCACTTCTATCTGTCAAGATCTTGATGCCCTGTACTATTTTTCTCGATTTATTACTCACAGTAAATGACAAACTTCTACAGTCAACTTATACAGTATCAACTTGTACTGGCTGTCAGGAAAGCTGAGTTTGTGATTGAGTGTTCATATGTACCACTGCTGTTTAGCACTTGGTTAGTGAAGAGAGCATTATATCAGGTTTGTTCAGAGTTGAGTTCTCCCTCATCTCTCTGACTCTGTAGTTCATTGAGTATGTGGTATTACACAGCCTGTTTTGTGAGAATAATTTGGCTGGGAAATGGCATCGTAGTTTTAGATTTTTGGACTTGATTGGTGTGATTCCATTTTTATTTGGGGATGATTGGAAATCAAAGTCTGGCAGGCTGTTTATTAATTGTGCAATGCCTTGTTTGACTCTGAGTGAATAAAGCAGGAAAAAATGCTAGCATTTGGCATTGTGCCCTTTGGTATGACCATGTTTCAAGCGTCTTGGATTAGAGCACTTTATAGCTTCAGTGAGAACTTCTCCCTCTGGAACAGGACATCAAGTGTTACCAGCAAACAGGTGCAGATTCCATGAAATTCAAACCCTGCACTTCCATATTACACTTCACTGGAAACTCCTACCCCAAATCCTTGCTAATAATTCAATCATTAACATGACAAAAAATTAGTCATGATCCTGCCAGTGCCAACTGTGACTGGCAGCCTTGCAGGTTTGTGCATTATTATCCATGTTACGCAGGAAAAGAGGGTTTCGGTTAGTGAGATTGTCCTGGTCTCTTTCCATAAGAGTTAACTCCTGGTCAATTGGGCGCATACATTCTGCCTGCGCTAGCTGCACATGAAATGCACTCCTACACAATGACTGAGCAGCTCAGCTGGTGAAATGAAAATAAGCACCAGCTGGCAGCCTGCGCTTAAGAGGAGAGCACATGCTTGTCTGCACAGTCCCAGGTTGACCGAGGACGTTGCAGTGTTGGGACAGCCCTACAAGTGCAGTCTGTGTTGCAGTAGGATGTTGCAGTAAACTGGCTCCTTATAAAATATTTAAATTCTGTCCGAGAGAGGTTTATTTACTTTGTCAGTTTACATAATGTTTACTATCTTTTCCCCATCTGTCTACTTCTCACCTTCACAAGTTATCTAATCCCATTGGCCTAGATAAAGTTATTTTCTGAGAATGGTAACCAGTACACAGGTTAGCCATTTTCATTCAGCCTGGTTGTTGTAGGAAACTGATAGGAGAGCAGATTTTTACAAGATTTTAAACAAGAACAAAAGCTAAGGTGTAGGCTAGTATTCTATGTCTGATGGTCTAAATATCTGAAATCTTGATAAGGGACCTGACTGATGTGATGACTGAGTGCAGACGTCATATTTCTATCCACATTGCGATTCATGGAGTCAATATCCAGACTCCACTCCCATCCAGGCCTAACTGCTCCTTGTCCATGTGGCCAGTCCTACCTGCTGGGTAGGATTTGCCAGGGTGGAGATGAAGATGAAGATGCCCATAAAGCTGATCGGAATGTAGGCCCTGCAGTCTTTTTCTGCAGCATTACTGCTCTTAGACTGGGGTGACAAGCCTGGGTGGAGGGGGCCTCTAGTGGAGGTTCCTGTTTGTCAGGTGCTGTGTGGTCCAGCCCATGCTTGTTTCTGGAATGTAATGATCCCATGTGTCTAACTGCTAGTGCATAATTATTGATCCCCATTCCCTCCCCAGAATCCATCACACCACCCATACTCCCCAAACTTTGATCTTGTTCTAAGGGCTCTCCACATATGCTTGGGTATGCAGGGCCATTGTGAAAACTGACTTAATTGGAGGAATTTTAAAAGTTGCCCTATTTTGTGGAGGTGGATTTGTACTATGTACAGGATGTACTATAGTCCAAATTCCTCATGAAAGGTGGGCAAATCCTTCAATAAATCCATATAGTGTGTGTGTGTGTGCGTGCGTGCGTGCGTGCGTGCGTGTTATGCTTTCCGATTGCTCTATGGGATTATACTTTTACATGGTGAAAAATATTTGTGGTCTTGCATGACATTGCTGTCATTAATTTTAAGCAAAGCTTACAATTAAACTTATTTTGGTCATTGTCAGACTTCATAAATCCAAACCATTTCCACAGATATTGCAGTACCCTTTTTCTGAATTATTTGTCTTCTGAGGCTACAACTTCACCAGAGGGTATAACTTCCTAAATGTCTCTGTCACTCACACTTCTCTTTATTTGTTTGGTAGGTTATACAGTACAGTGGCTGCTGTCTTTTTCAAAAGTAGGTAGCCTAATGGTTACTTTCCTGTTTTCTCTCAGTTATTTTTGCACCCAAGTGATGTATCAGAAGGAGAATGATGAGAATATGAATTTCATTATGTGACTATCTGTGGCCTCTCAGTTAGGCCATCAGTTATAGGGATTTGTTGTTGTTGTTGTCTTGGAATCTTGTTTTTATTTAATTATTTTACATACATTTTTGTAAAGAATGAGGTTGATATAGACCTGTACAGGCTCTATCATCGATTTAACAAAATGTACAGTGCCTGCACTTTTGTGAGGCTGCATAATGCTACAGTATCTTTGTGCTACTGTTATCTCTCTGGTCCTGGGCTGTGTGCCTCCACACTTTCACATGGCAGGGAGAGCATACCTGCTGTCACACCCACAGAGGCAGCAGAGCTGAAAATATGCTGCAGAAAGAGTCATACTTGCTTTTGCAATAAAAAAAAGCCCCAACAACCATGTGTACTTATATTTGCACTCCAAAAGCCTGGCCCCAGCATGCAGTCATTATGTCATCCCTGCTTGTTAAGAGGCATTCTGCCGGTCTGAGGGGAGATTAGCTCTGTGCCCTAAAGCCTCAGTGGATGAATGTGATGGAACAGCATTGTAACAATGTGACATTTCTCACAAAGCTGTAAAATCTGCAGGTCTCGAACTTTGCAAACATTGTATCTTGTCTGTTTTTAAATCTACATGCATGTCACATGTCATGTGAATAACCTCAATAGATTATATTTGGCATTAAAGAAGGCTACATTAAAGATTTTAAATCCTCATGTTTTAATGGGTAAGGAGAAGTGTGGGTGTGGGTGTGGAGGGGCGGGGGTTGTTACTTACAATGCAGCCCTGTAGATTCAGGCAGTGAGGCAATGCATGAGCAAAGTTACTGTCAGCAGACGGATTATCGTTAGATGATAATGGGCTATTCTGAGGAACGTGGGGTGGGGGTGTGTGGTGACAGAGAGGCAGAGGCAATTGAAAAAAGAGTGTTATCTTTACCTCCCACACTAAAGTTAAAGTTTTATCATGAGTGGGTTGTGGGTGGTATTCTGCATGGCCTCAGCCCCTTTCACCCTGGAGGAGGTGATGATTTCATTTATTTATTCGTTTTTTTGTCAGGGACATGACAAACAGTATATCCAGTGCGTAGCATTGTGTGTTTATAGCCAAAGGCTAATTTCCAACACCTGTCCCCAATAAACTACATGTATTAGTGTGAATAAAGCCGCACACACTCTACATTTGCAGTGCTAATTTATTAACCAACCTTTGGGCTGGCAAGCAGCCGCTTTCAGAGTATTCAAAAACTACACATTCGAAAGTACTGTTAATGTCAAGTGTGTGCAGCTTTATTTACTCTCACATGTTTTACTACCCTTAAGGCCAGCACCTTTTATATGAGTTAATGATGTTCTATAGCCAGAAATCAGTCAGGCTAGCTAGCTACAGAAGCTACAACAGAGATGCTACTACAAGAAGTGTAGCCTACACAATTAATACGTTATAGGATATTGTAGTGCATTGGGGGTTCTCCTATGACTGGGACTGCCACACAAAATCATACTATCTCTGATTTTACCTGCTTGCTAGCTTATGTAGGCACATATTCTTGTCGTACCGTATATACCGTACATAGCCATAGGTATGTTGAAATCCAATATCTGTACTGTTTATCACATTGATGTTAGGTTAATGCAGGCGCTGCATAGACCCTTGATCTTCAGTCACATTGGGGAAATTATCACTGTCGAACATGTGCCACCGATGGATTTATTTGGTCACACAGCAAAAGGTTTTGGTTGTACTATCGGAACTACCCTTGACGGAGATACTGTGATGCAGATGCTATTAGGGCTGAACCCATTTAGTCGACTGGTCAGTTGTTTGATCGTTGGGCTGTTAGTCGACTGAGATTTGTTTTGGCTGAGCAGTCGCGTGGAAAAAATAAAATAATTAAAAAATTATCCACGCAGCATGAGAGACCTAGATTCGCGCCACAGTTCGGAGCGCTTGTCAGTAGAATAATCCATTCTGGATGCTGCGGGTATGGCAGTGGCACTTAACATAGCTAGGCCTATATATGTTCTATTTAAATTATATTAGGCAGTTAAGGTAATAGTAATGTTGTGAATAATTCTGAAAAACTAATAAAAATAACATTTATTAACATTAATAAATGTGTTTTGCTAATTGTATGGTTTATATATTTATAAGGGACATGCATAACACCCCCTTTCATGTAGCCTATATTGTATCCTTCTTGTTTTAGGCATGCGAATGTGCATTTTAATTGTATATAGGCATACTTTAATTATTCATTTCGATATAACCTAAGAACATAATTTCAAAGAAAAAATCTGGAGTATGGCAGCATTTCGTTTTAATCGCAGACAATCCCAAAAAAGTGGAATGTAAACTTTCCAAGGCATAAAACGAGGAGCAGCCTTTTGCCCCAAAATGTGGACAAGCTAGTGTTCCTGTGCCATAACATGAAACGACTGGGAAAGTAGGCCATCGGATGGTCTCCGACTCAAGTAAGTTATTTTTGATAGGCTATAGCCACTTTATGTTCAGCTTTAGGCTACAATTGAAGACATTAGACAATGTGTGATAATTTGTTTGTTAGCCTATTTTTTTTCAAAATAGATTTTAAATCCCGATGAGACCAACCTGGTTAATTAAATAAAACATAGCCTACGCATTCGAATGTGTTATGGTTGTGGTCAAATAAAAGCGTCAGCCCATTATGTGATTTTTTTTTTCTTTTTTTTTTTCTTTCAGGTAATTTTGAACCATAAAGTCATTAGCCTATTGTTACTCATTTGTGTCATTCACTTAAGAAAGTTATAAAACATGAGACAAGCGCAGTGTGCATATAGTTGTATTTATTAAAACAAATAAGGTGTGTCATATATATTTTTTTAAGTTTCAACCAATCGGAAAAAACGGACGACTGTTGGTCAACCAAGATTTGTTTTAGTCGGGGACAGCCCTAGATGCTATAGCCGCTGGTTTGCTCCTTTTTGTATTTTTTCCTTCCCCCAAAACACTCTGGCAGTTATTATTTTGGTTGATCACGGGGAACTTGCAAGCTCATTTTCACTTGTGACTGCACACAAATAAGCCGGTAGGGTTGTTCACCTGGGGGTTGTTCAGCTTTTTACTGTGGAAAAACAATGAACCAACATGAGCATTACTTGAGCATTATCCTATTGTCAAATTCCTCTAACGATTTTATTTTACTTAGAAATGGAAATCTAATTGTCAAAATGTTTATTTAACACCCTGTTATATCACTATAATGACTTAACTTTTATGATATTTTTGCTTACAAGCAAACAAACTGATGTTTGGTCATGACCGAAATATAACAATCCTGCATGAGAATAACTTGTGAGTGGTATCATACAGATTGTGTTAAAAAAAACAGGTGGTGCCCATCTCTACCAGTCTGGTCCTGGTCGAGGGCGGCATTTGGCTGTCTGCCCCTAAGGGGGTGAGCTTGGGTCCGCCGTGGAGCACGTATGGGAGTCTCCAGAACGTGGGTGGGTGAATTCCGTCTCTAAGGAAGCGGAGTTCGCTGCCCTCAGAGAATTAGCTTGCCTCGTAGAGACGAGCAGCAGACTTGTGTGGGGAGGGTGAATCAAAATAAATAGAGGGTGTAATTGGTTACCAAATTGGGAGAAAAACAGGAGAAAAAAAATCAAACAAATACAAATAAAATTTTAAAAAACAGGTGTTCAAGTCCTGAATCGGTGAACCTGTCTGGAAGGATTTGCAGTGGCTCCCCTGAGTGTGGAGAAAAGCACAATGTCCTCCTAGCCAGCAGCAGCTGCAGTGACACAGCAAAAATCAGTGAGCGATGAGACAGAATTTGAGCACTTGCTGCCACTGCGTGTGTGTGTTAGTGTTTCTGAGGGAGTGGTATATGGAGGGCCTGAACTCCTTTGACACCCCTGTTCCACTAATGTGGGAGGGGGATAACTCACCCTGTCGTCCTGAGTGCTTTGGTGTGCCACCCTGTGTTGGGTTTGGGATGGGAGTAGGAGTGTCTGTGTTCTCGGTAGAATGCAAGGCTGTCCCTGTAGCAGGAGGCTTCCTGGAAGAAATTCCCATCATTCCTCCAGCGGGTGGGTGTATGGCCCACAGTGATGCAGTGTGACCTAGAGGTGTGTCATTTCACATCAATTATTCAGTTCAGCCTGTCTAACAGTAGGAGGGGAAAACACATTTGCATTGACAAACTTCTTGGTACGTCAAATAAAGATTGTATCTCTCTGGATACAAGGGTTTCTGGGGGTTTTGGGGGCTTTTTGCTATATATAGACATTAGAACACCTTACAATGTATTTCAGTTGATAATGAATGGAATGTAGGCTAGTTCTTGTGAATATTTCCTTTGTTTATTGAGTTATTATTTAAAATGTATATCCGCATGTATAAAATATATAATATGACTTTAATTAATGCATACATGCATGCACAGTTGCACACACAGTATTGGAATATTCAGGGATGCTGATGTTCTAACTGCATGTCATTAAGTTATTTTGGCTGTGTGAGGGAAGGTTATGTAAGCGCAGAACTCAAGAAAAAGGACCCGAGTTAGAAGAACTTAGGAGTAATGGCCGCCCTCTTTCTGGCTTCTTTGTGGCTCAGTAGGTACAGCATGGCCTTGGCAACGCTTAGGTTGTGGGTTCAATTCCCACTGGGACCACATGTACTGAAAAATGTATTACTTCACTACTGGATTGGTAATAAAAATGGATAAAAGCTTTGGATAAAAGCTTCTGCTAAATGGCATATATATACTGTGAGCTCCTGTACGTACTTGCACGCTCCTCAGTGGGCCATCACATCAGTACATCTGCGCTATGTTTTCTCCCCCCGAAAATAGGAAACCATTAAACATGAAATTAATGTAATACAAGCAGTTAGGATGTAAATAACCGGCTTCTGGATGTTGACTGATGATTTTGATACTGGTGTAAGTGGCAGGGTGTTTTCATTAGTAGGATTCCCAGCTGTCTGCAGTATATTCCAGACTCTTGTCACAAAGACTGAAATCTTTACTCTTCTGAACTATTCAATATCCCAAAATGATAAATACTTGATAGTGCTTCCGGCTAATATGGATTTGGATATTGTTTGGGTGCTCTGTAGTTGTTTTGCTGTGATATATGGCAACTGGGTCAGTCCGCCCTCAAGAGTATTTATAGAGAATAAATATTTTTTATCAGTGTGAACTGAACTAAAAAGTCTTGTGCAATTTTGGGGCCTCCCGCGTGGTCTTGTGGTTTCAACATCCGACGCTGGCCACAGCCAACGGGGTTCGGTTCCCCGGTCGCGCCAGAGTTGGCTCTGGCTGGGAGTTCCACCGGGGGCGGCAATTGGCTGTCCGCCCCAGGGAGGGGGAGGGGGGGAGGGAAGCCGACAAGATGTTAGCTGCGCACAGGAGTGGCTCTGGGGTGCCTGAGTTACGGTCGACATGCATGCATGCATGCAAGTGCCATCTCGGAGGAGATGATACTTTGCCTTTGTCACTACCGGTCACAGGGCTATGGCAGCAAACTACAAGGGAGGGATTGACATGAAGATAGCGGGTGTAATTGGCTACCAAATTGGGAGAAAAATGGGAGAAAATCTGAAACAAAATGTAAAAATTATTTTGTACTTTTACACAAAGTATGTTCACATACTTTTCCTCTGAGACTGGGTTTTAAAAGCAGTTTCAGTGAGCTATTACCAAATGTCTAAGTGTTAAAGTCATCCTTATTTCTGTGTTGAGCAAGAGATGTTGAGAGTGTAGAGCCTACTCTCATACGCCCCCCCTCTTACACCAATTATTAGTTACCGTCTTGCCAATGATGACTTTCTGTCATGAGAGGTTTCAGTTACTGCTGCATTGATGTAACTTGATATTATGACATCTACTTTTCTTTTCCAGTTGGGAAGACATCGTTGATCACCAGGTTCATGTATGATAGCTTCGACAACACCTACCAGGTGAGTCCAGGCCTCAGGAGAGAGGCAAGAGCAGTGAGAGAGCTTGCACATCAATGAGTGTGTTTTTTGGGTTAAAAATAATGGCTTAATCTGTTGCATTCCATTATAGTCAGTGGTGTTTTTCTTCACGATATATGATCTCTATGCAAGATTTGATTTCTGGCAACTTCTGTCCTGTTAGGGCAGAAATCCAGCAGTCATGGATCCTCCCTCTGACCTGCTCTAGATTTTTCTTTTATTTCTTTGTTTGGAAATGGAAATGCCCTGCTAAAATCACGACTATCTTAAAGATGTTGTTTGCAGGCTAATGTGGCTTCAGAGCAGCGTGAGTTATGGTCTGTCTGGAGGTATGTTTCCATAGAGCCACTGTACTAGAGCTAACCTCTAAATAATTACTGGAGCCCTACCTTGATTTACTGTATCTCCAGCGAGCAGTGCTTCTTTGTAATGCACCTGTTTGGAATGTTTGCATGGTCTAAAGTGAGAGCCAATTCTGCTCTAGTTATCGAGCAGTGGAAGCAGTGTCTTTCCCCTGGGATGGAACTATTGTTAGGTTTATTTATCTTATTCTGTTCCTTCCTTTACCGTGAATTAATTTACAAATGCTAACGTCAGATAAAAAACTTACATTCTAATTGAATGGCCAGTCTCCCCCTTGCACAAACAGGTAGCCTAATTTCTAAAGCTATTTACAATTAATACAGTTTTCATTAATAACCTTTTTTAATTATTATTTATTAAGAGAGACTTTTGCATATGATCACTTTGATCTGTTCCTTAGGTTTTATCTGTACTAAACCTCTTGTGTTTGGAATTATATGTACTGCTATTCTGGCAACAGCTCTTTATCCTCTGGGACAGTTCTCAATCACTGCTGCTGTCATTACTTAACGACTAAAAAAAACAAGGTCATTCAGTGGCCATTGGCTCAGTCAATTCATTTAGGCACATCTCTAAATGACCCTTTCTTGCTAAGGTTCTAGAGAACAGCTTTAATCAGTTAACCTTTCTGAGTAGGGACATCTTATTGAAATGTCTACCATATTACAGAAACAGGGATACTACTGTCCATTATTAGGCCTGTGAACTAATTGTATTGCAGTGTGTCCTGGCTCAGGGAAGTTCCTCCTCTTAATCTGATGGGCATTGTTATTGTTGTTGTTGTCATGCTCAAGGGTAGGACTGATGTGGTGAGGTTTATTCACCTGTTTACTCTCTTCCTTTCTCTCGCCCACCCGCCTCCCCCATCCATCTATCTTTTCCTTTCTCCTTAGGCAACAATAGGAATCGATTTTTTGTCAAAAACGATGTATCTTGAAGACCGAACAGTAAGTTGCACTGTTTTTGTCTTACCTGTTGGGATTTTTTTTAATTATTTTTTTTACTTCTCTTCAATGTATGACAATCAAGAAATATGACTATAATAACATTGTTGAAAGAAAATGTTAATACATGTAAATTAACAATCAAATTAAATGTCTCTTTATAATTGATTAATATTAATCCGTAGTGTATAGATAACTGCCAACATAATATAACTGTTAATAGGGCGTTGGACCAACACAAGCTGCCAGGTCAGCTTCAGTGTGCCTTGGCATATATTCTACAAGTGTCTGGAACTCTATTGGAGGGATGCAACACCATTCTTCAAGGAGAAATTCTATCATTTGGTGTTTTGTTGATGGTGGCACACTGTGTCAAGCACTGCTCCAGAATCTCCCATAAGTGTATTTTGGCAGTTACCTGTATGTTGAATCATTAAGCCTCAAACCTGGAATAGCATGAGATCCCACATAAAGTTGTATTTGGAAAAGAGTAATTGAATGCTTTGCAGAGTACAGGTTGTCAATTCTTTTGACTTGTTAAATATAGAATAAAAAAAACGTTGATTTCCATGTGGTCAATGACATCAAAATAGTTTTACCTAAGAAAAGAAACAAAGTGGGATATTGTGTTTTTTCAGGAAACTCGCTCATTGTTGTCTATGTACTAAATCAAAGTTGAAAGGCTCTGTTTTCCTACATCTTTCTCTATAATTCTAAGACCCAAATCTGTGTGTGTTCGCTGGTCCTCTGGGGCTCATTGTACTTTTCGATGGGGGATGTGGGGGACCAACTTTTTGGGGTGTTCTGTGCCTCAGTTTCACCCTTCTTGTCAACTCTTTTTCCTCTGAGAGAAAGACCCTCCCCTACAGTTTGTCATCCCTTTTTTTTTTTTTTTTTTTTTTTTTTTTTTTGCATGTCTACCTGTTCCTTTTCTGTTCATTCACTGGGTCAGAACTGAACATTATGCACCTAAAACTGAATAACACACAGGTGCACACACACACGCCCAGGCATAAGAACTGAACATTATGCACCTAAAACTGAATAACACACATGTGCAGACACACACGCCCAGGCATAAGATTTGAACATTACGCACCTAAAACGGAATAACAAACATGCACACACATGCGCTTTGCATGCATTTCTTTGTTTGATCTCTCATTATTTGTTTTAATTTCAGCATTTTCTTTTGCTATGTTGACTTTCATTGTATCGTGTTTTTGTTTTGTTTCTGTGTTCACTTCCTTTTTTCCTTTTTTCCTTTCTTTTTTCTTCTCCTTTTTTTTGGTTTATTTTTTTCCATCCCCCCCATCCCACACAGATCAGGTTGCAGCTCTGGGACACTGCCGGTCAGGAGCGCTTCCGTAGCCTCATTCCCAGTTACATCCGCGACTCCGCTGCTGCCGTCGTAGTTTACGACATCACAAGTAGGTATCCCTCTCTCACTCACTCTCTGCCCTGGGGTCTCACCGCTGCCTCTTCCTCTCCCCCCCAACCCCCTTCCCGCTCTCTGTTCCTCCTCTGGTGTTACCTGATTGGCCAGGTGCGACTGCAGCTGTGGGACACAGCAGGACAGGAGCGGTTCAGGAGTCTGATTCCTAGCTACATACGTGACTCCACTGTGGCAGTGGTTGTCTATGACATCACAAGTGAGTGGGGCTCCTATTGATGTTAGTGCTCATGCTACTGAGAAGAAAACAAATCTGTCTCCTTGCCCCTGGATTTCATTCTACATCCTTGTCTTTCTCGCTGGTCCTTTTTGTATCTTTTTTGAATTTTTGCATTTCTTTACCTGTTGCTTATTTCGCCACCCCCCACAGACATACTTTGTTTTTCAGTGGGGTTGAAATGCAAGCATTGCATGTTATTTTGTAGTCTTCTATTTCCTTGTTTCAGAAATAATTATTTTGCATATTCTTTTTTTTTAACCCTCCTATTTTTCTTTTTTTTCTCCTGGATTTCTTTGTTACAAAAAAATATATATTGTTCTTATTCTTACTGCAACTGTGTTTCATCCTCACATAAAGGGTATATTACCTTTACTTTTTTTATTTTTTTATTTCATGCATCAATATTTTTACATGTCATTGTACAAATGCTAACAAGTAGTAGCTACTGAAATACTGATTTGTATGTTGTAACATTTGCATTGCCACAGAAGAGAAATCTATTGGGAAACGATCACAGTGGAAAGAGGAGATGGGTAGTGAAAAGCCAACACTTTACATTTCAGAGAACAGTACTCTCAGTTTGAGCTTTGAATTTGTTTCATAAAGTTCTTTGTTCATGAACAGAATAAGTGAGTGTGTGGGGGAGGTGCCAGTCAAGCTAAATTATTACAAAATGGTGAGAAAAGAAAGGGACATTTTAAATATAGATCTAACTCCTTTGTCCATCGAGAGTGTGCCAATGAAACACTCTGTACAAGATTGTATTTGCAGTCACTTAAAGGCAAGGAGCTGTCCTTACTTTGTGTGATCAAACTTTTTACTGTGATCGTGGTGAGATGTAACTTACACGTTTTCCCTTTCACCTCTTGTTATTTAAGATGGGGTTTATGGATGTTCACAGTAGATGCCCAGCTTCATGTGCTCTCTGGCCCAATAACTGATCCAGGATCAGCTTCTCATTGCCCCAGACAAAGACAACAGTAGGTACTGGGGCAGAATTGGTTGACAGTCAGATGCCACACATCATATGGATCTCACGCCAAGTGTTTACTTTGCAGTATCTGGATAGGTTTATAGCCTTCAATTTTACACTGACAGCTTCTATGCTTTGCCTGTTGTAGCTTTGGTTGGGGACATCTGGATTACCTTTCTACACGAGATATGTTCTCAACTGCATGGTGGTCAATTGGAAGAAGAAGAGAAGAAAAAAAACACTGTAGATCCATATATTAGTAACCACCTGCTTCTAACAGTGGCAGTAAAACCAACAAAAGGTTGACTAAGCTCCTGGTTATCAAACAAAGTCAACATTCAGATCATAATTTTTCATTGGCTGATTTTAGTGTTAAAATAAGGTCCAATAGGTGGTTTCAGAAACCATGATAAAAACAAACCAAATGGATAGTCAGTTGCCTCCATTTTAAATGTAGCTGTGAATTTGATAGTATGGTGATAGCGTTGGTACTTTTTACAATTGTAATTATGTGGACCAGTTGCAGTTGCTGATCACATAGGGCCATTGGAGAAAGTAGCTTTTCCAGACAACAAAATATGCACTTATGAAACAATATGTATGGTGGTGTTTTCTTTGGTTTTTGTTTAGAACCTGGGTCTGGCCAAAAAAAGGGCATTTTAATTGGGTTCTGTGTAAAAAATAATTATTCTAAATAGACTTTCATGAATGTTGTGCAGTATTGAATACCATGGATCAAAAAATGTGAAGTGAGATGTTAGGGTTGTAGGTTTATTGATGTTTAGACTGAATCAGTCCTTCACTTTTTGATTTACAGGTGCTCTTTTGTATGTTTTGATAGTTCTGTCATATTTGTAAGCAGTCAATTGTGAGTAGTACTTCCATATTTAATGTCCTTGGAGCTCCTAACTATCTGTCACTGTCATTCTACACTGCAGGGTTGTGTCCGGCCACCTCCATCTCCATGTTATCCTTTCCATGCCTGCTTCGTGCTGCTACAGAGTAACATGGGTGCAACATGAGTTGTAGTAATGTTACATGATGTCATTGCCTTTTATCCACACTTCATCCTCACTGGGGGTGAGGGGTGATTTGGGCGGTGCAGTGATTTTAACTCCTTGTGTTTTATCATGTGATTGTCCATCATGCAAATATTCTATTGTGTTAACTGTGCTGGTTGTTTCTCTCCAATTGTATTATCAGATGTCAACTCTTTTAGTGCGTATTCGTAAAATGTCTACATTTGAGGCATTTAGCAGACACTTTCATCCAGAGTGACTTCCAATAGCGACACATCTGGACGAGTCATTCAGTGACAACATGGGCAGCATGTGGATTTCAGACATTGGCCTGGAGTCTGGCAGTTTAGTTCAAAGTTCTTATTTAAGTTCTTATTTGCATTTTGCCCTCTATTTGACAGCAGTGTAACACACTGCCTTTAATATATTTCTCATTAAGGGTCTGATTCAGTCCACCCACAAACCATTTGTCAATTCAATAATGACCTTTCAGGAAATGTTATATTTTTGTTTACTTGAGATTGAAATTAAAAGGAAATATTGGAGTTAATAAAACAAGTATCTCATCAAAGTTGTGTTTGTTTTTAGTGTAGGATTTAAGGGATTATCAAAACACCAATTAATTGGCATTCTACTATTGAAAGGATGAATGGAAATAAAATATTTCTGATGTGTTTGTACATCCTAGCAGACAAGCTGATTTAGTGTGCGTTTGTATCCGCATGCTTGATTAGCTAGAGTTCTTCAGAAAAATAGCATTGCATCAGTGCTCTTTGTATATCTTTGCTAATCTGAAAGTCATTTTCAAGTTTTGGTCTTGTGAGAGTGACCAAGCAACTGAAATAGAAAATTGATGGGAATGGAATTTAATTGAGAATTCTTATTCAAATTGCATACATTTATTATTTGAAATTTGCAGAAAGAATTTAATGTAAGAAGTGTCTGCAAATGTAACTTGTTTTAATGTACCGTGCGTATTCTAATGTGATGGCCTTTACATGATTGATTAGATAAATGCTGGGTACATCCAGCCAAAAACTTCATGTAAAAATGTTTCCAGAGAAGAACACTGAATGCCCTTAATTTGTGTTCATTACTGTTAAGGGCAAATTAATAATAATTAAATAATTGAATCCGGCCCTATGCTTAAAGATCATTTATTACAACACATTGACCAAAGAACACATTGTACAGGATTGTCACTAATCTCTTCTCTCCAACTGATGCATACTAAGATTTTATAACTATAACTGTTTTAAAACGAAGGTTTTATTAAATAATTTATTTGGTACATACTGTTCAGTATATGACCTGATAAGTGTTGCAGAAGTAGTACGTGTTTACTCAAAGCCCAAGTAGGTTACAATACTAAGCATTTAGGTTTTCATATGTGCTCCCCCCTTTAACACTATTCTGTACTACAGGCAAGTATCAATCGAAGAGGGCGAGAGGAAAGCCAAAGAGCTGAATGTAATGTTTATTGAGACTAGTGCTAAAGCAGGATACAATGTTAAACAGGTGAGTCTGCAATGAAACCACATGCCCTGGATTCTGTTCACTGCTGCTGCCGCTGCCGCTGCTCACCTCTAAAAGGCAACTGTTATCGACATAATTCAGATGACGAAAGGGCTTATGAGAAACTGTGGCGCTACAGCCCATATTTTCATCATCAACGAGGCACATCATGTGATTACATTACATTTGCATTCTTTTCTTTATTTTAGATTTTTCGCTGTGTTTCTCCCACATTGGTGGCCAATTATGCCCTCATCTATGTCAACAATCCCTTTCCCTCATACTAAGACCGGCAGTGACAATGGCCGTTGTTGTTACAAACTGGACCTCCTCCTACGCGACCGAACTTCGCCCAGCCGTCAACTATTACACACATTCCAACACATAGTGAGAGGGGTGGACAGTCAGTCACCACCCCCGAACAGGACACCTGGCCAGGGCTGGGCTGGCACAGCCTGGGCTGAACCCAGGCTACAGTGGGCAGCCTGCACTTAGAACAAGTGCCTATTTCAATTGCACCATTTGGGACCTCTACATTTGTATTTTTAATAGTTTTCAATTGATTGTAATGCCTGGTAAAAGACAATACAAAAATATATATAAATCACAGACTTGGATGATTACAGATGCAGTACCTGGAGTTTGGAGCAAAAACTGCAGTCACAATAGGCCAAGGACCATATTGCATTGCTTAAAAATGGGTCCATTTGGTAATTAATTCTACTGCTCTCTTTCTTTACCATTAACTACAGTTCAATCCTTTTTTTTCTTTGATTGTTCAAACAGGCCAATGCAACACTGGGTCTTAAACACATTGTCTGTGAGAATCTGAATACTTGATCATTTAGAAGAACTAAATTTAGGGAGGAAACGGATTCTAGTTGTCGCACAGGGTATTATACATCTCGGCTCTAAAACTATGCCTTAGATAATGGCAGGAGCAGCAGCGGACAGATGACAAGGTGCATGTGTGTCCTTTCAGTGTTTTATGTTTACCTTTTGTTTTTGTTCTTTCTTTTTTCTATTGTTTTGCGTGCTTTTTGTGTATGTGTGTGTATGTATGTATGTATGTGTGTATGCGCGTGTGTGTGTGTGTGCCATCTGTCTTCCCTCCCATCACAGACAGATTACCACTGAGGAAGGAGAGCAGAGAGCAAAAGAGCTGAGTGTTCTGTTTATCGAAACGAGTGCAAAGACAGGCTACAATGTGAAACAGGTAGATCGCATGGCTGCTGCAGGCAGCGGTGTGGAAGTGAGGAGGCGGGGTTTCGCTTGGTCACCATGACAACAGCATTTACTTGTCTGATGGCTTCTTTCTCACACGCATGCGTGTGTGTGCGTGTGTGTGTGTGTGGGTACGGAAGGGTGTTCACAAGAGATCGCTTTTGTAGCAGAACTTTGGTCCACCTACTAATCACAAATTTTAAGTACAAACCCCCAACAGGCTTTCTTACTGCCCAGAGATGCCACATTCATGCTACCGAAATGCTGTTTTACAACTTTTTTTAATGATAGTGTGTGGTTCAAAGTTTTGATTTAATCCTGCTCTTGGTCTTAATTTGGATAGATCTTTTGTTGTTTATTTGTTAAGCTTATTTTAATATTTAAAATCTGCATGCCTTTTTTATTTTTAGGCCCAGATTCAATATAACTGCAAAGCATATGTACAAAGCATATGTTGAATGACAAATGTGCCTCTTTGTTTTACTGAATTTAAGCAAGACACGTGTACCAAGTAGAAGTAACACTTGCTTAAATCTGTTATTCAGTGTTTGAGGCAAAATACTTTACAGTTAGATTCCATCTGGCTGATTGGTTTCTGGTCACTAGGTTTATGATGAATACTTTGGTTTGTTGATGTTTTAGTGAAATCACTGCCCAAATAAATATTATCTGAGGCATGCTGTCATCTCCTGTGTGTGTGTGTGTGTGTGTGTACGTATGTACGTGTATGTTTGGGTATTAGTACTGTACTATGCATACTGTTTGCCGTGTTATGAACTGCTCATTAAATACATGTCCATCAAATAACATTTTAATCATTTTCAAAATATTCAATTTTTTGTGCTGAGAGGTCATTTAAATGATGATAGTATTGTAAAACATATCTTGTATATTACAATTAGTCTTATCTCTCAACAAAGGGAAACTCCATGTTCAAAAGGTTATTTAATTGAATAAAAGGGATTTATCTTGTGAGGAACAAATGTGTCTTGATTCCTAGCCAAGCTGGTTCAAGACTAATCGACTAGTTTTTCTAAACCATAATTAACATTGCATTTACCTGGACCTGGGCTAGGTGGTTTTCTACCCAGAGTGTTCTTGGTGTTACAGAGGAGTGGCACTTCAATCTAAAATATGTGAAGTCCTAAAATAGCCCTGTCCCTCTCCTCTATAAGAGTAGGGGTCTGATGGATTTGATAGACAGGTCTGAGTGTTGAGGGCTTCCTCCCCCTGCAGCTTTTCCGACGGGTTGCAGCCGCTCTGCCCGGGATGGAAAGCACACAAGACAAGACCAGGGAAGACAGTATCCTTTCACCATGCCTCGGAACCCTGCGTTACCAGGGGGCCACCGAAGGACTTGAAACCTTGAGCTTATGTATGGCCTTATCGAGATATGCTTGAGCTCTTACTCACTTACACCAGTGCTGATTGAAACCAGAATAGAGTTGAGAGCAAACCCACCCAAACCATCAACGATGAGGTGCAGAAAGTCACATGGCTGTCTGGGTTTGGTCATACTAGTGATACACAACTGATAAGTTATGTGAATAGCACATTCATATTTGGCCACATGATAAAGTTTTGTGTTGTGGCCATTTATGGAAGTGCAATTCTGAGTTAAGTTCTAGCTCTTGCATCATCCCAGGCCATTTATGCTTTGACAAAGTTGACTCACCTTACAGTATTTAATCCTATTCTGTAAACTTGTCATAGTTCTCAGAGTTGTATTTACAGGCCTTTCCTTTTGTCTTTCTGTCAGTCCTTAACCACTCCATCTCAGTGATTGACATAAAATTGGAGAAGCCCCCGGAACAGCCAGTCAGCGAAGGAGGCTGCTCATGTTAATACTGGGGTTAATGCTCCTTCTCTCTCACCCTCACTCCTCTTCTTCTTTCTTTGTCTCCCATCTTCCATTCAGCTCTAATGCTTCCCTTCTACCCCCATCGGCGGCAGTGTCAATATGAGATTGTTACTGTTTCAGCCAGAATGAAAAGAACACTAGCATTTCTTGTATCCATTGTCATCGTTTCGCTGACTCACTGACAAGACCTTAAAGATTTACAAGCACAATGTGGATGTGAACATCTTTTTTTGTTTATCTTATTTTTGATAACCTTCCACGTTCAGTTTGGTTACACTGTTCCAACAGATTTGAAATTCATTGTTTTGTTAAGCATTTGTAAAATATTGCCCAGCACAAGGAATTAATGGGACACATAATGTCTCTGAACAAACTATCCCAAACCTTTCCAAACTGTTAAGTGTTGGAATGCTTTTAAAGTTTTTTTCTATTGACATTATTTGATATTCTGAATGAACTTTGGTAGGCTGGGGTGGTAAGAAGAGGTGTGCTGGTACTGAGCAGTGCTTACATGGAGATGGTGAATGATGAATTTAAACAGAAGTCTTTTATCTTACAATTTATTCAATTGACTGATCAAATCAAATGATCAAATGAAAACCTGTTATGGCAGCAGTAGTCCATCTCTAATACTACTCAAAATGAAGGTTGTTGGGAAAGGAGTTTATGCAGTGTGGGAGTCATTTCAGAACCTCCATTTTCATAAAAAATACATTGATCACAATCCATTATTTTCCTGATCAGGATCTAGTGGAAGAATCTATCGCCTTGGCTGCCATTTTCGATTGTATCTTATGTAAACTATTTCATCTTTTTTAAGAAATACATTTGAGTAGATTATTCAGTACATGGGTATGAATACTGTAGTTAATGAGAAAAAGATGTAAATTTAGGGAAGTGTCATTCAGTAAATTACTAGACCTATGAAAAATATATGCAGACATACTTTTTTAAAGCATTGATTCATATAGGGCTTCCACTGGTTTGGTTTTTGTTCGCTTTGTAAAGTTTGATTTAACATTGTAATATCGGCTCTAGCAAGGTCTTTTGTTAACAAGAAATATTTAACATGTTCATTTGATCAAGCATTTTATGTTATTTATTTCTACTGGATCATTTTTTATCATTGTTGTAATTATTCTAAAACCGCAAATATATTTGTCTCTTAATAATAATAATTTTGCATCAGTTCAACTAGCATATCCTTGCATACAAAAACATACTACAAAATCTGCACCATTGCCCTTCAATGGCAGATTTAAACCAATAAGTGATACAGTGTGCAATGTTATCCTGGAGAAGTCTATTTGTTTTAGTTACTGTACCTCTAGGTTGTTTTTATTTTAATCATTTTAAATGAAACGTAAAATGTTACTACTCTGTGCTACCATGCACACAGGCTCATGTTTCGCACTGCAAGACTCCATTGTGGCACAGCTGTCTGTCAGCCATTATAAAGATCTGTATTTAGAAGCTATGGAAAAGGCTTTTTCTTGTTTTTTTCTTTTTGGTTAAATAAAGAGTAATTAAAATCCTGTTTGAGTGCTTGATTGGGTGACCAGTTTCCTTGCAGTTGTGATTTTTTTCTGTTGCTGTAGGCTACAGTCAATCCTGAATTAAGGAAGGACAATGTATTTGCCCACCTTAAACATTTTCCAATGAAAGCTGTTGTCTGTTCCCAGTACAGATTATCATACGAAGTTTGTTCAAGTATAAAATCAAAATCAAAATATGAGTTAATTAAATTGCAGAAATTCTTTCCCATTCTATGTGATACTACAGATCGAGATGGTGGGTAAAATGTATGGTGTAAACGTATGCTTTTTGTAGCCTACATTAAATAATGAACTTCCTTGTGCTTCAACAGAAACTTAAAGGCCAGTTTAGCGTAAAAGGTCACCTCCCGAAGAGACTAGAAAAAAGGTGGAGTCTTTACCCATTAACATACATTTCTTTAAAATATAACCATTAAAAAAAAATTGTCGCCTTGTCTGCTCTCGCAGCTGATCTAAACTGGGCTTTGAGTTTTTAGAGTTTTTCAAAATGGGCAGTTGGGCACCATTCTAAAGTCACTTTGCTCTGTCTTAAAAGCATTGCCTTTAAATAAAAATATCAGTCCTCAACAAAAATAAAATGTATGTTTCACTAAGACGACCTGTCTCAGTGGATATGAGGTCATGTCAGCTGTAGGATTGCACTGTAATTGTGTTATGTCGAGGTTACCTGTTTAATCAGTTGTTTTTCCTCTATGCACTTTGGGCTGCAAAACGTTGTATGAAAGGTGCTGTATAAATAGTTATTAGTGTAAACACTTCCATTCATATTAATTTTGCACTATGTTGGTTATGCTATCCAATGAAAACAAGGAAACCACCCACAGGAAGATACATTAATTATTGTACCAGTATAATTGTGTTTACATAAGATTGTTTGTCATTGTCATCATTCATGAGTAGCCTAATTGCCATGACGTCTCCCAGCCGTTTGACGTGTTACTACGCCAAAAAATTAAAAAATGAATAGTTCTCGTGTACGTAATTTCTTATTAAGAGCGTAATTCTGTCGTTTTGCAACGTCCAGGCTTGATTTCTGTTAGTTTTGTACTTAAACGTTCTTCCATTAAAAGGGTTCGGTGCTGGACAAGGCAGTCCTGGCGTCTTTTGTGCATTCTGCTGCACTGGACCCCTGCCTCCGCAGCAGCTATTTAAAATATGATGACGATGTGAGTTCGATCGAAGTTCAGTCCGCACTGCGCGCCAGGGCGGTATTCATACACCATCTGTTAAGTTTGCTGAGTAAATAGGCTACGCCCACTATTGTTGGCCCACGCTGCTCCCTGATAAACGCATGTATCATCGTCACTACGCAGATTGTCTTCTGTCCACCCATGGCGTATGCAACGAAGTTGCTCTGTCACAAGCTTTTCTGTCTATATTATTTTCATGGCGTTTCACTGTGGTGACGAGCCGTTAGCCCTGGGATAGTCGCGGTCACCGGGGGATGTCAATGAGTCAGGAATACCTCACGGAGCCGTTGGTGGTGATGTAGATGTAAAGACACCAGAGACATGGGAAAAACAACTTTGGTGCATTTATCATACATACAGTACCATGGATGGGTAGAGTGGAGTTTGTATGCGACTGTCTTACAAGCCGCAGTGTGAAGCTAGTCGCAATAAGAATCCGACCTCCGGTTGAGATTCCGGACCGTGTTCCAAAATAAAAGCATAGATGCGCCAGCCTGGCGATTGGCTGTCCGGCCCAGGGGGAGGGAGACCCGGCACTAGCTGGCAAAATAAATAAGCGAGTTCCGTCTCGGAGGAAGCGGTTCATTGCCGGCTTCTGGGTAATGACTTGAACATGCGAGCGGTGGGGAGTGAAGAAATGTAGGTGCGAATTTAAGAAATAGAGGGTATAATCGAATTAGCCACCAAACTGGGAGAAAAAAGCGCATTTTATAGACCGGGGGTATTCAAATCCAGGCCTCGAGATCCGCGAATACTCCGTTCGAATAATTAGTTTACCTCCTTGGTCCAGGAAGCAAGCTAATTAGTGAAATCAGGTGGTGTAGTGAGTGGTTGGAGCAAATACCTGCAGACACTGCGGACCTCGAGGCCTGGATTCGACTATTATACATGGAATAAAAAATAACAATGATAATGATAATAATAAGGTTATAATTATACATACATAGGCCTACAACTGTAGTATCAAGTATAGCAAGTCATAACGTTATTATTGCCTGTAGAACTGAAAAAACAACAAGTTTTATTGGGGCTAGCTTCACGCTACTCTTCCCGGCAGCTCCGTCAAGTTAACCACAAGTAGACCGGTCGATTTATTCCAATATCAACTTCCGGTAAAATTCTACCAAAGTAATAGATAGGTGGAAAGTGTGCCCATCTTTCAAACTCAAGAATGATCAATTTCACGATTTTATAAGGTTTAGTAGTTTAGAGCACAAACCTGGACATAAGTCACAATTGTTCCTCATTGTTTAATAGCAGTAGCACATTATTATTACGAATTATTTAATATGACATGGCTATATTGCAGTATGTTACTTTTAAATATGACTTATTTAGCTTCATGGCATAATAATACCATTGTATGATCCAATATTTTCCAATAATTGTTAAAGCACTTCAATTTGGTTATAAAATGCTGAAACGTCTGTTTGTTTCCTACATTTGGTCATCAATGACCAAAGGAATACATGCAAAAAATGACTTAATTCATGTATGTATATAGGAATTTATAGGCCTAATTAAACGGTATTGATTTATCAAAGGCAACTTGTGCATTTATGATTACTTGGATCACAGGAAAAAACCATCAACAATCCATGCAACATAAATTTGATAGAAGCCTTCTTGTTATACTAGAAAGTTTAAGCTGTCAGTTATACCCCCTTTCATGGAGACACTATTTATAGCTTTTCCAGTACAGCCCATCACAGATATATGTAATACTTACATATCATTTATTTATTCTTTATCTATATTTTCTAATAATTTGTACAGTAGTTTTTCTGTATCATGCCCTCTAGCTCCGACCGCAAGAATTGCACTTCATCCAGCATATCATGGAGAAGCTTATCGTCACAGTCACAGTCGCAGAATGCCCTGGCAATGGCTCTCTGGAATCTTACAAAGATTCAAATAAAAATAACAGCGTTGAGGCGAACCTGTGTCATAGTTGGCATACCAGGTGTGCTTGTGGCATAATCCAAATGGTAGTCTATTTTTAGCACACTATCCATCTAGTTGTACATTAAGTAGATATGAGATAAAGTTGCTGCTGCAGAAAGCTTTCTAACTTGGAATGGAATTCGCCAACCATTGACCATAACTCTGACACAAACAGAGTCGGTTTCCTCCCCTCCTTTGAATATGAAACATGTGTAGACTCCTTTTTAATTCAGATTTAATTACTTCAAAATAGCAGTCCTTTTTCATTTGGTGTTTCCATTATTCTAATATACTACCCCATGTATATGTAATGTACATATAATTCGGTATGTACAATGTACATTTGTCAAGGTGACATAGAAATATGAATTAAATAATTTCACCTTTGGTTTATTTGATGCCAGTTTCACTGTAAAATAAATGAAAGACCTCCCTTATCTAACCTAAAACCTATTATCTATGTGTAGGTGTTTAATAGAGATCTTGGCCTGTTTAGATGTATTACTGTAAAAAAAAAACAGACAAACTACTAAATTAATATTGTATGCCATTTAAGAGAATGTTTGAATACTTGAATACTTTGGATGGATGTGTGGATTTGAGACCGTCATAGCCATAGTTAGGGCAAGTAGTTTACCCTAATAGTTTTACTCCACCATAAAATGAGGAAGTGGAAAACCAGCCATGCCAGCTCCCCAGTAATTTTCAAATGAAAATAATTTTCACTGTATATATTTGGGGCCAATATAGGTTTCCAGTGTGATTTTTGTGGGCTTATAGATTGGAGATATTTTTTGGTAAGCAGCAAAAACAGAAGAAATAATATTTGTAGTCTGTTGTAGGCTATATGTCTATTTGTATACATGGACCAGACATAGTTCTATAACAGTGGATCAGATTTTTTTCAACTCTTCCCTGAAAGCTGATCTCCTGGATAGGAAAGCTATTGTTTTACCACCTACAGTTATCTGCCAAAATAAAGGAAACACCAACATAAAGTGTCTCAATTGGGCTACCATGAGCCACAAGAACAGCTTCAATGTGCCTTGGCAGAGATGTGTGATGTGTGCCTGGAACTCTATTGGAAGGATGCAATACCATTCTTCCATGAGAGTCCATAATTTGGTGTTTTGTTGATGGTGGTGGAAAACACCATCTCAGGCACCACTCCAGAACCTTCCATAATTGTTTAATTCTGGTGAGATCTGATGACTGACACAGCCATGGCATATGCTTTACATCGTTGTCATGCTCATCAAACCGTTCAGTGACCACTCGTGCCCTCTGCATGGGGGCATTGTCATCCTGGATCAGACCACCCCCATCAGGATATAAATGCTTCACCTGAGGATGAAGGTGATCACTCAGAATGGTTTTGTATTTATTGACAATTACCGACATGACTTGTGCAAGCAAATATTAGTGTCGGAGTAGAAGAATCTGCAAAATGTAGGTGCTCTGTCGCCCTCTAGTGTTTCCCCCCTCATCTCTATTTGATGATTACCACAAAACATAGGCAATCAATCCACCAGGTATCACCACATAACAGACCTAACCATCTGAGCCAATTGGCTCCATCTACTCAATTAATATATTGCAAAAAAGTTTCACAGGTTCCCTGTTTCTATTGTTTATTATTATTTTAGCATAGCATTGAACAGTCCTCTTGATGACTGATGACTTGATAGTATATGAAAAAGGTGCTGAAGATGAGTTCTGTATATATACTCTTACTCATAGAGCTGTCATATATGCACTATTCTGTGTGTTGCTTTGGATAAGCATGCTAAATACATACATGTAAATGTACTAACATGCCAATTAAATAAATGTACAAGGGGTGAATATATTGTATGTAGGTGCACAAATAACAAACTTTCTAGTCTATCAGGATTTTTATTGTAACCCTTCTTAAATTCCCGTGTCTAGCTCTAGACCATAACAGCATTGCATTCAAGATAAAAATTATTTGCTACATTTCAGAAAAAAAATATGATTTTTTTCTCACAGAATGCCACATTGTAGTTATATTCTACTTATACTGGAATCCCTGCAAGTATGGGATACCTGCTTACAATGCCTTTGCAATCATAAGTACTTAATAGTTTTTTTTAACTCTTTTGATTGAAGATGAATTATGTGTTTTTTATGGAATTATAAAATATTTTCTAGTTATCCATATTCAGCCATACTTTGTGTCTCAAAACTCTTAAATTATGATTAAACAAATACAAATCAATAGCATGAAATGTGTTCAAATATCTTGTAAATGAAAAACACATAAAATTAATTCTGACAGGAAACACCTGCTGAGGCAACATATAGTTGGGCAGTGAATGCTATGCACAGGGAGTGAATGCTATGCACAGGAAGTAAAAGCTATACACAGGTAGTGCATTTCTGGTTGCATATATTATCAGTCATTAACAATGATTTACATTCCTCTGCTTTATCTAAATAGTATTTACATACAGTCAAGTCCAAAATTATGTACACCCTTGATAAAGATGAGCAAAAAAGGCTGTATGAAATAAACAACATGTAATGAGCTATATTGTATGCTCAAAAATGTGATCATTATATTCTTTTAAACTAGTACAATTGCTCAGAGAAAAAAGTTATATACATTGTTTTCCGTAAAAATATACAGTATGTCACAATTATTTTACACCCTGTTTTCAGTACTTTGTGCAGCCTCCCCTCACAAGGATGACTGAGTCATCTTCTATAGTGTTTTATGAGGTGAACATAGTGGGGGTCTGCACTTGAGAACAAGAGCTCCAGCACCAATTGGTGCAAACTAACCCCATAACATAAAAGATCTACCACCATATTTCACTGTAGGTATGGGTTCTTTCACCATGAACTTCCTTCTTCCGATACTGGTATGCATGGCCAAAAATCTAAATTTTGGTCTCATCTGACCATAGCACCAAGTTCCAATTGAAGTTCCAATGCCAAACTCAGATTGGAACCAAGTGTTATGTTCAGATGAGACTAAAATGTACCTTTAAATCTTAAGGAAGACAAGGATCCCAAGCATACCTGAAAATCAACCAAGAAATGGTTAACTGACCACAAAATTACTGTTTTTCAATGGCCATTTCAGACTCCAGACTTGAACCCAATCGAAAATGTGTGGCTTGAATTGAAGAGGGCGGTCCACAAGCACAGACTGAAGGATCTGAAGGATTTACAAAAATTCTGTAAGGAGGAATGGTCAAAGATCCCCCCCTTATATGTTATATGTAATATATTGTAATATGTAACACCAATCTTATAGAAGACGACTCAATGTGTTTATCCCTGCGAGAGGAGAGAGCAAAGGTATGAAAACGGGTGTGAATAACTATACAAAAAAATGTTTTCTCTGAACAATTGTCTAATTATAAAATATTATAATTTAATATTTTTTAGCATAAAATATAGCTAATTACCTGAATGACTATGTTTATTTTATGTAGCCTTCTTCTTCTTTTCTTATGCAGCCATCTTCGTCTTTATCCTTTATTCTTTATTACCCTGGAGTTGACTGTATGTGCAATTTGGCGCAGATTTTACCCACCCACAAAGATTAATGACAGGTCCAGTGCCAGTATAGGTTGAGATATGGGTAAGGAGTTAAAGCTTTCAACCAAAGAGCACAATACAACACCACTGTAACCCTAAGCAGCCAATGCTTGATCTTTTAGCACTAGGGGAGCTTGCTTTTGTTCAAGTCATTTTTCCTAAAACAATCAAATAAAGCTCAATACAAAAATAGAATATGATTTCAGCAGGGCCTACAGTAGCAGTTATACAGGACCTGGGTGTTTCTCAGCACTGTGTTCCACACTGTACTTGCAGCTGGTTGGAAGATAATGGCCAAAAACATCAGCTGGCTTTGGTGAGGCCTTCTCAGCAGAAAAAGAAGGGCATCCACAAAAGTGACCGCAGTGCCGCTCCTGTGGCCATGCCTGCCAGAAGACCTAGGGCCACCTGCTGCCCTATCCCATCACATGGATCCCGATGGATCAGGATATGGTGGGTACCTGCATCCAGAGGGAAAGAAAGAGAGAGAGAATTAAACACTGCATCTGTCATCACCGACGATCATCAGCTGTTTCATTTCAGAGGGATCAGGTGCTGGTGTTACCTCCTCCATGGCCGTAGTAACCTGGGCTGATGTAGACTGCATTATGGCTGTTCATGGGCACAAACTGATAACTGTCATCATATGGATCATATGTGTACACCTGAGTGACAGAGGAGACAATTAAAATGATGAAATCATTGTGTCAAGCAGGTATTTCATCTGAATAAATTGATGTTATTGGTGTCATTTCTAAACACTATGAGCTCTAGTTTCGTTGTCAAAGCGCAAACAGTAGCGCTAATCCTGGACAGAGGCACATTAAGGCGTGTCTTAGTTTATTCCTGTAGTTTCTTGACAAGAGAAATTTAGCACACGTGGTGCACTTTTAAAAAGAGGTTGGTTTAAGAGGACTAAATTACCTGTTGGTGTGGTGTGGATTTGGTTCAGTATGGCCAATGAAATCATCAGCCTTTTCCCCTTTAATACCATTGCCATAGCCAACCGGCTATTTTGTCATGATTGATGATGATCAAGCGCCATGGATTGCTAAGAGCAAGTTATACAAAACTAAACTAACTAGGGTGACCAGGTGTCCCACATTTTCGCCTCCATATTGTGATTATTACAGCATTTTAAGGTACAAACCTTTACAGATATAAAATGAATATGCCCACAGCTCAACAATAGCATCAGCACCCCCACTCAACAATATAGTGAGAAAAAAATCGCTTCCATATTTTTCTATTCCACCTTTCCTATCCATCAATGCCCACATTGCATTTTGACTGTTTGAATCTGGTCACCTTAAAACTAATGTGCACGTGTGATAACGTGTATCAGGTTATTTTTTCAGTAAGTAAACTAATATAGCCTACTCTAGTTGTCCGAGATGAGGAAGTGTAATGTGTGTATTTTCATCTACGCCTCCGATATTAAAACATGTTTATTTTACGTTTAATTGATGTGATGCTCAGCTCAAACGGTCCCTCCTCTCCCATGCGCTGTCTCTACAGCCTCCTCAATCGCTCATGGTATTGATGTGTGATATGCCGTTCAATTATGTAGGCTACTCCATTTTATTGTAGTGAACTTTTAATATTTAACACAATAAATCCAGTATGCATACATACATATATATATATATATATTTTTTTTTTAAACACATCGTATAGGCTGGACAAACAGAACATCCGGAAAACAGTTTTTTGTGGTGCACATAGAAATGCAATCCCTGGTCACCAACCGCCACCTACCTATCAGAATATGGTACCAATTGCCAAAACCACATGCACATTGCACTCACAAAAATACACATAAACACACACCACTTGAACATGACAGAAAAAAACTTACTGGGTTTCTTTTTGCTTCCATAATTGTCAGTTCCCATGCCCTGTAAACAAGAATGTCAGAATTCTATGTCTAGAAGGCTATGACAGAATAAGCCAGCAAAGTAGTGAAAAAAGCAGAAAAATAAAGAATGACTTGACTCACAATGCCTCATCTTCACTATTTGCGCACATGACTACAGTGGATCCATCTCTTAGATAAAGCATCAACAGACTCTCCCTGGGACGGCCCTCTGGAGGACTTACACCTGCAAACAGATCATACACACGACATACACAGAGCATACACTGCCTTACATCTCCAGTCTCCACCCACACACAGCACATATAGTACATTACATTACATTGCATCTCCAGCTACACACGGCCATTACACTGCATTACACTTTCAGTCTCCACACACCACACACCTTTATTCCCATCTGCCTTATTTTAGTATTTTTAAAATCTGATTTACCCCTTTTTCTCCCAATTTGGTGGCCAATTGTACCCTTTATTGATTCAATTTCCCTCCCCCACAAGCCCGCCACCTACAACTACGGGACCATGACAATGGTGATGAACTGACTCCTTTGAGATGGAACTCGCCTAGCCGTCGCCTGTGATTCTGATTCACAGGGACACAGAGAACCTTTCTGTGCATGCAGCGAGCTTATGCTGGCTTTCTTCCCCCTGGGGCGGACAGCCAATTGCCGCCCCCGAACGGGACTCTTGGCCAGAGCTGGACTGGTGCAACCGGGGCTCGAACATCGGCCACAGTGGGTAACCTGCACTCCGGGCACTAACTGCACTAAATTCTAGTCATCAACAGATGTTTGAGTAATATATTATGGTAAATGCATATGTATTTGCATGCCCTTGTGTAATCAATAAGACTCTGAAGTAAACAATGCCCCTAATGTATCCAGTAAGCTATCTCACTGCTAGAGGACAAATACTTATGCATTGTGTGTGTATGTGCATATATATATTTGTACATATACAATTATGGTAGAGCTTTTGCCTCCCTGGAGAAAATGCTGACACATTATAATGAATTATAGTACACAGCTCACATTGCATTCAAATTATAGCACTCCAAAGTGCTATGCAATAAACACACACCAGAAACATGCTGTGAACACCAACATCCTCCAAAACTTGCTCTTTTCATGCTTTTCATTTGCTCTGAGACTTTATTTATTATTATTATATATTCATTTTTTCCTGGTTTTCTCCCACAAGAAAGAAATAGCCCTCCCACAAAAGGTTTTTACAAATAATTTGGTTTTAATTTAATTTCACAATATATATATATAAAAGCATTTGAGCGTAAAATAAAAAATACCCAAATCCTCATTACATTGAAATGGTTACTGTTTTTGTGCTTATATGTTACAAAAAGGTTACAGCACTTCTACTTAATTCAACCCAGTTTCTACCAAGCTAAATGAGGAGACAGACGAGGCTGTTTATGTTTTTAGGGGATATCATCACCCTCATTTTCAGTACTGTAGCAGACAGATGTACTAAACCTGTGGAATGTTTTCTAATGAAATTAATTCACAATTTGAATGAAAATGGTCTATCTGCTCTTTACTTGATAATCCATTTTTTATGGATTATCATCATATTTGTATATTTTGCCATAAGAAACCAGGGTAAAAATCACAGTGTTGTTCACCTCCCATTTAAGAAGCAAAATCAAATAATGGCAGAACAGAAGTGTCAAAACAGAGAACCATGATCAATTGTGATTACAAATGAATACAGCACAAAATTAAATCCTGCTAATGCACAGTTTTTTAGTATAGAGACACACCCCATAGACTGGCATCAAATCCTGACCTTGCCAGCGCTAACTGTGGCCATAGTACCACCCAGGGAGGGAGGGTTTTAGTCAGCTGTCTTTGCCTAGGTTGTCTTAGCCTCATTGTGCAAATGTGACTCGTCTCGTTGGTTAGTTCCATGCAGTCTGACTGCGCTAGTATGAAGTGCAATGCAGTGATTGCACTGATCAGCTAGAGGAATATAGAGGAAAAAAGAAGAGGCAGCTGGCAGTGGTGCTTATCTGCACTCTCTTGAATTGAGGGACAGTGATGTGACAAATATGAGATTAAGATAGCATTCAAAATTAGGAGAAAAATATGTATTTAGTAATATATTAATTTTAATGTGTAAACAATAAAAGCCCTCGCATTGAGGTTACCTTTTAACATTTACAGCTTCCATGAACAGTTTCACTATTTTGCTAACACATCCAACCCAAAAGTTGAATGAAGTTTTATTGATGAATGATGTAAGCCACTGCTGTAGAGAGACACAACTTAAAGCCAGCTTACCTGTGCACTCCAGCCCAGACTTGACAGTGATGCATTTGCTCTTGAGGCTCACCCTGGTTTCATAGTCCCGGCGGCTTTCGCTTTTGTAGCAGACGAGGTTCCCGTCAATCCAGAGGTCACACCAGTTCAGCTTCCAGCGTTTGAAGATGGAGCCTGGGGTCAAATTTAATATTGTATAAAAGTCATTATTAAGACCAATGTTTTTATTTTTTAATTTGTACACTTTTTAATTTAACATTTAGCAAATAAGTAATAGGTATATACACCATAAAAGTAATGGGGATTTAAACATAGGGGCACTGGCAATGCCAAGGTTGTGGGTTCGATCCCACAGGACTACATGTCCGTCGTTCGGATGGGACAGTAAAAACCGAGGTCCTGACTCTCTGTGGTCATAAAAGATCCCATGGTGCTTTTTGAAAGACTAGGGTGTTAACCCGGCCTCCTGGCCAAATTCCCAACCAAAAAATCCAATATATATACATGGAATTAATTAATTTCCTCCCTCCTCGCCTCTCCACTGTGTGTCTGAGTGAGTTTGTACTGGTGCAAAATGGCTGCCGTCGCGTTCACTCAGGTGGGTGCTGCACATTGGTGGTGGTTGAGGTGAGTTTCCCCTGTCATTGTCCTTGTAAAGTGCTTTGGGTACCTTGAAAGGCACTATATAAATCAAATGTTCAATTAAATTAAATTCAATAAAGACAACATAAACCTATGGGTAACATTTTCAAAATGTATGTATCTATTGCTTTTAATACCTTCAATATCTGCCTACAATATAGTTCCTTTATTTATTTATTTTTAAATTTCCCTTTATTCCTTTTCCATTTCAGTTCCTTCTTCTTCCCTTCCCTCTATTTCTCCCTTCTATTTTCCATCCATTATCCATCCATTATCTAAGCCGCTTATTCCTGGTCAGGGTCGCGGGGGGGGCTGGAGCCTATCCCAGCATGCGTTCCGGGCGAGAGGCAGGAATACACCCTGGACAGGTCGCCAATCCATCACAGGGCACACACACCATTCACTCACACACTCATACCTATGGGAAATTTAGACTCTCCAATTAGCCTAACGTGCATGTCTTTGGACTGTGGGAAGAAACCGGAGTACCCGGAGGAAACCCACGTGGACACGGGGAGAACATGCAAACTCCGCACAGAAAGGCCCCCGGCCTGGATTAGAACCCGAGACCTTCTTGCTGTGAGGCGACAGCGCTATCCACTGCACCACCGTGCCGCCCCTTCTATTTTCTTGAACAAAAAAACTAAACAGAACAGGTACAGGAAAACAAACAAACAAACAAACAAAAAAGACAAAAAAAACTTTAAAAGGCAGAAGTGTATGTCCCTAGATGGATTGCAGTTCTATCAAGGTCAGATTGTAGGTCTATATTTTTTATATCATCCATCTCTATTTGGTATTACCAAAATATATTTGCTGATAACTCAACATCCTCTTTGCAAAACCTACAGGTTTCTGATTGTTCAATGCCCCATACGTTTAAGAAAGAAATTTCTGGTTGAATAATTTTCCAGATTGGCTCCAAATTTTGAAAAATATAGCAACCTGTTTGTAAATTTATATTGAAATTGATTATTGTAGCTGCATCAATTGTAGTCTTATAAATGAACATAAAGACCCGATGCCAAGGGATTGGCTTGTCCATATCACCTTCCAAGTTTTTCATGAATTTGTAAGGAATGGATATTAGGTTTTTGGATTCCATATAAAAGGTTTGCATTTCTTTGTTGATATTTTGTCTTTTAATCCAGTTGAAGTTTTTGATATAGGGGCGAAAAACAAGTTCTTGGCCTATGCCGTTATTGATATTTTTTTCCAAGGAGAATATTTCTGTAAAGTATTTGATTTCCTCTACTAATATATCTGTTGGCAATGTAAGTGTTTAATTGTTATTGTTAATATTTGGTAGTATTTCTATGTATAGTTAGGTTTCAAACATATTTCTTGCATTCCATCCATTTAGTTTTTTTCTTGGTACAGTTGTTCTAGTTATTTTTGCTTTTCATCCAATATATCCCAGTGTTTAATTGATTCATAGTTGGATCTGTCAATATGTTTGCCCAAGTATGTTCATTTCATCCTCCTAGTTTTTCATTCAATTCAATTTCCCATGCTTAAGCCTGAAATATGGCTTTGTTGTATTATAAATTAAATCACGTTTACATCAAATGTGTATTCATGCCGTCAGGGATTGTTAAGATCTTCCTGAATGTGTGACATGACCTGCATGAAAATTACTTTATTTCTTAATCCAGTTAAGAGATAAACAGAGGCACTGTTCCATTTTGATATTAATCATCAATATCTTAGTATGGAGGTAAAGGGCTCTTTCTCTCTCTTGTGGTTGCAGGTTCATTCTGATTGGCTGGCATCCTTGGTGAGTCATTGTCTATCCAGTGTTACTTACTGAGACTGCCGGATAAAGAGATTAGAAAATGACATCAGAGGATTTGATTTTCATAACTTCAATAACATCACTTTCCAGAAGCATATTTGCCATCTTCTTTTCAATTAGCATATGATAAGGATTGTTCTGGAAACTGTCCTGGCTAATGTGCAATACCCAACTTTGTCATTTGAAATGTATTTTAAGATGAGTGATAGAACCTGTAAAAACAAAACTTAAAATGTGATAATCACTCACACTGTTTTTTTAAATCTAGCAGTTGTGGTGATCTGGCTGTATTCAGTGTCCTATATTTCAGAAGCACTATCTAACTGAGTTACTCACATTTGTTTCTTCAGTCTGAAGATGATGATGTTTGTTTGTACAGTAACCAGCCATCCATTTTTCCCCATATTTATTGTGTGTGACACTTGAATAGTTTTATTTTTGACTTGTGCTTATTTTTCTACATATGAAACTGGGTCTGAATGAATGAAAGAATTTCATCTCACTGATTTCTAGTCTTTCTTCAGGCTGAGAGTGAATAATAAAACGGTCAAAGAAAGTGACCCACACCCACTTATTTGAAGGTAAAATTCTAATGTTCACTGTTCAAAAGGCTATTCATTTTGTGTGAAAAAAATCGAATCTCTAGATCTATTAAATCTACAATTTGTTATTAGCGATCGAGTGTTTTGATCTAATCTGGGCCTCGGTCCTATGTAGAAAGCTGTGGGAGATACGTAATCTTTAAATCTTGTCTGGTATCTACCCCAGACCATGGTGAGAATAGCTATAAATACTCACTTTGTCTCCAGAGCCAGCCGGATTTCATCAGAGCCATCGTGGTGGTCAGGACTGCACTGTGCTCCCACTTCTGAGGAAACAGCTAAAGAGCTCCCAGGAAGTGTGTCAGGAATGTCTTGTTTTCTAGGCCACTAGTTACGATCTGCCCAAGATTCCACTTGGCTCAGTGGGGAGGGACTTGGCGCTCTTTGTCTTGGATTGGCCTACCCTGAGGCAATATCCTTTAATCTGAGAGAGAGAGTGTTGAGTTGTTGGGTAATTCTGGATTAGAGGCTTGCACTGGCTAGGCGAGCAGCACCCCCCACTCATCTGTTCCTCCTCCTTCCTTGAGGAACACTGCAGACACCTCTCCTGCCCTCTTCTTCCTCGATGGAATACAACACAGACCTCCAGTTCTTATCCATCACACACTTAGTTCTCTGGTTACATTTACATTTTTAGACAGCTGTTACATTTATCATTAAAGAGCAGCATTGAAAAAGTGGTGAGTCAAGCAGTGTGAATTAGTGGTCTAGGTAGCAATGTGCAGTTGTGATCTGGGTAACAGCTGATTTACCACCATGAGTCCACTGTTGCCAAATTGCTCAGCTGTTGCCTTTTTAAACACTGCTGCTCTTAAGTCAGCAGACATGTACTGGATTGGATTGCATTTGATTTAAATCACCTCATGATCTTAGAGTGATTTAAAGTGCACCACCTCCATGTGTGGCACTTTTTGACACTAAATAACTTGCAAGGCATGAAAAGCAATTATCATTCAAGATGTTTTGTCATTGGCAAGTGACATTTTAATCTGAGATCTCAATATGTATATAAAATCCTTAAAAAAGTACTTTTAAGTGTTTTGTTTTTACAGCATTTGGACATAAGGAATAGTAAGTAACATCATCTCAAATAAAATATGGTACATTTTTAAAAATGGCAAATATAACATTGACTGACCAGGGTTAATGCTCCCAGAGAAGCCGACTGTCAACAAATGGCAGCCAGTCACATGATCACGAAGCTAAATCCTGGATTACCTCATCTTTTTTACTGCTTATCCCACACTGGTTTATATTGTCTTCTGGATTTCTGATAGATGTTCCAGAATCAATACAGCTCATATTCCAGCAGTATGTGTTAGATGGGTATGAGAATAAATCAGCTCTACACACATACCAATTGAGTGCTAACCACATTAATTGTATTGATTTATTAAGTGACATTACCTATTTGCATTGGAGCATATACATATTTTAGATTAATGTAGAATTGCATTATTGTATATGTGCTGTAATAATATTTATGAATTCATTATGTAATAGTGTCACTTTATTGATATGAGATTATGGTGAGTGAATGCAAGCTATTTTGGAACGTTGGATTGCTATGTCTTATTTGACCTTCCTTCTAAGGACTTATTTTGTTTCCCCAGTACACATGTAAAACCACAAGAGGGCACCCTACTGTCCTTGTATGCAGACCGTTCCCTTTTAGCAGTACCAGTATGTACATACTGTATAACTATTACCATTGAAAAAAGAAATGTCAGTTTAACTACTGGGTTTAACTACTACAATTTATCTACTCACAAACAACAGAAAGACATTTTGTAACTTCATTATAAAAAGAAACATTCAGGCATTTAGTTATGTGCTATGTATGTACAGATGTAAAATGACAGAATACATTAACTTTTGAAATGGGCAATATTGGTTCATTCACTATCTACAAGCATATAATTGCTAAAGATAAATAGACAATAAAATGAAAATCAGCTTTTGATTGTGTGTGTGTGTATGTGTATGTGTGTGTGCACTTTACTTATTTCTGCTGCATCACTTCAGAGATGTCAGTTTTGAAACATTCCTTTAATTGTTCACCCAATTTAGCAATCTTTCAATAATTCAGTTAATTATGCCATCACAGGTACACCGACAACAATCTACAAGGAAAATCCAGAAAATAAATAAAAAATACACAAATTCACACAATGAAATAGAAAAATGTTGTATTCGTTTGGAACACTATCAGTAGGATTGCTCATCCAATAAAAGTCGAACTGGGAAGTTAATTGATAACAGTTAATTGATAACAATTAATAAACGTTAATTGGAACATTATTGAAGACAGAACTGGGTTCTAATGGAGGGAATAAACACCTGCATAACAAACAGACAAACACAAAATCAATACTGAGACATATAAGAGATATACAAGAATGGCAATGAGGTGTAGTTACATTCACCCTGTTAATTATAGCCCAGCTATGTATTATTCGAATTAAGATGATTATGCCTAATCAAGTATATAATAAAACCCCCACAAAAGATACAGCTCTACATTCCCATAACCTGAGAAAACTGATAAGAAAATTGGCCATTTTAATCATGGAATACTCAAGAGTATTCAAAATACAGTAATACTATAAGTGTAGCCACTTCTCTAAAATGATCCAATGCGCTGTGTGTCCGCTGAGAAATAAAATTCAACTAGTGCAAAACGATTGGATTGTGGGCGGTCTGTACGGTTCCCTGTTTGCCTGTCGCGTCAGAAACAGAATGTCCTCCCTCTGAGTTAGCCCCTCTCCGTCGTCCGTATCCCCATCCCCCACTCTGTGTATGTCGATGTTGCAAACGTCGTTGCAAGCCTGAAATCGCAGGAGCAAAGCAAACCAGAGGAAGAAACCGCCAGCGTTACCACAGAGAATAACCGAATACGTTAGACGCAGGAGAAATTAAGAAGAGAAGGTTTGGAGTGAATTGGGAAGAATCACAAATAATTCCAACTGGATTAGCTACATTGGTAAGGCCAAATTCGTTACGTATTCGTTTTTGTGCCATCATTCCTGTTACAAGCCCTTTTATTTCAACTGTCCAGTCCCAAAATGGAATGGACATGGTGCAAGCAGGGAAATATTACAAATGGTGAACCTATGTATATGTTGACGGTCAGGAAAGTGAGGAGAAAGGGTAGACATACTAAAAAGGCTATATCAACATGGTTATAATGCACTCCATAACATTATCAAAGCTAGAAGATATGGCGCACTGACCGAAACACGGGATGCAAATTGTAAAACGTGGCCGGGCTGTGAACACGATTGCGGTGGAGTAGTCTATTGCCTACTACTTATGCCCGGCTATACATGTTTTTTTCCTCATTCTGCAGCCTTGTAAGGAGATGGCTTCTCAAAATGGTGTCGGTAGTTTGTTCTGTGACCATTTTAAAAGCAATTCGATCGCAATGGCTAGCTAGCTATTTAAAAAAGATAGTCCACGCGACGAATCGCATGGAGAGTAAAAAAAAACCCTGTCATTTTATGTAAACAATCATTACGAATTGTCTATTGTGAAGTCTAGCTGCAGAACAAGGGAATTGGCTAGCTATGTTTTGTCGATTAGCTAAAGCTGTTTAGGGTCGCTCTTTCAGTGTTGGCATGCTAGCTGATTAAAGGTGGGTTGTAGCGGGTTAACCACATTTTTCAAATAAAATGTGTCTTTTGACGATTGTATAGTTTGAAGACGCGAGCAGGTAGGGTTATGCAGCTAAACTAGATGATGATAATGACCTATCAAGCTAGGGTGGAAATGGACGTAGCTAGTTTTTGAGGCACAGCTTAGCTAGTTGACTAGATTAGTAGCAAGCCGGAATGATTTTGTTGTTCATGATAATTAGCCAGCTACCTGCAACTTGAGAGCTCTATATGCACGAACCATATATGGTTTATAATATTGAACTACATTCAAGTGGACCTGTATTTGTTTTAACATTGCATAACGTTAGATTATTGTAGTTAATAGTTAACTACACTAGCGAATCAAACTATTCAATTCTGATATTAATGTATAATTGACCCAACAGTCAAACAATGTAACTGGGTAGCTAAGATGTACTATTAAAAAGAGACATTGCATTTAAGATTGTTTAGTTGTTCAGTTTATCGAACGTTTGATCATACGACACAGGAAAAAAAAAAAAAAGTTATTTGTCATAAATTACACCATGAAGCATTTATAAATACCCACGTAGCTAGCTATTTTTCAATCAGCTTTTGGAGAGGGTGGTATTAAAGTAACAATGAATTAACTAGTCAAAGCTTGCAGCCACGTGCCCCTTATATTGCAGTTTATTTCGCGTTTCCCATAAGAATGTCTGGTTAAGCTATAAAACTGTCAGTAATATGCGAATAACATATCTTTACCTCTTTATCGAATGATTGATGATTAGCGGAGTGATTATTCAAATAAGTGATTAATTTGAAGAATGAAAACGGGTCAGCATTAATGTGGCTTACAGTTTGAGCTTACTTGTAAGGTCAGAAATCATATGATTATACTAAATATACCTGCTCCGGTCACTGTCAACGCAGTCTGAAACAATGAACATAAAGTAATTCGTGACTAGCAAAATTATTTACCGATTTGAAATTATTCTCTTAACCAATTTTCTCTCTCAGGTCAGTGGTTATAGCAAAATGTTTATGTGATTGGTTACCTTTTACATTTAAAAATTCCATTCGTACTACATGCTGTATCCTAACGTACTGATAGGTTAAGTTAGGCTACTTGCGAGGGGGAAAGGGTTTCTTTTTCGGTCAAGGCTACAGCACATCGACTTTAAAAAAGCCATGGATCAAACAACTGAAATACCCATAGTGTAAGAGACTGGAGTATCGTTAGTATTATATTGCTATTTTTGTTTCATACCAATTTATAGCATGCATTTTCTGGGAAATCTTGTCTCATTTTTGAGAGTTCCTTAATGTCCAAGCTTCTTTGTCAAGCATATATTTAGATAGAACTGTGTTTGACTGTCAAATGTATCCTGAGTGTACTAGCCCAATTTCGGGACTTGAATGAATCAGATCAGTTATGACAATAATGCTTTCATTTTCTGTAATGTACTGTGGCAAATGATTGCTTTTGAAAGAGGTTGATTTATTGGTAGACTGCCAGACCAAATCAGTGGAGTCCTAAATTATGAAAGTGTGGACACCTGGTCATTGAAACTAAAGGATTTGTGGAAAAATAAGAGTTAAGACAAAGCAAATGGTAATGAGCCAAACCTGCATTTTGTTAAAATTTGTTCCAGCACAAAATGATGGAACCTGAACATGTTTTCAACAATGTTAATTAATCAAGAGAGTGGTTGGAATGAAAACCATCATACATGGAAGTACTTCAGGGCCAAGGTTGAGAACCACTTTACTAGCCTATAGCCTATAAGTTAGTCGTTCACATCATGAGCATGTGCATGAACAGGCTCATACCAGATGTTTTGATAATTTCTCAACTGATTTTTAAAATATATATTTTTTAAATCTTTAACAGTATTGATGTAATATTTTTTGTTTGTTGATTTTGTTTGGAATAATTGAATTGTAGACGTGTCGGACCAATTTGTTTTAGTTAATATTACATTATTATGCTTCTAAGACTTGAATGTGACGTGAATTATGGGAGCAGTATTTTCCAGCAGGAAACAACACTCCCAGCTTGCTAGTTAATGTTAGCGAGCTGTCAGTAGCTAATTGCTCGCTAGCTAGCTTAGCTATAACTATATAGTTGGTCAGTATATAGTATTGGTATTATATAATATATTTATTATATTGAACAATTTCTGGGAGATGTTTAGTTCTACCTCCTAACCTTCCATGGTGAGGATCCTGTTCTTAAGAGGCACAATCTACCTACTTTGTCGTCATGCTACGCTGCATATATGAGCCACTACCAAAGAGAATTCTACCTCTCTTGAAGTGGGGGAGGAACTGGGACACGGTTGGCAATGATGTGTTGCCTCTGCACGCTTGTGAATGATCCGTGAGGTTCTAAAACCTGCTGCCTTGCATCGGTCAAGGAGAGCACAATGCGAAACTGATTCATTTTTCATAATTTTAGTGGGGCAAAGCAAAATATTACTGGGGCTCCCGCCCCAGTAAATGGGGTCTAACGACGCCCCTGTGGGTAAGCCTCCTAAAGCATAATATGCAGGGTTTTAATTTCTTGCCTGCTTAGTTATAATGGACATATAGACTGCGAAACATTCAGATGTATCTTGTGTGGTCTCCTGGCCATGGTCCATCTCGCTCACCATTTTGCCCACAACATGCTGAAAAGCATGTTTTTTGGCCGCCTTTCAAAAATGCAGGCCCATATGCAGCACACATCTCAGAGTTTTATAATTCCATTACGCATAATCCTTAGTGGTAGTAATGTACTGGAATTGCAAAGAAATAAGCGTTGTCGCGTACGCTTTGCTGGCTACGCCCATCCACCAAAATGTTCACCATTGACCAAAATAAGTGTTTTCCTGTGATTATTTTGTGATCCTCTATCCAAAAGTTAAATGTGCAGGCCCTTTATAATTCTTGTAGATGTGTCACCTATAATGGACTACTGGAATTGCGAACTAATAGTACATAATTTGTTTCTGTTGTGTTGCTGTTTTGTTTGAACTGTTGTGTACTCTGCAATGACAATAAAAAAGAAACTTTGTTATTGGTAAATGAAGCTTAAAAAAGTGCAGGATTGCCACTGGTACACAATAAGTGCAGGGGCTTAGAGTACACATAGGGCTACAATAAGTGTGGTGCCCACACCCTCTGATGTTCACATTTTTGCATTTTACATAATTTTTGGACATTCTGCTTGATCTGACACTTTTATAAGCTAAAAACTTTACAAAGAGGTTCAACATATTATCCCCTTCACAAAATGTGTCAGGTTACATCTTGAATTTGGTGAAGGCATGTTATTTCCGGGTTTTTTAATTCTCCTGATCTGATGCACGCATATCCTTCAAACTTAGGTTCAAAATGTTACTTCCAAGGGATACGTCATGTCAAACTTGGCAAACACATTTTAAGTGTGATGTTCTTATGAATTGTCAAGTCACAGGTGCTTTTTTGGAAGTTTATATCACTGAACGGTGCTTGGAAGCCTCCGAGGTTGTCCGCAGCCTCTAGATATGTTTGTGCTGTGTGCCACAAATGAATTCCAGACTGCTCTAAAAGAAACAACACATGCCAACAGATTTTTGGCTGTGTACAATGCAATGACCATGTATGGTTGTAATGTGAAAAATGGATGTGAATGGGCGGATGGCTGGCATGAGAAATTGAAGGTGGAATTTTGTTATTATAATTTTAAAAAAATAAGGGATTCATGGGGCCTCCCGGGTGGTCTAGTGGTTACAATGTTCGATGCTGGTCACTGTGACCGGGGTTCGATTCCACCGGCCGTGCCACAGTCTGCTCTGGCCGGGAGTGCCAACAGGTGCGGCAATTGGCGGTCTGCCCCAGGGAGAGGGGAGGGAAGCCGACAAAGTTTGCTGCGTATAGGAGTGGCTCTGGAGTACCGGAGTTACGGTCGACAGCTTGGCGAGTGCCATCTTGGAAGAGACGATACTTCACCTTTGTGTACTTTCGCCACAATATGAGGGGGGATTGGCATGAAAAGTAGAGGGTGTAATTGGCTACTAAATTGGATTAAAAATTGAATAAAATCAGAAACAAATTCTTAAAAATAAAAAAGTAAAAAATAGGGGATTCATCAAGTAAATGGGGGAAATTTAAGTGGCCTTCAAATTGAAAATCTGGTCAATTAAATTCATTCGGATACATATTTCTGCTAGTAATATAACATGTATTCTGATACACATTTCTTCCAGTCTTCCTCCTTCCCCTACTCAATGACACCAACACCTCTTACTCCAACCACCCCTACTCAAAGACACCAGAAGCAAATATATCTTACTCCCTTGATTGAGTGGAGGCATGGGGGAAAATCTGTGAAAACATCTTTAAATAGGTGATTTTTGGGTCAATAATAGGGGAATAAATAAAGTAGTGCCTGGCAACACTGCTTCCCAGTCCTGGGTCAATTATGTCAACAACTGAACAGTAGATGGCGCTGTGGAGACACCAGTATAAGCAAACGTTGAATCCGCATGAGAATAGTTTATCAGTGCATTTGGTTGTTAGCAGTGGTTGTTATATATAGTTTGTTTTTTTGTATATTTTTAGTGTTAAAGGCACGGTGTGATTTTAAATGTATGGTTATTATGGGCATCCACAGTTGCATGTAATTTTCAGAATTGTCCCTTGATTTTGTTTTGAGTTCTGGTTTTGATTTTTGAGTGGCTTATGTGTTAACTGAATAGCAGTTTTCTTATATTTGATTTTGCAATGAGGCATGCAGAGAAATTAAGGTATATAGAGTAAAACTATTCTGATCAGTGTTGGCAGAACCTATGGCATGACTGCCTTTGGCACTTTCCAAATTTTGGTCTTCATCATGCTACCATTTATAAATGTTAAATATTAGAGATATTAGGCTTTCAATGATGATAGTGTGAACGACTGCTTGTTTTACTCTAGAAGACATTGATGATTTGTTATTTCTGATCCTGAGTTTTTTAATGATTTATTTAATATCTATGATTTTATAATAGATGATTTTTGTTTGATTTACATGTACTAAATATGCATATCAGAGATATGATTAAAGTGACATTTGAAATATCTAGTTTACCATTAAAAAGTGACCAGGTTTTAATATTTCCTTTGTTGCCTCTTGATTTGGAAAAAACAAAACAACACTATTTGTCATAAATATCCAGATCGATGCACCCCTACTATGAATATATCTAACAATGATAGACCCCATGTTGTGTGGTGTGGTAAGCCTATCTGTTTGTTATAATTGGTTGTTCTAATTGGGCTGAGCCTGACACGTGGAAGTGGGCATGGAATTTAAATCTGTAAATGTCCAATCTGAAAAGCTATCGGGTCAGAAGCTGTGTGGTGGATTCTAGGATAAGTTCTCAATTTATACAAGGTTTGCTTGTTCCTGAAGTTGTACATGATCTTGTCCATCCTTCTCACGAACCCCCTGAAATGTTTTATGGCAGTTTCAAACTGTTCATTCACAGACATGGGTTTAGTGCAAGTACAGCTCATAGCCAGTATACAGTGGTTTTGCAAAGTAGGCCCCTTCACTTTTTCCACGCTTTGTTGTGTTATAGACTTCATTTAAAATAGATAGAATTTTTTTTTTTTTGCCTTCAATCTACACACAATACCCCATAATTACAAAGAGAAAACACGTTTTTAGAAATTGTTGCAAATTTATTTTAAAAAACTGAAATGTGTAATTTATATAAGTATTCAGGCCCTTTGCTATGACACTCCAAATTAAGCTCAGATGCATCCTGTTCCCTTTGATCATCATTGAGATGTCTCTAGAACTTAGTCCACCTGTGACAAATTAAATTAATTGGACATGATTTAGGAAGGCACACACCTGTCTATATAAGGTCCTGCTGTTCACAGTGCATGTCAGAGCAAAAACCAAGCCATGAAGTCCAAGGAACTCTCCATAGACCTCCAAGATATAATTGTGTCCAGGCATAGATCTGAGGAAGGGTATAAAAACATTGCTAAAGTTTTGAAAGTTTCCAGGAGCATAATTGGCTCCATCATTGTAAAATGGATGAAGTTTGGAACCTCCTTCGAGCTGGCTGACTGGGCAAACTCTGTAAATGGGCAAGAAGGGCCTTGGTCAGGGAGGTGACCAAGAACCCAATGGCCACTCTTAAGAGAGCTTCAGAGTTCCTCTGCAGCATTGGGAGAACCTTGTAGAAGGACAACCATCTCTGCAGCACTCCATCAATCAGACCTTTATGGTGCAGGTGCAGGAGGTACTAGGGACACACACCCAATAATATAATTATACAATATAAATGAAATGTAGACCCAGCATTTAGGGCCAATTTATGTCTGTAAACACTAAGGCGAAATATAGACCACTCGTGCAAGGTGATGCTTCTGTTTGCTTGAATTTCTCCAGCAATGCCCCCGTGACGCACTGCGTTTGCTTGTGCTGTAGGTGACCCCATCCACTTCAGGTTTAATGAGTGTGTTTTGCTGCACTGCATCTACGCACGGCTGACGTGATGTGTGTGGTGTACATTGGCCTTTAGTAATGGGATATTAGGACATTTGTAGTCAAACTCTTGACAACTTGCCACAAGGCGAGTGCCAGTGCACTGATGTACTGTGAGAGTAGGAAATCTGGCATGGTTTAAGGCATGGCCCTGGGGGTTTCATTAAATGGGAGAACACATTGTTCATGCTTTATTTATTTACTTTTTCTTGTGCTATCCTAACAAGAATGACTAGCTCATCAAAGAGAATACTCCCTGAATCAAAAATGTAAGGACCTCTTAAAGTTACCCCACATTATTGAAAGAGCAGTAAAGATTTTCCCACCACTATTGCAGTACTGGTGGTTTTGGTGATGAAGCTATTTTGTCACACTCCATAACATATTTAATTGCATTTACTTGGATGTTTGCTAAGCAGTGTTGCATCAATTGCTATGTGTGTAGTCACATTAATGAAGATGCTTTGCAATGAGTTGTCAGTTAACATATGGGTTGTCAGGTCTGAATCATCATAACCTTGATTTCCTGTTTAGTCAAATGATGTGAATATTGTTTAGCCAAATAGGGGTATTATGTGAAGAAAAGATGACGTAAAAATAAACTATTTTCTCCAGACTGTTCTGTCTCCAGAGCTGTCTTCTGACCTTCTGAATACTTAACCTTGTTAGTTGTAGGCTAAAAGTGATAGACTGCCACGTAATCATCAGACTGTACACAATGCCACAGAAATGGGGGTTAAGACCCTATGACTTTCTATGGTCAGGAAATGTATGTGTTTACTAAATAAAAAACAGCAATGCTTAATGTGGGATTCTGCCTGGGCTGTTGTAAGAAAGTTGTGTATAAAGAAATTAAGATTTTCTTCTTCGAATGTAAATACTGATCCTAATGTGGGTGCTTCTAGACGTCAAGACGTCAAACAGCATTCTGCCTTTCCTCTCCAGTCGCTTTGAAGTCTCTTGAAGAATATGTCTGCTGAGCCTCAGGGTCAGTGTGCTGTTATGTCAGTCTCTTGGTTATTGGGATCGAACAGGTGCTAAGTTTGTAGGCCTGTCTTCCACCTTATGGTTTCCACTCTCGCTTTTCACTGCCTAAGCTTTAACCTCTCCGTCTGTCTCTGTGTCTCTCTGTCTCTCTCTCTCTCTCAATATCTGTGCTTCAGATGATAAAATAACTTGCAAAATAGAAAGCTATCAAAGTTTTGGTAAGGCTTTATTTAGGCTTAATAATAGGCTAATACTTCACAGTAATTAATCTTTTTATTTTTTTACTATTTTTTTAGTAATGTAAGTACTAACAGACCTCCATCGTGATCTGTCTGTCTTCATTGACCTAAAGCCTAGAACACACATTACCATTTGAATCCCAATTTAGCTCTTTATTCGGCATTATAAATTTGCTATGATTTTGTCACATTAGGAATGTGCATGCTAAAATTGTATATCGCTGTAACGGGTAAAGTGATAGGTAATAGGAAAAAAGGGACATTCCAGCCTCACTGGCCAGAACAGCATGTGTGGAGAAGTGAGTGAAAAAACTATAGCCGTTTGCAATTCATCTAGCCAGATACATTTTCCCACCACAAGTTGGCCAAAGATAATCAAACTAGTTAGCTTACTACTGATGTCCTCTAGCAGATGTTTTGAGAATGGGCCAACCAAGTCCTATCTTCCTACCACAGTGAAAGTGTACCTACTAGTGTCATAATGATCAAAATAAGTTCAGTCGGGAAAAATGTAATAAAGCTCTTACTAGGGATGTTAATGATTAATTGTTGATCCATTAATTGCCGTTAAGAATTTGGTTGATCAAGCATATCAAATTAACGATTATGTATCACAGCACAGCGGCGTTATCCAATAGCACAACCTCTAGTGAGTGTAATATTGCTTTGAAACAACAGTTAAAACCTTGTTGATTTTATAAAATATATCTAGCAATGTTTCACAAAAGAAACAATTTACAACGACAAAACATTTTTGTTATATTTTGTATAGCCTAAGGTTACCTCAGCCGACAATAGCATTGTCTCTTAAATTTGTTAGCATGCAAACTTTTTTGGTGAAGTCTTTTTTTTTTCTGGCACAACAGTATTTATGCATCCTCGGGACATCGGTTCCGTTGGAATGGGTGTTCACAGCAGCTGGTCTTATTGTGAACAGGCTGTGCACACGGCTCACCCCCGAACACGTGGATATGCATATTCTTAAATAAAAACCAGTAACAAGTTAGGAGGTAGGCTTTAAGAAAAAAAAATTCAAGTTGCCAAGCCTCTGCTTTCGGACAGCCCTTTTCATTTCAAATGGAATATTGTTTTCATTGTTAGGCCTACTGAATGGTGTTTCATTACCTTCAATAATTCTTATTGTTGTATGCTGTTAAAATAGGCCCGTGTCTCAAACGTTTGAATAAAGCTTTGAAGTGAGGAAAAATTGCTGTGGTTTTTTAAGTTTAAAAAAGATTAATCGATTAATTGTTTGTTAACGTGGGTGACAATCAATCAAGGAAATTCCTTAAAATTTGCATCCCTAGCTCTTATCAACATATGACTCGTCGTCTTTATTTTAGTCTTTTTTCATGGGACATGATGATGTCATCAAAATTGACCATTATGTTCTGGGCCAGCGGATACAGCATTGGGGTCAGTAACTTTGAAAAGCCATTTACCTCTATGTCAAGCTCTGACTAGTACTACGCAGATTGGTGGATCTTTGTATTATGTGGATTGGCTGACATAGACACAGTGAATGGACTGAGCCAATCAGATGATAAAGATAAATGCTTCTGTGTGTTTCTTTATCCAAATGAAACAAGCCCATGTTCCTGTACCTATTTCAACAAGATGTGTGTGGCAAGAAGGCACACATTTCACAGAAGTCAAAGATTTTATGAAACTTTGACTTGACAAACGTTGGAACCTAAATTGAAATGGAAAGAAAGCACAACTGGAGAGCCAGAGTTAGCCATGTTGTGCACTTTAAAATCATTTAGGATGCTAGCAAGAAAATGGCAAGCACACACTCCCTGATTTTAAATTTGGTATGGTGCGTCACCTCTGATTCTGATGGTTACAATATACCCAGATTGCATTGTGCATCAGGTTTACTTGCTGTTCACTCACATGTGATTTCCAAGAATTGCAGCGAACTCATGTCGGCTTCCATCCCTGGGGTGGACAGTCAATTGCCGCCCCCTAGTGGCACTCCTGGCCGACTCTGGCGCAGCCAGTGGAATCAAACCCCGGTCACTTTGGAAGCATCAAACGTTGTAACCGCTAGACCATCCGAGAGGCCAGTGATTGTGAATTTTACTGGAGCATCTCTCTGACATCTCCGTAAGGTTTTGGACAGGAGCTGTGCAGTTTGTTCAAATTTTATTCTCAGGCTCAAATTTTATTTAGGCAGGTTATACTTGGATGTTGCTATCAATCAAATGAAAACATGACCAAAAGTAACTAGGGATGCTAATTTTAAGAAATGTCCTTGATTGATTGTCACCCACGTTAACAAACAATTAATTAATCTTACTTTTTTTTTGTAGCGTATGACAGAGAATACAAAATGTTTTCTTCCTCAATTAAAGTTTTATTCAGAATTTTGAGATGCGGACCTATTTTAACAGTAAGAATAAGAATTATGAAGGAAATACCATTCAGTAGGCCTAACAACAACAATATTCCTTTTGAAATGAAAAGGGCTGTCCGACAGCGGAGGCTTGGCAACTTGGATAAAAAAACAGCCTACCTCCCGACTGTCCCCTTACTGGTTTTTATTTACGAATATAAGCATATCCACATGTTCAGGGGTGAGCCGTGTGCGCAGCCTGTTTACAGTAAGACCAGTCACTGAGTACATTTACATTTTTACATTTTAAGCATTTAGCAGACGCTCTTATCCAGAGCGACTTACAAGATGTGCATTAATACATGGTAGGAACAATCATAGTTAGCGCACGAGATCAGTGCAGTAATACAGCAATAGACATCATTGCAAGCATCTGCGTTCCATACCTGTAACACTGGGAAGGAAAAGGTTAGTATTTAATTAGATGGAGTAAGGAGGGGTATATAGTGTTGAACAAGTAAACAGTGGTGATGACAATTTAGCTAGATGGACAGAGTTCAGTGGTAGTGGAGTCTGAAAAGGTGGGTTTTCAGTCTCTTGCGGAAGATCGCAAGTGATTCCGCGGTCCTGACTGATTGCGGAAGGTCGTTCCACCAGCGAGGGATCAGGACAGAGAAGAGGCGAGACCGAGAGGCAGCCAGGCACCCGGAGGGATGGGGCAGTCAGTTTGCCAGAGGAGGCGGAGCGGAGGGGTCTGGCAGGGGTGTAGGGAGTGATGAGTGACTGGAGGTATGGGGGAGCAGTACCTCTGGCCGCTTGAAAAGCAAGCACCAGTGATTTGTATCTGATGCGTGCTGCGATGCGGAGCCAGTGCAGAGAGGAGAGTAGAGGGGTGACCTTTGGCTGGTTGAACACCAGACGAGCAGTAGCGTTCTGGACTAGCTGCAGTGGCTTGATGGCACAGGCCAGTAGGCCTGCCAGCAAGGAATTGCAGTAGTCCAGACGTGAGATCACCAGGGCCTGGACCAGGAGTTGAGTGGCCTCTTGGGTGAGGAACGGTCGGATCCTCCGGATGTTGTGGAGGGAGAATCGGCAGGTCCGAGTGATTGCTGCAATATGGCTCGAGAAGCACAGCTGGTTGTCCAGGGTTATTCCAAGACTCCTGGCAGACTGGGATGGAGACACTATGGAGCCTTCCACGGTGATTGACGCATCAATCATCGGGGAGCCCTTCGCTGGGAGGAAGAGCAGCTCTGTCTTCCCCAGGTTCAGCTTCAGAGTACACCCGTTCGGACGGAATCGATGTCCTGGGGATGCATAAATACTGTCGTGGCAAAAAAAAAAAAAAAAAAAATCAGAGAAATGCAGATGTTAGGCGTGCTTAGTGAATTCAAGAGACCATGCTATTGGTCAGCTGAGGAAACGTTAGGCTATTCAAAATATAACAAAAAGGTTTCTTTTGTGAATATTGCTAGATATATTTGATAAAATCAACAAGGTTTTAACTGTTTCAAAGCAATATTATTACACTCACTATAGTTTGTGCTATTGGATAACTGCTGTGCCGTGATACATAATCCTTCATTTGATATATTTGATAGATCAAATTCTTAATGGCGATGAATCGATCATCGATTAATTATTAACATCCCTAAAAGTAACATAAATCTCAGAAGTGATCAATTCGGCTGTGTTCATGTGCATCTCCTCAGCCTGGTTTTACAGTTGGAGCAGCCCATACATAAGCGGGGCAGACCACTGGAGCATACTTAGTCTTGATCTGAAGTACATGCATCTCTCCCTCTGGCCCACAGTCAGACTCTAGTCCCCATGGCCCTGTGCCCATAGTCCAGGCATTACTCCACCCATGATGTGGTCATTATTCTCATTATTCCTGATGAACGAAGTGCTGGAGTGGCAGTTTGCTGGGATTGCTGGGTCCAGAGATCTGGCAGGTCTGAAAGGAAAAGAACATCATACCCCCCCCATTGCTGCATCCCTGTTGCAATCATGGAGGGGATATGTTACTGTATTTTCACATGACACCTTTTCGATGAGTGCATAAAATGGAGCAAAGTGATATCGGGTTAGGTAGCCATAGATCTCCTTCTCCATTGCCTTTTATGTAGGATAGAACCAACCAACTTAGAACCAACCTCTGTCTTTTCAAGGGTTTGTCCTCTCACCAGAGTCCTTTAAAGTACTTTTACTATTCTTCTGGATGTGATGGGCATGTGTGTTATAATAATTACAACTTCCATGCAGCAGTAGAAAAGAGAATAAATAATCTGTATTAAGAATAGCTACAGCCTTTGTCTTTCCTCTTTCTTATTGAGAACCTCTATAGCCTCGTGTGATAGGATATGCTCTGATAATTTCTGTGTGGGAAGGAGGAGCTGACACTTCCTGTTTAAAGGTGAGAAAATAAGGGACGGAGCAATCAAATGAGCAAGAAAGATGTACCAAGCATACCCTGCACCCTGATTGAATTTATCAAGAGTGGGTTTGTGCAGCTTTTTAGAGGACAAGAAGATCAGACCCCTAATTCATCTGGTGTAGTGGTCAGAGAATGGGCCTTAACAAGACATGAACTGGTAATGAGAACAATGACTAACAGTGTAACAAGATGAGGAGTCTTTGAAGAGCATATTATACCTTTAAAAAAAATAATATATATTTTTTAAAAATTCCCCCCAATTTGGAAGCTAATTATGCCCTCTATTTATTTCGATTAACCCGCCCCCAAAAACTCACCACCCGTCTCTACAGGGCAAGCTAATCTGCGAGGCCGGTGATGATCCGCCTCCAAGACAGAATTCGCTGACCCCCTTTCTGGAGACACCCTTACGTGCTTCACAGCGAGTTCGTGCCAACCACCCTCCCTCAGGAGCAGACAGCCAAATGCCGCCCCTGATTGGGGCTAACAGCCAGGGCCTGGCAGAGACTGGTTTCGAACCGCGTCCCTGACAGGCAGCTCACACTCGTACAGATCTTTTACCTTTGATCATTTCATATCAGGGTAAAGCATCAATGAAATCACACTCGCAAAACAATTTAAAAAGTTTTAGAACTTAGGGAATAATATACAACAAAAGAAACAAATGTTTCACAGCTACTTCGATCACCAAAAAAACAAGTATCAGGTCACTTGAGACCACATACTGCTCATTATTGCTATGCAAATGAGAAGGTTAACGGTTCCTCACTTGAGATTGTGTTCCTAATGTTGTGATTACTCACTGCAGGATAATGGATAATTTTATGATTGGTACTTAGCCTGTAAATGTAAAACATGAATGGCTTGGAAGCTACTGTATTTGTTCTCACTGGCCACATTCCAGTGTACCTGGCCCCTACTATGTTGGCTTTGAGCTGATAAAAGTGTCTGCTAGTGATTTACACTGTTTGCGTCCCAACCTGGGCTAAGGTATACCTGGAGAGGTAATGTAAACTTGCCAAAAAATCCAGCCATGTCGAGCTATAGCTGCAGACCAGTCCACACAGAATTACAGTACCAGTCAAAGGTTTGCACACACCTTCCATCTGGACTACGGCTAAGCGGGCACTCCTTCATTCTTGAGCAAGATAACAACTCGAAACACACCTTGAAGTTGTGCCAGAACTATCTGGTGAAGGAGGAACATGAAGGACAACTCAAACTAATGACCTGGCCTGCCCAGTGTCCAGAACTCAATCCCATAGAATTTGTATGGGAATAACTGGACAGAAGAGTCAAAGCAAAGCAACACACAAGTGTCTCTGGGAGTTGCTGCAGGAGAGCTTGGAAGACATGTCGGGTGATTTCCTGCTGAAACGTAATAACTAAATGGCCTGTGTTTGTGAGGCTGTTATCATGGCGAATGGCGGCTATTTTGAGGAATCCAAGATTACATTTTCAATAAAAATTTATTTAACTTTGTTTTGATGTTCCTTTTTCTTATTGGTACATGTATTTTTTTTTGTCATTTTCATTTATTTACAGAAACGTATACGGTGTAAAACATTATCAACTATGAGATAAACCTAGTTTCCAGCAGGTGTGTCCAAACTTTTGACTGGTACTGTATATTCAAAATAATGTAATTAGTGGAGGAGCAGCCAATGGGTTCCTAGGACACTCAAATCATCACAATGCTACAGTGAGTCTATACATTAGTGCCTTTATAAGCGTGCTATGAAAATCCCAATTAGCAGTTACTGTACTTAATTTTTCATATTGTTTTCCATAATGCTGTGGCCACAGGATTGACTCACCAGCGACACAAAATAGGTGATAGTTTCAACAGCTTGAATGGTGGTGAAAAACCATGCCAAGGAAATGCAATGCACTAGATTTCTCTCTTCAAATTTAGCTTGTTTTAATACACTGCCTGGCCAAAAAAAAAAGTCACCACCTGGATTTAACTAAGCAAATAGGTAAGAGCCTCCCATTGGATAATTACTGCAGTGATTAATATGTTTTAGCTGGCAACAAGTTATTTAACCCTAACTGATGCAGTGAGTAGCTTCTCATTTCTTAAACAACCATGTCGGAAGACATATCCTGTGGTCGTGGAAAAGATGTTAATCTGTTTCAGAAGGGTCAAATTATTGGCCTGCATCAAGCAAAGAAAACAACTAAGGAGACTGCTGAAAGTGCTAAAATTGAAAAAAATCTTGAATGATCGTGATCGGCGATCTCTTAAATGTTTGGTGAAATCATATCGTAAAAAATCAACAGTAGAACTCACGGCTATGTTTAATAGTGAAAGTAAGAGCTTTTCTACACGCACAATGCGAAGGGAACTCAAGGGATTGGGACTAAACAGCTGTGTAGCCTTAAGAAAACCACTTGTCAGTGAGGCTAATCGGAAAAAAAGGCTAGCATAAAGATTGGACTCTGGAGCAATGGAAGAAGGTCATGTGGTCTGATGAGTCCAGATTTACCCTGTTCCAGAGTGATGGGCGCATCAGGGTAAGAAAGAGGCGGATGAAGTGATGCACCCATCATGCCTAGTGCCTACCGTACAAGCCTGTGAGGGCAGTGTTATGATCTGGGGTTGCTGCAGTTAGTCAGGTCTAGGTTCAGCAACGTTATGTGCCCAAAGAGTGAGGTCAGCTGACTACCTGAATATACTGAATGACCAGGTTTTTCCATCAATGGATTTTTTCTTCCCTGATGGCACGGGCATATTCAAAGATGACAATGCCAAGATTCATCAGGCTCAAATTGTGAAAGAGTGGTTCAGGGAGCATGAGACATCATTTTCACACATGGATTGGCCACCACAGAGTCCAGAATCTTTGGGATGTGCTGGAGAAGACTTTGCGCAGCGGTCCGACTCTCCCATCATCAATACAAGATCTTGGCGAAACATTTATGCAACTCTGGACAGAAATAAATGTTGTGACATTGCAGAAGCTTATCGAAACGATGCCACGGCGAATGCGTGCCGTAATCAAAGCTAAAGGCGGTCCAACTAAATATTAAGATGTGTGACTTTTTTGGGGGACGGGCAGTGTAGATCAACTTAATCACTGCAAATGGATGGACTTGCTGGCTAAATCAAGTTGAATTATGTTGTATTGCAGAATACTTTTCAGAATTGCATGAACTGCCATAATGATGGGTGAAGTGACAATTTTTGTCCTTTCAACATTGAGTTGTGTATCAGTTGGGATAGTAGAGCTGTGTCTAAATATAGCCCAGGTAATATTTTCTCAAACCATCAGTATATTGAAATGTGACCATTGTTCTGTTTTCATATGGTCTTCAGTAAAAGTGAAGTACATCAGAATGTCAGCAGAATCTTAGATTTACGGTACCCTCCAAAATTATTCACACCCTTGATTAGGGATTTCCAGATTTTCATACTGTCATACCGTCCTTTTAAAATACCGGGGTATGTGGTTTTACTGTCGTCAAGCACCTTACCTTACTGTAGCAATGGTTCAGCTGCGTTATGGTGTGCTATACACCCTTTTCGCCACAGGGTGGCAGCATGTTGCTTTTAATCCTCTGCACTATGCCTGAAATGACTGTGTTTTTCAACAATGATGCCCGCTATTAATTGCCTATTACTTTCATGAATCCAACAAAATAGAAGCTGGTTGACACATTGTTTGGATGAGGACAAAGTAGCTAACTGTAGCTATCTGATGTTATATGTAGCTATATAGCTGTATGTTGCTAATGTTAGCTAGCTAGCTAGCCTCACCATATTTAGCAGTATCTAGATAGCTGGCTAGCTAACGTTCACAAAAAGTGAGCGATCTCTCACTTTGTAGTTATCTAGCCAGTTAACTAATGAAAAGATGAACTACTAGCACCCAGCTTCAGATGACAATTCAGCTGACACTAGCTACCTCACCTTGCTTGCAATGTGTAATGGAGGTCTGATGACTGGGTTTGTGCAGCTTTTTAGGGGACAACAAGATCAGACCCCTAATTAAACTCTCTTGGTTTTGACTGTTGACTTCTGGAGATCTGATCCCCTTTCCTATTATGAAATATGTTATATTAAATAACAATGACATAATGACTTTCCCAGAAAACACTTTTTAAGGCAGTGACATTGATACATTTTTTTCATAACAATTAATAATATTTCTGAACTGTGAATTATGCTAATTCTCATGGTGTCGGCACCATGCTGTTAGGGAGGTGACAGGAAGAGGTTAATATTAAACAATATTATTGTAAAATAAACTGATTAGAAATAAACTATTTGAAATATGATACAAATATCTTTATCACATTTTATTTGTTTGAACACCAAGTGTATATTAGTAAATATGTTTTTCTACTGACATTGTTTGTAGCTGACTATTTATGTAACAGGAATAAGGTGCAGATAAATGTTTTTCTTTATTTAAATCACAGCACACTCAACAAGAAATTGCAATAACTAAACTAAAATAAACTAAAAAGTGCTGATGTTTAAAGTGCTTGATAAACTCAAATAAATAAACTCAAATAACTCAAACAAAAGTGTGCACTGCTCCCGGGTCCAAAATATCCCCCTCAACACCCATATTTATTTTCAAATTGTCCGCGATCACTCCAATGAACTGGGCACAGGCAGTGCTGTTGCTGTACGTCGGGTTCACATTTAACCTGTTCTTCGTAAGGATGATCTCGGACTTACATTTCGTAAAAGGGAGCTCTTCTTTGGCTATATTATAAGCAGTGTTGAATTTAATTATCATTTCCGACTCCTCACTGCTTTGGCTGGCCGCTGCCTGGCGCTGAAACACTGCGGGGAGGGGGGCTGCTCTGCCAGCCACGCACCTGTCACGGCACAGGACACGTTTCTTAGATAAATTGTGCTTTTTCAGCGTTTTCGATTTGGAATGTCGATGCTCCGAATGCAAAAGCATTGTTACCAGCCATGCTTTGGCCGCACTCTTTACAATAAATGCAGATAAGAGTCAGATGAGTCTATCTCCGCCGATGGTGTTGGGTCTGGGTTGGGCATTTCAGGGCCGGGGACAGGTGTAACGGGCACCGCAGCATTCTTCTTAACGAAAAAAGAAACGATAGTTCTCTTCATTGTAAATTATGTTTCAGGTTGTGATAGCTCACGATTTGTCGAGTTCGCGCGCAAGGAATGTGGGAGGAGTGCAGGGCGCGGTCTCACACAGGCGCACGTTCTCACCACGTTCTCACACACACACACACACACACACACACACACACAGAGACACGCACACAGAGCACAGGCACAGCACATGCAAGATGTACATAAAATCCCGCTATAGGCTGACAAAATAATCTACAGAAAAAATGTTTACAATATTTGTTCAAAATGTTTTTATTAATTTAATTTTTACATTTTAAATTTTTAACTCAGACCTGATACATTTCAGGCGCACTGGTGCAACCAATGAAAATGCTTAGTCGCACTTGACAGATGTTTGGTCGCAACCTGGAGCCCTGCTAAGATTGAGATGAAAAAATAACTAAATATTCCCCCACCCCCCCCCTCCGCTTCCCAAGATTCTATTGAAAATAATTATTAGGACTGTGACCATGGGAATAAATGTGTGACATCTTTTTGGAAAAATACTACCTTTTTATTTTTATATGCGTATAAAATAATATGTTCCCTTTTTTCAAGTCAAGTAAACTTTATTATCCCACAAGTGGGAAATTAATTGCTCGTTTCATTCATATAGCTCGTTACCTGTATTTATACAGGCTTTTTCACTCATCTTTATCAAGAGTGAATAATTTTGGGGAGTACCGTATTTCGTTAAAAAACTGCATTTGAATCTCTGGTTGGACATCGCTGTTGTTCCATTGAGCATGGTACAGCATCTCATTTGCTTAATATCAGCATCATTTAAATGAGCACGCTTGTTGTAAATGTTGTAGAATTCAATGTTCTTTTAAGCAATATATTATATGATTCTAAAAACATGTCTTATATTTGAGCTCTAGGCAGATGAGAATAGGCAGTCTGGGTGTGAATCTTGCTTTAAGGTTCATGGAGGGGTCAAAGCTGTGCAGACATGCATGCTGTGCGCAGTGTATATTAGACTGCTGTGAGTTTGAGGAGTGTTCTGGTTTATGATGGGCCCCTCTTGTCTTGGCATTGCACCAACCCTCTGACTCAAAGCTGGAACCAGAACCAACTTGGCAGGGGTTAGTGTGGTGCTTACATTATGGGCTTTATCTCTGGAACTTGCAGAGTAGTACCTGCAGTCTAGCCATGGTGTGAGCTGGGATTCCTCTTTGTTTTTAACTGTAATGGGGGAGGGGGTGTAGAGCTTAGGGTGATGGAATGTTGGCCTGAATTCAGTGCTGTTCTGTGGTCTTTCCGTATTCTGTGTCCGAAATGCTGGTACTGCACTTGCTGTTCCGACCATTTTTTTACATTTTAAGCATTTAGCAGACGCTCTTATCCAGAGCGAACTACAAGATTCAGATTCAGATTCTTTAATCGCCATCATGTAAACATGTAGGAACTTGGTACAGTATTTAAATGTGCATTTGTGCATTAATACATAGTAGGAACAATCATAGTTTGTCGCATGAGGTCAGTGCAGTAATACAGCGATAGACATCATTGTAGGCAGCTGCATACCATACCTATAACACTGGGAAGGAAAAGGTTAGTAATTTTTTTATTAAATGAGAAGGCAGGGATACATATACAAGAAGTGTTGAGCAAGTCAGCAGTGGTGATGACAATAGGCTAGATGTACAGAATTCAGTGGTAGTGGTGTCTGAAAAGGTGGGTTTTGAGTCTTGCGGAAGATCGCAGAAGTGATTCCGCGCTCCTGACCGATTGCGGAAGGTCGTTCCACCACCGAGGGTCAGGACAGAGAAGAGGCGAGATCGCCAGGATTCTGTGAAGAATTTTCCTGAGAGCAACCGCTCTGACCCAGGAGAAACTATTCAGACTGACAGGGGGATATGAACACTATTTTAAAGTGATTTTGATTACTGTATTGATATAAACTGTGGTAGCTCTTTTTTGTTGTTTAATGAGGATTTAGATTGCCTTTTGCTTTTGCAGTCAAGTCTGACATAAAAGTTAGGGATGCGCCGATATGGACATTCTGGGACGATACCGATGACAACGACAACTATTTCCCTTGCCATATTTTCTATTCTTTTTGTTTGTTGCATTTCATCAAAATGCAAAGGAAACCAAGTTTCTGCATTCACTGATGAAGTAGGTGACGAAACCGACATTTTTACATTAGACATTTAAGCATTTAGCAGACCCTCTTATCCAGAGCGACTTACAAGATGTGCATAAATACATGGTAGATACAATCATAGTTCGCGCAAGAGATCAGTGCAGTAATACAGCGATAGACGTCATTGCAGGCAACTGCGTGCCATACCTGTAACGCTGGGAAGGAAAAGGTTAGTACATTTTTTTACATTTTAAACGCTCTTATCCAGAGCGAACTACAAGATGTGCATTAATACATAGTAGGAACAATCATAGTTTGTCGCATGAGGTCAGTGCAGTAATACAGCGATAGACATCATTGTAGGCAGCTGCATACCATACCTATAACACTGGGAAGGAAAAGGTTAGTAATTTTTTTATTAAATGAGAAGGCAGGGATACATATACAAGAAGTGTTGAGCAAGTCAGCAGTGGTGATGACAATAGGCTAGATGTACAGAATTCAGTGGTAGTGGTGTCTGAAAAGGTGGGTTTTGAGTCTTGCGGAAGATCGCAAGTGATTCCGCGCTCCTGACCGATTGCGGAAGGTCGTTCCACCACCGAGGGGTCAGGACAGAGAAGAGGCGAGATCGCCAGGATTCTGTGAAGAATTTTCCTGAGAGCAACCGCTCTGACCCAGGAGAAACTATTCAGACTGACAGGGGGATATGAACACTATTTTAAAGTGATTTTGATTACTGTATTGATATAAACTGTGGTAGCTCTTTTTTGTTGTTTAATGAGGATTTAGATTGCCTTTTGCTTTTGCAGTCAAGTCTGACATAAAAGTTAGGGATGCGCCGATATGGACATTCTGGGCCGATGCCGATGACAACGACAACTATTTCCCTTGCCATATTTTCTATTCTTTTTGTTTGTTGCATTTCATCAAAATGCAAAGGGAAACCAAGTTTCTGCATTCACTGATGAAGTAGGTGACGAAACCGACATTTTTACATTAGACATTTTAAGCATTTAGCAGACCCTCTTATCCAGAGCGACTTACAAGATGTGCATAAATACATGGTAGATACAATCATAGTTCGCGCAAGAGATCAGTGCAGTAATACAGCGATAGACGTCATTGCAGGCAACTGCGTACCATACCTGTAACGCTGGGAAGGAAAAGGTTAGTACATTTTTTTACATTTTAATTATAATTTTTTATTGAGTAAGCATAGTGTTGAGCAAGTAGGCAGTGGTGATGACAATTAGCTAGATGTACAGAATTCAGTGGTAGTGGAGTCTGAAAAGGTGGGTTTTGATTCTCTTGTGGAAGATCGCAAGACACCAACAAGACAAAAGTCAAGACTGCTAGATTTTATGGCTGAGCCATTGTTCACTACTGCAGCATTGGCTAGCACAATAAACCAAAGAATGTTTTCAACATCGGCCAGTTTCGACAAGACCAGTCTTTGGATTTGGCATTATAATTAGGGGTGCACAGATATATTGGTGGACTATCAGTATTGGCCGATATTTGCCTTGTTGACTGCAATCGGCTTAATCGCCCTATAAGATCAAATTTGCCGATGGCAGTCGCAAATTTCTGTCAGTTTGTGTTGTGTCAATCTGGTCTAAATGTTCAAACTTGATTGGAACGGCAGCATCTTTTATTTACAGGCTAAACTGACTGAAACCACGCCTAATTTACTCCTCTGACGATGCTGCGATTGACTAGCTATCACGAGCATTCTGACACCACGCAGTCATGCACAAGATGTACGCTAGAGCTGGACGATGAGGGCAAAAATAATCATCATGAAATGTTGACCAAATACTTTGATAACGATATTGAAACGTATTGAAAGTTGTATGCGGAAAAAAACTGAGTATAACTTATTTTCTTTTTCTTTTTTTCCAGGGCACAAATAGGACAATAAATAACAAAATATCGGTATCGGCCAAAAGTGTTATTTGAAAAATTGGTATCGGTCCACAATTTTCATATCGGTGGATCCCTAATTACAATACAACTCCCATCAAACCAACCATTTCACCAACATCTCATAGACACCATATACAATGACTTTGCAATGAGCCGTGGGAGCTTGAGGTGAAGGAAAACGAAGCACACAGAAATCACTGTTGTGAAATTAAAATATTAAACTGAAAATGTTGAGCTTAATTTAGCATTTCCTGCATTATATGGTATCTTCAATGCTTTCACAAAAAGAAAAGGTGACATTAAAACTCTTTTACTCTACTGTCATCTTGGCCTGTAGTCGGAGTAGTTTGTTTCCCTGTACTACACCCAAAGGGGTATAGCCTCTGCCCCTCGTTGAGTGGAGCATCTCCCCTCTTCTCTGCCCCTCAATGACAGGAGCCTCTTTCTTCTCTGCTCCTCAGTGGGAGGAGCCTCTCTGTGATATTACTGGAGCTTGCATAATGTCAGACACCAGAGGGAGACCATGAAGCAATGCACCACAGGCTATTTTGATGTCAGGGGAAGACCAGATTTCGCTCGATACTTGCTCAATACATGATGAGTTTCCATGCGAAATTCCAGTCCTCCAAGCACATAACCCATTAATCCAGGAGTCGTATATGAAAATGTCCTTTCTGGTGTGCATAGAACAGTGGTGCGATCAATTTTAATGTATGAATTGTCTTTTCTGGAGAGAAAAACAACTTTATTTTGAACACTGACAAGCAAAATAATTGTGACGGCATAAATGTTTTACTGCAGGTTTGAGGCTTCCTGCTGCATAGCTGGAATGGGGCATCTCCCTGCACCAGCTGGCTAGCAATCTAACTTGGTCATGATACTTTTCATTAAAAAAATCTAAGTTACAGATAAAGACCCAGTTGACCATTTTGCTGTGTTCTTATTTCAGTGAAAAACAATTCACAGGTCGGCTTCAGAGAGGTATCTTCCCTCTCGGAGTAAAGATTCTAGTCTTGAATCTGCCAATACCCTAACTTATTTTTTCATTGCCAATGGATTGAAATTGCTGAAATGTTTTAGAAAATATAATTAAACTGAAATATTAAAAGTGTGTGTGTAATTATTTGATAGATCTGCATTTCTATAATTAGCTATATTTGTACAGCATAATTCTGAAGTTTTTACTTTCTAAGGGAACTGTGGAGCCTTATCCTATGGTATATTCATGTGTAATTTGTTATTAATACCACACTAAAGGTTTTAATGTAATATTATTCAAACTGAGTACTGTAAACCCTATTCAGTCATAGCCTACTGGATGGCTGTTACTAGCCACATTGACATGGCTTCTTGACTTTAACGAACTCCGCCAGCTAGCTGGCGCTAGCCATCATTGTGTACATGCATTAAAAAAATAAAGCTAGCTTGAGGAAAAGGGTACCAATGTTAGAAAGCTGATTAGCTATTGGTTACTCTCTAACTCTCTAGATAGCCCGGCCGGTTAGCTTGCTAGATATATATTACGATCAATTAACTGTTAGATAGTTTGCAAGATAGCCCGGTCAGCTAGCTTGCTTGCTTTCCAAACTGCTATCTTGCTGTCTTAAATTTAACTTAACTAACAGTTGGATTGCTTTCCTTGAGACTACCCAGTGACACGCCACAGGATTTCTAGCCTGCTGTTGAATGCTGAGCTACTGTTGCAAAATCATGATGCACACCGCAGAATATTGGCTGATATTGTCGATATGCATGTGTGCATGACCAAACTAGTTACCATTCTCTGAGTGTCTCACATTTTCCCATTGAAAATGCTAACAGTGCCGAGTCCTGTTCAGTATTGTCTCTGGTTACGCTGCCTCTCAGTTTAGGAGGATGTTGCCCCAGTACACCAAAGAAGTATGACTTCACTTTCGTTACAAATATCTTAAGGACCACACATCTGTGGCCTACTGCCCCTTTCCTTTTGCATTAATTTCCACAACAACAATGTGTTATTCAAAATAATGTAATAAAAAACAATGATATAATGTGATTGCACATTTTTATTTGGTAATTTTCTCAAATTATTTTATAATATGCTATAGATCTTTTATGATGTTCCACAATTAAACTTACAAAAACATTTATCATACTCCTTTTAGAACTAGGCTACAGTTCTCAGACCTGCTATGTGTTTGCTTTTGCTGAATGTCTTGCTTGGTCTTGCTCTGTTTTTGTCTGCTTTTTTAATTTGCTTCCTGCTATTCCCCATTATAATCATGACCTCTCACTGTATTATTTTTCAGATTGCTTATCCATTCCCTACATTAGCTTTTCCAAGAATGGCCAGCGGGCACCCCACTGACAAATTCAGTTTCTTGTACCAACCTGAAAGCTGTCAAAACTTGAAGAGGTCAGTGTAGAACCACTTGAATGCTTTTGATGTGCGACCATGTGTCTGTGGCGGATTTTTTCTGCAACAGCAGTGTTTACAGGCTGATGGTAAAACACTCAACACTAAAACAGGACAGATTTGTTTGTGTCTTGAATTGAAAAAATGTTTTATTTAGCCCAAAGTTTTCTGTATGTATTTTGTTTGTAACTTATTACCTTTCACACTATACAGAAATCAGTTGTTGGTACTGAACATTTTATCATTTGAATTAGTTACCAGGTAATGTATGGTCTATGTTTCTTTTTCTGGATTTTTTGGAATTACAGGATCTAGGTACTGAGTATGTGGGAAAACTGCTTTGCTTTCTTTCAGTGAACCTTATTTCACTCACTTAATTCCATGTGTATATGTTTGTATATTAATGTTGTGTGTACATGTTGTTTTGTGGAAATATACTACCATGTGTGCATGTGGACGTGTTTGTACAGTGCTGGACTGATTGGTGCTGATTTTTGCAGATTTTGCCATATCATTTAAGCATTTTGGCATATCAATTTCAATCTCATTTAGAAAAATGCACGTCTTTTTTCCTCTGGTTTCCGCTTGGTTCCTGTCAATTGCAGAAATATAATACTAACATTAGCTACACCACATTGCTAGCCTTTTTATTTAAAAAAATAAAAGAATGTTTTATTGCCAATGGTATTGTGCTCTCATGTTACTGTTTGCTATTTGCACCTGCAGAGGGAGCACTTAAACTGAGCTCTGGGAGTCTTCTGATACTTGCCCATGAGCCAGTGACTATTTCACACACTACAAGCCACAGCATACAAAGCTTTCACCAATCAGATGACAACTGGTAACTGTATGCACCTCATGAGTAGCGGACTTAAACTCACCATACCCTGTCAGAACAAAGCCAGTTGTGAGCCGCTGCTGCCGATTCTTGATCATAGTCGTTTATGGTATAGCCCGGGCTCAACTAGGCTATAAGGATCACCTGCACCCAGAGCCAAGCACATTTACAGACTGAGGCACTCGGTAGGGCTGCTCTTGTTGACATAATAAAGGTCATTTGTGGTTCATTTAACAAGCCCACTTACCTTTAGACAATTTGGGATTTATTTACACATGACAAACAGTGTTCAGTGCTTCTCTGGATAGTTAATCAAAGCAGCTATTTATTTTTATTTACCCACTATTTGGGTGCTGCTACACCACCACCAGGGACAATGAAATGTTGTGGACGATGGGTATTTTTGTGGTTGTGCATAGCCTTTCCTATGGGGACCAGTATTAGCTGATACAGCTGATTTCTGTAGTTCTATTGCAGATGATTAAAAAATAATAATGAATTATTTAGAACATGTATATATACATTTTAAAGGCTGATTTAAATTAGAAACGGACCACGCGGGCCAGGCGGCGTCAACAGCGATATTGCGCAATTGCGGTGTGCGCGAATGGTCTGCACTGGGTCGGAGCGGAGTCGTGCACCTCCGACATTTTGAAACAATGAGGCCGCATTGAAATGATTGACTGTCTAGGAAAGAGCCAGGAATACATAGCCTTCAGGAAAAGTGCCAAATACTATCTTTTGGTACTGTTGATACATAATTTGCTCTTTACCGCCAATTATTGTGTTGGAGTGTAACTGCGCTAGCCACGCTGACCGCAAGAACCGTGAATCACTAACGTTTGGGGAGACGGCACGCAAACGCACACGCTGCCTGGGTCACGTAGTTGTTTCTAGTATAAATCAGTCTTAACAGTTTCATATTTTATACATTTTAGATGCACTCTATTAAGGCTGATACCATTTAACAAAAAATCGATAGTTATGAACAGGGCTGGACTGGCTATATAGTCTACCGGGCAAATGCCCGGTGGGCCGGTCTAGTTTTGGGCCGGTAGGGCCGGTAGAATCATTTTATATATATTATACCACGGACCGGGTGTTCCGAGGGGCGCAATACATTTTTCGCGCATATAAACGAACTGGTCTCAGCTTCTTTTCGCGCAGCACCCCCCGCCCCGTCGACAGATTTATTCGCGCAGCACCCCCGGTCGACAGAAAATGCGGCGCTCGCACCGGGTGCCGGGCCGGTCTGAGCGCGAAATGGCAGGGTCGATTTTTTCTCCCAGTCCAGCCCTGGTTATGAATCATTTCCTGTTTTTGATGAGTGAGCTGCCATATCTGATATGTATCAGAAATTGTTTCAAAAATAAATCTGGTGCATGCAAACCATCCAAGTCCTTTTCAGCATAATTTGTGAGCTTGCAAGCTATTTCATCTGAGAAAAGCAAAAGCACTGACCTATAAATTGGTCAAATGGTGGAAAGTGAATGTGTTTTAGCTAGCTAAACACAGCTAGCTGTTCTTCTTCGTCTGTCCCAAGCTTAAAATGTTCTAGTTAATGATTTTTTTAAATGTATATTTTTATACATTTATTACTCTATTATTTAAACCGTCATTGACAGTTTGGCTGTGAATCTCACCACTGGCCTGTTTGCCACCAGCTTGATGAGTAACACACATCAAACTCCAACAAGCCAGACTGGGAAGGAGCTGTGTTTTTCTCACACTGATGGTGAAGCTGGCTGGGTACAGGTTTGAGACAAGAGTCCGGGGTATGCATGTGTGAAGTGACAGAAACAATGGCTTGCCATGGTGCCATGTATAGCTGCGCCGTGGGAAACCACACTCCCAATCACTCTGATCACAGCCCCGCAGACCTGACGTAAGCTGCCGACACTGTAATAAGCATGTTGGAATATGATGCATTAGTGTAGTTTACAGCCACAGACAGCCAGGGTCCTTAAATCAGGTGGAATCTGTTTCTATTCACCCAACTGCCTTGGCTATCCTCTTATCGGAGCTATCCATCTCCCCTTATCCTTTCATCTTAGAGATTTATCTATCCGTCTACCTATCCTTTAATATGAGCTATCCATCCAGCCTTCTGTACTTCTGTCTGACATGCCCTCTCCATCCCTCTCCTGTTACATAAGCTAAGATCTATCTATCCTTCTATACATTTCCACAGGAGATTCTTGTCTTTTCCTCGTGTTTTGTTTACGAGTGATCTATCCCTCCATCTTTACCAACCTGTAGCATCTCCTTCTTTTATCTGACTTGTCTATCCACCCATCTCTTTTCTTTTCCCTCCCTTCCTCCCTACCTGTAAATGGGTCATTGGAGGCGTATCTCTGGTGTCTCCTCAGCTCTGTGTTGCAGTTGCACCTCATCTGAGTGTAACAAGCAATGCTTTTTTTGTGAATTCAGGATGCTTCTAGCAATATATGTGCTAGCTGTTTGAACTGCACATCAGAGACCTGTGTGCTCTGTGCAGTGGTGTGTGCGCCTGGGTCGGCTGTACCTTCCTGTAAACTGGTGTAGAAGTATTTCCTCTGCTTATTCCCAGGGCACTTAAAGCGTGTTGGGACTACACCAGCATGCATCTGTGGTCCTGAATTTAATGTGGCAAATATAGAGTGGCTTGTTCTATGGGGTTTCATACTGCTTGGACTTATTACATCCTTAGAAGGATTCGTTTTGAACGTTTATATAAAAAAAAGAATCACAGTTGAAGGCAAACAAAGCATGCTTCTGCCCTCTGAGGGAAGGAGAGCCCCAGCTTCCTTTACACTGCAGCCGTACAGGAGTCGAGCTTGACATCCAACAGCCTCGTGTGAAGACGTTCACGTGCAGCACTGCTGCGAGGAGTACCTCTCAATGGACTCCTCTGCCTGCTGTAGCTGGCTTTACCCGATTTTTCTCCCTGGACTGTACCTCTCTGTGCTTTCCCAGTTCTCATGTTCCCAAAACTTGTTTTTTAAACTCTTGACAGTGGAGAGGTGGTGGGGAGCCATGGTATGTGTGTTAAAGATTGAGTGAGTGTTTGTGTGTACGTTGTCATAATTTCATGCTGTGCACCCCCTGGTCCACTGAGAGATACTGCAAAGTCACCTGCGCAGCAGTTAATTATATTTTTATGTACGTATATTCAAAAAAGTGGACGGTAGACAAATGCAAGGCTCTCAAAACAGGCAAACGCATATATGGAAAGTAGCAGAGTGCATTTTTAAGAAGTGTATTAATTTATTCAACTAACATGTTCATAATGTGCTTGTATACGTGTGTATATGTAAGCCATACCCATATTTTCTTGAATATACAATGCGCTACTGGAGTACTTTCCTGGTGTCCAGAAATCTGTGATGTGTCTATGTTGAATAAATATACATTTTCTTGCAAGCAATATTTGCTCAACTACTACCACTATGACTGAGGTACAGGCTACAACCTCATTAATTCAGTATTAAGAGTCTGGTTATTTCCTCATTGCTCAATTTTTAAATGTGATTTATCTCAGATTTCAACATGTTCCCTCTCTTCTGTCTCTCAGCAAGGGTCGACTGTCTTCCACCATGAACCCTGTTTACAGTCCTGTTCAGCCAGGGACCCCGTACGGCAACCCCAAGAACATGGCTTACACAGGTGAGTGGATCTTGTGCACCACACAGTTGTGTTCTGCTTTGTGGTTTACGTGGTCCTAAGTGGCTTAAATAAGGCTAAGGAGCATATATGATTATCCAGCTTGCTGCCAACACCGTTATGAAATCCACTGAACTTTCTTTGGACACTTTGTTGACAATGTTGGTATCCTTCAATAGGTATATATATACACTACCGGTCAAAAGTTTGAGTACACCTGCTGGAAACTAGGTTTATCTCATAATTGACAATGCTTTACACTGTATACATTTCTGTAAATACTTTAAAATGACAAAAAACACATGTAACAATGAACAAAATGAACATCAAAGAAATGTTCAAGAAAATTATATTGAAAATTGAATCTTGGATTCCTCAAAATAGTCACCCTTTGGCGTGAGAATAGCCTCACAAACAGTGGCCATTCGGTTAATAAGTTTTAGCAGGAAATCACCCGACATGTTTTCCCAGCTATCCTGCAGCAATTCCCAGAGAAACTTGTGGGTTGCTTTGCTTTGACTCTTCCTTTCCAGTTTGTCCCATACAAGTTCTATGGGATTGAGGTCTGGACACTGAGCAGGCCAGGTCTTTAGTTTGAGTTGTTGTTCACATTCCTCCTTCACCAGATAGTTCTTGCACAACTTCAAGGTGTGTTTCGGGTCATTATCTTGCTGAAGAATGAAGGAGTGCCCGAATAGCCATAGTCCAGATGGAAGGTGTACTCAAACTTTTGACCGGTAGTGTATATATATATATATATATATATATATATATATATATATATATATATATATATATATATATATATATATATATATATATATATATATATATATATATATATATATATATATATATATATATAAATAAGCCTTTGGCCATCTCCTATTTGAGTGACAAGTCAGGTGATTGCCATTGTCAACACTGGGTTCAACGGTAGGTATCTGGTAGCCTATGAGGTAGGTAGGGGTAAATTTAACTTACATTTAAATTTAAATTTAAGAGGGGCATTACAAGTCACAAAATAATGCACCTCTTGTGAAAATTTTCATGCATTCTTGTTCTCAGATCTGTGTGCTATTTAATGAAAATTATGTAAATGTAGATGGCTGCAAGCTATCGCTTCAAATATTGCTAACTGCTATTGATTGCTGCTGTTTGATTGTTTTTGGACTGGCATCATTTTTCATTCAGGCCCTAACCTGATAGGCAGCCTTTCCAATCACGTCATCTTTGCAAGTAATGCTGTTTCTTAATATTTTACTGTACACAACCTGGACATTCATAGTGAGTGCTTTCAGTTTCTGTATGCATGTTGATTAGTGAAGGGGGGACCAACAGGACATGAGTACAGTGCATTTCTTTGAGCATGCTTTGGAAATGGATAATTAATGTAAAACCTTTTATTTTTAGTTTTTTAGCTCTTATATGGAATATTGTGTCAATAGTTGTATCATGTACAATATTCTGTATTGAAAAAGAAATAGCTGCTGAGGATGACATTGAATTCAGTTATTTATGACTCTGATCTTTGTAAATACAGCATTCACCAGTGCTTAATTGGCACCCCTGGAATTGTGGTTCTGCCCTCTGGGACCTCAGCTCAGGATTAGCTTATGCGTTGTTGCGCATTGGCCTTGGTTACAAGCAGTTTTGTGAAGGTTTTTGTTGAGCCTGTTAATGGTCTGTCTATCCCTGTCGGTAAGCTTTGACTTGCGATCACTGTTCCTCTTTCCTAATGATTTATTTCCTTGTTTGGCAACAGCTGTTTGCTGTTTTTGCCATGCCAGACTGCCGCAGTCAAGCAAATTTGTGGATTGCGGCACATAGACACAACAGTGAGAACCAGCTAGTTAGTTAACTATCTAACGTTAGCCTTCACGTACATTGGGTATCGATATCGGTTGTTGCTAGTTGCTTGCTAACACAAGGCTTAGTAAGTGATCATGCATTTATCACTTACCAAGCCTTGAATTAGCAAGCAATATCCATGAACACTAGCTAGCTAGTTACTGTCTATATTCAGTTCAGTGAGCCCCTCCCACCAGCCTGAAGAATCACTAAATATCCATGTAGAAAAGAAATAACGTTAACCGTCGTGTCTATCTTTGGGCTACATACGACGTAGTGATCGTATTTTCAAAGATGTGGAAATGTATTGAGGGTGCGAATCCACCCCCCATTAAAAAGCCTAAAACCAAAGAAGATCAGCTAAACTCAGCGAAAATATGATTTGGAGAGCAGAGATCGCACTTTCCGGGAAAATTGGAAGGTGAATTGACCAAGGACAAGTAACTTTTAGGAAGGACAAGTATCTTTTCTAAGATACTTGCCCTTTGACAAGTATGACTTTTACCCTAATCTGGGCCCCTGCTGGTAAGGATCTAGGGCTTGGTATTGGGAGGTGACTTGTGATACAATACATATCCCGATATGATACAGCTGGGAAAGTGAGTTTTGTGATTTACTCAATTCTAGAGGAGCTCTACACTATTAATGTTGTTTAAAACCTCTTGTTACATGATTAGCTCGAACTTGGATGTTACATGATTTGTATGATTAGCGCAATGCTGCATTTTCCGACACTGACTACTTTACATGCACACAATACTCGATCGTGAATACTCTAATTAAGACTATAACGCGATTAAGCCTTTTTACATACTCTGAAAAAGTATGAATTTACATAATATTCCCGTTTCATGCAAGAAGTATGTAGTCTAATTATTCTGTAGATTTTTTCTTTGAATAACACTGCTTTTATAGCTTCCTTCCTTCATCTTATCTGACACCCTCTTAAAACTTTTGCCGTTGCGGTGTCATATCCATGTCTTTCAAGGCGTCTCTGTTTAGAAAGTGACTTCTCTTGCCACTGGCCATTTTGCCCCCGAAACTAGTCAACAGACTAACAACACCTGGTCGTGGTACAGTCTCTCACACTGCACAGAATGTGCAGTGCACGCACATGCACAGTGTAGGTATGCGTCATGAAATGTTTTCAAGAACTGTGACTAAGGTCCTAATAAGCCAATAACCAAAAACCAAAAAATAACCAAAAAGCCAAAAACCACCTACACTATATGGCCAAAAGTCAGTGGACACCTGACCATCACACCTATATGAGCTTGTTGGACATCCCATTCTAAAACCATGGGCATCAATATGGAGTTGGACCCCCCTTTGCAGCTATGACAGCTGCCACTCTTCTGGGAAGGCTTTCCACACGATTTTGGAGTGTGTCTGTGGGAATTTGTGCCCATTCAGCCAAAAGAGCATCTGTGAGGTCAGGCACTGATGTTGGACGAGAAGGCCTGGCTTGCAATCAGCGTTCTAATTCCTCCCAAAGGTGTTAAATGGGGTTGAGGTCAGGGCTCTGTGCAGGCCAATTGAGTTCCTCCACACCAAACTCATCTAACCATGTCTTTATGGACCTCACTTTCTGCACAGGGGCACAGGCATGCTGGAACAGCAAAGGGCCTTCCCCAAACTGTTGCCACAAAGTTGGAAGCGCCCAATTGGCTAAGATGTCTTCGTATACTGTAGCATTAAGAATACCCTTCACTGGAACTAAGGGGCCTATCCCAAACCCTGAGAAACAGCCCCAGACCATTATCCCTCCTCCACCAAACTTTACAGTAGGCACTACGCATTCCGGAAGGTAACGTTCTCCTGGCATCCGCCAAACCCAGATTTGTCCATCAGTCTGCCAGATAGTGAAGCGTGATTCATCACTCCAAAGAACACATTTCCACTGCTCCAGAGTCCAGTTGCGGCGTGCTTTACACCACTCGAGCCAACGCTTGGCATTGCGCATGGTGATGTGAGGCTTGTGTGCAGCTGCTGGGCCATGGAAACCCATTCCATGAAACTCCCGCCGCACAGTTCTTGTGCTGATGGTGCTTCCAGATGCAGTTTGGTACTCTGTAGTGAGTGATGCAGTAGATGATAGGCGATTTTTACGCGCTATGCAATTCAGCACTCGTCTGACCCGCTCTGTGAGTTTGCATGGTCTACCACTTTGTGGCCGCACTGTTGTTGCTCCTAGGCGCTTCCACTTCACAATAATAGCACTTACAGTTGACTGGGGCACATCTAGTAGGGCAGAAATTTCACAAACTGACTTGTGGCAAAGGTGGCATCCTATGACAGTGCCGCGTTTAAAGTCACTGAGCTCTTTACGAACCATTCTGAATTCTAAACGTTTGCCTGTGGAGATTGCATGGCTATGTGCCGGATTTTATGCACCTGTTGGCAATGGGTGTGGCTGAAACACCTGAACTCAATAATTAGTAGGGGGGTCTACTGACTTTTGGCCATATAGTGTATCTTACTCGGTTTATGCTTGCTCCAATTAGGAGCTTACTCTGATTATGATAATACATGACTCATTCCTTACTCTGAATATTGGCATAGTCCGAGTTATATCAAACTATTACTGTCCATGTAAACGTGCTCACTGAGACATGGCGGGAACTACAAACCTACGTTGGCAAAGTAACATTCATGAATCAAACATTGCTACAACACACACATTGCTAAAATACATAATACACAATACAATTCAGATGGTCTATTTGTTTCTGCTGGCACATACAGTGCCCCTTTAAGGTCTACACCCCGTCTTAAAAATGTCACCTTTTGTTGTCTTAAAGCCTGAAATTAAATCATATTAAATCAGACTTTTTCTACCTTTATTTTCAAATTTGACCCTACAACTTCCAAGTGAAATTTGTATTATTATTTTTATTCTGAACATTAATTAAAAATTAAAAACTAGAATAACTTTGTCTTGTGCAAACAAATAACTAACCAAACAACAACCAAAGTGAAATGCAATATATATCCATATCAATATTTTGCTTAGGGCCTAGAAGGATGCCTGGCACATTATGACAAAATGAGCGATTCCTTGTTTTTTTACGTTGATTCAGACCCCCCCCACCCACACCCCAACCTCCAAATTACAGAAATCCTATGAGATTGTCAGGTGCCCAGCCCTTTTCAGACACCTCTACCCTGCAATCCCCTTTGTGGCATTACTTTTGTAACAGAGTAAATATTATTTTAATTTTATTTACCGTTGTTTCACCAGGTATTTCAGCAGAGAGCTAAATTCTCATTTGCAGTGAAAGGGAAGCGATTGTGTAGCCAATCAGGTATAGGGCAATGATTATGTGGCCTGATGTTAAGAGCCAGTTTTGTGGGAATTTGCAGCAATTTATTCATCCCTGTAGATTTCCTATCCTAACCCCGCATTCTAACAGGGGGCGAATAGTTCATCATAGATTTTGAGAATCTTTATTATAAATATTAGTTGGCTAGCAGTATTGTTTCCTTCAATCATGAACCGCAAACTCAAACTCAGAAGGCTTTTTACAATTGCAGCCATTTACTTGCGCTGGAAACGGCTCGCAATTAGTCTCCTGTACCGACGTGCTTACAAAATCTTTGCATGGTAAACGAATAGTTCATCATAGATTTAGAAAATCTTTATTATAAATATTAGTTGGCTAGCAGTATTGTTTCCTTCAATCATGAACCGCAAACTCAAACTCAGAAGGCTTTTTACAATTGCAGCCATTTACTTGCGCTGGAAACGGCTCGCAATTTGTCTCCTGTACCGACGTGCTTATAAAATCTTTGCATGGTAAACGAATAGTTCATCATAGATTTAGAAAATCTTTATTATAAATATTAGTTGGCTAGCAGTATTGTTTCCTTCAATCATGAACCGCAAACTCAAACTCAGAAGGCTTTTTACAATTGCGGCCATTTACTTGTCTCCGGTACGTTTTTCCAAACGTACCCATGCGATACAAAATTGCCTTTTAACCGACACAAACATTAAATAAGATGTATGTAGGCCATATAAGTTTAGCTAGCTATAAATATTTATGCTTTTAGGATTAAATAACGTATGGCGGTACTGCAGACCGCTGTTATCAGTTTCTCCTCATTCATGTTGAAGTGTCGGAACTAGGAACAAAATTTTGGTGTTGTGTTGGTTTCCGCGTGGGAGGTAAAAAGAGCAAGACATTAATTTGATTGTCTCTTACCGGGCGACATCGCCCGATAGTTCAGAATTTTCAACTTTTCTGGGTCGCTGCCACGCCCATAAATCGGCCAATCGGTCAAGCACCGGAAGTCGCTCACTCTCATAGAGAATCAATGCATTTCCGGCAGCTCGTCGCCGAATCGCCCCCTGTTAGAATGCGGGGTAAGTACTTTGAAAAGCCATCTCCGCTTCACTTCAGCAGATCCCCTGCTTGAAGAACTAATCATACTTGCGTACTGGCTCTAGGACAGGGGTGGGCAAGGAGGGCCGTATCCATTTCTGGATTTCATGCCAACTTCTGCTCTTAATGATTTAATTAGCCCAATCATTTACGTGATCTGATATTTTTGCTAAATTTCTTGATAAGACCATGAATGACAGCTGAAGACTGTTCTGAAGATATGTTAGTGTGGCCTAATCTACAAGTGAACCAGCATTTGCGTATCCACCTAATTAGCTAATTGAGCCTGGGCAATTGGTAGAAACAAAAACCTACATACACACCGGCCCTCCAGAACCAGAATTGCCCACCCCTGCTCTAGGAGGTTACGTGATCTTCTGTAACCAACATTGTTTAGTTGTGATGCAACATGCTTGCACTCAGAAGCGATTACTTACCTCGCTTTGCTCCAGGTCTTCAGCAGAGAGAGACAAATGAATGAAGTTGAATAGTGGAACTCAAGCCACAGCTGAAGGCGTTTGTTTTAAGACTGAGCCAACAGCCTTAGGGGGTGCCACCCTGCGGAGCAGAGGGACAACAGGCCTATGCTTCAGGCGTATTTTATTTCAATTTGAACATCGTTGTCCAAATTGTTTATTTATTCCCGTATGGTAGTACTAACACAACAGCAGTGTGCGATGGCCCCACGCAGCATGCAGGATCTGAAGTGAGGCATGTTGAGGGATTAAAGCATTTTCTTCTGTCTACCAGAAGGCTGTTATATTTGCTTTTAACTATTTAAGTATTTAGCTAAACACATCTTGAATGGTTGCAGAAAGAAAGGTATGCATGTTTTTTGTTATGCGCCTGCAGCGTTATGGGAAAGAACATTTGGCCTATTTAATGTATTTTCCTTTTAAGTTACCTGTATCTCCCATTTGTATGCATAGTAGGCTAATTGAAGCAATTATGGATAAGTACCTTGCTCAAGGGTATAACAGTAGTGCCCCACCATGAGTCTGCACCTGCTGCCTTCTGTTATCAAGACCAGTTCTGTAACCTCTCATCCCACAGATGGCTCAGTGATAATTCTGAGGTAAACTACTGATGCACAGTACAGCTCTCCGTGTCCTTTACGGTCCTCCCCAGATCTCGGGATAGCCTTCATCGTGCTGAAAGTGTTCCAGCCTTAGGGAACATGCACTGCCTCTAGCTTCATCACAAACATTTTTTGCCGTCTAACCGGCTGTAAAGGAATTAAAGCATTAAAACAGTGAATGTGCGTGCTGTGAAAACCTTTGAGCCTTTCAACGTCTGAGGTGAAGCAGAGCACAATATTGTTGGGGGTTGAGTGGTGGAAACGCATCCCTATTACCTCCACCCCCACCCCACCTTTTGCACCAGGAAAAATAAAAAGGATGTTGAACGCCAGGCATTTGTTCACCAACTGCCCCTGGCCATGTACAGTTCAGTCTGTGGGAAGGAGGTTGCTGATATTGCCTCAGAAATAGCAGTAAAAAAGAATGAGTGTAAGAAAGGCAGAAGGAAATGGAGAAGAGGGGATCACTGTCACTCTTGCTGTCTTGTTGCCATTTTGCAGAACCTGGTAATTAACATTCCAGCAGTGTGCCGGAGGAGAGGCCGTTGCCATGGCGCTGGATATTGATGAGGGCCAGTGGATGCAAGCAAATTCATTTGAAGTTGCCACAGGCAATATGTTTTTCCTTCACTGTTTTTTCCCCTGCCAAGGCATTTGGTGGAAAAAATAGACAAGCAAAAGTAGAGAGTGGGTGAAATACCAATGGAGAGTGATCATGCTCATAAAAAATTCGGAATCTTGTGCATCTCAGATGCAGTGAACCCCGATCTCCAATGTAAAAGGAAATTTGGACCCATGGGAGCACAGATGACAGAGGCTGAGGTTTTCTGGGGGAAAGTGTGATGTGCCCCTCCCGACTCCTCAGAGATTCACATGCTGTCTGTCCTCTTAAGAGGTATGTTTCACGGCTGTCTCCGGAGATGTGTCCTCAAAGCTTAAAAAAACACTGGCTTCTGTTGAAAGATTATTTTTAAGTGCAACTTGGTTAGCTTTACTTACTGTAAAATCTTTAGAGGAGTCATATCAAATGGAGATTGACCTGAATATAGAAACGTAATTTTTTGCTTGTATACAATGAAGAAAAATACACCAAGAAAACTGACGAATAAAACCACGGTGATTGAGAAAGATAGTGTAAACATACGGTGATTAATTGGAATGAAAGTAAGCCATGTAGGTAGTAACCAATAGGCCTATTGTATTATTTTGATGATTTATTCTTAAAATCGAACTTCCATAGAGTCTTTGTGGCTAAATAAATATTCAAGACTGTTCATCTTACAAAGGTAGGGATTGAAAGATTGATGGGTATTTTCTTGTTCAGTAGAAGCAGAAAATGCCAGGGAATGCTCAGAAAGTGGCCCTAATGAATCCCAGGTAGCCAATGGGATTTGAAGGTTCTGACAATTTCATTCCCCAGAGGTGGAGTCTGTTTTTGTTAAATTGCCAATTGATTCTCACACTACGCCCCAAGCGAGTTGACTTCCAGTAAAAATAATGGCTTCAGTTATGCACTTAAGTACTGAGGCAGAACTTAAACAAACAGGTGTTATGGCCCTGTAGGACTATAATTGGCTGTCCCAGAGTTGGCTGGTCTCCTTACTGACTCCTCTTAATATGGTCTGGTTTTACACCCCTGTGGCTGTGCATACAACGAAGACTGGTCTAAGCAGTTATTATTTAATACTATTGCAAAGTAAAATAATGGATTAAATCTGTAACATTTTTCATGTTAAGGTACTTGTGGCCATAGATTTAATCTACATTTTGTTAAAGAACAGTTTATTTTATATTTTGTAGGGCTGACCCCATTTTATTGACTGGTCGATTGTTTGGTTGACCGAGATTTGTTTTGATCGAGCAGTCGCAGCAAAAAAAAAGAAAAGATAATTTAAAAAAATATCCACGCAGCATGAGACACCTAGATTCACGCCACAGTTTGGCGCACTTGTCAATAGAATAATCCATTCCGGATGCTGCAGGTATGGCAGTGACAGTCCTTCACTCTTAACATAGCTAGGCCTATATATGTTCTCTTTAAATTTTATTAGGCAGTTAAGGTAATAGTAATGTTGTGAATAATTCTGTAAAACTAATAAAAGTAACATTTTATAATAAATGTGTTTTGCTATTTGTATGGTTTATATATTTATAACTGACATGCGTAACACCCCCTTTCATGTAGCCTATATTGTATCCTTGTTTTAGGCATGCGAATGTGCATTTTAATTGTAGCCTAGGATTTGCCTACAGTTAATATTAGTGATATAGGCATACTTGAATTACTCATTTCGATATAATCTAAGAACATAATGTCAAAGAAAAAATCTGGAGTATGGCAGCATTTCGTTTTAGTCACGGACGATCCCAAAAAAGTGGAATGTAAACTTTGCAAGCGCGTTTTCCAAAGCAGGGTTTATCGTTAATAAAACAAGGAGCAGCCTTTTGCCAAAAAATGTGGACAAGCTAGTGTTCCTGTGCCATAACATGAAACCACTGGGGAAGTAGGCCATCGGATGGTCTCTGACTTGAGTAAGTTATTTTCGATAGGCTATAGCCACATTATGTTCAGCTTTAGGCTGCAATTTAATGTGATCATTCGTTTGTTAGCCTATTCTTTTGCAAAAGAGATTTTAAATCCCAATGAGACCAACCTGGTTAATTAAATAAAACATAGCCTACGCATTAGAATGTGTTATGGTTGTGGCCAAATAAAAGCATCAGCCTATTATGTGGCCATACCGCAACTTCTCAAGCGCAGCAGCAGAATCTGCAAGGGCAGCATGAAGAGGAGGCTTGGAACTGAGTTTTTTTTCTTTTTCTTTCAGGTAATCTTGAACTCCGGCGCCATAAAGTAATTAGCCTATTGTTACTCATTTATGTCATTCACAAGTGTGCGGTGGCATCTGGAGTTTGCCAAAAGTCATTGGAATTATGACTGTAACCGGGTGCTATAGTCAAATGAGACCAAAATTTACCATTTACATTTACACCATAGGCATGTTTGGCATTAAGAGGGATGCATACAAGGAAAAACACCTCATACCTACCGTGACGGATCATTGATGCTTTGGGGCTGTTTTGCTGCCAGTGGTCCAGAGGCTCTTGTTAAGGTCAATGGCATAATGAATTTCCCTAGTACCAGGTAATTTTAGCCAAAAATGTGGTTGTCTCTGCCAGGAAGCAGAGACTTGGCCATAGGAGACAATTGCCTCACAATTAATATCATGCTTCGGGTCATGTACAAAAATGCTGGGCAGGCTTAGTTGCTCATTATTTTGGCTACCACGGCGAGAAGAATAGATCTCAGAGACATCAAAAGAGGGATGATTGTTGGAGCACATTTGGCAGGAGGTTCATTGAGGAAGACTACTCAACTTACTGATGTTTCACAAGGAATAGTGGCTAAGATGATGTTGGCATGGAGGTCTGAGACATACTCACCTAGGGGCAATTTTGGCGGAAGCTTGTACTCCTCAACCGTGATTTCCGTGCATTGGTTTGAGATGCAAGGCCAAACAGACGACCAATTCCCAATCAGTTGGCTACAAATATCAATCTAGGGCGTGGCCAATCAAGAACAGTATGTGGACAACTTCACAGAGAGGGATATTATGGTCGAGTTGCAGTCCATAAATCCCTTATTACACCTAATGCACATTTTCAAGTAAAGTGGTGCAAAGAACACAGTGGTCTACTGAGCAGTGGAAAAAAGTGATACGGTCTGACTGATTTAAAATTACTTAAAGGAATATAGAATGTTTATTCTACGTAACATGAATATTTGTTTCAGATTTCATGTGGCATTAAGAGACGCCATAGCTCATTATTGTTCAAAAATTGTAATTATGGTTGGAATGAAAACCAGAATGCGCAGGGGCCCACTATGGCCAAGTTCAGGAACCCCTGCTATATGGAACAGTTCAGTTATTGTAGGCATGGTAAGGATAGGGATAATGCAATACACTTTGTGTATTGTAAAAAAATGTGGCACTGAAAAGGCTGGCAATGGCAAATACCAAAGGAGGTCAATGTACAGATCATGGCCACAGGCTATTGATGAAAGCTATGGCTTAATGTATCTAAAATTTACCAGTAAAAGTACATTTCTATGGTGCGACTGAAGATTTTGCTTGTGCTACTTGGGGGGGAAAAAAGTTGGACTGGAGCTCTGCTGAATTAAAAGCGCTCACTCTCATTTGTATAATTGTCTTCTTTTTTGCCCACCCTTTCAGCTCCTGGACACAAGTTGTTCCATAAATACAGAGGCTAATTAGCACAGTGTGGGAGGCTGGTTTTCACTTATGTGGGCGTTATGTGATCCTTGTAAGAGAAGGTTTAAATTAGCAATAACAGAGGCTGGGGTATAGTGTTCTTTCATGATATGTCCCACCGCCATGTAAGAAATGGTTATGCTCAGATTGACCTGAAATTACCTCAGTGTTTTGTTTTACCGATTAGAGAGTGAGATAGAATGGAAATGTCTGTATGGAATGGATACAGAAGGAAGCCAGACTATTACGTTTATTTCAACCAGGGATGGGACTAGGGATGCAAATTTGGGCTATTTTTTCTAACCGATAGTCGATACGGCCTCACCTCATTAATCATGGTGAGGCTCATCTAGCTGTTATTATCAGTTAACCGATAAGCTTTTATATAGGCTATAAACAGATGGACGTAAATCCATGAACCATTAAAAATACAGCCGCATATTCAAACATAGGCTGTCTACCCTGCCACGCTAATCCGATAAGACCGCTATAGTTTAGGCTAGCCTATTCATGAACATTTTAAAATAGCCTAACAGGGAGAAAAAATGGAATATTAGCCAGAAAAGAGGCCGTTTTTGCTGTCATGGTCCCGCGAGCACGGTGATTTAGTAGCTTCCCCAACACTGGCAATAGAACACGTAATTGGCTACAGCGAGGCAAAAAAAAAAAAAAAAAAAGAGACATATTTTCACTCACCCGTTGTCAAATAATGCTGAAACACAAGGCCAAGCAGCAAAGTTTCTTAATTCAGCTAACGTTATCTAGCCATTCCGTTTTGGTAGGTCTATGGCTTTGAAAGCGTGTTCGACCGGCAGACTTTGTTATATCCGCTGCAGTATGGGAAAAAACATGGCTAGAGCCGTAGATAAGAGTAACGTTATTGTCGGCTAGATAAAGGCTACAGCAGCACTACACCACTTCTTCAAAGATCTCAAGAAGGGAGCTGAAATCGTAGCCTCTAAACAGTTATGAATAATTTACTTTACAAAACAAATTAACCGAGTGATTTCCCCTATAGGCTATAGCGTATAATTATCATTTTCCCTCAAGCAAATGGGTCAAGCAGAACTGCGGATTTAACCTGCCAGTCCACATCAATATAATGGCACGTAATTGTGACATGGTTCTTAGTTGTGAGCGCTGTCCAGCTGTTGGTTGTTAGAGCCACGCTCTTAGCAGTGGCTAGCTGCGTTTTCAGTTCTCCCGTTTTCTCCTGAAAATGCGCTTCAATCTGACTGGTGATGGTGCCTCTAGATGGAATCGTCGTTTTTAATGAAATGGTCCCAAACCGAACTCCGTTTTGCTCGCTTCATTTTGTTCTCTGACTCTGTGAGAGCTAACGTTGCCTACAAGTAACATAGCTATGTGAAAACGAAGGAAACGAAACTTAGGCATCTGTAAGTTAACGAAACGTAGGCATCTGAAGGTTAACTAAACTAAACCTAACCTAGCCGATATCAGGTTATGGTGGCACCCTCTTGTGTTGGATTTAAGAATTGTTTTCCCCCACACCCCAGTTGATATGCATGGAAATTCAAATTGCCAACATTATGCTGCGATTTGTTTAAAATTAACTAATTAATTAATTAAAATTAACCATTAACATCCCTAAATGGGACAATATGCAATGTTCACAATGATAATTGTAGAAATATCACAATCATCATACCATGTTTCTAAAAAATGAAAAAATATTCAGAAATAAGCAAGAATCACAAATATTCACAGGGCTACAGCAGCAAACTCACTATACAAGGGGGATTGACATGAAAAACAGATGGTGTAATTGGCTACTAAATTGGGATAAAATCAGATTTTTTTTATTTTTTTTTTTAAAAAAAAATAAATAATATAAAGCTTGATTCGGCCACTAGACACGGTTGCAACTGTAGTTCAGATGTAATTTGACGAATTCAAGAATTGACGAATATGTGAATTGTCTTCTAAAGAGGCTTTCTTCTTGCAACTCTGCCATAAGGCCATTGTCATGTAGGCGTTGTTGAATGGTAGCTTTAGACACCTTGTAACCCCAAGATGCCAGGTTGTTTTGAAGATCTTGAACCGTGCCCCTTGGACTTCTTTTTGCCTCTTGAACCATCCACTACACGTGGGGGCATGATAGACCTCCGTCCTCTACCTGGCAGGTTAGCCACTGTTCCAGTAGCCTTAGACTTCCTCACACAACAGTGGAAAGCAGTATCTTTTAACTTTTTCGTTTTTTGTAGCCATCCCTTGATCTGTAGAGGTCAATAACCTTTTCTCTGATGCTTTTGGGGAGTTATTTGCCTTTCACCATGATGATGGCTGACCACAGTATTTCAAACGTGTGTTCCCTCCTTTTTATACCCTACGGAAAGAGGAAACCATTGTAGGCCACTGTATAGTTCATTAACTTTCCAATGAACTTCAAATAAGTTGTATATTTATGAAGATTTGTTTTTGTTAGATTCAATTTAAAAGAATAGTTAGGGGTATGAATAATTGTTATCCAGATGTTTATTAATACAAATATTATTAATAAAACAAAATGTGTTTTTCTGAATAATTGTTTTAGTAATGTAGGTTTGGAATTTTCAGATTTTTTTTGTTTGTTTCATAAAATATACCTCATTACTTGTATAGTTTATTTTATATATGATCTCTTTTGTTCATCTTTATCAAGGGTGTGAATAAAAACAGAGCCTACTGTAATTGTGGACATTCAAATATTCATTAAAAATAGAAAAAATCACTGACCCAGAAACAGTGTTTTGCCAAGATACTCTCGTACAATACATAGTCTTGCACTCTCTTGCATGTATCCTTCAAGAGCTATTAATGCCAGAATTCTGAATATCAAAAATAACTTCACTGCAGTCAAATATGAGTGCTGCAATCAGGAATGTTTGTGTATTACAGTAATGAAAAAGACTGATTTGTCTCCTATGTTTATTTTCGAGTGGTACATTCATACCTGAGCACTCGCCACTCAGTTCAGTAGAATACTCCTGCCCATCCCTACTCCATACAAATGTTGAACGATTGTGAGCAAATGTGCTGGTGCAACCAAAATTATTCTTTAATTTTCTCAAATTTAATCCTGGGAAAATATGAAATTCATTGGTCTCATTACCAATGAATGGAGAAGATATTGGATAGCATCGCCTATATTCACCGTAACAAAAACGAAATCATTAGTTTATTTGAATGAAAAAACTTGCTCATTAAGATAAAGCAATTATTTAAATTACTTTAGTTGTTGTATTCAATATTTATGTCTCAGAATTTCCAGGGTGTCTCTCCACCTGGCTCCAGTTCAGCTGAGCCACGCCTGTGACCAGTCAGGTTTCTTCCTAAGCAGCCACAGTACAGGTGACCCAGTTTTAATCCCACCATCTCTCCATGTAGTCATCATCCAACCAGTACTTCTGCTGTACTTCGCATTCCCTAAAGGGGCCAGCTTATCCTTGATTGGCCATGAGCAGAGAGGAATGTTCTGAAAAGCATGAATTTGGCCCTATCTTTGACCACACTTTGCTAATCCACCCTTATGTGTCACCGACAGAGCACCCCTTTTACCCTGACACTACACCCTGCCGACCAAGGCCCTTCCCCCTCTGCATGCCTTGGTTTTCTAGTTTTATCATTATGTGGATGGAAGTCAAATGCTTTGTGACATTTCAATTCACAACTAACTAGATTTATTTGGAATTTAATAAATAGTCAATTAAATGAATCATTTTGGACTTGCTAGCATGAGGGATTGTATTCAGACTTTGTGGTTTCCAAAAGTCATATTAGAATGAATTCAAGTTGCTGTACGAGGAGTGTGTGTTTAGTTTTTTTGGCAGCGGTGTCTGAGGGTTGTAATGATTGTGTTTATACCAGGATTACAAGGCTTGTTCAAGCATCATCTTGTTCTCATTCTTTTCATTCTGTTTTCAGCTGCCTCTGGGGCAGTTACTGGAGGAACTGGGGAAACGTTACTGATCAGAGGACCAACTGTATGCTGTATGTAGGGGGCATGTACCCTGGCTGTTGACAGCATGAGTGTCCCAAGTTTTCACTGATCCTAAGCCTGTGGATCCCCATTGCAGCCCATTGCTGCAATGTACTTAATCAATTTGGGATGGGGCACACAAGCACGTTCTTCATGGGACATGCATGTAGCCAGCCGGTGGTTCTTTTCACTCTGCAGTCCACCAGCTAATCAGTGCAGTTTCTGTGCCTGAGGACTGAATAATTGTGCAACTGACACAGGAGCTGCTATTGCCCGATGAGGCAAGGAATATCCTGCAGACTAAAGCTTTTCCTCCCTGGGTGGCAGTATGAGGGATCATCCCACTTGTATTCTGGCCGTAGTCGGCCCTGGCACATTTTGGATTTGATTCTGAACCCAGGGGTGCATCACTGCACAAAGAATGAATGCCTCAACTGGATATGCCACCAGGGAGCCACATACCGTTTTATACAGACCAATTTAACTTGCCCCAGTTCTGAGTGTCAGCAGTGTAGAGAGTACTGGAACTTCAGATTGAGGCACCGTAGCACTAGGGTTGAGGAGCTGTGCTGTGGATCTTCCCTGGAACTCAGCGACACTGATGGCTGTGAAAGGGTCTGTGCTCTGTGTGTGGCAGTGACAGGTTTGTAGCCGTTGAATTATGGGGTGCAGAATTCTATTTTCAGTTTGACTCTTTGCAACAGCCATATGAGCATTGTGTTCACCTGCTCTTTTACCACTCAAAAGGCTATTGTACGACTCCGTGATTCAGACATGCACTTGCTGGCAAAAAAAACTAAACTGACCAGGGCTTCAACGTCCGACACTTGCCACGGTGACCGGGGTTCGATTCCCCGGCCGCGCCAGAGTCAGCTCTGGCCCGGGAGTGCCATTGGGGGCGGCAATTGGCTTTCCGCCCCAGGGAGGGGGGAGGGAAGCCGACAAGACGTTTGCTGTGCACAGGAGTGGCTCTGGGGTGCCAGAGTTACGGTCGTCAGCTTGGTGAGTGCCGTCTCAGAAGAGACGATACTTCGCCTTCATCGCCGCCGGTAACAGGGCTACGGCAGCAAACTGAGGCCCTCCCTCATAGTTTGCTGACGTAGCCCTGAAAATAGCGGGTGTAATTCGCTACCAAATTGGGAGAAAAACGGGAGAAAATCTGTAAACAAACAAAAAAATGTTTAACTGACAACCCCCACCCCCCACATACACCCATTGTAATTTACATTTCACCATAAGCTTGGATGTTGGCACTGATGTGATTCTAAACTAATTTCTTTGTTAAAAAGAAGGGAAGCAATTGGAAGGCAATTTGCTAAATGTGTAAAATTTAGAAGAAAAAATGAATGTAAAATGTAGGTGACGTGTTGTAACCTTGTGTTAAAAGGTAGAATACTATAACAGGTACCCCAATCTTATCCCTTCTCCTTTAATTTTGAAAATAGATACTGGGATAATGTGACTGATTAGATTTTGTGCATTTAAACAAAGAGAGTCAAGGAGACCTTTTCACAAAATATTTGTTGATTATAAGGCTCTTACAATGCCTACTTTAGTGTTCTACTTTTGTAACAAAAATACCAATTTTTTGTTACATTCAGTTTCTGTTCATATAGTTAATTTGCCTGAAGCTACAGTATACCCAGGCAGCATGGTTTCACAGGGTCTTTCACCACAGTGACCCTAGTTAGATGGTGCTCCACACACCATCTGGCTCAGGACTAGGGAGAAGTGGGAGTCTTCAACCTTTCAGTCACTTAGGGACTGCACCATTCAAAACAGGGGCAGGTCTCCACTATCCCTGACCCTATCATCAGCTCCTTTTCCTTGCACTTTCACCGTCTGCCAATCAGGACCCATTCACACTTCTCAGGAAGTGCCTGAAATCTCAGTTGAAAACCAGTGATTAGAAATGGATACCTCAGTAAGATGACTGCAGCGTGAATGTTGGGTCTATAAATATTAAAAACTGAACTCCACACAGAGAGGAAAGAGAAACTGATTTCAGATAGATGCTGAAAGGCATATATCTGAAAATCATATAATTCATGGTGGTGTAAATTATCTGCTTTACAGAGAATATAAAATGGATACAAAATAAATATAAAAAGACAATGGAGTAATAAAAACATCAAAAATATAATGCAGGGTTATAATAAACTTAACTTAGAACAGAGATAAAAAGACTTAAAAGACTAACATGCTCATACTTATAAAAGAGATAAAAATTAATAAAATCAATCAAAGTGCATGAATTTACTTAGGGAAGGCATGAACAACTAAGGACTAACTATATTAATCTTTACTGGCTTGGGCCCACTGTATGTGTGACATTTTGAGATGTGTTTTCTTTTGAAATGTTTGGCTGGGGAATCAGTGGCAATCAGAATATAATGTTTGAGCTGGGAATGTTCATGTGACTGCTTGTTGGTTGTGAGGGGCAATAGGGCTGAGATGTAGAGAGCGAAATTAGTCTAATTACATTTGATTTGCCAATTTTAATTTAATTCATTAAATTCACTGCTGAATGTCCTTAAATTCCTGATGCCATGGTGCTTGTGAATGTTTAAGCTGATATGAAATCATTCATATGGATATATAAGATATAGGAATATCTTCAAAATATTTTCTTCTCAGTTAATATTTTTACTTTGAAGGTTTGTCCTTGCCCTGATAAATCCACTTTACCCCTTCACAGAGAGTTATCATCATTGTTGTCAGTCTCCCAGGTCTATTCTGAAGATATTTTCATTTTTCAAGGCATTTATGCATGTTATTTGCAGACAGACTCTTTTTATCTGCTCATTGCTTGGTCTTGAATTGCCAGAGAGGCTTCAGTTTGTTTCATAAATTCCAAACCATTAACTACATCATATGACGAATTATTCAAAATAAATGAATGCAGATGGCATTGGGACTGTTTGTGTATCCTGCAAAAGAACTAGCCCTTTGTGAAGTGATGCGCCCCATGTCAATGGTGGCCTCCAGGGCAGGGAATAATTGCCCATAAGATTACTCCGGAAGAGAGGGTTATGTTATGGGTTATGCAGAGTAGCGATGACCAGATAGATAGGTCTAGTTAAATAGATTGGTTACCTGCAGTCCCCCTGAGGCATATACAGTGAGCACCATCATTCATTGGACAGTGACACATTTTTTGTTATTTTGGTTCTGTACTCCAGCACTTTGAGATTGAAAGGATACAATGAGGTTGAAGTGCAGACTGTCCCCCCCATTTTCAGGCACCATAATTAATTGGACAGTTTAACATAATGTAGAATAAAGTAATCATTTTTAATATTTGGTCGCATATCCTTTGCATGCAATGACCGCTTGAAGTCTGCGATGCATAGACATCACCAAACGCTGGGTATCTTCCCTGGTGATTCTCTGCCAGGCCTGTACTGCAGCCATCTTCAGTTCCTGCTTGTTTCGGGGACTTTTTGCCTTCAGTATCCTCTTCAGCATGTAAAATGCATGTTCAGTTGGATTCAGATCTGATTTTCCACTTTTTGGCCGTTGCTCTAGCAGTATGTTTCGGATCATTGTCTTGTTGCATGATGAAGTGCCGTCCAATGAGTTTGGAGCCATTTGGTTTTATCTGAGCAGGTAGAATATTTCTGTAGTCTTCAGAATTAATTGTTCTTCGTCGGCAGTCACATCATTGATGGAGACAAGTGAGCATGTTTCACTGGCAGCTATACAGGCCCAAGCCATAACACCCCTTCCACCATGTTTCACGGATGAGGTGGTATGCTTTGGGTCATGGGCATTTCCTTTTTTTCTCAACACTTTCCTCTTTCCATCATTCTGGTACATGTTAATCTTTGTCTCAACTGTCCACAAGACTTTGTTCCAGAACTCTTGGGGTTCTTTTAGGTGCTTTTTAGCAAACTGTAATCTCGCCTTTCTGTTCTTCAGGCTTGTCAGTGGTTTGCATCTTGAGGTGTACCCTCTGTAGTCCTGCTTGTGTAGTCTTCTACGTATGGTAGACTTTGACACATCTACACCTGCATCCAGGAGAGTGTTTTTGATCTGTTGGGCCGTTGTCAGGTGGGTTTTCTTCACCATAGAGAGTATTCTCCGGTCATCCACTACAGTGGTCTTCCTTGGTCTACCGGGTCTTTTGACATAATTGAGTTCACCAGCAGTTTTTTTTCTTGTCAATGATGAACTAAACTGTTGACTTGGGCATTCCCAGGGTTTTTGCAATGTCCCTGATTGATTGATTTTCATTTCTGAGCCTTATGACAGCCAGCTTAATTTGCATCGACACTGCTGTCTTCCTCATGTTGTCACACCCCAACAACAATCTCCAAAGGCAATTGCAAAGTCTAGAATCAAGACTAGACATCAACAGCTCTCTTCTGCATTCACTAACGACACAAATGAATTCACCTACCTAACGAAACACATCTGTGAAGCCAATTCAACAAATACTTGTAGTACCTTAAAATGGGGGGACCATGTACAAAAGGTGCTGTCATTTCTAAACGGTTCATCCGATATGGACCCTCAAATTAAACCTGACAGTCTGCACTTCAACCTCATTGTCATTGTATCCTTTCAAACTCAAAAGTGCTAGAGTACAGAACCAAAATAACAAAAAATGTGTCACTGTCCAATGAATTATAGTGCTCACTGTATATATATATTAAGTAGTGCATTCCTCTGCTGCAGTGACTGTGCAGATCAACTGGTGGATTGTGATTTGAAAAATAGTAGTGGCTGGCAATATGTGCTTTGGATGATGTGTGCACTGGTTTGTGCTCTTCCAAGTTGACTTAGGATGTTGCAGTGATGCCGTTTGGCGTTCAACATTGGGGAAAAAAATATATAGGGGATATAAAGACATTTAAAAGAAAAGGGACCCTATGTTTTGAAATTCAGAGAGACCTACATGTAAAGATTATGTAGGATTGTGACACTCTAAGACCAGGATTGCCTACCACAATTTGCTTACCACCTGCAGATACTGCTGGATTTCTGCTAAAGCCATCAAGGTTAAGCAAACACAGGAACTTTAACAGTGGGATTGGGACTTGAAGGCCAGTACTCTAACCACTGTCACACACTGTCCTGGGACTTATTGATGCATTTGCATTTGAATGCACATTGATGAGGTTATGTTTCAGAACTGCATTAGGAAGAGCTACTGTAATTACCCAGAATACAGGTAGCAGTATAAGTGAAACCATTTGGGTAAAAATCATTGTTTATATTTTATGCATTAGTGGTTTCCATGGTTCAGTGCATCCCAGTCCTACAGCTCACCGTGATTCAGTCTGGTTCACATGTACAGTGCGTCTTCCCTTATAGAGCGCTGCTGTTCCTCCTGGATACTTGTTCAGACCTTCCCAGGGACTACAGATGAAAATTACCCTTTGAACTAACTATGATACAACATACTGGATGCACTAACATCCAAGTTGAAAACTGCACACTGTAGCAAAATGTACAAGCAAATAAATACATCTAAAAATCATAAAATATTTCCACATTTCGTCCTCCTCTTCCTCTGTTGCGACTATGTGAGGAATTGGTGAAATGTGTCTCATTGAGCAGATGGTTTGCAAAGAATGCCATCTGTCTATATATTTTGGTGCTGATTATTTCAAAATAAAAAAGATACATCTCTTCCAACCTGCCACCTCCCCCACCCTTCTCTGTCTAACATGTACTGATGGCTGTCAGCCTAACCATCTGTGGAGGACCAGATAAAGCAGACGCTACAGGGAGAGAATATCTACCTCCACTGCTCCATGTTTGAAGAGTCATGAAATACTCTTGAAGTATTTGCATTGTTGTATATATAACTAAGTATAAGCATTGTTGGAGATATACATGCAGCAGTTCTCTGTCATGTGCTGTTTAGTTTTCCCAGGTGATTAAAATAACCTGTTATAAATAAATAATGTTTAGAGCCTTGATTATTCAGCTTATATTAGGCACTTCCAGTGTGTTCAGTCTTACTTTTGTGGGGATTCAATATTTTTGCTTCACTTGCGGTCAGCATTGCCACTGCCACAGTCCTAAGGCTGGGAATCGGCAGGTAACTTATGATGCGATACGTATCCCGTTACAGCGCACATGAGAAAATGAATTCTGCAATTAAAAAAATTAGATCTCGGCCTCCCGCGTGGTCCAGTGGTTACAACGTCCGACGCTGGCCACGGAGACCGGGGTTCAATTCCCCGTCTCGCCAAGTGTCGGCTCTCGCCGGGAGTGCCACCAGGGGGCGGCGATTGGCTGTCCGCCCCAGGGAGGGGGGAGGGGAGCCGACGGGACGTTTGCTGCGTATACAGCACACATGAGAAAATGAACTCACATTACTAGGGGGATTGCGTAAAAATAGCGGGTCTAAAAAATTGGGAGAAAACGGGATAAAATCAGAAAAAAATAAATAAATAAAATTGAGTTTGTTTGAACAAAATAGTCATGTATTGTAAACTATACATTATATTACAGAAGCAGTGGCCAAAGATAAATAAATAAATAAAAATGGATTCCAAAGAGTTTCCACTTAGCAAAACAATATATACATGTTTATATTTTTTTTAAGATTTTGTTGCAGATTTCCCAATTTTCTTCAAATTTAGGAGCCAATTATATACTCTTTTCATGTCAGCTATCCCCCCCCCCTTGTATTGTGAGCTTGCTGCCGTAGTCCTGAGACTGGCAGTGACAAATGCTGTTCCACCTCCGAGCTGGAACTCGCCAAGCCATCAACTGTAACTCCGGTAAACGTACACATGGTTCTGTGTGACTTAGTAGGTACAGCATAGTGCTGACAACACTTAGGTTGTGGGTTTGATTCCCATTCGGGCCACATGTACTGAAAAATATGCATTCAATACTGTAAGTCACTTTAGATAGAAGTGTCTGCTAAATAGCATATATAAGACATAGAGCCACTCCTATATGCAGGAAGCTCATATCGGCTTCCCTCCCTTGGGCAAACAGCCAATTGCACTCCTGACCAGAGCTGGACTGGGCAATCGAACCCCGGTTGCAGTGAGCAACATGCATCCTGGTCAGACGCTCTTACCGCTGCGCCACCCGGGAGGCCCACAAAACAATATTTTTATATAAAGGTTTTGCTGTTAAGCTGCATTTATTATTTACTGATGCATAAAATATACAAACACCTACGAGGTGTCACTGTAGCAATAAGTGGATTGCCCAGAAGTGAATGGTGATATATTTATGTATCGAAAACTTGAGTGCACCCCTAGTAGCTATCCCTCTTGCATCTCACACTGTTGCCTGGACCCCCTTTCCGTGCTGCCAGACCATTTCAACTTATTTAGAACCCTGCTGTTAGAATGGTCTTCAACCTCTTCCGATCTCCCTTCACTGGGTGCTTAAAATCTGACTGTTTAATATCCCAAGGCCCTCGTCCTGACACTCCAGGACAGTCAGGATCATGCTGCAGCCCCGGACTGACAGCTCCTCTCCTCTCTGGCTGCCGCACAACCACAGCCTTTTTCCTCTCTGGCCCCCCAATTGTGGAATGTGCTTGCATAGCATTTCATGTTTTCTATGGGACAACAATCTGCTGTTATTCCTCAATTCTCATACCATTGAGAAAGAAAGATTTTACGCTCTGTCATCTCCCTGTCATAATGAAGGGGGAGCTTGGTGCAATGCTGTCCTCCGAGGCACTTTGGCCAGCAGGGAGTCACTGTATTAAATCAGTGTGGTCGTGCTATCCATTAGAAACATGTTCTCTTCCCCCACCAAAACCACACATTGCTCCCACAAAAGCTTCAGGCAGGAGGAGAGGAATTGGCTCCGATTATTCTGGAAGGTGGAAATGGAATCGGTCCAGTTCCATGTCAAAACAAAGGAGGAGTGAGGCAGGAGAGAAAGGGCCAGACAATTGTTCGGATCAGAGCCACTCACCATCGAGAAATCAGATTTTGGGGGTTTTTCACATTCATATCATATACCAAAAGAACTCATCCAGTGAGAGGTTGTTACTTGGCAGGAAAGAGCTGTGAGAATATAATTGAATCACAGAATTGGAATGGAATGCAATGGAATATGCAGGTAGCTGTCATACAATTTCCAACATCATTGCCTTTGAAGAAGGAAAGCAACAGTTCAAAAAATCAGATGGCAGTGTTTTGTGGCACAGGTTATGAGTGCAGACAGAGGCTGACCAATGTGACAGACCAGACCAGGCCTTTGAACATAGGCACAGGCAAATATGCAACCGGCTGTGCTCATTCCAACATAAACTCAAGACAGACCGGTCACTCCTGTTGTGTCTACTATGCTGAAACATCAGTAGTCAATTGTTTAGAGCCTCAAACTGGGAATATATGTTTTAAGACGGTCGTCTTCTTAGTCAAGGTGGTGTCGGGGGTGGGAATTTGCTTGGAAAATGTCAATTCAAATGCGTGTTATTGAAAGAATAATGCCGAACAGCGGTATCTGCTGTCGGAAATAGGGTATTATGCATGAATTAATGCATTTATTGGAATTTTCCGGATTTTTACCGAATTGTTACTTTAACTGGCGACATTATTTTATTCAGGTGGCCCGCCTTGACTATGAAGTGCTGTGGGAATCCTGGACACGCGTGGTCTTGCTACTGTCCTCTTGCTGTTATGTGTAAGAGAGTGTCACTGCTGTGATTCTCTGTCCATCTCTTGGTCTGTTGCATCTCTGCATCGTTGTGTATATTGATACTGGTATATGTCTACATTGGAGTTTTTTCACAAATTTGTGAATCTGCACAGGTACCCTGCTGAATTTGTCCCCAAGGACATTCATATGTGTCATAGGAAGAACATTAAGAGCACTGGATCTGTCATAATGGTTTAATATTGTTATTTCATACTGTTTTTTTCATTTGCGCACGCACACACACACACACACACGCACGCAAACGCATGCACGCTGTTGCTAGCCTGAGGTTATGTTCTGAAAGCATGTCTCCTATTCCCTCTCCTTAGGCTATCCTGGAGGTTATCCCACCACAGCTCCCACCTACACGCCTAACCTCTACCAGACTGGCAGCCCAGGATACCCTCCAGGTAAGAGCCTCCTCTGTCACAGTCTTGCCTTGGGCCAAAGCCTGTTAACCTTCAGAACAGACGAGATGCTGCTGGGAATCCTCCACGGGTCATTACCCTGTAGACAGTCTGGAGGATACAGCATAGAGCAAAATGTGCTAGGTGTTGAGTTACCTCATTTCTGTCTGTTTTTTTGCATCACCATAACTTGACACATTTTATTTGGTATGGTTGACACAGTTATTTGGTTAATATATAGGTTAATAATCATTGGGTTAAGATTTTATTTAAGTTCTCAACAAATTTTAATAGTCTAAAAGAAGTGGTTAAGGACCAGTTCAGTTGTATACATCCTGAGAGACTCAATTTAAGTGATGCTTGTGTCCTATGAACAAGGTGTCTATGAATCCCAAGAAATGGCTCATCACCTCGTCTCGTTTCAGGATTTCACTATTTCACAGATTCCAAATGAAAGTAATTTCTTTCCACTCCATTAGAAACGGGACTGTCACAGAGAGTGAAGGAAATTGCACATAAAATCAATCAGGAATTCACGGATCCCATGAAATTAAACAATGTCACATCTTGCATGAAATTTAAGCAGGAAAATATAAAAGGCAGTTAAACAAAAAGGCAGTTTCTGTCCTTGAGAAGGGTATTGCTGCCCCCTAATGGCTCATGCTCGACTGCTTATGTCAGTGGTTTGGGACATGTGAGGGGTTGAAATGGTTCATGAGATATAAATATAAACATAAACATAGGCGGTCACTGTCAAATTAAACACTGTATTAGTTATATGCCCTGCACTAGTTAGAGTACATGCATTTGTTTTTACATTACATTTCATGTTTGCACATATGTTGGGATACATTTTAAGAAGCGTTGGGCCACAGAAAATGACCGAAATAGGAACTAAGCCGTTGAAATGGTTACAAATCTAAAATGGTACAAGCAGTATATGTTTTATTCTGAGTAACTTTATTGTGAATCTTCTTTGGTTCATGAGTTTAAGTTTTTAGAAAAATCCAAAATTGTGGAGAATCCAATAAGATGGAAGTTCTGAAGGTCATTGCAATAATGTTCAGTATGAGGATATGTAACTGGCAAAATAAAGGAAATATTTGAGTAAGTGAGGAATACAGAGTATATTGAAAGCAGATGCTTCCACATAGCTGTGGTTCCTAAGTTAATTCAACAAGTAACATTCAATCATGCTGATGTTTCATGAGGAACGGTGGCTAAGGTGATGTTGAAAGTCTCTGGGAAAGACAGGGGCAACTAGGGGCAACAGTGGTCAAAAAGGCATACCCCCAGCAGTGAATGTCCGTGCATTGGTTTGAGATGCAAGGCAAAACAGACTAGCAACTCTGATTCCGTTGACTGCAAATATCAATCCAGGGAACAGTATGTCAAGAACTTCACAGAGAGGGATACTATGGTCGGGTTGCAATGCATAAACCACTTATTACACCTAAAAATGCATGTTTGTGAGTAAAGTGGTCCAAAGAACACAGGCAGTGGTCTACTGAGCAGTGGAAAAAGTCATATGGTCATCCTTCACCCTGTTCTCAACAAGCAGATGAGTGCATGTTTGGCACATGGCAAAAGAAGCCTACAAGCCTGGATGCTTGTTTCCCATGGTGAAGGGTTCTGGCAGCTCTGTTGTGGTGTGGGTGCATTTTCCTGACATCATTTAGGTCCACTCCACCCCTTAGAGGGCAAGGTAAACAGCAATATGAGCAAAGCCATTTGGAGTGATCACCTTCATCCTATGGTGAAGCATTTCTATCCTATTGGGAGTGGTCTCTTCCAGGATGACAATGCCCCCATGCACAGGGCACGAGTAGTCACTGAATGGTTTCATGAGCATGACAACTATGTAAACCATATGCCATGGCTGTCTCAGTCATCATATCTCAACCCAATTGAACGCTTATGGGAGACTGCAGTGGTGTCTGTCTAAAACACCAAATGATGGAATTTATCATGAAAGAATGGTGTTACAGCCCTCTTATAGACACTCCCTTCCAGACACTTGTAGAAGTGCATTGAAGCTGTTCTGACAGCTCGTCGTGGCTCAACGGCCTATTAATACACATTGGTGTATCCTTTATTTTGTCAGTTACCTGTACATGTACCATCTTTCTGGAACATTTGTTATGAAAATTAGAACCATCTATTATAGCACACTAAGTCCCCTCAGTGCCATATTTAGCATGTGGCCAAAATGAATTTGAGCCCCTTGAAGAGAATCTGGCCGTAATCACTATTAAGTGTTTCTCAGTGCCTGTGAAAAGGTTGGAGGCAACTGTGAAGACTGTTACACTATAACAAGTGAATTGTGTCTGGTGGAATTTAAATGGTAAGGGCTCTAGCTGATTTTCAAGTTGTGGTGATGTCATAATAATTGCAATGTCTGTTTTTCAGTGTTAAGGCAAATGGCGAATTCAATTATTCGTTGTGAGATATGGCTCCTAAACCAAAAATTTGCCCGCTGAGGTGTGTTTATTATGGCCCTAATTTTTGCATTGCATGTCCATGCAAGGATCATGTAAAGCAAGTTATTTTGGGGCAGGTCTGTGTGTTGACCCATGAGCCTGCAGTGTATACGTGTCCCTTACACTTGATTTTGCAATGTGGAGAATAGCCTTTTGTTTTTAAATTAGTTGTTTAAATTAGTACTCTGCGTGTTTCTCCATGACTTGTTGCATTAATTGCAGATATTTCTATGACATATTGCTAATAATCCACATCCTGTCTGCTGGTCATTTAAAATTGTAGCCCTAATCATGGCATTTTCTATTCAAATTTGTTTCACAGTGCAGTCAATAAATTATTTGTTGCCGATCCTAAATTATTGTTTTTGCAAAGCGTGAATCTTTGATCTGTCTTACATTGAAGACAGTCATTCTTCTAAGGTTCTTAATGTGCCAATTGTCATCTATTTTAAAGTATAAATGTGGAAGCCTGAATGAAACCAGGCTTGAACCATGTTATGTGCTGATATATGTGTGGGTATTTACCTTTTTCCCCAGAATCCCTTGCCTTCCACTCCGTTATGCCTTCTTGCTGGCATTCTGTGCTTGGTCAGAAGAGGATTATTGTCCTTTTGTTAACATCACGCAATGCTGCATTTCTGTACTGTTTACTAAATACCTTGTGTTTACTGGAAATCAAATATCACAGTCCGACACAAACTTTGTTTCATGACCTTTCTGTGCCACAAGGTGTTTAAGTGTTCCATACCATACATGAAGCTTGCCTTGGTATCTCTCAAATGCTGTTTATGGAATTTGGGCTGGGTTAGATTCTGTGGTATGACCTGCGATATTATTAGCCATTTGTCAAATCCTGGTTGTCAGATTGAAGATGTTTGTTGTTGTGGCTGCTTGGTATACGATTGTCCTTTTCGGGAGGTAAAATGAGGAGAAGGCTCTCTTGACGCTGTCTCGTGTTTATGCTTGCACATTTTATAGAGGGGAGACAGTTGCTGTATTTGTGAATTGGTGGGGGGGTTGTACTGTTCTGATGGCCTGTATTGTGTGGCAGAGCAGATGTAAAAGACAGTAAGGCTCAATTAAGTATGTAGGAGGTGTAATAAAGGGCAGTGAGAGCTGAAAGAGGCTGTGCTTTTCTGCGCTATGCTGTATTACAATTTACAGTGTTGTATTGGGCTATACGGAGGAGGAAGAGGTTGTGTGGGAATATGGGGCATATAATGCATGATTTTGGGTGGGAGCTGGAGAGGGGGGTGGTGGTATGTTGTAATGTCCCCTGAGGCATGTTTGTTGTTCTGTACTGTGTGTGTAACCCCTCCCCCCCCCCTCCTTTTTCTGTTGTCTCTGCTGGGACAGTGCTGCTGATGAAGCAGGGCTGGGCACAGACCTCTACAGCAGGGCCCACTGAGGGTTCCTATGACCTGGCAGTGGACACGGGCTCAGAGAGCAGATCTTACCAGGCCTCATCTGCAGCATTCAGTAAATATCCCTCCTTTTCTCTGGATGTTCTCCCCATCACAGACCGAGCTTATGCACCGTAATGCAGGGGCTTGTGGAGGCATGGGGGGTGCAGGATAGGAACACAGGATGGCAAGGCATGATGTCAGGACAGGGTGGCTTTGGGATAGGCGGGAGGCAGAGAGGGAGGTGCTAGAGGCTGGGGACCTGCTTGGCTTTTGATTTCCCGTGGTAGATGATGTATATTTAAATCACAGTGCTGCAATTTAATATTTTTTGAAATACTGTCATAGAATAAGGCAATGTCTCATTGAAATGACTAGTGCCCTTTAAAGCTGCAGGAAACCACTGAGAGTGTGGAATGATGTACGTATTAACAACTATATTTGCTCTTGAAAAACTCATTTTAAAAAAGCTATTTTTTTAAACTATGTTTAGGAAGACTTTTGTTTTATTATTATTCAGCATAGTTTAGTTTTTTGTCATTGTGAAATAGTGCAGATTATGTGGGAACGGGTACGTAGCATAGAATGCATGGACAAAAATGTCTGTGTTTGTGTTCAGTGACGTATTTGTGAGCAATTAATCGTCAGTTACAGTAGAACTTGGTGGGTGAGCACATTCAGTCCACTCTCCAGTCTCATTGTTATCATGATGAAGAGGTTTAAAACATAGTACTCATCCTTGAGCCGCATGTTTGATATCTGATTCTGACCACACGTGTAAATGTATTTTCAGTTTTTGAATGAATTATCAATGTGTGCTATTATTTATACTTGATTACATTTCCAAGACCCAGGTAGCATACCTCTAAAACATTCTACCTTTGTAACATGTTCAAGGTCAAGCTTGTCCCTGAAAAAACATCCTTCATATTTAAAAATGCCCAATATCGCAAATGTTACATGATCGCTTAATTCAAAAGGATCTCATATGATGTATCCAAGGTTTTCATATGGTGATTTATCCAACATACAAACTTCAGTTTTATTGCTTAAGTAAAGAAACAAGTTGCAATATTTACTTTAAAAAATATATATATATTCACACATTTTTTCTCCTAATTTTTGTAGCCAATTATTCCCTATTTTTCATGTCAATTATCCCCCCTCTTATATGAGAGCTTGCTGCCATAGTCCTGAGACCGGTAGTGAGTGCTGCACCGCCTCCTCCGAGCCGGCACCCGCCAAGCCGTCACCGTAACACACAGGACCACTCATATATGCAGCGATCTCATATCGGCTTCCCTCCCCCTCACTGGGGCCAATTGCTGCCCCCTAGTGGCACTCCCGGCCAGAGCCGAGCTGGCACGACCTGGTGGAATCTAACCCCGGTCGCAGTTGGCAATGTCGGACGTTGTTACTGCTACACCACCCTCAATATTGACATTTTAACCAAAAAATAGATGCAGTATTATTTACTTATTATTTTATATTGGTTATTTTTGTATTGTATTCATTTACTAGACCACCACTTATTAGAAGTGGTTACAGTGAAAAGCAGCATGCATGCAGCCCTCTTGAAAAGGAGTTTGACACCCCTGCCTTCAATGCTAATGGCTAATAACTTTTTTTAAGCAGAAGGTTGTTTAGACTGACCTGGTTCACAGTGTTGACAGATATGTACACAGTGAAGTGTCAAACTGAAATCTCTCTGAGAGGTGTTCTCTTTCAATATTCTTTTACTCCGGTAACTGGGTCCTATGGTAGTTGTAGCTTTGCAATGAAAAATGATCAGTTTGGCCTTTTTGATAGTAATGGATAAGGATAGATTATAGACAGGGCAAACCTGATCCTAGATCAAAACTCTTACTTGGAAACGCTTTAAGAATACAGGCTCAAGAGTGTTTTACCAGTAGTGGAATGGGTACAGCCTATCGGCGCTTGTCCAATAACTTGTATTTATGTTGACAATATGCCTTCATTAATCTATCCAATGTCACATTACTGGATTAGAATTGTGTTTCTCTATCCCACATGCAAGTACTAGTTATGCGGCAGCTAAACATCTCAATTCTGTTCTGCTGTCAAACAACTTGTATATTTGACTGTTAATGTGAATTTTTATTTTTTTCCTCTTACATTCTTAAATATTGTGATAGAAGTTAGACTCAATTTTGTTCATTTTTCTGTTGTACCCAAACTCTGGCTAGTAAGTAATAACTTTATATAGCACCTTTCATACAGTAAAGTAGCACAAACCAAGAACAAAGCACAAATCCGTTACAACCATGGAGAAATACATAAAAGAAACCAGGGTGATACGAGGATGATATAGTGATATAATTAATAAAAAGTAAAACATTTTGCATGTTCACACTGCCATATGTTCTGTTTGGCGGATTTACAATCCTGGCTGTTGTTCATTCATTTAGATTTTTTTCAGGTTTTTAAACATTTTTGAACCTATGTTTTGAAATAGGTTCAAAAAATGAACCATCATTGGTGGTTTGCATTCAAGGGGCTCAAATTTGCACATTTAGTGGAGTTTGTCTTTGCATTAAGGGACACTCCAGAGAACACAACACCCAGCAGTGAATTGTCTACATGTTGAATGAGGTTGGGAAACCTGTATTTAACTTGTGAAAGTGAAAATGTGAAATATGAACATTAGTGATGAATCAGCCGCCTTGAACAAGGAACTGGGCTTGTAACGCAAAGGTTGCAGGTTCGATCCCAGGTGGGGGCACTGCCATTGTACCCTTGAGCAAGGTACTTAACCTGGATTGCTTCAGTAAATATCCAGCTGTATAAATGGATTGTATGTAAAGAAATGTGAAATTGTGTAAGTCGCTCTGGATAAGAGCGTCTGCTAAATGCCTGTAATGTAACATATCATATCCACTAAGACAGCCACTGTAGAAGTGTGCTCTGACTGAGTGATTTGCATACTCTACACATTTAAACTATTAAATGTATCCTTACTCCACCACAGATTAGATGTCCAGTGCTGTAGAATGAATTGCAGGTGACATGAAACCACCTCCACACCTGAGTTGTCTTTACACTACACATGTGTATTGTCGATATTATTGTGAATGTCCCCCACGCCAGAGGTGTTTTTAACACCAGTTGGGGAAACTTGTTTGTAGGTGGTGTTTTTTTTCCTCTGTTCACTACAAAGAAGTGTGCCGTTGAAGCCGGATTTAATGAAACAATGTCTCAAAGCAGCATTTAAAGCGATGGTGTATCCCCTAGCAGGGAGAGAATGACTTTTATAGGGTATCTGTCTTAATATTTATGACCATTAAGTCCTGAACTCACAGTAAATCACACACAGTAACAACACAATAAATGTGCAATTCAATAAGATAATAACTCACACAACAGCACCCCGTCAAACCCCAGAACAACAACAATAATCATGTAGTAACATGACCTATAACTGGGACAGCACAACATATAAGACCTAAATCAGTTGTGGAGAATCTAACTGGCCTTGTGGGCCTCAAGAAAATGTACCTCACAGCCACTAGATTCACCAGAACTTAATCTCTCATGAGCTAAATTTATATTAGATGTTTTGACCAGAGAACAAATGTCTGAGCAATCTTAAATTGCTTAGGAATTGCCCTGTATTTCTGTAGAGCTATCAATTTATATCCCCTCTGAGTTCTATATTATTGACATGTCCGTTTTTTATTGTGGGGTCTGTCCTTGCCAAAGGCGTTCTGTCTAAACAAGCTTGGAGTGTATGAACCATATGGAGCCTTGTATGTAGTTTTACAAATCCATTGACTCAAAAGCAAAATAACTGTAAAAGGGTAGGCTATGTGATTTACATGTGTTTTTCTGGAGCTCAATGACTGTTCAATTTGAAAAAGACTGTAAGAAACACAAACTGTATGATGTTTATTGGACTGCTATTACACAGGTGTAAAGACCTAGAGAACTGTAAAGATCTAGTGTGTTTCTAGTGTGTGGTAACACGTGGTTACCAAAACACATTTTTATAACAAAACTACAAAATGCAAAGCCATGATCGTTTTTTCCCTAATATGAAAACTGCTATTGTACCCTTTTTCACATCAGCAGTAATACAGTAATTATGACCCGTTACTATATTTTACTGTATGGGTTGCCTGGCTCAATGCAATAGGTGCTGCGACGATCTCATAACAGCCGACATTTCAGATTTGATAGGTTGTAAAAAGAGGAACAGTGGCTCCACCCTCACTGCCCTGACCACAGCCTTCCAGTCTGAACCTGGCATGCAAGCCTGCGGCAGATATGTCCCACTTGAAACTAGAACCTGTGTGCTTTTGCTCTCTTACCCTCCCCCTTTCTCTTTCTGTGGCACTCTCTCTCCCCCAGGATACACCGCTGGGACCCCGTACAAGGTGCCCCCCACCCAGACCAATGGAGCCCCCCCACCCTACTCCCCATCCCCTAACCCCTACCAGACGGCCATGTACCCAATCAGAAGTGCCTACCCTCAGCAGAACCTCTATGCTCAGGTAAGTGTGTGGATCACCTTGAGGAAGTTGAGTTGGTTCATTCAGAATGGTCATGGCAGGTCATGACAACGCTTGGTCAATTGCTAGTGTACTGATTGTATCTCTCTCTCTCTCTCTCTCTCTCTCTCTCCCCTTCTCTTAGGGTGCTTACTACACACAGCCTGTGTATGCTGCTCAGCCTCATGTCATCCACCACACCACGGTGGTCCAACCCAACAGCATCCCCTCCGCTATCTACCCCGCCCCTGTCCCCGCCCCTCGCTCCAATGGTGTGGCCATGGGCATGGTGGCTGGAACCACTATGGCAATGTCAGCAGGTGAGTCGGGAACACTGGAAACTCTTAACTCACTCTAATTTTGTCCTGTTATTTGTCTACGTTTGATTGCTCACACATCAGTCGTAACAATAAAATAAATGATCCATGGCATCTGTTTCTGAGTACCAGTTTTGGCCCGAAAGCTCACATCAACATATGAAGGGATTTGTCATTTTTGGCTGTGGAGCTACCCTGTGGACTACTTTGGTTTAACATGCCATTCTGAATCTGTCAGCAAGTTCAGCAGCACAGCCCTATTTTTGTCCAGCTCGAATTGCTTCATTTTCAGCATATATATGAATTAGTGGAAAGAAAATGTCTAACCCATAGCAACATGCAATTTAATTAGGGGAGGGGGTTGTGTGGGTCCATTTTTTGTCTGATTGTTTCAAAATGTGTTGGTGTTGGTGTAGTTGTGTTGCAATCTCCCTCTGTCTGACTGTCAATGCAGGGACTCTGCTGACCACACCACAGCACACACAGCACATCGGAGCACATCCAGTTACCGTGCCAACATACAGGCCGCAAGGAACACCTGGGTACAGCTATGTGCCTCCTCACTGGTAAACCCACCTGCCAATTCATGTAAGTCATGTTACACTTATATCACACTCTACTGTATTTATGAGGCCTGATAATCTATCTCCCTATTTGTTGTAAAACAGTGCATTGTACCATTACTCTTGCATTGATGGTGCCCCACGCAGTACCACTGGACCAGTTAAACCAACTCTATACCCAGACTATTTTGTATAAAGTTATTAAACTTATCAAAGGCCGATGCTTTGTGTTATGCTGTCTGAGCAAACATTCACCATTTTTTCAGAAATCTATTATTGAGTCTGCTCCAGATGACAGATTGACAGATTATATATTTACCTATGACAGTTGAGAATTAAAAACGAGATTTAATTTTGCAGTATTTTCTTTCTATTCTGTAACATTGGTCATTCTGTGTGTGTTCCCCCCCCTTCCCCCCTCATGTCTTTCAGATCTGGAGTCAAACATTGTATGCAACTTCTCAAGTCTTACATTGGTGCTGGGTCGTCAACATTGGGGCACCAAGTCTGTTTGCAAGAACAAAAAATACTGCAAGGGTCACTTTTGCATTCTGTAGTGTTTCTGTAAAAGCTGCTTTTTATTTGATTTGTTTGCCTCTGTTTGTTCAGTTGTTTTTGTTTTGACTCTCAGATACTCCAGACTGACACTGACCAGCAGCAGTACAGATCTCTTACATTAACACTGGTGTATTCATGAGGCCGGTCTCAGTGCTGGAAATCACACATCATCTTATGCTGCCAAATTTTATAACAATTAGATTTTAGAACAGGTTTTTTTTATTATCATTATTATTATTATTATTATTATTATTATTATTATTATTATTATTTCCCAGTTGGCTCCCGGGAAAGGGCTTTGGATTACATTGCATATTTTTTCCTTTAATCTTTTTTTTTAATTTGCCTTCCAATTTGGTTTAAAATGATCATCTTCCAATACTGATAACAAGGGTTGTCTTCCAGCTTGTAGCAATTCGTTATGTAGACATGTTATTAATATATCCACTGTATGAGAGTATAAATGTGGTAATCCCTTCACTAGGAAAAGAGTAATGCAGTAATCTTAGTTATACACTCTGTAGAGGACATTTAAATCAGTGGACATAATTAGCTTGTACGTCAAAAGTATAATAAGCGATTTTAAGACTTTGAATATATACTGAAGTGTGTGAATGTGTATATGTATTCTTATACATACACACAGGCGCAAACACACATACACATATACATAAACATAGGGGTTTGTTGTTTTGGATGTTAACCAGGATTTAGTTGCCCTTGCGGTTGCCCTTGCGATGCACTTAGCTGGAACAGCAGGCACTAATTTGAACTTAGTGGTAGCCATGTGCCAATGCAACAAGGGAGGAGGGGTGATGGTCGCATCATTGGAATTATTCAGGATCTAACATGTTAAGGATTCAAAGTGTACTGGAAGTAACTGGGGAAAATGTAGAGGCAAAACAACATTTGAGATGATCAATATGGTTTTGATTTGGAGTGAAAGGGGATGGAAGAGCAGTGATGTCACCCAGGCCTGCAACCCCATCTCACCCACAGTCTGCCCCTCCTTTCCAATGCAGGTGCCAAAGATACATGGAGTGCATTCCAGATCCTTCCCCCTGCCCCTATTTACTTCCTCAATCCCTACTGATCTTTGATCAGTACCCAGCACATCACACAAAGTGCTTACTACCTGATCAAGGGTCTTTGATCAGTAGGGAACATGGCTTAGGTTTTGAATGCAGCCAGGATTACCGCACTAATTTCAAATATTAATGGATGACATTCATAACAACAGGTGTGCACAATACTACAATTTAAATAATGACAATAATATGATTGTGTGTTGTACAGACAATTTCCATGTATATAGTTAAATATACAATGTGAAAGACAGAGATGTCATTTGCAATAAGGATTGAATTTAATGTTTACGTGCAGGCCCTTTATTGTTGTTAGTGACGTGGTTGTAATTATGCTTGTTTTTAAACAGAATGAATAGTTACAGCTACTCCATGGAGGGCCTGATGGGGGCGGTAATGAGCCATAATAGTCCGCTCACAGGAGAGGGGCAGGTTGAAGTGGTGAAGTGGTTAATTGGGGTGCCAGGACAGAGGACACAAGGAGAGACCGTTCCTTTTATGAGTGCAGCTGTCAGACCTATCTAGTTTCATTTGCCTGGAGGGGGCGGTTATCATCAGGACTCCTGTGGCTGAGCAGTGGTAGTAGGATAGGGTTTTGGATTTACTTTTTGTAACGAGCCGTTATAGTAATATTTCTCTGCATGGAGTTAGCATTTACTCACCCATGAGTACTGAATGAGTGGTAGAGTCTGTGTCTCCGCTGTGATTGTCTAATGCATGGCTCCCTGCTCCATTCTCTCTCATTTCAGAGCAAGGTTTTTTCTGGGGAGAGGAGAGAGGAGGGATCAGAGAATGACTTGGGAGTGATGTATGGGAAAGGAAGAATTGAATAGAGAAAAAAAAAATGAAGACTTCAACTGCTGTGCAAAAATTTCCCAAGGGAGGGTTTGGGTTTAGGCTTCTTAGTCCCCAGTTTGAAACCAAAATGTCTGAATCTGGTGCAGGACTACCTGGAGTCAGCCATGATGGACATTGGCACAGCCTTCCTAATATTAATTACTTGTATATTTAGAGATAATGTGACCACATATCAGAATTATTTTATTAAACAAGACATTGAGGAGCAGTGCACAAACATGTATAAATAATAATTATGATAATACACAGGTACTTAAATTATAAAGAGATCGGTTTCATTAGAAAAATAGCTCAGATTCCCAAAATGGTACCCTTTGGTCTTAAAAGATAAAATCATAAACCCGTATAAGCGCCATCATTTATTCTATTTCTATAAGAATAATTAACCACTAATTTAATCTGACAATTGAATTTTATTTAGCACAGTATAACTTATAGCATATGAAACACATGTTCCCATGTACAATACAGTAGCATGTATAATATAACTCAGTGTGTTCTAGAAGCATCCGGCAGGGTAATGTCCTTGCAAAGCATGGCTGTATATGGGAGGTACAATGGTTATTGCTGCATTGGTTGGTGTACTTTTAAACCTTAAATCAGACCAATGTAGTCCTTGTGTTTAGAGTCTTTATGAAAACAGTCATTCTAGGGTAAAGGTTTGATGTAGTGACATAGCACAAGCTCTAGATATTTCTGTGTTGTGAAAATTAAAGCGGAACATTCCACTCCCTTCAGCTAACTAAATCATTCCATTAAAAGTAATCTGGGTCACATTTAAATGGAAAGCAGCCATTTGGAACAGTTATTTTATACCAATATGTCATACATTCCATTCCATTTTGAATAGAATGTGACTATACCCCCCCACAAGACACAACAATGGACCACAAATCAGCAGTGTCTTTGGTTTGTTTTGTTCATATGAAATGAGTTCACATTTTTAGATTCTGAAATTTTCATCTGACTTCTTTGACTGATCTCTTAAACAGCTTTACCATGCGACTGATGGTTTGTACATTGAAGAATCACATTGAAGAGGCAGGGCTTGTCTTCATATATATTCTGTGCATTGCTTTGGAGGATTTTTCATTCACAATTCCAGTCATACACCCAGAATTCTGTCCATTCTTAAATGTACAGCATTGTGGATGGTTTTTCAGCTTTAAAGGATGCATTTTTTTAGTTTTGCTTATCTTGTTTTCTATGGATCTGATAGGTAATCTTATTCAGAAAGATGCCTGTCGGAGATTACCCAAAAACCGAACATGATTTTATTAGTGTGCTCTACCAAGAAACCTTTTACTCTGGTTATGACTGTTTCTTATAGAACAAAATTAAAGGAGTGGAACAAATTACTCAGTTTCTCCGCGGTGGAATTGGATCCAAAACACAAACGTGTATATTCCTTTTTGACAGAGTTTATATCATTTCTATATCATTACTTTAAAAATGTCATGTAATCCTTGGAATAATGCATATTGTTGTACTGGTCTAATTCAGTTTGGAATAAATGCCGTATTTAGGGAGGGTGTTTGAAGCTGGGAACAAGAGGGGAATTTAAAGAAAAAAAACTTAAAGAAAATTTAAAATTCAACTGTGTGTTGCCTCCAATGTTTTAAACTTAAGGTTTAAAAATGTAAAAATAAAAACAAATAATCTAGGTTTAAAAAAACTTTTCAGTTCTGATATGTAATTTAAGCGCTTTTTACCATTAAGTGTTATTTAAGTTTTATTGATGATTGATGTTTATTATTCTTAAACAGAGAAACTTTATGGTTGAACTGAAGTGGGGTGCTTCTGAGAGCTTCAGGGAGAATTTCAGAACACAAGTCTATGGTGGGTTTCTTTTTATAAGAGGAGAATATAATTTTAAACTTCTCTTTGAGAGGGTCAAAGCAACAGTTTTCTTTATGCATTGATGTTATGACAAGACCAGTATACTGCAATCTGTACACCTTGATTAGTAAATTTTGTGCCAATCATACTTCAGGAAGCTTTCAGAAGGTGTCTTTAAGTTAACCAAGGTTGTGAAATTTCAGCAGTTTCTATCATGTCTGACTATTTCTACAACATCAGAATACAGTTATTTTGCATACACCTGGACCAAATACAACCACAGAGGGACGCCAAGGAGTTCTGTCACAAACAAGTCCCATGCTGGCCTCTTCTTGCTGTTTTTCATAGACCCTGTGCATTGGCATTCCATTCATAGCAACATGTAACACTTGTTCTCCGTTGCAGCACAGAATATCAGAGTATATAAGAGACAATATAAGATAAATATCTTGTACTTGTGTTCAGTTGTATTCAGCACTGGTAGAAGCTGTCTGAAGAATTGAAAATGATGGAAGCATCTTGAACTGAAATTTTTTTTTTTTTTTTTTTTTATCCTTCAGACTGCTTAAACTAAGTGGGAAAACCACATTTTGAACTCTTAAGTGATGAACATGGTATCAATGCATTATTAAACAGCCATATATTCTCCTGAGTGGAAGACCTAAAAAACAAACTGAAATCAGTTAAAATGATGACAAAAATAAGATGTTTACATTGTGTTTGTTCATTGTCTCTATGCAGGTACAGAGATCAATATTCATGCACATAGCTCCTGTTGCTTGAGTGTTTCAATGCCCAGGATTGAGAACTTTTCCCAAAGGTTAAATTGCTACATTAAGAATAGTAGTAACTCTTGTTTTTGTTTTCATTATTAATTGCAGCTTGACATTTCATATATTTATACTGTTTGAACACTAATTGTGAGGCAAAAAGTGTAAATTCTGTGTCTTCCAAAATGCATTTTCTGGAGCACGTTTAATAACAGCACCTAGGGATTCAGTGTGCCCAGCTAAGGCAAAACATTCTGAAAATGTTTCTGTAACATCCATAGTAAGGTTGTCTAATGTTACAGCAACATTGTGAGGATGTTGTCACAGCAATAGCTGGTGGTCCTGGGAAGTGGAAAGACCCACGTCAGGCTTGTGGATATGAAGTGTAAATCTGTTTGTTTATTTTTGTTGGGGTTTTTATTTTATTTTATTTTAAGATCAGTTAGTGATCTCTGTGACAGAATTAAGCCAAGTTTGTAATTGTATAATATTTACTGTAAGATGTAGAACATTCAATAACTATTAAAATCTTTCCCAAAAAAAGGTTTCTTAATTTTTAATATTTTTCATTGTATTTTTTCTGAATAAGACTGATTTGATGCTTTGTGGGTTCAATGGTCCTGGTTGTGAATATGACAATGTTTAATGTGCTTGCATATTGGTTTCCACTAATAATGAAATGAGAATGATGTTTGCAATAGGTGCTTGGTTGGATCGAAAATGCCCTACCTACATTATACACTTGGCATTAAGTATGGAGGCAAAGTTTGGCAATATGTAGAAGTGGGGGAAATATGTCTGATAAAAGCACATAATCATAACCATTAAGTTTGTGCAAATGATAATTCAATGATGGGAATATTATATTTATAAATATACTATTTATAAAATAGTCCTGTTTGACAGTGATTTGTCCTCCAGACAACAAATAGCAGTCCTATATTTAAGTAACTTCACTGAAGGAGTGCTGCATAATATATATTTAATTTAATTATAAATATTTGTATATATATTCTTTTTTTGGGTGGGGGAGGGACGTTCGTTATTTTTTGAATATTCTTACCTTAATTGAGATGCACGTCCATAATTTATGCATATAACGTGTGTGGGGTGTTTCAATCTGGATTTTGAGACAGCCCTTGTCAAAACAAATAATTATTTGCTTCTATGCTCTGGCCATAGCTGTATCTCCATACTTGTACTCTGTAGTTATTCCTTTCACACAGTAGGCAAGGGCTATTCAATTCCAGGCCTCGAAGGCCACAGTGTCTGCAGGTATTTGCTCCAACCACGCACTACACCTGATTTCACTAATTGGCTCACCTGGACCAAGATCCTCTAGAATTGCGATGATCTGAAACTGCTGCCGCCAGAGCTGGTCTGGGCCCAGCTCCCATAACGGGCTGCTGGGGTCGATGCTGTGCTGGATGACCTGTGGCTCCACCAAGAAGAGGCGGTCAGAGCCGCTCTCGTAGCCAAGGTCGATCTCTGACTGCTCCAGGGGCAGGAACTCCCCCTCGGGTCTGCCGCGACTTGATGAGCTTTGCCCTCACCTTGGCGTCCACCATGTGGCTATCCCGCAGGTGCCCGATCCGGAACAGCAGGTACGGCTGGTCGTTGCAGTCGGCGATGAAGCAAACGCAGCTGAAGACCAGTGTCTCCGCCCGCGGGATCTTGACGAACATGCAGCCCAGCATGAGGGCATCGATCATGGCACTGCATCATCATCATCATCATCATCACCACCAGCAGCACAACTGTGTGGCAGGCGGGCGACACTGTGTGGGAGCCGTAGCCGATGGTCCGCTGGATTTCCACAGGAGAGCGTCTCGCTCTCCTAACATTGGGCAAGCTCAAGACTAGTAGGTGCTGTAGGGGATGTCAGTGTTGCTTTTGTGTCGCTGCATGGGGAGGCCGAGTTCAGCGCAGTCACAGGCCATGAGGATGGGGAGGAGAAGGAAACCGCCGGCCCGAGCCTCTGCCTGTCTCTCCCCCTCCAGTAACGCTATCTCTGTCTAGAGGAAGATGGGAGAAACAGATGGATTAAAAATAGAAAAAGGACAGCACACTCAAATAGGAATAAACCATTTATATTTATTTGAAATAATGCATGGGCATGTTTTAGCGCTCAGCCTTCCTCAAACGTAAAAGGTTTATTCTCATTTCAGAGCGCTGTGACAAACCCCAGCCATAGTGGGCCACCTGTACTCCGGACAAGTACCTTTACCATTGCACCATCCAGGGGCCCTTAATGCTTTTAAGTTGTTTTTGGGGAGGTTTTTTTTCAGATGTTTCTGATTTTTTCCCTGTTTTTCTCCCAATTACACCCTCTATTTCTTTCAATTCACCTTACCCCACGAGCCCGCCGTCCATCATTACGGGACAAGCTAATACCCCGAGGCCGGCAATGATTCGCCTCCTCTGAGATGTACTAGGGACGCCATTCCACTCCTCAGCGAGCTCTTGCTGGCTCTCCCTCCCCCCTCCCCTGGGCAGACAGCCAATTGCCGGCCAGAGAGGGGGGGAAATATCATTTTTTGGGGGAATTGGGAGGAAATTTATGTCATTGTGTTGTGTCAAATACAGAGTACAGAGAATGCAGCAGGAATGCTGTTTAGATTTCACAATAATTTAACAATAATCAGTGCCCTTCAAATTATTATTTTACTTATTATTGCTTCTGTAATGCTAAACAAGGTTTATAGCTTAGACCTCATTCAGGCATTGTGGATCTGAGTTATCTTCAAAGCAATCTGAAGCCTGTAAACATTTCATCCCTGGCTGCTCTCACATTTGTCAGATTGTTCTAGAAGCAGGTGCTCTCCCCCAGACCTCTGGACAGGACCACCATGGATTTTGGCCTGACATTGCCCACAGAAGTCTGCCGTCCCCTGGGAACATCCACAGTGGCCCCTGAGGCCCCCTTGGTCTCGGTGGCAGGGGCCCCTTTGCCCCCAGTTGGCATGGTAGGTGTGGAGCTATGCATAAGGTTGGGGGGACAGGGTGTCACTTGGGTAACAGCTCCTGGTCATCCAAACCTGAACAAGGAGATGCAACGTTAGCTTTACAGTTTGTCCCAAATGGTCGTCCACTAGCACCTTGTCCTGTAGTATCCAGTTATGTCTTCAATATTGGACCTAAAGGGTCCTTTAACCATGACTCAGCCAGGTGAATATAAACTCCTTAGGTTGACCTTTCCTTTAAGTGTTGTGCATTTCTGGGCCAGAGCGTCTGCTAAATAACTAAATGTAAAATGTTTTCTTTGCATTACATACCCTTTGGCCCTGCATTCCTTAGATACCAGTGACCCTCTGGAAATGCTTTTAAAGTTTTGTGTTTGATTTTTTCATGTCAGCATCATCCACATCACTGGCATTCAACAACCAAGGCCATGTGGAAAATGCTTTTCTCCATTTGTGACAGCTACCAGAAGGCCAGTCCATCAACATAAATTCAGTATAGAACATTGTTTTTTTCTATTCACATTAAGTACAGTTGAGACAATTCAAAAGACAATTGCAACTATATAGAACCATGTTGTACCAGTTAGAATGCAAGTGCTTGTCACTGTGGGAGTACCCCTGTAGGGGACTGTGACACTGGGAGAGGTGGAGGGAGGAGTGGAGAGGGCCTCCCTTTCGGCTGATGTCAGATACTCCTGTTCCCTCCCACAGCCTGGAGAGTACTACAGGACCTTGGACAGCATCAGCCTCACTTACAGAAAGGCTCACCTGAGGCTAATGAGCAATCAACTCAGCTGTGAGACATTGCCTTCGCCATTATAAACAGCCTGCCTTGCCCAAGTGGAGAGTTTTTAGGGCATGGAGGAATAGGTGCTGGCTTTTTGGTGCTGTTTAGCCTCTAACTACTTGTTTTTGATTGAACTTTTTTTTAATGTAACTTTGTTTTGTGGTTTGTTTTATTTTTTTTAAAGGATAAGAACAATAAACTGGAACTCTGCTTTTTTGTTTGCCTTTCATCCACTCACCATCTGGCATGGTGGCCACCCCTGCCACTTTGCCACAGGTACTGAATTGTACCTTTAGTCAGAAGAACATAATAATTACAGAGAATAGTGCGAAAAACAAAAAACATCCAGTGAGCAGCAGCTCTGTGGGCGAAAATGCCTTGTTAATGAGAAAGGTCAGAGGAGAATGGCCAGACTGGTTCAAGCTGACAGGAAGGCAACAGTAACTCAAATAACCATGCTTTACAACAGTGACATGCAGAAGAGCATCTCTGAACGCACAACACGTTGAACCTTGAAGTGGAATGGTTACAGCAGCAGAAGACCACACCGGGTTCCACTCCTGTCAGTTAAGAACAGGAAAGTGAGGCTACAGTGGGCCCAGGCTCACCAAAACTGGACAGTTGAAAATTGGAAAAAGTTGCCTGGTCTGCCGATCTTGATTTCTGCTGTGACATGTAGATGGTAGGGTCAAAATTTGGTGTAAACAACATGAATCCATGCATCCATCCTGCCATCCTTCAGGCTGGTGGTGGTCCAATGGTGTGGGGAATGTTTTCTTGGCACACATTAGGCCCCTTAATACCAATTGAGCATTGTTTAAATGCCACAGCCTACCGGAGTCTTGTTGCTGATAATGTGCATCCCTTTATGGCCACGGTCTACCAATCTTCTAATGGCTACACCCAGCAGGATAATGCGCCATGTCACAAAGCACACGTAATTTCAAGCTGGTTCCAGCACCTTGTTGAATCCATGCCACAAAGAATTCAGGCTGTTCTGGAGGCAGTACTAGAAAGGTGTACCTAATAAAGTGGTGACTGAGTGTATATATTTTATTTTATTATAAATACTTGTAATATTTTTTATTTTATTATACAGGTACTTATATATTTTTATTTTATTTTATTATAAATATTTATATTTATTTATTTATGTATTATAAATACTTATAAATATGTTTTTATTTCATTTTATTATAAATACAGTATATATACACATTATTTTATTTTATTATAAATACTCAAATATACACTACTGGTCAAAAGTTTTAGAACACCCCCATTTTCCAGTTTTTACTGCAATTTAAGCAGTTCAAGTCCAGTGAATTATCTGAAATGGTACAAAGGTAAGCGGTAAACTGCCAGAGGTTAAAATAAATAGTTTAGGTTATCAAAACCTGAAAAATAATTTAAATTTTCAGGGAACAAGTAATGGGTTAACGTGGGTTAACAGTCACTCTGTGCAAGTCGCCAACTCTGGATCCAGCAAGAGCCCCAGACCATCACACTTCCGCTTCCATGTTTGATAGTTGGCGTCACACACTAAGGAACCATCCTTTCGCCTACTCGACAGCCTACAAAAACCTTTCAAAATGTCAAGATTTCACATTTTGATTCATCGGTCCATAAGACCTTCTTCCAGTCTTCAGTAGTCCACTGGCAGTGCTTCATGGCCCAGGCAAGCCTCTTTTTCTTATTTTGCCATTTTAGCAATGGCTTTCTTACTGCCAATCGACCTGTCAAACCTGCAGCTTGAAGTATTATCTTCACAGTTGAAACTGACACTTCCTTACTTCGACCAGTGTTAAGCTGTGCTTGAAGCTGTTGTCTTGTGAGCCGCCTATCACGCAAGCTGTTGACTCTCAGAAACTTGTCTCCTGATTTTGTTGTGGCTTTGGGTCTGCCAGACCTCTTCCTGTCAGTTTCCTCCAGTTTCCAAGTGCCTTTTGATGGTGTAGGAAGCTACTCACTGCCAAAAAAATGTACATTATTTTTCAGTTTTTGGTAACCTAAACTTTGGCAGTTTAGCGCTTACCTTTGTACCATTTCAGGTTATTCACTGGACTTGAACTGCTTCAATTTCTGTAAAAACTGGAAAATGGGGGTGTTTTAAAACTTTTGACCGGTAGTGTATATATTATTTTATTATAATTATATATTTAATTTTATTATACTTATATATACACACATATTTTATTTTATTATACATATACATATTTATTTTATTGTATTATACATACTCATATATATATATAGAATATTTTATTATAAATACTTATATATTTTTTTATTGTATATGTGACCACATAAGATGGTACCTACAGGTCTGTCTATGATAATACGCATTGCCTTCCAACCAAGATGAATGAAACTACCCTTGGATATAAGCTAGTGTTTATTATGAAAGTCGTGAATCATTTGTAAAAAAAAAAAAAACTAAAACAGAATTGGTCTTCACATTAGTTATGTACAGTAGGCTGCTAATTGCAGCTTGCTGTAATAATATGCGTCCTATTGCAGGTCGCTGTGGATGTGTTAATTTCTCGTAGCCCCGTTACTCTCCCTGTGCGTTGTCTCCCCCTACTATGTACAGCCCCTTTCTACGCTCAATGTGTGGATTTTTACTGAAAACAAAATGTTCAAACCCTGACCTGCCTGCACAATTAACTTCCAGTAAATGATATGGGGCCAAACTCAACTATCGAGGGATCCATTAAAATGGCTGCAACCATTCCAGGTACAACAAAACAGTTTAGAGGGCCTTTAAGGGGGGAAAGTAATGTCAGGCTGTTGACCGTCTTGGGTTTGTCTTATAAACTTGGTAGTACTTGCCATCAAGGGATGTAAATTCGTTATCCAGCTAACATTTAGTGAACATATTGAAAGTTGATGTATGCTACATGCCTCTCAACTGCTTGATTGCAGGTAGCTAGGCAAATTGTATCATTAGCCTAGCCTAGATTAGAATATAAATGTTACAGTAACGTTAAACGAAAACCCCCAACTCTCAACATAATTCCAGAAAAGTCTCCCGATCATTTATCCTCAAAGTGTCGCCATTGAGCTTATTTTCAATCTGCATCCTCGCTAAATTTTCCATTGCAATTGGGGTAGTAATTTAGCATTTTCCCTCGTAGTTGGCTGGCCACTTGTGTCCGCTCTGCAGAGTTCAGTCGGAGGATAGACTTGAGTGGAGTTTGGTGTATCATGGCCGCCTGACTGAGATACGTTTGCCCACACTTTTTCCCTCGAAGTTTGGATGCACATTAGTATTTTTTTTTCTCCAAATTTCTAAGCTTTTCTTGGGTATAAACTAAGTTATCAGATCAGCAACAGGATTGATCATTCATGTCAAAGCTCAAATATGCAGCCACCACCGAGAAAGGTAAGCTTTTTCGCTCCCTTCTCTGCGAAAATGTCAAAACTTAGAACACATTCGTCTTAGCCAGAGTCGCTTGCATGTTCAAGTTTCTCGCGATCTTCAATATGAGTAGTACGAATGCCTACTATAAACTAGTTTGCAGATAAAGCAAAACAGTGCCGTAATCAAATATATGTTGCTACGTTTTCAAATTGTTCGCTAGCATGCTGGATAAATTGATTGCATAATAACGTTATGTATTTTGATCAGCGAGAAGTTAACGTTAGGTATGATTTGTTTGCTAACGTTAGTCTTAGCTAACTTTGTTCTTGTTGAAACTTGGCGGTGAAGTTTAAAAAGTGTCCATAGCATGCATTGTTAAACAACGTTTTTCTAGAAGTTAATTACTTAGCACTAGTATGGCACTTTCTGGTGTCATTTTTATAAGAACACGTTTTTTGGATTGTTTGACGGATAAGTTGCCTATAACGTTTGCTAGCTAGTAGCACATCATTAACACAATTATTTGCTTAAGTTCAATTAACGTTAATTGAGAAAAAACCCCACAGCCGCTTGTTAGCTAATTTGCTAAAGGTGAACAAAATGATTAGCTAAACAATGCTAAATTCTAGAAATACATGACTGATTAGACAAATCTCGTAACGGTAACGTTAGAAAGACAGCGACGCTGATAACTAACGTTAGCTAGCTTGCTAAGTTGGCTATTCACAACACTGACAATCAGGTAAGTAGCTAATTTAAGTCTAATTTGTCGTTTCTTCCCGAGTGCAATGAATGTCGTACTGTTCTAGCTAGCTATACAATACATTAGTGTTTGTGTGCTCTTGAATGATTGTGGTCTTGGTTTTACGTACTATGTGTTAGACTGGTCTTAGACATATTTAACTCTTGAAATAAATTATTGAATCAAGTGTACAGCGTACTTTGTGTTATGGCTTGGAGTGTGTATGGCGTGATACTGGCATTCCTTAATGGACGAAGAATCTTATATGCAAATATAACATTTTTGTAAAATGGTCTATAATCGCTTGTCAGCTAACGTTACGTTTTAAAATGTAGACACTTGTGGACGTGGGTTCAGTCTCAGGGCTGCAATGGCCATTCCCCTGGCACCAGGGTATTCATCAACACACGTCATCTGTTTGAATCATACACTGCCTGGCCAAAAAAAAAGTCACCACCTGGATTTAACTAAGCAAATAGGTAAGAGCCTTCCATTGGATAATTACTGCAGTGATTAATATGTTTTAGCTGGCAACAAGTTATTTAACCCTAACTGATGCAGTGAGTAGCTTCTCATTTCTTAAACAACCATGTCGGAAGACATATCCTGTGGTCATGGAAAAGATGTTAATCTGTTTCAGAAGGGTCAAATTATTGGCCTGCATCAAGCAAAGAAAACAACTAAGGAGATTGCTGAAACTACAAAGAAAAGAACTGTCCAACGAATTATTAAAACCTGGAAGGATAGTGGTGAACCATCATCTTCGAGGAAGAAATATGGTCGGAAAAAAATCTTGAATGATTGTGATCGGCGATCACTTAAACGTTTGGTGTAATCATATCGTAAAAAATCAACAGTAGAACTCACGGCTATGTTTAATAGTGAAAGTAAGAGCATTTCCACACGCACAATGCGAAGGGAACTCAAGGGATTGGGACTAAACAGCTGTGTAGTCTTAAGAAAACCACTTGTCAGTGAGGCTAATCTGAAAAAAGGCTTTAATTTGCTAGGGAGCATAAAGATTGGACTCTGGAGCAATGGAAGAAGGTCATGTGGTCTGATGAGTCCAGATTTACCCTGTTCCAGAGTGATGGGCGCATCAGGGTAAGAAGAGAGGCAGATGAAGTGATGCACCCATCATGCCTAGTGCCTACCGTACAAGCCTGTGGGGGCAGTGTTATGATCTGGGGTTGCTGCAGTTGGTCAGGTCTAGGTTCAGCAACATTATGTGCCCAAAGAATGAGGTCAGCTGACTACCTGAATATACTGAATGACCAGGTTTTTCCATCAATGGATTTTTTCTTCCCTGATGGCACGGGCATATTCCAAGATGACAATGCCACGATTCATCGGGCTCAAATTGTGAAAGAGTGGTTCAGGGAGCATGAGACATCATTTTCACACATGGATTGGCTACCACCTTAACCCCATTGAGAATCTTTGGGATGTGCTGGAGAAGACTTTGCGCAGCGGTCCGACTCTCCCATCATCAATACAAGATCTTGGCGAAAAATGTATGCAACTCTGGATGGAAATAAATGTTGTGACATTGCAGAAGCTTATCGAAACGATGCCACGGCGAAGGCGTGCCGTAATCAAAGCTAAAGGCGGTCCAACGAAATATTGGAGTGTGACTTTTTTTGGGGACGGGCAGTGTATGTGGGACATGTTGATTTTATAGAACCTTACCTGGCACCTCTAGGACCCAGCTTTATGTTGACAAATACAATGATTGATGAATAACTCTTCAGCGTTGACATAACGGTACCTACAAATAGAGTAAACTTGTACAGTTGATATGATTTTGGTATCATTTAGGCTAATGGTAAAAATAATCCAGAATGGTATTGAGCCTAGTGTAAGGGAATAAATAGATTTTCAATGGCCAAATCTTTTTTAACTTGTGGGATTGGAGTATGTAGGAAGGAATGCAGTAGGGGTAACTGTATAAGAAATGCTCCTGTTTTTCTGTTGATCCTATTGTAGGTCAAAGTCACTCAAGAACTGAAGAACACTCATGCTGAGCAGATGGCCAAACTCAATATCAAGCATCAGACAGAGTGTGACCTACTGGAAGACATGAGGTGAACATGCTGGATTGTGAAATAACAAATAACAGAGCAAGAGCAGGCATGGAAGGGGAAGAGGGAATATCATATCACAATTGAAAGAGCCTCCAGATTACCACATTTTTGCTATGTGGCAAAGGCATTTCCTCTTTACTTCCTCCTCTACTCCTGCCCTTCTCTACTCCAGCAGCTGGAAGTTATGAGGGGAACAAACGGTACAAATATTTGTCCTTCCTCCCTCTCTCTTTCCCTGTTCTCTCGCTTTCTCCCCCTTCCCCCTTTTCCCTTTTTCTTTCTTCCTCTCTCAATGAAAGTGTGAGATGTTTGCTTAGGGCCTGCAGTACTGCCAGGATTTATTTTTGAGCCAGGCGTGAACAAAATCCTGAGGTGTTATCCTGGAAAAATGTAATAACAGACAATTATTTTATTTGTCAATTATTCATTATTTGTTTTTTGGTATGAACAAGACTAAGTGAATCATACTAAAGAGTGGATATCTGGCCAGACAAGATTGCATAGAAGGCAGTGGGTCCTGCAACGGGCCTCCCGCGTCGTCCAGTGGTTACAACGTTCAACACTGGCCACGGAGACCGGGATTCGATTCCCCGTCCCGCCAGAGACACTCTGGCCGGGAGTGCCACCAGGGGTGGCGAATGGCTGTCTGCCCCAGGGAGGGGGGAGGGAAGCCGACAGGACGTTCGCTGTGCATAAGAGTGGCCCTGTAGTACCGGGTTACAGTCGACGGCCTGGTGAGTGTTGTCTCGGAGGAGACGATGCTTCGCCTTCGTCACTACCAGTCACAGGACTACGACAGTGAACTCACATTACTAGGTGGGGATTGACATAAAAATAGTGGGTCTAATTGCCTACTAAAAGGGGAGAAAATCTGAAACAAAATCTTAAAAAAAAAAAAAAAATAATAATTTTTTTTTAAATCATCCAACATTCATCTGTGATTTTATGGTGATGTGAAGACGATGCTCTCATTTAACTAATTTAACTCTTATTGTGTACTTTTCAATTGGGACGGGCGGGGGTGGGGGTGCGCGCGTGCTCAGCATTGGACCCAGAATACGATGACTGTTTGACCCGACCGCAGCAATTATTGGATGGAGGATGAAAGGTTCCTTGTGTATCTGCAGAAGCATGTAGTCTGTTGTGTGGTATGTGTGAAGTGCTTTGTTTGGTTTTCCTTTTTGTGTTTTGTTTCATTTTGTATTTCAATATTTTTCCAATACTTTAAAAAATGATTTGCACCAAGTGGCAGTGTTCCAGTAAAGGGAGTATTACTCTATAAACGTTGATTGATTACATTGTGGTTTGATTGCAAATGATCATTGTTGATATACAGCTGGTCAAGTCATATTATCTCTGCTTGTATACTGGTGCAGTTGGATAGCAGCTATGCAATGATGGGCTTCTTCATTACTGTGTGGCAGAAAGTCTTTAAAAGGAGGCTTTCCTTTCCTTTCATAGATATTTAACACCTAAACCTTTTAATCCTCAAAGCAGCTTTGTGCATATAAACCCTCATGAATCCCTTTCACTGCTTTTGTTAAATCTTGGAGGGGTTGGGAGTTTTGAGAGTGAGACTGAGGACTTCTAGCAGCAAGTGTCCCCTTCAGCCAAAAGCTCTACCATTTGCAGCCTGCTGTTTCATTTGAAAGTCCCAAAAGTACAGGTTGAGGGTTCTTACTAATGCTACTGAGCAGTTGAAAGTGTTTCTGAATAAAACTTATTTCAGCCACATCTCAAGCACAGGTGTGTTGTTATCGATCAGCTGGGGCAGCGTCTCTATGAGCCTCAGAGAATTGACACAGCGAGGCATATCATTTTCCTGATGGAAACCACAGCGGAGAGGAAGAAGGAACAATTACAGTAGATACTGGTGTTTATGAATCCTGGTTATTTTACTATGAGAAAGCACTTACCAGTGCAGGCATAGACCAGGCAACACTCTGGTGTTTACATGTAAAAAAGAACATGCTGTTCTGTCTGCGTTCACCCCTGGGACCGGGTGAAATATTTCTCAGAAAGAAAGAAGGAAAAAAAACTCAACTTTGGCCAAAGAAATCCAAGCGACCCAAAGCGGGGGGTGAGGTTAGGAAACATGCTTCAGTAAACAGGCTTGTAAAATACTCCAGTTTGTGTACTTACCCACTCACTCTGAAGAAGATCGGTACAGTGACTCCATCCTGTGTCTCTCAAAATCTTGTGATTTTGTTCAAACTATACCTCTGTCTTGTGATGCAATTGAAAGACTGATTTCCCTGTGATGATGCTGGAACAGTAGCACCAGAAACACTCACTAGTATATCCTATTTGGTGACTCCGTAGATACTGAGCTCAGTATTCTGACATTGAAAGTTTGTCTCCCTATCACTGAAGCAAAAACATTCCAATTTGATACATCTTGTGAATAATCTTTAAGGGTCTGAACAAGGACAATACTATGGCAATGGATCTTCTGTCCTTGGGCATGAATTTTCATAAACTGCAATATAGTACTGGGAACTCCCTTTTACCAACCAGAACCTCCTGTAATTAAGAAGTAGAGAGGACAAAGGGAATGTGTGAGCTTGCCATCTGGTAAGTCTAGAATCTGTGATGTTCTTGGAGTACTACTTCAGTCCTGTTGTGTTTCTCTTGGACATGTTGGGACAGTGACTTTGTCCTCTGAATATAATGAAACCCTGCCCATGAACTGTCATTATACATGAACAGTGTTTCTATCCTTTGATGGTGTTTGAACAGTGATGCTGTCATTCTCCCCTTTCCCAAAGAGAAACGCACCTATCGGTACCTGCTCAGGCCTGAGCTTTTGTACTCTGGTGACCACAGCAAGACACTAAAGGGACCATGCCTATAAGATCCAACCAAATGGCAAAAATACCAAATCCAGACCTTTTTGTATTGATAGCACCTGAAGCAGGCTCAGAGCTCAAATCCTGTCAGTGCTGTGATGTCATTGCTCTGCAACTAAGGTTCACAAGCTCTGTTATGAGCTGCCACACCTCAGACTCAGTGTTGAAGACCCTCCCAAACAATTTGTCAGCCAGACTCACACATACAGTGATGCCAGACACATACTTCTGGGTTTCTCTGGTTAATATCTGATCCATGTGCTGACTGACTAGCTGGAAGACCCACAAAGCAGCATATAATTGCCTGAAGCATGGCCCAGGGAGTTTCAGTTTCACAGGGTTTGTCCCTGAGTCGCAAAGAGTGACTCTGGTCCAGTGGGCGCCCAAGGTCTGCCTACACCAACTGCATACGAGGTGTACTCCTCCGACACCATGACTGCACAGATCAGCCAGTGGACTGCAGAGTGAAATTAGCAGAGGCTGGCATGTGGAGTCAAATTAGTGCCAAAAGTATTGACAAAATTGTGATCAAAAATAATATATTTGAAATCCTGTTTGCAGAAATGAGAAGGTTTCTTTGATCATGTGTATTTGATTTTGCTATCGATTGCTCTTATTGCATATACAGATTCCTCTCCTTCAGTTTCAATTAACTTGTTTCAGTCGTTTGACTTTTGGCACTGTTTTTATGTGGAGGCAGAGAGAGGCGTGTCTATGATGTCACTGGAGCAACATAACAGAACTCCCTTCCCCTCACACATTAGATTCATAATTAAGTGCTTACATATTATGAAAATTGTATTTCAGACATGCGCATACCACTTGATTTAATGTATGAAAACTGTATGTGGGTTACACTTAGTTCACTGGCAGGGCATCAAGAATTGGTGCTTGTACTCTGGTTGCATCTAGCGTGAACGAGTGACGTCATAGATACAAAAACAGTGCCAAAAGTCAAACAACCAAAAAAAGTTATTTGAAAGGTAGAGAAATCTGTAAATGCAATGAGAGCAATTGATGGCAAAATCAAAGACACGTGATCAAAGGAACCTTCTCATTGCTTGCAAACCGGGAATTAACTATTTCAAATGTCATTTTCAAACATTGGAATGACATTTTTTGGTTTATAGTTCAAATTTTTAATTTGTATTTATTTTATTTTTGACATCAATGCATATCACTCCTATTTTGCCTATTTCTTTATTTATACATTTATACGACTTTGTATGGTTTTCAGTCAATACCTCTGGCACCACACACTTCAGAAGAGGTTGCATATTTGTCTTCTCTCCTAATTAGCACAAGGCATTGCAACAATGAGAGAGGGTTACAAATACCATAGGGCGTTGCAAATTTGGAGTAAAGTGAAAATTGGAGATATAATTTGGTTTAAAAAAAAGTTTTGTGACTGGATGTCACTGTCATGGTCCCTTTAACCTTATGTTGTGGTCCAACCACAAAAACACAGCCTTGGACTCGGACACAGTCTCTGAGGCTGGATTCTGGGAAAAGAGAAGGGCGGGATTGTTCAAATTGTTTAGCAGCTTAGGGGAGAAGAGAGAGCCCTCCGGATGAAGAGATTAAAGGGAAGTGTTGTTTTCCGTCCCACACCACAAGAAAGTGGGGGATGAACAAAACAAAGAAAAAACAAACAGGGATCTTCTGAGTGAACCTCTGTGTTCTGTTTATTTCTGAATTGAAACTGGATCACCAAGCGTCCTTTGGCTGCCTCTCTCAAAGCCTCTCCAGTCGCACTCTTGAGTGTGCAGCTGGGCAGGAGATGAGACTGCTACAGACAAACTGGACAAACTGATAAGCACTCATTATTGCTGTCTGACATCTGCACACACTACCTCACTTGCATGTGTATTAAAACACTTATTTTGAATGAGGATTCTACGGACACTGCTCAATCCTGCAGGGCCAGTGACCCCGGAAATGTCTTGACCTTTGGCATTCTATTACACAGGATGTGTCTAAGTACACTGAACCCCAGGGTCAGCAGTCAATTGAAATAAATGAAAGCACACTAATCCACAGCACTGGTGAGTATTCAGGCCATTTGTATGCAGAACTGTGATGTTTTCAGCTTCCAAATGTCAATTGGATGCATTATGTCTGCAATGGCGATAAAAGAATTTCTTAACACTGCCACCATTGCTGCAACCAGAGCACATGTCTGCATTCTATTACATCTCAGATGATGTGTCTAATGTACACTGAACAAAAATATAAATGCAACAATTTCATAGATTTCAAAACTAAGTCAGTTCATATAAGGCAATCAGTCAATTGAAATACATTCTGATGTTCTGTTTATATTTTTGTTCAGTGTAATATCTGATTTGATGTTATATGGCCACACCAACTGCAGATGCAAATGACCATTTATGGTCTTGGAAAGCCTCAGAATTGCAGGCTGTGCGTGCGTGGCAGCGCGCGCGGCTGGCCATGACACTTCTCACCATGATCTAAGCAAGTCCTTGTTTTGTACCGTATGTTTACATGGGTGCATGTATTTCTAAGATTCCATACTACAACTAACAAATGAAAACGAAATATTGGTGATAATAGGATTCTTCTAGCTAACGCTACTGTAGATGCAATAGGTTTTTTTTTTTTAATAGCTCCCAAGCTTGCTAGCTCACATATTATTAAAATATGCAGTATTGTTACAAGTGTAGGTATAAGTGACATGTTTAAACAGACTTTCTTTGTTCAAAAACTGTTGATATGAGCTACTGAGTTTTTGTTATTTATTTAATATATGATTTATATGTACAAAATATACATAAAAGAGACATGGTTAAAGTGACTTTTGAAATATCCAGTTAGGGAACAATTAAAAATTACCAGTTCTTAATGTTTCCTTTGTTGCCTCTTGCTTTGGAAAAAAAGTATAGATTGGACGATTTGATTATATACAAATTAAAATCAGGTATTGGTATCTTCCATAAAAATCCAGATTGGGGCACCCCTATGTGAGACAGAGAGATATTCACTATAGAGAGTAACCTCCATTCCATTCTTGATTTACTCTCCACACAGTTACTCAGCAGGAAATAAACAAACAACCCAGGGATAGGGGAGTGGGGAGAATCTGTAGGCATACAGTATCTGCAGCATTATTTGTTTGTCCATTTGTCTAATGTTTTTTCTCCCTCTCTTTCCAACAGGACATACAGTCAGAAGAAGTCAGTCATAGAGAGAGACTATGCTCAGGTATGTAGTACGATTTATTTAGACAATGTACTTTATTTGCTAATGCTCAGATATGTGGGTGGTTTGTCGATAATGTACAGGTTTGTGCTGTGCTGTGTCATTAATGTATAGGTATGTAGTGTGGTTTGATGCTGATATATAGTAGGGATGGGCATTTTAAATTATTTCACTATCAACTACTCTCATTAAATTATTATCGAGTACTCCTACAAAAAAGTCCAACCTGAGAATATCTAATGTTTGCACATGTAAATTAGCCAACAAAGAAAACAAGTGCAATTTGAAATTAATGTGAAGGGGCACATTCCTCCTAACCAGGCTACTTTTAGCCTATTAAACCAACAATTCAGTTCAAATTAATACATTAAAAGGTTTACATAAATAACAGGTATTTCAATAACATGAATAACTGAATTCTAACAGCAAAATGCTGTAGTCATGGCTATCGTGGCAACGTATATAGGTAACATATTCTTGTAAAAAATGAAAAATGGTTAGCATAAAGTAATCTTAACCCTGTGAGGAGTACTGTCCCAGTATGGTGCTTATTCTAGAACATGCCGTAACATTCTAGTTGATTCTAATTTATGACATAAAGGGCTGCTAATGCCATCCTCAAAGAACTAAAATTCCAGAATAGAACATTCAATTAGAACACTTGAATTAGAAATAGAACTTTCAAAAAACATATTCCTCGAAGAGTTAACTAAAGATGATTCTTGTTTTAGAAAATGTCCACATGCACCTATTATTATTTATTGTACTGGAATTGAATGGATTTGCCATCTCTTCTATTACAGGAAAGCTGTTTTCAGTCTCATTTTGAGTGAAAGTAACAAACAGCAGGGGCAAATATTCTGACACAGATAATAATCAGAATGCCAAATCCTGCATCAATATTAATGTGCTTTAGGTTGTGATCAGCAGGAATTTGGATGAAGTCATTCTTCTCTGAATGATGAGGCAACCTCCTGACTTCACCCATTGGCTCTTTTCTGTCATGCTGTTTTTTTGTTGTTGTTTTTTTGTCTTGAGATAGGTGTGGATTTTAGCCTTCAGCCAGTGTTTTTTTTGTGGGTTTTTTTGGATGTTGAATTTGATGTGTACCAATAAAGTAGTGTCTGGGATGACATCCTATAGCTTATATTCTGTAAACCTGCCCAAATGTGTAAAGCTCCCCGTTTGGAGGTCCCCACACTGCCCCATTGTTACATCTCAGCATGGTCGCATGTTCTCTGAAGATGCAGATGTTCACTCAAGGAATCACTGTTTCACCTCTTTTTGAACCAAGATGTAGTCACCATTGAAGTGACCACTATTAGTCATTCAAAAGATTGTGCCTTTATTGCTAAAAATTTGAACAATATTTCTCAATTTTTGTTTTTGTTTTCATGGAATAAATACTACTGCAGACATTACTGTGATGCTGCCCACTCTGTTTTTGTCTTTCTCTGGCTATCTCTTGGTATGTTTTTCTAGAGAGTATTGTCTGGTCTTCTCTAGAGAGAATCCTTTCCAATAAATCTTAATTTGCATAATTGTGTTCTGTGCCATTTTGGACAGGTTTTCTTGCCTGGCCACCAATTCAGAACATACCACACTTTGTGAAATATGTTGGTTGCTCCATGCTTTCACTTAGCTCCAGCATAGTAGGCTGTAATACAATGGTATCCATCACTCACATAATTATTGTATACTAGTATAATAGGATGTTTGTTTTATGCTGACAGAACATTTTACAATAATATAAACTATTGATTACAGTACACCATTCAAGACTTGTACAGTACAGCACTCTAGATTCAGTACAGTGCTGCAGGCTTTCACTGATAAAAAGTACAGCACTCTCCAATATTTAATATTGGGAATACAATACTCTTTGATACAGTACAGGCAATCCAGTCTGTTTTACAGGCTTTTCCCCCTAATGATATCCAGGATTGGAATTGCAAAATCTTAATCTGATTCTTATCCCCAAACATTATGTAAAACAACTGATCCAGTATCAGTATTTAGGGGTTAAATACAGCACAGCTGTCTCCTCATCTAGATGTTGTCTTCAGCACCTCACTCAAAAACTCACCCTGTACCCTATGCCGTGCCCGCTGTACCTCTACAGTAGGTGTCCTCCAACTGGGCAGGAGCCATGCTCAGTTTCATGGTTAGTCATGGATCCATGGCTCAGTAAACTTCACCACACTTGTGGGTGCTGGGGAGGGTGATGCTGGTGGCAGGAGAAATGGGATGGTTCAGAGACAGTGCTCTGCCACTTGTTTTTCAGAGCACTTTGTCAGTGATTTAAGTGTTTGAAAGACAATGTCCTTACTCAGGAATGATTAATCCCTGTGCAACAGCCCGGGCAGGAAAGACTGGGATCCTGTTGTTTTAATCTTCAGGGGCGGAATGCTGAGGCAGCAGGAACTAGCCCGCTCTTTTTGTGTTCCCCCGTCTCCATGGATCGCTGACTAGGCACAGTAAATGGGGGAAGCAACATGTACGTCGGCCTCGGTTTATTATCATCACCCTGCTTAAATGGTGTGAGGATTGAGCAGAGACAACTGAGAGGGAAATGGAGACTGACTGACAGTGAGAACAAGACCGTTCCAATGAGAAAAGCATGGCTGAACATCACAGCAAAGATGGAACCCTCTCCAAAAACATACTTATTTAACCCTGTCAGGTTTGCTGGTTTTATTTGCACTATAAACCAAACATATGCTTTTAAGTACTAATGAAAGTAAACAAAACCAATCGGTTTGAAAACCAGTAATGAATCTTAATGAATGTGAGTTGTGTTGGTGACTTTCTCTGCCAGTCATCTGCTCTGTCTCACAAGTCACTTCAGCAATGCATTAATGTTTCTGAAAGTGAAAAGTGAAATATTAATGTTGCCCACACATATGGCATTTATGCTCAGGAGAGACACTCAGTACTGTTATAATATAGGCCTACTGAACACTTCAGCATCCTGGTAACCACCTCCAGCATTTACTCCCACAACACTGCAAAGGTCACCTTGTATTTGTACAATGCTGACTTATCTGGCTTTGTGCCAGTTTGTCTTATTTGAGGTCTCCTTGAATCTGTCTATAAATCTTGGTCTTATTAAGATTTTTGTTGGAACATTGCAGTTACGCTCAGCTCATACCTACATTACATAGACCCTTCATTCTAATAAGGTTAGAATGTTTGCACACCTGGACTAAAGGGTAACTACAGGTTTGGCAAGAGATGCAACACTTGTCTTCTGACTGAAATGTTAGAACCTTTTCAATGTGGAAAATAAGTTCATTTTTTTATTTCCATGTTAGCTCAGGAGAGTGGTTTCTGCGGCTAAACCCAACAGGTTTAAGTTACCTTAAACAAGAAGAACAATCAGACGTGCATGTGAGCAATCATCGATTCCGGCTGTTTCTCTTGAATTTTTGAGTGGGAAATGGCTCTTCCTAATTTTGGGGTGAGACCCATGAATCTTTGATTTCAGGCTCGGTGGGGACAAGGGTTCTTCCAATATAGAGTGGGGATTTTACTTTTTGTTTTGTTTTTAGGAGTAGAGCGGTAGCTAAAGGGCGTGACCTCAGCTGACAGACATGTTTTTGACAGGAATAGGCAGCTGGCCGGGCTGAACACTTCCCTCGCGTGCAGCCCCGCCCTATTACATGCTTCCCAAATCTATGAGCATGTCAACAGTGCAGATGATCTGGACATGAAACAAGAGGAAAGGGAAAGATGTAAAGATAGTTTAGAGCTACTGCTGTCCATATTTCAGAATTTGGTGAAATTCTTACACTAAAATGTGTGCATGTAGTGGAGCTTAGGAGGGACAGACTATGTGGACTCTTCTAGCAGTTAACTTGTGACAAGACAGCCTCTTTTGAAATTTTAGATATCGCAGCAATAACGACTTGGTGACTAGAATCTTGATTGCAGAGCTGTTGTTGCCTACCCTGACTTACTATCAGTCTTGACTTGTAAGCTAGCTAGCAAGGTAGCAAACCAGTCAAAATAAATCTATATAGCTACTTTTACTTTACCTCAATCCGATAGATATTTAATTTTATATACTGAAACATTCACTTGTGGCTATTAGACTCTGGACTGCTATCTTCAGCTGGGATCCCTCGCAAGGTGCAAGGCATCACAGTTCAGTGCCAGGGAACTACAGTATGCATCGTCTCTTAATCTCAGATGAGAATCTGCTATTTGTCCTAAGACAAGTTAGTGGTCCTTGGTTTCCTTGGTCTGGGTCTTTTCCTTTACAAGGTAATCATCTGACTTTTTGAGGAAAATCAGTGAGGTTTTTTTGTTTGTTTGTTTCAGAGATCAGTGAGTCATGGTTCAAACCCTGCTCTACACTGGTTGCATTGAGATGCAAAGAGCCTTCTTGCACTGACCAGAGTATCAGACGTACATATCTTCTACACCATACTTAATCTTCCTCACATCAGTCACTCCGCTACAGTAAAAAAAAAATATTTGATGGCGGCGGATAGCCTAGCGGTCTAACGCGCCGTATCTTGGCTGGTCCAATACGAGTGTGGCTGCCTATCAGGGATGTGGTTTGAAACCCATCTCTGCCAGACTGGCCCTGGCCGTTAGCACCGATCGGGGGCAGCATTTGGCTGTCTGCCCCAGGAGAAGCGGGGAGGGTGAGCCGGCACGAGTTCATCGAGGAGCAGGAAGGGCGTCCGTGGTCGGATTTTGTCTCGGAGGAGGTGAACCTACCGACCTGGAAAAAGGGTGAATTGAGATAAGTAGAGGGTGTAATTGGCAATTAAATTGGGAGAAAAACAGAAAAATCTGAAGCTATACATTAAAAATAAATAAATAAATGGATATTCTTGATACAATGGATTTTTTTCCCCCTACAGTTCAAATGAGTTGTAGTTGAGCAGAGAATTTCTTCCTTAGACCCATTACCATTGATTAAACAAACTCAAAGGCGCACTACACACAATCGGAGCCAATGTGAATTGGCCCTCTGAGGCTATAGGGCATTCTGAATTCCTTTTTACCCCTTCACAGTATTGGGTAACCCATCTGGGCCCAGTACCAAGCTCCTTAGTTGCCACCCAGGTGCTCTGGCACCCAACCCCAAGAGGAGCTCAAAGGAGGTGTCTGGTCAATAAAGGGGTCTTCATGTGAATAAGCATGCCCCTGTTTCACTGTCCAATTGGATCATTCTCACAGATAAAGGCTACCGCCCAGTAAATGCCACCCATTGTGTGAGTAAGATGTCCACTGAGGCTTGTGGGGGTGACACAGAGGAGGGGCACTTCCTGGCCAAGTCTCTGATCTTCATTTGTAGCCCCCTGCTGCTCTGGATTCAAGAGTCAAGACGATTTTTTCCCCCTCATTCTCTTTTTCTCACTATCCTGTCCTATCTTAACCTTTTTCCGGCTGCAGATTGCATTCCTTTATTCTTTTTAATCGGCACTAATTTTCAGTATCCCCAAAACCCACACCCTTCATTCTGTTCTGTGAGGTGAGGAGTGACTTGTTCCAAGTCATTTTGTGGGGTAGAATAAATCCAGATATTCACTTAGCTGCAGCTGATCCCAGATCTCACCCCATGTCCGGTGTTTACCTCCCCTGAGGTCTGACCACAGAGCCTGCCTCTCCTGTGCTGCCAAACTACACACTGTTTTCAGTTCCTGGACTCAATTCAGAAGTAATATTTTTGTATTCTGGTCTGGTCAGAATATCAAAATGTTTACATTGACACATTATTCAGAACTAGGAAACATAAGCTATAGGTGAATTAGGTCGGCTCTTCATTTTAAGGAATTTCAAAAAGGAAAATAAATTGTCCTCTTGGCCTATTGTGTCAGTGGTCCTTTGGTTCTTCCATTGAACATGATTGAACGTACTTTATTGGTGTTTAGGTGAACCCCTGCAACAAGCACTGTCCTGGTCAGACTTGACCAATCGCATTGCCATCTCTGTCATTGTGGGCCAATCACAATGTAGCAGCATTCCACATTGCCTGTTTCTGTAGTGATCCATTTCCCAAACCCTTTCCCCTCAGTTTCTTGAAGCTGCCTCCACAACCAGTATAAAGTATACTGTTTGTAGGTTTATGTTCCTATCATTATTTAACAATGGCTTATTTGTAAGTATGCAGTCATAAGAATATTCTCTACTCATGTCAATGCAGATGTTTTGGCTGATGTGTCATTATCTCTTTGCTTTTGTTTTTAATCTCAGGCTTTGCAAAAGTTGGCTAGCCATTATTTAAAAAGGGAATGGCCAGGCATGCAAACTGAAGAGCGGACCCACTCTAGGTAAGACATCTAAGTAGTAATCATTTATCTCTAGATTTGGGCCTGAATGCCATTGTGGCATTTATGGAACCATGTTCAATGAAAAGTACACAGAATTTTCTATTGTGTCATAGAAAACTCTTTCTCATTTCTGTATGTTATTCTTTAATAATTTAATTCCTCATAAAAAAGGACAAACTGCATAACGGGAATTTAATCTTGTTAAGCATTTCATGCATAGCCTTCTCTACAGGACCACCCAAGCTGTATGGAAGTCCCCTTACAAAGTTGTCCTACAGCAGTGGTTCCTAAACTATTATTATGGATTACAGAACACCGATAAGCTTTAGAAATGTAGGTTTCCTAAACGAAGAGATCCATCATTTATTACATGCATAGCATATATTGATATTAACTCTAATATGTCATTCAATAGCTTTGTGGTCAATATACATATCTTTTTTTTTTTTTTTTTCTTGATTTTTCCCCCCGTTTTTCTCCCAATTTGGTAGCCAATTATGTCCTCTATTTATTTTGATTTACCTTCCCCACACGAGTCCGCTGCTCGCCTCTACGAGGCAAGCTAATTCTCCAAGGGCAGTGAACACTGCTTCCTTTAAGACGGAATTCGCCTACCCACGTTCTGGAGACTCCGTTTACATGCTTCACAGCGGACTCGAGCCAGCTCACCCTCCTGTATTTTGGTTGGTCCAATATGGTGTGCTCTGCCTGTCAGGGATGCCATTCGTAACCTGTGTCTACCAGACCGGCCCTAGTTGTCAGCCCCGATCAGGGTGGCATTTGGCTGTCTGCCCCAGGGGGAGGGGGGAAGGGGGAGGGTGAGCCGGCACAAGTTCATCGAGGAGCAGGAAAGGTGTCCATGGTCGGGTTCTGTCTCGGAGGAGGCAGATCTACCGGCCCTGAAAAATTGGCTTACCCAGAGGGCAGTGGACTCATGGCGGAGAGTGAATTGATGTAAATAGAGGGTATAATTGGCAACCAAACTGGGATAAAAATGGGGAAAAAATTGAAACTAGAAATAAAATACAAATTAAAAATCATAATTATGAATCTTTTCCATGGACCACTTGTGCTACTGGATACTTATCTGCAAGGCCCTTACCTGTTGTATGTGTCCACAGCAATGTCTATGCGGTGTGGAGGTCTTACCTGGAGAGCACAGTGCAGGTGACCCAGTCTCGATTGAATGACTGTGAGAACTACAAGAACAAGATTTCAGACCCTGCCAAGACTTCCAGGCTCTGCAAAGAACAGCAGCTGAAGAAGGTAGCGCCCCTGGGGTTCCCTGACTCTCCTGGTCCAGACACGTTCCCTCAGTCACTGCAGGGGCGGATCCGTAACATTACATAACTGATACTTTGCACAACTGACTTATGTAAGCATAATGGATAATAATGTACATTTGCAGCAGATGCCCTTTTCCAGAATGATATTACCATGGTCACGATGGGATAGTCATTTGGCTCCATCCACCATTCAAGCTGCAGTGATGTCACACAGATTTCACAGATCAGTTTCAATGACCTCGCTCTTAAAGGTACACTCTTATTTTTCTTTTTTTTACCTACTTCTCAAATGACCCCTTCCTCTTTTCCCTGTAGTGCATCGACCAGCTGACCTGCATTCAGATGGAGGTGCAGGACACAGCCAAAGATCTCACTAAGTCCAGGAAAAAGTACATGGAGACGGAGCAGGTGGCCCAGGCGGTGAGGGAGAAGGCCGACATCGAGGCCAAGTAGGTGCCCCATCAAGGCGCAAAGCACACCACAATGACACCAGACGCCGTGACTCTGAATGCACCCCACTGACTGACTTGGCAGGATTTCATGAGGGAGCACAGGCTTCCACAGTATCAGCTTGCACCCTGTCAAAGGGCTTCAGTCTGGAAGGCTGTTAATTTCATTTACAGTCATACAGTGGCACACGTAGGGTTACATCCTTTCATCAGTTGTCTGATTGGATGAGTTCTGCTGTCTCCATTCTTAAAAAGCTGGAGTTATAAACAGATAAAGTAACCTGCAGTGTTGTAGACCTTAAAGGCCAGAGTAGTTGTGTTTCCCCTCCATGACATCATTCAGGCACTTACTGTGCCTGTATTTTTCCACAGTAATCCAAGGTGAGGTATATTGTTCAAGGGTCAGCATCACTGTAGTTCTCAGAGAAAATTTTTATAAAAAAATAAATGGGATAAAACTGTAAATGTTTCATTTGTTGTTAGATAGACCTCCAGCCAAGATCGCATTGCCAGTTAACAATACTGAATGACTGCAAAACGTGCAGGAAATTAAGATAACATGTTAAGATTTACACTTCTGATTTTCCTTCTCCTGAATTAAACATATTCTGCAGGTGTTGGGTGAAGTGTGTACATGAGAATTTCATAATGGTCCTTTATGGAAAAGCAACCCCCAAGCTGAGCATGGGATTAATATCTACTCTTTCCGTCTCCCTCAGGTCCAAGCTGAGTCTGTTTCAGTCCAGGATAAGCTTACAGAAAGCCAGCGTCAAGGTAAGTCATGTCACAAGGTCACTCACTGTGAAAAATAAATTGTTGATATGTTCCCCTGGGATGTACAGAAAATAAAAAAGATTTTGGATCATCTGAATGTTCAATTAAAATGTTTAATCGTGATCGTGAATAATATATTTGTTCCTCTGAAAAAAGTTTAAATCCGCTGAAGGTCTTTAGAGATGCTTGCTGTGCTTTCATGTCTCATAATACTTGCTTATCATTTGCAGTTAAAAGCAAAGAGGAGTGATTGCAACTCAAAAGCCACACATGCCAGAAATGACTACCTTCTCACACTTGCAGCAGCCAATGCACACCACGACCGCTACTATCAGACTGACCTGATCTACAGCATCAAGGTGACTTGTTAATTGAGCTGAATATAGACACTTTATCTTGTATTTTCTTTGTTTCATAGTTGTGTCCTGTTCATTTTTCATTCATCAAGTTTTTACATGAATGTTGTCTCTCCCATGTTAAAGGTGTTGTGTTTGTATCCTTTCTCCACCAGGTGCTGGATGGCAGTGTTTATGATCACTTTAAAGATTATTTGATGACATTCTGCCAGGCAGAGCTTGAAATGGTCCAGGCCATCCAAAGCACATTTCAAGTCCTCCTGGAGAAGTCCAGTGGGGTAAGGCATGGGTTGTCAATTTTGCTTTTCAAACCTCTACTTCATCACACCACCAAGAAAAACACCTGAAGTCACCTGAAACTCATGAAACCAACCTTTGCCTTCCATTTTTAGTTTATACCATTTCAACATGGGGAGACATGACAATCATCTTTAGATTTTTTTGTATTCCATCATCAGAAGTTTTTCAATTAACATTTTCACAAGGTTATTTTGTTCTAACTGCTATCCATGGCACCTCATTTAACTTTGTTAACCAGGTATGGTGTCGTTTGTTTCCATTCAGGCAGTCCTGATTTATTAGCAGTTTTAACCTGTGCTGTTTTAACATGTATCAAATTTGTAAACATCACCCACATTTCACCTAGAGTCTGATGCTGCCATCCCATTTCAAAATAATGTACTCCTGTACTGTGCTTTGAGTGACTTTGGCTGACTTATAGTGCAGACACTTTACCCTGAGACTGCTGTGATCTGACTTTTGTCCTCGAGCTACACCTGTTCTACTGAACTACAGTACTCAAGATGTCACACACAGTGTTTGGTTAGAATTTTTAGAGATGGACAATAAAAAATAGCATTGCCCCTAAAATTAAGATATTAGCTTAATGTGGTTAGATCTTAAGAAATTAGCAGTTAACTTTTGTTATGAAATAAATAAAATAATTCCCATATTTTCTCAGACTTATGTATTTTATCAAACTTCATAAATCAACTCAAGGATTGCCTACATTACGGGCAGGTTATAGGTCACATATGGTCACAAAAGACAGATTAAGTGCTAAAACCCATAGAAAGGTTACTCTGGTTAAATGTCTCTGTGTTTAATGAACTGTCCTTAAAAGGTCTTTGAAATAGCAGCTGGTTTTTGTGACAGTCCTATGTCTGAGTAAAGGTGTAGCATATTCGTAGCACAGTAAGGTGTCAGTAAGAGTGCAGAATATTTATATTAGTACAAGTGGGGCTATAAGGATGCAGTGTATTTTTTTCATCTCATGCGTGACTATAAGGGTGTAATATTTTGTATCAGAGTAGAGGTGTTTCTTTCTATTTCCAGGTGACACAGGACTTCAACCAGCAAATTTTTATGCAGGAGAATCCAGTGTTCTGCAACCCCCTGGCCTTCCAGTTCCAGCCCTGTGAAAATGACATGGTGAGTGCCTCCTTCTGATCCACAGTAAGCATCTCTTCTCTAAAACAGTGATCTGTCACTTCTCTGTGCATTTTAATGATCATAAATCCCGTACATTTGAGATATATTTTAACACTGGTCATGGTTCAACAATTCAATTCAAACAGATATGTGATGGCATGTGCTTTCTTTAATGAGATGGATTACATTCTAAAGTACATTGAATGTAAATGTTTTCATATTTTGTTCCTGGAAGGCTAACATTCCCTCTTAGTTGCTACCTAAAAGTGTACATATTTTGGTTTTGCTGTTTTGTCATAGGCTGGAAAGGGGGTTGACTTCATTCTCTTTCCTTGTAGGCACATGGTATTCTAAGACTGGTACGTTTTATATAACACTTACTCCAGAACTGGCCTGAACACGCTGGGCAGCAAGCTTGGTTATGCCAGGACACGCCCTCCAATCCTCCACCCGCCCATCTTACAGATAGTCTTGCGCAGAACATGGCAGACAATTTGTCATCCTCGGGCCTTGTTTTCATTGGAAATCAAACAAGCAGATGCCTGTTCTTAATGAAACATTAGCGTTTTTGTTTTCTGCCCAGTACATTCAGTGTGGAAAAAAGAGAAGAGCCAGAAAAGAGACGCATTGAAGGGGGAGAGCGGTGAGCTGGCGGAAGGCTGGGCAGCCCGTGAAAAGGGGGCATTGTAAAGAGGCCCCATCTGAGCACGCTCAGTCCACTTCATCTCCCGCCTCCATCCTGCGCCTGCTCTCTGCTACATCCACCAACACCCCCACCCCCCAACACACACACACACGTGCATACATAAACACACACACACACACACACTGCTCACCAACTTAATGAGAAGGGAATGCCTGTTTTCCCCTCCCCCTTAGAGGTGCCTCATAGTTCATCTTCATAAAGTACAGATTCCATCTTCACCTGCGTTTTTTAAACCTGTGACCTGCTGAGGGATTTCTTTTTTTAATGAACAGAAACTGATAATTTATTGCATGGAATAAGGGTTAAGCCTTCTGTAATTATACTGCTTTACCTTTTAGGTCCAAACAAGTGTGGTTCATATCTACCTCTTCTCTGCAACTCTTCAGTCCTCAGTCTTGTTAGACATTTACTGTAACACAACAAACTTCCATTGTAAAGTAGTTGTCTAATGGTAATTGTTTTCAGTAATTTTTTTCACCAGGGGTTTTCACTGAAAACGTGTATGCCTGTTTGAGTATTTTTTGTGTATGGAGGCTTCTGTGTTAGTTGTAACCAAACCTATATACATATTATTTCAGCAGCCTGGCAATTCTTGCGGTAGTTCATCTTACACATAACATTTCCGCAGCTGGTTTTTTTCTCTTGTTTTTTTTTTTTTTTTTTTAACAGCTGAGGTAAAGGTAGCCTGCAGTGACTGGATCACTGCTTCACACTGTTGAGCTGTGGTCATACAGGAGGCATTGTAGAAGTGACATCTCTTAGAGATGCAAGGAGTCACTTTGCAAGGAGTTTTACTTCCAAGTGAAGCACTGAGTAAGCAGGTAGGGACTGTGTCAGAAGTGATTTCTCTGTTGAAAATTCTGCATAATACAACAAAGGTATCACCCTCTCACCCTGCGCCACTGAGTGATACTCATTCAGTGGAATCATTTGAGTCTGTAAATGCATAATTTACACCAGTTTTGACCAACAACCTTTCATCTTTTCCTCCAGTAGCCATTGATCCTAAAGTTTTCTTTCAATATTTTGAAACAAGGAAGGCTTATTTAGAAGCATCATAGAGGAATGTTCTGTTTAGCTGCACTGTAAGGTTTAAAACTTTTATTTGTGGGAAAGTCTTGTGGGTGTCTTAAGTATCTGTAAGCAGCAGTTGGAATGATAGAAAGGGCAGGAAAATGTAGCCTGGTCTGAGTTTTTCAAATATTTTTCAAATATTTGCATTCTACTAATCTATTCCTTGTATCCTGAGTTTCTGGTCCACACTGCACATCCATTGGTCAGCAAAATTGGTGAAAGAGCCAATGAGAATAAAGTTCAGCTGATGAACAGGGAGGTTTTGCTACAAGAATATGGGGCCACGGGCAGCTCCTCCTTCATTGCAGGGAAGGGGTAGAGGGATCATCCGTCTCGTCTGTCCGTCCCATGGCCCCTCGGTGACCCACTTTCCTCTATGTGTTCCAGATCCAGCAGCTGCAGACAGAGACTGGGATCGCAGAGGAGCACAGTCTGAACAAGGAGGCCCGCAAGTGGGCCACGCGTGTAGCCCGAGAGCACAAGAACATCATCCACAGCCAGAGAGTGAGGGAGCCCCATTCCCATATGCCTGAGAGTTCCCCTCAAGTCCCCCCGAGCTTGTGCATGTGTCCCCCTTGACCCATTCATGTGTGTACTCTGCATATGAGTGCGTATGATACTGATCTGAATATCAAAGACAATTATCAAGACTATTATCCACTCTGTACAGCCAAGAGATTACACAGAACAGAATACGGTTGTGTAGTGTTTTTGTTAAACTTGTGTGATGTAAGTGAAAACAACAATTATGAAGTGAGAAAAGGTCTCTCCTGGGAGCTCGGACACACAGTGTTCTGTTTCAGTCATAAGCCCAGGTCCCAAAACACAGCTCCAGACCACCACCCAGAATATCTCAAGCGTAGCCCTTGTTTTTGAAATGCTTGAACCTGCAACTAAGTGTTTAAAGTTTAAAGTTTACGTCTGGTAAGTCTCTCCCATGAGCCAGCAGCCATACCATCAAGTACCTGCTGAATGGTTGAAGCTATGCAGGTGTGGGCTTGGTTAGTACTTGAATGGGAGACCTCATGGGAAAACTAAGATGGAAGTGGTGTTGGTGGACCAGTAGGAGGAGGTCTTCCCTCTGGAGCAAATAAAAACCTCAATATCCCATTTCAGTGATGGAGACACTGTGGTGTAGGAGACTTTCAGATGAGACGTTGAACTCAGGTCCTGACTCCCAGTGGTCGTTAAAGATACCATGGCACTTATCACAGAGTAGGGGGTCTCTGGTGTCCTGGTCAAATTCCCAACACGGCTTTCAATCTGCTACCTAGTCATCCCCCAGTAAAAGTTGTTTTTGTGACTCATCTGTATTTTATTTGTGTTGCCCAAAAACAGTTTTCTGTTTTTTAAACAGAATTGTAATAGAGTAACATTGCTTTGATAGAAAACTGGAAAACCCCAAGTTAATTGTCATGTGGGCTAGCCTGAGAGAAAGTTTTAGATTCACCAGTGAGAGTTACCCGTGAGGAGCATCAGCTAATAGGTAAAATTGTCAGAGCACAGGTCAGGACATCATTCAGGACATGCTGTTATCAGTCAAAATTCCTTTCTATTTTGCACTCCCTCACACAAGATTATTGGCCAGTGGTGTGTGATGTAAAACCGTCTGTGAGTGTATGGTCATGTCCACATTCCACAGGAAACATCTGTGTAATCCCAGCAGGACATGTGTGAGCTGTTACCGGTTTGTGCACGTATCAACAGCTGGATGTACATTAGTATTTCTAAAAGATTATTATGGTATGTGCATGCACCAGTATTATGTATGATCAGATGCAAGGGGTCACAGAGGTTACAAGTCTAACAGTATCATACAAGCCATTCAGTTGTGCTGTAAGGGAACATCACAGACTACCCCAACTGTTCGAAAAGAAAAATCTTTCTTTTTTGTCTCATTTTGACCTAGATCAGTCTTAAGTGAAGAGATTTGAATCTTGATTATATCCAATGTTTTTCCCTGTTATTTTAATGTCAGACTTTGGAGGAATGGGAACCACAGGGGGTCCTCCCATCAGAACAGAACCGCAGTGGCTTGGAGCAGAGGGTGGAGGAGGCGAGGGAAAACATCCGAAAGGCTGAGGTAACTTTTCTGTGTATGAATTTGTGTGTTAATGTGCGCATATGTCACTGTTTGTGTGAGAGAGATTTTTATCTCTGACTATGGTGAATTTATAGTTGATCTTAACACAGTCTGTATGGTTTGGCTGCTTCTCAATAAACAGCTGTTCTCATATTGAAACAATTTTTCAGTGATTTGTAGCACCTCCTACTAGACACCTGACCATGAAGCCTAAAACAACATCTGACTTTGGTATACGTGTTAAGTTAGTGCTATTTCAGAGTGTGTTCCTCTGTGCTCTGTAATCTAGATCAGTCATTCTAGCTGGTATTGGTTAGGTACACAAGTGTATATGTGTACTGATGTTAGTGTGAAGTATGCATTAATGGAATTGCGCAAAGATGCCCAGGTATGCGTGGTCAGAAATGTTGGACAAGTACACAGGCTCAGTTGTGGTGTTCGCCCTCTGTCTGGTCCAACGATGCACTGATGTCACTTGCAGACTGTGACGTTAAAAGCAGAGGCACGGCTTGATCTGCTGCGAAAGGTGGGCGTGTCAGTGGACACCTGGCTCAAGAGCGCCATGAACCAGGTGATGGAAGAGCTGGAAAACGAGCGCTGGGCCTCCCTGCCCATGCTGACTACCCACAATCCTTCACACTCCGTGAGTACCAGTGCATCTACTCTATCACCTGTCTATATGTTCATCTCTATCCTTCACTTGCTGATCATCGACACTCCGTGCATCATACAAGGCCTGCCCAGCCACACTAAATGAGAGGGCTCCAATACACTTACATATTTGTTCACTACACAGTTGTACAGCCCACCAAACATCATTGCCCATTCTTTGCTTATAGCGAGCATGTTTTACATACAGGTTCTATATGCTTATATACGGGGTCTTTGCCCTGGGCCATTACAGTTTCCTGTTTTAATTAATTGATTCTGTGAATATTTTGCTGTATAAATGGGTTACTCCATCACCACCTGATTTAACCCAGATTTGGGCCTGGGCTCATTTTATCTCTTCAGTCCATCTGTGATGATGACAGAGATGGTGAGGACTTGGAGGAGAACATGGAGGTGTTTGACGACAGCAGCTCCAGCCCCTCTGGCACCCTCGGGCGCAACTACCCACTCACCTGTAGGGTGCTCTACTCATACAAGGTACCAACAGCACAGTTTAATCTGCAGTGTGCTCTACTCATACAAGGTACCAACAGCACAGTTTAATCTGCAGTGTGCTCTACTCATACAAGGTACCAACAGCACAGTTTCACCTGAAGCATGCTCTACTTATATAAGGTCCCACAATTTTACCTGCAAAGGGTGTGCTCTCCCTCCCTTCCCTTGTCCCCAGGCCTGCCAGGCAGATGAGCTGAGCATTGAGGACCAGGAAGTGCTGGAGGTTATTGAGGATGGAGACATGGAAGACTGGGTGAAGGTATGAGATCTGTGGGCAGACATGGGGGTTCACAACACCAGTCCTACTGGGTCAGCTGAAAGGTCTCTGTTTCTCATTCAGTGTAGGGCCTTAATGACCTTGATTGTATGAATATCAATCCTGTACATGTTCTTTACTGAACTGGAAGCACAAAAGGTACCTTGGGCCTTGTTTCTCAAACAATCATTGACATGGTCTTTTATATGTTCTCCAGAAAGGTTTGTATGCAGAATTTCAGATCCACTTACTGATTAATTAAACCGAAGGCACATTTCATAAATTTGAGCATATGTGGTTAAATGGCGCTATCGAAGAGAGTTTTCCCACCATTTTTAATTGTTAATTGAATAATTGTTTTGTGTAAATATTTTGCAATTTCGCATTGGGTAAAGTGAGTTCATTTCTTCTCAGCAGCATCACATGGTGATGTTGTGAAATGTATTTAATGCATGTGCATGCTTAGGGATGTGTGACAGTAATGTTTATGGTTGTTGATTTCACACTTATCTATGGGATCTTAAATACAGCAGTGCTGTTAATATAAACAAGTTTGAATGACTATGCTTTGTTTACAACTTCCTCATATTAGCGAAGAGGTAGCAGCATTATGGAGCAAAACATTTTAAATATCGTAGTTTTTACATTAGCTGAATGTCAAAACTGCTAGCTTTAGTAGAAGCTAGAATTAGCCTGGTAGTATAGAAAAGTACATCCAGTGGCTCTTTACTTCCAGTACTTCTGAATGGTGCAGGCCCCAGGTGGTGATGTCCTCACACCAGGGGTGAGGTAAGTGCCAGGGCAGGGATGTCCTCCTTCGGTTTGTCATGCTAAAATGACATTTGTCAGTCACAGATGCAGAGGGGTATTTTGATGTCCTTCAGGACACAGAACAATCCAATCACAAGCCTTTGATGTTTCCTATTAGTTGCATCCCATGTAGGGAAAACATGAAGATGAATCAGTCTGTCAGCCCTGTTGCTGTTCTGCTGACTGAGAACAGTCTCTGGCAGCCAAATGGTGTGTCAGAGAGTGTGTCTGCATGTGTGTGGTTATAGGCATGCATTGACATGTCCACCCATAACAGATTTAAAACGTCAGCACTGCTTACTGGTTTTTTCCATTTGGCAGAACCAAGAGCCAACTAATATGTAACCCAGTAACAATGTGATAACATTAAGAAGGTTTATCATTGTGAGGGGAGATTGGATCGGAACGAAATGTTCTCAGCCAGTTTGGTGTGTGTGTGTACGTGCATTTAATTGTGTGAGGTGGGCCTCTTTCAGGCAAGGAACAAAGCGGGTCTTGTGGGCTACGTGCCAGAGAAGTACCTGCAGTTTCCCACCTCCAGCAGCCTTCTGAACATGCTGCAGACCCTGGCTGCCCTGGATGCTCGATCCCACACCTCCAGCAACTCCACCGAGCCTGAGCTGGCCTCAGGCAGCATGAATGGGGATCCCAACTGTGAGTTACACACATGCGTGTGTGCACACACACACACACACACACACACACACACGTGTGTGAAAAGTTACATTAACAAACTCACATCTGCAAGGATTGCATCCTTTTGCACAAGCTGGGCTTCATTTTTGGGCCATTGGTGAAAGCGTGACTGTAATGATGAGCATCACTGCCCCCCAATGGCCTTTTTGGGTAATGCAGGACTGCACTGTGAGATCCATTCACATTCTGTCCAATCTAGCAATTGGTATTAATGTTGCTTAACAATGGTTTTACCACCACTTGTGCTTTTCTCAGTTTTTAATAATCAATCGCCTCTGCTTTGTAGAGTTGGGATTTGCTGTTAGTGGTACGTTCCACCTTCCTCTCATGATTAATCCTAACCCTAACCCTAATCTCTGGCAGTAAGCTTTGTTAAGGCCTTGTACGACTATGAAGGCCAGACGAACGACGAGCTGTCCTTCCCAGAGGGAGCAATCATTCATGTTCTCAACAAAGACAACCACGAGGACGACGGCTTCTGGGAGGGAGAGTTCAACGGGCGCGTGGGGGTCTTCCCCTCTGTGCTGGTGGAGGACCTGGTGGGGTCTGAGAATGGGGATGAAAAGAGTGGTTCTGAAGCAGAGGTACACACAATACACAACAACAAAAAACCACAGATCCCTTCAGAGTCACAGCAAACCATCTGAAATTCATGACAAATTATGACAATGACCTCCAAAATTATATGATGCAAATTAATTGCTACCATATTCCCTGTGTGGTGTCCCGTCATCCCTATATGCTGTCCATATAGTATACTTTCCCTGTGCCAGTTACACCCTTCTGACTGTCCATCACTGTATTATTATTTATTTTCATATTTAGATTTATTTATCATTTTGATCATTAATCACATTGACCTCTCTTCTAGGTCTCCCTTTCACAGTGCCCACCGTGCCTCCTGCGCCCACCACCCATGAATGCCCAGCCTCCCTGCAGCCCCAACCGCAGCCCAGACAGGAGCCCCAGGGTGCCATGCAGTCTCCACACCAACACGAAGCAGAGCACCACGACGTCCCTCCCTGGCTCACCTGTCAATGGGGAGCACAGCACCCCCCCCACGTCAGGCAAAGGCCCTGAACTCAGTAAGAGCCCTCACCTCTGAGACACGCAGGCACAGCGATGCACATTACATTTTACATTTTGGCCATTTAGCAGACGCTCTTATCCAGAGCAACTTACAACATGTGGATATATACATGGTAAGATCAATCATTGTTCACGCAAGAGATCAGTGCAGTAATACAGCAATAGACATAATTGTTGGTAGCTGCATACCGTACCTGTAACACAGGGAAAGAAAAAGGTTTTTATACAGTATTAAACCTAGATACAAAATGCAGTATTAAACATGTAAGCAGTGGTGATGACAATTAGTTAATGTACAGAATCAGTGGTAGTGGAGTCTGAAGAGGTGGGTTTTTAGTCTCTTGTGGAAGATGGTCAGTGATTCTGCGGTCCTGACCGAGTGCAGAAGATCATTCCACCACCAGGGGGTCAGGACAGAAGAGGCGAGACCGCAAGGAGTGGCTGCCTGGGATAGTCAGTTTGCCAGAGGAGGCAGAGCGGAGGGGTCTGGCTGGGGTGTAGGGTGTGATGAGTGTTCGGAGGTAGAATATCTCTACTGGAATATCTCCATCCCTCGAATTCCAGTTCAGGCCAATGGTCAGACTCACCTGAGCGAGTCAGAAAGGGTTTATTTCGGGGGCCTCGGGTAGAGTAACAGTCAAAGCATTCGCCCGGAATGCAACTACTGCAGCCGCTGTTCTAAATCCGACTGCACCAGTCCGGCCCTAGCCAGGAGCCCCGATCCGGGTCGGCGATTGTCTATCTGCCCCAGGGGGAGGGTGAGCCGGCATGAGCTATCTGAGAAGCATGAAGGGTGTCTCTAGAAAGTAGGTGGGCGAGTTCTGTTTCAGAGGAGGTGGATCATCTCCGGCCTCTGGGAATTAGCTTGCCCCGTAGTGACGGGAGGCAAGTTTGTGGGGGAGGGCAAATCTAAAGAAATAGACAGTATAATTGGCTACCAAATTGGGAGAAAAACGGGGGGGAAATCTGTAACAATTTTTTATTTGATTTGATTTTTTTAAAGAAAGGGTTTATTTCTAACTGGTTAGACCTCAAGCACACTTTTGCAGCCCATGTCCATCTGGATGAGATGAACTGATGTGGTCCTGTCCTTGGGATTTTAGTGGAGGAGCTGTGACAACCTGGCTGATGTTTGGACGTGAAGGTGTCTTACTCTGGGCTCTCATTTTCCTTCCCCAGATCACAGCAGCAGCTTATCCCGGTCGTCAAGGGTCACTTCAGATGGAGGTCTGGGAAAACTACGCCCGGTAAGTGTGCCTGTCTCCATGCTGCTCTTTTCTCTACCTGCCTATTTTGCTCACCATAAATCCCCTTGCTTTTGTTGCCAGTGGACACCTAATATATTCATAGAGTTGATTTTTTTGCCATAACACTTGAAACTGCTTCGACCAGAGCGCAACAGTAGTCTTTTTCAGGATTCAAACCTGCTGTTCTGAGGTCAGTGGTGCTACCACTGTCCATTCAACCAAACTGTTACAGCGTTATGAATCTGAGCTATGGAAATTCCCTGGAGAGGACAAAAGAACCTCTCTATGCTCTTTCTCCACTGTGCTTGTTGCATTTAACATAAGGCACATAAGGTGCCTATCTGTTCAACTCCTCTCCTGTCCCTCCCCAGGTGCGTGCGGCACCCCCTCCCCCAAAACAGCAGCTGCGCAAACAGGTGGAGAAGACAGAGGAGGTGGAGATCACACTGGTGTGAAATCAAAGCCCTGGTGGCTCACTGACTGAACTGGACCTGGCTCTTGGCCCTTTTTCTCACGAGGGTCAGCAGGAGGACCAAAAGCCCCTCCTTCCTGCCTGCATGTAGCAACCAGAAGAGAACTCTTACCTGGAGTCACAAGTGTTTGGTGCCATTCTTGCACAGCTTTCTCCTCAGAAGGGCATTTGAACTGTAGAAAACAGCGCTAAGGAAGAGGAAGGAGGGAAATCAAAATGGGGCAGGGGGGATCAGCTACTTGTAGTAATGTAATTCTTTATTTAATGTGCATTAGTACAGTACATTACTGCTGTTGTAGGAATGTTCACTTTTTAGCAGTGCAATGCAAAGTCAGTACTTTAGTTGATACATGATAGACAGCATTGCAATCTAGGTAAAAGGGAATTGTACAGACTGGTGTTAAAGGAGAGGCTGGTTCCTCATTGCTGGCTTTGCCCTCGATTTGTTGCCCCCCACCACCCAGAATAAGATTTTTTTTGTCTCATAAGGGAAAAGTGGCAATCTGAAATGGATACCTATTACGCAAATATTACTATCTTTTTTTAATAACAAGGATCTGTATTACTAATATTTAAACCCTCAGAAGAAAGGGGGAATGCATTTCAGATAGAGCTATATATGCTGCATTCTCACTTTATCAGTTCATATCTGTCAATGATTATTTGATCTTACATTGGAATTGTATTATTTTATTGATGTTATATTTTATGTGTACACCTTGTTGAGGGTAAGCTCTTTAAGCATCCAGGCCTTTTGAACATGATTTAATATTTAGTGTTTGCAAAGTTTTTTAACAACTTATAGTTGAGCAACAGGTGTGCATCCAGTTCTTTGATTGTCTGGAATCTGGAATTACCAGTGACACTAGTGTTCTCATCATCACTGCCAACAGAATGTCCTCTGTTTACAGCTTCTACTATCCCAGTGATAGAAAGCAGTAGACTATATAATATACTCCCTTTACAAGAACCAGTCAGGAACCTGTAGAATATTGGTCTGGCAGCTCACTATAAGACAGTTCTACATTTGCTTTTGATGTTCATATGGAAAGATGTGTCCCGATTGAATTGACTTAATTTAATTGAATGCTTCGATCTGTACGATTGATATTCTTGTCAGCACTTTTTGTTGTACTGTTGATATCCACCACAGTATTGCTCTCTCACATTAGGCCTTTCTGTGATTGACCTGGTCAGTTGTGCCAGTTGATTTATACACCCTTGAAATAAATCAAAGCAAACGTTTGCCTTATTTGAGAGGGGCAATATAAGTTTGTGTAAACAAAAATGGTTGTCCAGTTTTTGAAAAAAGAATAGGGGAATTTTTTTAAATGCCAATGGCTGTGGGAGGAATGGTGATTGATATGGATTAAATAAACCAGTATTGAATTTGAATTGATAGTTTAAATGTAGTTCATCAAAGTGGAAGAAACATGAATATCTCTATTCTGTCTCTTTCACTGATCTTATTTTGTATTCATTGAGTTTACAATGCATCCATCATTTCAAGTAGCTGTTCTCAGCAGAAGCCCCCTCAGTTTATATTCTCTGGCCAGTTTAAAGTTTGTTGTCCTTTAAATCATTTGCAGGCATGTATTTTAATGCAGTGTTTTATAATGATTTGAACATGATTCAGAGCTGCTAAAGAACCATTAAAAACAGCCAACCCACCCTTCAATCTTTCAAATCACTGTGATGCCACATGTCAGAAGAGTGGTTCAGAATGTTTTCTGTATTTCATGTCACATCTCAAACCAGTGGTTTGGAATGTTTTGATGTTATGATTTATTGGCTGTAAGTTTGTACTTAGTACAAATGTTAAATAAAAAACTAAAATAATTATTGTGAGTTCTAAGCTGGTCATGTTTGTGAAGCTAGTTTTATTTTATTAAAAACTGACTGTTTAGATTTAATGCACACATCTTCGTCACCAAACCTGTCAAATTAACCTACGTTTTTACATCCCCATTGGGGACGGTTTTCTGAAATGTACATTTTTGGAAGATATTTTACTTTCTACCTACATTTTTATTTCATTTGTTGATTTAAAGAATTGTTGATAAACATGGTTATATTACAGTTTAAAATCTCAAAATTGATAAGCCTGAATTCCACTTTGGAATTCATATACTATTCCAAATGATACAATGCAAATGTGGGTTTATATGCTTCATTTACATAGATAAATAATATGTACAGCTGCCTAAGCCTCCGGTACCAGTTGGTGAAAGTGAGGTTCTATCGTCACCACTGTTTCATGATGGTCAGAACTGGATAACTTAAAATATGTACATTTTCGATTAAAAATAAATAAGGCACTGCTCTCTGTTATTTACCGCAACTTAAAGCAGGGTTCCTATGTGTCATGGAAATTAATGAAAAAGCTCTGTCAAAACGTGTTAAGTTATGAAAGTAAATTCCATACAACTACAGCTAGATCTGGTGCCTGTCTCACAAAGCAGGATTGGTGGGTTAGCGAGCTAACCTCCACGGAGAATCTGTATCTGATATATAAAAAATCTGATTATGCAATTCTCTAGGATTGGTGAGGCCATTTTCCTGAATTTAACATACTCCGGAGCAGGTTAGGTTCAAGGCATAAATTACCATGGCGATGCAACTGGTTAAAAGTGAGCCACAGTCCTGAGAAAACACAGGGTTAAGCCTAAAGTTAGCTCACTAACCCACCAATCCTGCTTTGTGAAACAGTGCTCTGGATCTGTCCATGTTGCATGCAATTGGCTGTTACAAACACCGCCCCTTTTGTGTGCTCGCACTCATAGCTAGATAAAAACTAGGATTGACAGAGTGAGTTAATAACCACCGTAAGTGCCTTTGTTAGGCTTTGTGTGGCCAGATACAGCAAAGACACCCAGATAATGTTGAACTTCCTTCATGAGACAGGCCCCTGATCAGCTGTGACAAGTGATTCATCAGCCACTGCTTAGTCTTAAGCTATTGCAACTGCAGAAACGCTAACAGGCCTTGCTAACCTGTCAAGTACAGATGCCATCGACATCGGTGCTAATAAACTGAGTCACTTTCAGCTTTTGCCATCTCGAAAAGGCCTTCCCCATGTTTACGTTTTCTACCTCTGTCTAGGTACATTTTGTTTTCAGTGGGGTTTTTTTTGCTTTTAAGATCAATGTGTTATTTAATTTGTCTTCTGGAGGCCAGTATGACTAAATGGTTGGATTGCAATTTTGATGTCTTCCAGTGTATTTGTTTAGGAAGTCACACCGCATCCTAATATACTCAGATGCGTAAAATAACAATCTGCGAGCCACAGAGGATGTCTGCATATGATCAGTGAAGTCAGTGTAGCAAGACAAAAACAAACCACGAACCAGTCAGATCACAGTGGGGTTCGGGATCAAAATTGTGCGCCTTTTTCTCCGCTGTTGCAATATACATCGCGTATTCAACGTAGTATATAGGGCGTCTGAACATCTCCATGCGGCATAGAAATGGATTCGTCGCCACTACATCAATTTGATGAAGGGGAATGAAACCTCTCCAACACGTGCGTTGGCAGAGGCTTGTTTAGACTAACTAGCAAACTGTAGCGATCCAGATAAGTTAAATAAATAACAGAGAAAATAATAAAACAGGCAACAGACCGGGCTGAGTTCTCGAATCAACGGTTTATTGATTAATGAGCTACTGTACGGCCGTAGCTCACGCCAAATAAAACCCACCCTTTTCTTCAAGAGAGAAACTATCTGCAGTCCGTCACTTTTCTTGTCGACAAGCACCAGAACAAAAAGAGGGAACAAAGGTGACACATCCCAATAAATATGAACCTGCAGGGCCAGCCCCCCCGCTGCTCCCCCAACCACAAGCCTGTCCGGCATTACTCATTCCAGACATTCTTGTGGTTGGCAGAGAGCAGGCTGATTGACAGGCTGGACACAAGGAAATCTGATATGCCAGTAACATGCAACAGGGACACATGAACCTTGAACGATTAACTTCCGGGGGGTCGCTACAATACGTTATCATATGATAGCTAAACTCCACAAAACAGATTGCTAATGTACCTGTACATTCCTGCACCCCATCTAATTCTATCCAAATCGCCAACTTTTGTTTAAATTATTGAGGAAGGACCATACAATTCCCTGTGCTTCTGCAAAACCAGCGAGTCCTTCAGGGTAGTCGCAAACGCTGGTTTGTTGTGATTGCAAAGGAAGAAAACTACAGGACATATAAAATGATTTGGACCAATAACGTGATAATATGGGTGTGGCTAGCCAGTAACAGCGTCCAAAAATAGACAGGGCGCTCGTCAATTCACTCAGAAGAGGAGATGCTCGTGCCACCTCCAGACCGACGCGGACGATGAGGACAGCCTGATTATTTAGCCATAAATTATAGTGGGAGCATTCGTTTACCCCCATTGATGCTTGCGCGTGCCACAGTACACGGTATGAGCGATTACGCCAAATCGCGTAGTATATCTTAAGGTCTGGGAAACCCTGGCTCCACCATTGTGGAGGCTCTCGCGAATGCGCAAAACGGAGGTGGAGTGGAGGAAACGGGCGGTGTGACAGCCGTGTGTAGTACATGCCATTTAGCAGACGCTTTTATCCAAAGCGACTTACAGTAGTGAATGCATACATTTTTCAGTATATGTGGTCCCGATGGGAATCGAACCCACAACCTAAGCGTTGTCAACTGCGTGCTCTCCCAACTGAGCCACACAAAACCACTAAACACTGTTATTTACCACTTTCCCAAACTAGGGCAAGGCAACATCGCTGATATTCCTGCAGCTTTCTCGAAGAGGTTATATCTAGCTCTAAACAGAACCCGATATTACAGGTTTTGTTTAGAGCTGGGTAAAATGATTAGGTAACGTTAGCATGTCTAAGTAGCAATCTATACAAATACAGTCAAACTCATAAAACAATAGTCCATATAATAATGATGGGAAGATTCTTTTTTGAGACTCAAGGCAAGCATGAGGGATTTTTGCCGGGTTAACTCTGCATGATTCAGGTGTAGTTAGCCTAGTTTTGGGAATAACTACAGGTGGGTACTAATAAAGCTTTCAAGCCAAAACGTGAGGGCTGGGTAACGTGAGGGTTCAGCATCAGCATGCATTCATCCTTCAATCTGTATGAGTCTAGCAGTAGCTCTTAGCATCACATTATCTAGCTAACAATAGCTTGTTTATTACTTAGCTAGTTAGCTCCCTAGCCTCCTACAATAACACAGAAACACAACAAAACGGCATTTTGATGACATAGCCTACCTCTTAATTGGGTTCTCTTTTCCTCCTCCTCCTTCCTCCGTTTTCTCCCCTGCGCACCTGAAGGCTTCTGCTTTTTCAAAGTCATTGTGTAAATATAAAATCTGTCATCGATCTGATATCTATCTTGCGTCGCGCTGATGTTGGCTCTCTGCCTGACTGCATCAGTAGTGCGTGCCTCTTTGACCCTGCACTTGACCCGACAGGCGACAGCATGTCTCTTGGGTTGCCTGTGATGCGTGCACGTAACCCCCACTTTCAGCAAGCAGCCAGGCATCGTATCCCCCACCTCAGTAACAGCATCTCTGTTAAAGTTAGTGGCGTAACGGAACGCAGTTGATCCGTGATCTGTACGGATCACCCCCCACGGTTCGGCACGCATATGAACCTCAGATTAATTGCTAAATTGAACCATCATAGAGAAATACAGTTTTTCTGCCGCTGTTACGTTTTAAAGTAACAATTCCCTAAATCTCGATGCAGAGTTACAGTGAAGAGATAGACAAGACAGGTGTGTGCTGTGTTTTGCTCTGAAGCGCAACGATTGGTTAATTATGCACAAAAAAAGCCATTGTGTGTTTACATCATGTTGAATCCCAACGAATCAATCAGAGATTATCGCGTTGCAAAAAGCAGACAAGTCATGGCTAGCGGAGGAGCGGAGGAACTTGAAAAGCCTCCCGCATCATTTAAATCGCATGTATGGGAGCACTTTGGCTTCCCTGTAAATTATATTGGCTGGTTACCTGTAGCCTAATCTATCCAACATTAGATACATTTAAAACACTCTAGACATTCGTAGTCAGCTGTTCAAAAAAGTAGTAACGTTAGGCATTTGCATGCAGTGACCCTAGCCAACTCTTAGGGGTGCAGTGAACTTGTTAACTAATTTAGTTTAATAATCTCTTAGCATACAGTATATGTGCAATGTTAGTTAGCCAGCGATTTCTACTTTGGCTGCCTCGCTACAAAACATTTAGCAGCCTTGCTTGCTGGTTGTTGATTGTTGTTAAACGCCTGAGCAATTGAAGAATGGTTACATTAAGTTAGTCGTCACACAGATCAGTGACACTTGACAGTTGTTATTAACTAGCTCGCAATTGTTAGCTAGTTTAGGAAACCAAGATTGGATGTCTACCCCTAACATTATTGTGTAAGCAGTGATAACGGGTTCTCAAGGTTTACTAGCTGGCTAAACATAGCTAGAAGAAAACATACTAGGTCAGAGTTAGCTATGCTGAACGATTAGCTAGATGGTTAACGTTAGTTAACCAGGCTCGCTAATGCATTTCCAAGCTGTTTGCAGAGGGAAGATAAGTGAAGTGTTTCAAACGAGCTATCGAGCCAGCTCATGGTGTCAACCAACTAAACGTTTCTACAGTTTGTAGAACAGATTATGGCAGTTTTCAAGTTCAATAGCTAGCTCAATTGAGCAATAGATAGCATAAACGTTTTCTGAATTGGCTAGCTACATACCAAAGCGGATACACACTAGCTAGCTAGCCAAGACTAGGTCTATGCTACCGAGCTTACTAACCGCTAGCTTATTTACCCTACAACTCAGACTCTGGAAAACATCAGTTAGCCAAATAGCTAGTACTTGGCTACTTTAGGACTAAGATAACTCCATAAACGCTAGTTAGCTAACGGTAGCTTACTAACCTAACGTTTTAAAAAGCGGTAAATGGGCAAAAATGTTCACTGCTTTAAGTGTTTTACAGAATAAATGGAAATCAACTCCCTGATCCGTGACTCAAAACCGTGAGTTTTGTGATCCATTGCACCCCTAGTCAAAGTGCAGGCCAGATGAAACATTGTGTGAGGAACAGAACAGGGGTGCAAAGTGTATTTCTTTTTGTTTATTTGTTCATTGGGAGGAAAGGGGAGGGCGCACACCAGCGATTTTATTTTTATTTTTTTGTGAGGGCGACCTGGCGCCCCTAGCCGACATGGCGCCCCAGGCAGCTGCTTGTATTGCCTGTGCCTTGAGCCGGCCCTGCTCGAATGCATCGGGTAATGCCCATTCGTTCACTCATAAAACCCAAGTTTAGGCAGTCAGCAGCCAATGGGTTTACTTTTGGTTTTACAATGTTATGTCCCGCAACATCGTGTCATTTAAATGCTTTTGCACATTGTGATCAATTATTGTAACGGTAAGCAGCTGGCTTAGCCACAGGAATGCTAGCTGCCCTCCATTTAGTTTGTGTGTAGAATGCTAGGTGGCTACATATTAGTAGGCCATGGGCAACGAGGTCATCACATGTCCCAGGGGCCCTTGCGGCCAGCTAAACATGTGTTCGGCTAGTTATGTTCATAAATGTTCAGGTATGAATTGAAAACCAAGATGTTGTTTGAGTGAAAGACCCTTTTTCCCATCGTACGAATACATGTGTTGAGTGTATGTGACGACATCACAGTCACTGGGTGTGTATGCGTTCAGAATGACCCCCGTGTGATTCCGATGCATGTGTTGTATTTACTCTGCACCAGTGGTGTAGTCGGGGCCATACGCTTTTTTCCCGGGGCTGTTTGCGTATACTGACTTCTAAGGATGAATATTGCGTATACCCACTTATTAGCTGCTTAACAAGCCTGTAACCAACTGTCTTTTTAGCTTTCCCTTTACCTCTCTCTGGAAACTAGAGAGAAAATAATTCTGTATGGTGATTCTTTGTTGTAATTGGTGGATTATTAGTCAATCACTTGGATTCTATGAGTGTATTCCCTGCCCCTGAGAAGCTACTGACAACTAGGGGTGGGCGATACTGCACATTTTGGGTTCGATACCAAGTAATACTAGGCCAGTATAATCAATATCGATACCGATACTGATACTTTTCAATAATAAATGCTGTTGTACTTTTAAAGGGGAAGGAAAATGTCTAAGTGAACACTGTGATGAATACAGGCATTTCTGCTTCCTTGGCACTTTCAGTTACCCACACAACACCACATGACACAAAAACTCTTATGAAAAATATTTTAAATGGAAGTAGAAATATTAAACAGATTATTATTATTATTATTATTATGCAATGGGTAATTAATGCCAATCTATTTAGATGGTAATGGTAAAGGAGAGTGGATTTAAAAGGTAAAACTTTACATCACAGTGCTCTGATTCCACTGTAATTACTGTGTACATACATATTAAACATCTTAATTACTTATTGTTACACTGTACTTACTACTGTACATTACAATTTTTATTAACATTAACCTTCCTAACCCTAACCTTATTTGTAGGTATTAATGCAGTAACGACAGTGTGCAGCAATGAATACAATACTTGTTACACAGGAACAGAGCACTGTAATGTAAAGTGATACATTAAAATAATGTAAAGACAATATAAAAAAATCAGGGTAAAATCATATTGATATTTCTGAATAGTTTGGCATTAATCACCCTTTAAAACTGCTGGTAGCTCCTAGCTAGCTAGCAACATTAGGTTAGCATGTATTAGATCGGTTAAGCTACCTAGCTAACAAGTAGAGGTACTAAATTCAATATAGGCATGCTGCATGAACAAATTTGACTAAAATAAACTATAAACCTCTTGAAGACTGGCAAACGTTATCCATTTGATTATATACCTGGATATGCTCTGCCTCTTAAAAATGATGCCGTCAGTGGACTGTTTACGTTTTAAATGTTTAGTGGCATTACCATCGTGTTGCACCATCGTGCTGCATGTGTCACAGCTTGCCCTGCTTATTCCACATGCGTGAAGTAACACCACACAACACTTTGCTTCTTTTCAGCCATTTCACATGGTTTTCGTTTGGGTCCTGCTCCCGCAAAGTTTTGTGAGGTGAGGAATCAATCAGGAGCAATCGCAGGAAGTTCATGAGCACTCATGCTGCATAAACGCTGCGAGAATGAAGATACATTTGCACAGGCACCCTGTTCCTTAAGGATGAACATCAGATTCCTGTTGCCATACAGAACATTGAACTCTTCTCAAAGGCCTCTGGACTATTTATTTATTTAACCTTTATTTAACCAGGCAAGCCATTAAGAACAAGTTCTTATTTACAATGGCGGCCTGGGTACATACCTGGGTACATACACCATTCACTCACACACTCACACCTACAGGGCAATTTAGACTCTCCAATTAGCCTAACGTGCATGTCTTTGGACTGTGGGAGGAAACCGGAGTACCCGGAGGAAACCCACGCGGACACGGGAGAACATGCAAACTCCACACAGAAAGGCCCCGGCCAGGATTCGAACCCGGGACCTTCTTGCTGTGAGGCGACAGTGCTATCCACTGCACCACCGTATATCCAAAAATGTGACTTACTATCTATCCATGGAAATGCACAGACTGTGATGTATAATATACCTGTTAAAACTGTTGTAAAATACTTTGGTATCTACATAACAAAAGATCAAAAAGAATGTGAGCTACTTCATTTGACAAACAAAATAGTGGAATGTAAACAAAAACTTAGTGTGTGGTTACAAAGAGATCTTTCCATTTTTGGCAGAATGTATCTCACAAAAATGGAAAGCATCTCTAGAGGTGTCCATCCTGCATCTTCATTAGCACTTACTTCAGACTTTGTTAAATTCATAAACCAACTCAATTTTAATTTTATATGGAAGAATCGAACCCACTATATCAAAAAAGCTATCACAGTTAAAGACCTCTCTGAAGGTGGACTAAAGGCTATAGACTTTGAATGTATGAATGGGACCTTGAAAGTGAACTGGCTGAAACAATGTATTAAATCCCCTGGCACATATTCCCTCAAAATATATTTAACAAGGTGGGTGGCATATAATTTATTTTAAAATGTGACTACAATGTCACTAAATTGCCTCTTAAGCTTTCTAAGTATCATCAACAGGTTTTACTTTTCTGGAAATTACTTTACAATCATAACTTTACACCCCATAATACTCCATTATGGAACAACCGATATATACTTAAAAAAGGAAAATCGCTGTTTTATAGGAACTGGATGGATAAAAAGATTTGGTGCATAATGGACCTATTAGATACAAATGGAGATATATTACCCTACCGTGATGTTTGTTATAAATATGAGTTTGATTTCAACCTAAAATAATTTAATTCTCTCATCAAAGCTATACCCAACACATTCCTCAACCTAGCCAAGAATATTGCATTGTATTCTCAATCCCCATCTCATCTCCCTTCACTGATTATAAATGGAATCAATCTTCTTGATAAAAGATGCTCAAACCAATTCATAAGATTTATTCTAACAAATGATTTATACCCTGCCCAGTTCTGTAGAAATAACATCTTGAATATTTTCGACCAATCAACAGTATCTAAACTGAGAACAAAGTTCTTCAAATACCCAATCCCACCCAAAGCAAAAGAAATTCACTACAAAATAATGAATGATTTATATCCTTCCAGCGATTTTTTAAGATTAAGATTTGGCTTTGAGAACAATGAATGTACTTTCTGTAGAAGCAATATTGAAACAACAGAGCACATCTTTGTCTCGTGCTCTCATACACAGATGATTCTGGAAAGAATTCACGGATTGGTTAAACCGAAAAAACATAGAAATACCTATTTTAGAATGTAAAGATATTATTTTTGGCATCTTATTAATAGAGAAAAAAGTGGACCTAATGATCAATGTTTTGTTAAGCTTAGCCAAATTCTTTATCCACAAAGCAAAATTCATAAAGACCCCACCCATCTTCAAATGTTATCATAATGAAATTAAACTCTATGTTAAGTCCCTGAAAATGATGAAATCCAAATATGCTAAGAATTTATACTTATCATTAGGTAATATTCTGAACAGTGTAATGTCTTAAAAATAACACTTGTGTAGACAAATTTCAAACTTTTACTATGGGTATATCTGATTTATTCTGTACATTGTAATTAATATTTTTGTTATTGTTATTATTTTCTATGTAATCTATTAAGTACTCATGTATTATTTTATTTAATTAATTATTTTTCTTTTTTTACTTTATCATTCTCTGTATGTGTTTTAAAACGACGTACTCTTGGAATGTATATGTTATATTGTAATGAGTGCCGTATTGTTAAGATATCATTTTCGAATAAAATCTTTTTTTTTTTTTCATTAAAAAAACAAAAACATTTGCACAGGCAGCTTCAAAATGGATGCCCCTGCACACAACTAGTGTACTCGCGAGTACTCGCAGTATCGATACTTTGGTATCGATCCGCCCACCCCTACTGACAACCATAGCCTCGAGTTGGTCAGCATTGACTGATCTGTGTCGCCGTCGTCACCAAAGAGCGGAAGACTGGCGTTCGATGGCAGTGGAGAAGACGAGACGCAAAACTGGTGTCACTCAGGTAAAATGAAAAAGCAGAGATGAAAAAGACCACGAACTGTAAATGTTAGGTTAATACTTTTGAAGACGGTAGTAGTGTGATGTCTTAATGTTAGTTACGCTAATGACAATTATGAGTCCCATTGCTACTAGCTAGTTAGGTAGCTACCGTTACTCAACTGAGAGCTAACAAGCAAAGCAAGTAACAGATAGGTAGTTAACTTAACGTTACAGTTAGATAGATAGCTAGCTAGCTAATTGATAGAATTTAACCAGCTAGCTGTTATGTTGACAGTGTCAGTTTACACATTGAAACATTAGCTGTTTGACAATGAACCATACTGTAACTGATCAAACAAAGCATAAGTTAACAATTCAGTATGTCTTCATATTTTAGCTGTTTGACAATGAACTGATGTAGCATAAGTGATTGTATGTATAAATGACTTTGGAGAAATGTTTTTTGGAGAAAATGATACATGCCCCCCCTGAACCCCCCTAATGGGGCTGGGACACATGACCCTGTAGTAAACCACTTCTTTTTTTTAGGACTACATCACTCACTGCTCTGCACTATATGTTTTATTTTAACCCATTAATGCCCACATTTTTCCCAGAGATTTCTAATATATGATCATTTGAACAACCTTCCATATAAACATGTTGTGCAGTTTTTTTCACAATTAATTTTTTTTCTTTCTCCCAAGCAATGATGATTCGAATGTATGGCCACTTTTTGTATTGTATTGTGCAGTCTTTAGACTTTCCCAGTTTCAGATTGGAGTGTGGAAATTAGAGATGCACCGATCGATCGGCCTCTGACCGGAAATTGCCGATTTTCAGCTGATCGGCCTCAATCGGTGACTTGATCCCGATCACTCCACATAGCCGATTCTGTGCGCGGTTGGCTCCTCGCCCCCTCTTTTCACGTGACGTGCGCGCACCCGTGAGCCAATGCAAACAGATCAGATGAGCGCAGCGCTGAAAACGCCTCAACATGTCCTTAGTATGGGCGTTTTTCACAGTCAGTGAAGACGACTTAAAGCTTGCAGTTTGTCATACATGTCAATCGAAAATAAACCGCGGAGGAACAACTCGAAAACGCTCGAACGACCAACCTAATCAGACACTTGAAAAGTCATCACCCAGGTACCAAGTCGATGCCCAAATTCTGAAAATTTGACGGTAGTCGTTTTTCTACAGTACCGTAGGTACCGGGGTTAATTAACAATTAAGTTGCTAGTTCGGTTCCTCTGAACCATTTTCCATTAATAGAACATAGTGGTAGTGCATAAACCTGACGTAATAATGCCCTGCTGAAGCACTGAATTGCACTGAAATCATTATGTTCGCTAATGAGTGACGTTATGAAACAGTGCTATTCACTCATACAAATCGAACTTATTAGACCTAATGATAAATTCATCTAACGATTTCTAGCTAAACCACAAATGGTGTATTAACTGTGTTGTGCATGAAGGTACCAGCTGTGCGTTTCCACTATCAAACAAACTCAGAAACAGCAGCATCGCCTCTTTTCCAATTACTCCTAGTTTGAAACATTTTTATCTAGGCTTTGAAGCTAGTTAAAGTCGTAGTCGTTAGGCTACCTGACTCACGCAAATAACGAAATTCTGCTGAAGAGCGGCTTGTTTCAATGCCTTTGACAAGCTCCGCAACTGAAACATCCGCCTTATATCGCTACAAGTGTTTTCCATTGCACTATATAGAATTGGGATCTACTCTAATCCACCTCTAGCAAACAAATTAGTCTAGCGCATCATAGGTTCGAACTAACCTGTTTTCCATTAGCATTGTCGCAATAACTTTCTGATGCACATCAAGTTGAAGCCATATAATTATTTAATGGAAAAAGGGCTTGTGTCATCTGTCATCAGAATATAACGTTAGTGTTTTAAAAAATATTTCCGGACTAATGGTCTGTCACCATGTCAGTAAATTTAAACTACTCTTGTTTCTTTTTATTTATTACTTAAAGGCTACATGCCACTGTTGTTGGATTCTCTTTTATTCATCATTGAATTTAATTTGCACAAAAAAAGAAAAGCTCTGTCCAGTAACCTGGAACACTTTTTTATTTTGAAATGTGTTTTAGTGAGACCTACCTCATGCTTCTGACCTACCTCAGAATTGTCAATCTTAATTTTCTATTAAAGCAAAGTTACAAAAATGTTTGTGTAAGTTGTCAATTATTGTTTTTAGGAAAAAATCGAATCGGCCAAAATCGGTATCGCAGGTCAGACTAATCAAAAATTGGAAATCGGAATCGGCCAAGAAAATCGCAATCGGTGCATCTCTAGTGGAAATCCTTGAAACATTCAACGTGTAATGGAACATCACATTGCTCGCATGCAATAGAAGTGCGCCCTCCACACTTTCGGCACCTCTGGTACTTTCTCCCTGTTTTTGTTGGCCAGTGCTTGATGTTGTCGAATCTCCCAGCATCAATTATCTACAGTGCAAAACTTGACCTCCTTCCATGCCCACGTGGCTTTTCCCCATGGCGTTGCAGAAGACTCTGGGGAACTCGTCTCTGAAAGCACAGCAGGTCTTCTTCTCCCTTCAATACTGACCGATAATAGTACCAACTGTTGACCATTGCACTGTTCAGTGCCCAGCTGTAGATTGGCCACCACCACTTTTTGGATCGGATACTTATCCTGTAACGTGCCACACATTGGTCATGTAAATCAACACCTCCCATATGCATGTTATACTGGCTAATGCATGTTGGCTGGGGTAGGATTGCCATGGCATGTTTCTTTTTGTTCCATCTTTGAACATTGACCGTTGGGTTTGACAGTGTTTCCATGTTTGTCGCAACAGTAACCACACTGTTGTCATTCCATCTCACAAGAAATGTTCCTTTTTCAACAAATAATTCAGATTCCCTTCTCTCCCTTCTCTTGAATCTCAGAGCTGGTGTCAGCAGAACACCAAAGAGACGGTTTTCACGGAGTGTGCCACAGCTTCCATAGCCCCTCTTGCACATCTCATCAATCAATGACAAACTTGTAAAGAGATTATCATGATAAAATTTGCATCCAGGTGGGACATTAGCTCTCAGCCAAGCCAAGAACCTTGACCCAGGCCAGTTTCTGTCACGGTTGTTCCCCTGAACCACCACCAGATGGCAGTGTTGTGCTTTCCTTGAGGATTCACACCTGAATTTAATCACTTATCATCCCCCTATAAATACCCACACCTGGCTTCGTTCAAACGCGAAATCGTAAGCCATTTTTACGATTTTGGTACGGTTGAACGTGTCTTTTAAAGACGTGTTATCTGTAGATACTTATTTAGATAAGAATTTATCTCCTTCCAAGTATCCCTTTATCAATGTAGGACTTATTTTATGAAACCTTATTTAGAAACCTATCTTCCTGTAGGCATTCAGTTTGGTTTCTTTCTAGCAGTCAAACAAGACTGTGTTTTGGGTTTTCATTTTCGTTATTTATTTGGCTCTTCTAGCCGTTTATTATTTTGTTCGGACAACTCGGTTGTCTTTGGTTTATTTTGTTCGTTTGTGTCTTTGTGGCACTTGGTCATCCGTTGGGTGATTATTTCTGTTTCCCCCTGTTTGTTATTGTTTCTCTATTTCTCTGATCTTCAGAGTTAATGGTTAGACTGTAGGGCAGTACAGCCTAACTTATAGATTCGCCGGGGTTCTGCGAGTGGCACCAATCACTAACCACCCTCACAGTACGATTTCGCCATGAACACGGCGTCAGCGGATCCCCGCGGTATCGATCCACTAGCAGGTTTGCAAAATAGCGAAATGGAGAGACAGAGAACGGCCATAGAAATTTTATTAGAACAACAACGAGTCATGCAAGACAACCAGGCTAGTATGGTCTCGTCTGTTCAAATACTGGAGGGCTTGATCCAGACAATGGTCGACGGTCGTCCCCAAACTGCGGTGGGATTCGCCGGTCCTAATCCGGTCGTCACTCCTCGCTGGGGCACACCTGTGGGAGAGGGATTACGAGAGGCAAAGATTCAGCTTCCTCCTCGTTTTAGCGGCGAGTCCGGTAAATGTCGGGGTTTTTAGCTCAGTGCCAAATCGTATTCCAGACTCAGCCATCTAGATATAGCTCAGAGAAGTCGCGAGTGGCACTCGTGCTATCATTATTATCGGGGCAGCCCTCGTGGGCAGTACCTCTTATTCGCTCTGAAGCACCGGTATTGACAGACTCGCTGGGTTTAATGAAGACAATGGAGTTGGTTTTTGACCACGAGCTTCACGACAGCGAATCTGCGACTAAATTGACGCGCATGCCCAGGGTAACCAAAGCGTGGCGGAATTCTCGATTTCCTTCCGTACTCGCGGGAGTTACAGGGTGGCCTGAGAATCCTCTCTTAACGTTGTTTTCTAACGCGCTATCTGATCCGGTGAGAGACGCGCTAGCTACCATTGGCATTCCCGATTCACTAGATGAACTTATTACCACCGCTATACGGATCGATAACCGTATTAGGGAACGCCAGCGAGAGAGAGGGACAGAGAGCACCTGGTACCTACGAAAGGATTCTTACCTCTGTTTCCTAAGCGCTTGGGCAAAGCAGACGAACCCATGGAAGTAGACAGTGCTAGTTTTCGGTCCCGGCCAGAGGGGATGCGGACTTTTGTCGGTACTGTCGACTGACGGGTCACGTTATTAAGAATTGTTCCAAACTTAAGGGAAAACGAATAGTCTCATTATCGGGCCGGAGGCCGGTAGTGAGACATCAGTCCTCTTTTTCCGAACCTTCATTCCTGTTGAACTATCCTGGGGAGACAAAACATTAAAATAAACGCATTTCTTGATTCAGGAGCTGTTGATTGTTTTGTGGACTCCGGATGGGCTAAAGGAATTCACTTACCTGTTCGGGTTCTTTCACAATCTTGTGGTGTTACCGCTCTTGATGGCCGTCCGCTGGGTTCCGGTCGCATTAAGGAATCCACGGAGACTGTAAACATGCGGATCGCTTACGGCGAGCACACAGAACAAATTAAGTTTTTTTTGGTCGAATCGCCTACGTACCCATTAGTTCTTGGACACTCCTGGTTAATAAAACATCAACCACAGGTGAACTGGGGTAGTCATAAAAACCCTATTGTTCAATGGGGGGGATCAATGTTCTCTTGGTTGTTTACCTTTTATTCCGTCGTCTTCCGGTTTCGGTGGGTCTAAAAGTCACGAGACCGATTCGGAGACCGACGAATCTATTTACTGTTCGCCTAATCATGCTCCCTCATCCGTACACTCCAATGAGACGGAGAACGAACTCGAATGGGATCCTCAGTGTGCTTGGGAAGTCCCACTGGAGGAGTCCACGGCCGAGGAGATTAGTGACCTGGAATCCTTACCTTTTGATTCTTTAGAGGCAGACATGCCGTCACGGACGATGAGCCCAATTGGTCACGAGTTCCGAAAAGATCGGTTAGCTACTCCAGTTCCGATTCCCATAAAAATTCGAACTGCCCCCATTGAGCACGAGTTTCAAGGGATAAGGAGGGAATGGAACTCATGAGTGCGGAGTTTTGCTCGCTGCCTTCCGGCATTCCTAGGGCTTATTCTGATCTGAGCGAAGTGTTTAGTAAGCAAAGGGCTACTGAACTACCTTCGCATAGACCTTATGATTGCGCTATTGAGCTGCATCCGGGCACGGTTCCTCGCGCGGAGCCTTATATTCTTTATCTATACCTGAGAGTGCGGCTATGAAAGAATACATTACTGAATCTCTAGCTAACGGTTTTATCAGGTCATCTACGTCTCTGCTGGGGCGGGGTTCTTTTTGTCGGGTAAAGGACGGGGATTACGACCTTGTATCGACTACAGAGGGTTAAATAATATAACCGTAAAGAATCGATACCCCCTTCCCTTATGAACTCCGCGTTTGAACGTCTCCAAGGGGCGTCCATTTTTACTAAATTAGATCTTCGCAACGCTTATAATTTGGTTCGGATTCGTCAGGGGACGAGTGGAAAACTGCTTTTAATACCCACAGTGGCCACTATGAGTATCTGGTCATGCCATTTGGTCTCACGTGCGCTCCCGCAGTCTTCCAGGCGCTTGTGAATGACGTTCTCAGGGAGATGTTGGAGAAATCTGTTTTCGTCTATCTGGACGATATACTGATTTTCTCCACTTCTCTCTCTGAGCACGTTAAACACGTCAGACAGGTACTGAAATGCCTGCTCAACGCCAAACTGTTTGTAAAAGCAGAAAATGCGTTTTTCACGTTCCATCAGTTTCCTTCCTAGGGTTCATTGTTTCGAGGAAGGATCCAAATGGATCCCAATAAAGTGACTGCGGTCAGGGATTGGCCTGCTCCGGTCTCTGTTAAACAGGTGCAGCGGTTTTTGGGGTTTGCTAACTTTTATAGACGTTTTATCCGCAATTTTAGTTCCGTGGTTGCCCCCATCACAGTGCTTACCCGAAAGACGGCTCCCTCTCGGTTCCAATGGACTCCTAAGGCAGGCGGCGCGTTCGCGAATTAAAGAAGAGATTCTGTTCAGAACCCATTTTAATCTCTCCTAATCCTTCACTGCCCTTCATTGTGGAGGTTGATGCCTCTGAGCTCGGTGCAGGGGCTATATTATCCCAGCGGTCGGCCTTAGACCAGAAAGTTCATCCCTGTGCGTATTTCTCTCGGAGCCTTTCCCCTGCCGAGAGAAATTACGATGTTGGGGACCGGGAGTTATTAGCAGTGAAATTAGCACTGGAGGAATGGCGTCACTGGCTAGAGGGGGCGGAGCATCCCTTTACAGTCTGGACAGACCATAAAAACCTGGAATACATCCAGGGGGCTCTCAGCGTAATTCACGGCAAGCTCGATGGGCATTGTTTTTTACTAGGTTTAATTTTATTTTGACCTACCGACCGGGTTCAAAGAACATTAAACCAGACGCTCTTTCCCGCTTGTACGATGGGTCAGAGCAGGACCGTTCGCCCACACCCATTATCCCAGGAGCACAAATTCTATCCCCGGTCTCATGGGAGATAGAGAAAGTGGTGCACGAGGCTCAGCGCCTTGAGCCGGGTCCTGGCGGGGTCCTCGGGGGTGTCTCTTTGTTCCGTCAGGAGCACGCGCCCAAGTTCTTCAGTGGGGGCACTCCTCTCGGCTCACGGGTCACCCGGGCATACATCGTACGCACGATTTCCTGGGCAGACGGTTCTGGTGGCCCGGGATGGAGAAGGATGTGCGGGAGTTTGTGGCAGCCTGTACTGTTTGTGCTCGCAACAAGGGCTCACAGCTGGCACCGTCAGGGTTACTTCGGCCTTTACCTGTTCCGCATCGTCCTTGGAGCCATATTGCCTTGGACTTTGTCACCGGCCTACCCAGTTCGAATGGTCTTACGGTCATTCTGGTAGTGGTGGACAGGTTTTCGAAGGCGGCCCACTTCATTCCACTTCCTAAACTGCCATCCGCACTCGAGACAGCTCGCCTGATGGTGGACCATGTCTTTCGCCTTCATGGGTTGCCGCAAGACGTGGTGTCTGATCGGGGGCCTCAGTTTTCGGCCAGATTCTGGCGGGCCTTTTGTTCCCTTTTAGGGGCGTCGGTCAGTCTGTCTTCGGGTTTTCACCCTCAGACCAATGGACAGACTGAACGCACGAATCAGACTATGGAGAACACTCTCCGGTGTCTGGCCTCCTCCAATCCCACATCGTGGAGTCGGCATCTTGCCTGGGCGGAGTACGCCCATAACACCCTGCGTAATGCCTCTTCTGGCCTCTCTCCGTTCGAGGCTCAATTTGGGTTTCAACCTCCTCTGTTTCCTGAGCTGGAGGGTGACGCAGGGGTGCCCTCCGCAGCGGCCTTTGTGCGACGTTGTCGGGCCACCTGGCGGAGGGTTCGGGCGGCACTGTTGCGTGCCGTGGATCGCCAGAGGGAGTTTGCTAACCGTCGTCGACGGGCTGCTCCATCATATCGGGTGGGGCAACGGGTGTGGCTTTCTACTCGGGATCTGCCGTTACGGGTAGAGTCCCGGAAACTCGCGCCGCGCTTTATTGGACCTTTCAAAATCATCCATAAAATCAACCCGGTCACCGTTCGTTTACAGCTCCCACAATCCATGCGGATACATCCCACGTTTCACGTATCCCGCATAAAACCACTACTTATTAGCGCCTTAGCGCCCCGAAATACCGCCGCCGCCTCGTATCATTGGAGGGGTCCTGCTTACACGGTACGGAATATTGTGGCCTCGCGACGAGTAGGCAGGGGAACTCAGTTCCTTGTGGACTGGGAGGGTTACGGTCCTGAGGAGCGCAGTTGGGTTCCGTCCCGGCACATCTTGGATCCATCTTTGATCCAAGATTTTCACGGCGTGGTTCTGAAGGGTCGTCAGGAGTCGTCCCTTAAGGGGGTCCTGTCACGGTTGTTCCCCTGAACCACCACCAGATGGCAGTGTTGTGCTTTCCTTGAGGATTCACACCTGAATTTAATCACTTATCATCCCCCTATAAATACCGCACCTGGCTTCGTTCAAACGCGAAATCGTAAGCCATTTTTACGATTTAGCCGATACGGTTGAACGTGTCTTTTTAAAGACGTGTTATCTGTAGATACTTATTTAGATAAGAATTTATCTCCTTCCAAGTATCCCTTTATCAATGTAGGACTTATTTTATGAAACCTTATTTAGAAACCTATCTTCCTGTAGGCATTCAGTTTGGTTTCTTTCTAGCAGTCAGACAAGACTGTGTTTTGGGTTTTCATTTTCGTTATTTATTTGGCTCTTCTAGCCGTTTATTATTTTGTTCGGACAACTCGGTTGTCTTTGGTTTATTTTGTTCGTTTGTGTCTTTGTGGCACTTGGTCATCCGTTGGGTGATTATTTCTGTTTCCCCCTGTTTGTTATTGTTTCTCTATTTCTCTGATCTTCAGAGTTAATGGTTAGACTGTAGGGCAGTACAGCCTAACTTATAGATTCCCCGGGGTTCTGCGAGTGGCACCAATCACTAACCACCCTCACAGTTTCAGCCAGTCGTGCAGTCCCTGCATATGGCTCCATCTATTAGACAACGCCGGATGATGATGCAAGGCTCCATATCTTGTAGCCAAAGCGTATTGGCTTTCCCTTGATAAACTGCTCGCATCCATGTCTGCCAAAGTACTCGATCATCATCTCATCCACAGACAGATGTTCAACAATTGGCACTGCTTTGTTGAACTCCTCAAAAATTGGACGTATCTTGAAGAAAGGGTCATCTGTACTTTTGGTGTTGTCCACATGTACAGAAGCCATGATGTCATCGAACCTGTTTCTGCGCATGGCTGCTTTTATTCTGGCATTGGAGAGATCTTCATCTTCTGACCAGAGAAGACGTCGACGCGGAACAGAGTTATAACCAGAGGTCAAAAGTATGCCTAGAATGTGAGCAGCTCATCTTCCCCCAGATTTTGTGAGGTTTTACCTTTCTGTGTGGCATACATATTCGACATTTCAAGGGTAATATCGCACAGAGATTTGGGGCAAAATGTGAAAAAAATCTCAGCAGGATCATTTGAGGTTACAATGGGGTTTGTTGTTTTAGGTTTAAAGGGAGTAATGTGACAACCACTAAACTTCTCCTTTGGTACTGTGAATTTCCGGTCTGTTTTTGGTTCAATGTGCAGTTCTTTTTAGTTGGTGGACAGTATTCATCATTGTCTGCAGCATGGACTATCTCTTCTGACTGTGTAGACACATTCTCTTCAGTTACATGAGATTCTGCATCAGTACCTGGCTCTGTATGTACCTCATCAATATCTGGCTCTGTAAGTACTTCATCAATATTTGGCTCAGTACCTGGAACTAAAGGTAATAAAACCTCAATGGCATGGGTTGATCCTTGTCCCTTGAGCAACCTTGATGGCAGGCGTTTGAAATCACCACTTGTGTCATTGTCAGAGCCATCACTGTCACTGTCACAGTCTGTGTCAAGAGCATTTTTCTCACTCTGGCACGACTGTGATAGTTGTGATAGTCTGCTGGGGATAATCGTTGTCAAGAATGTCCAAAACCTCTGCTAAAGCATTTTAATTTATATTTATTACATAGGATTACACCCGCTAAGGTAAAAATGCCTTTAGATATGTATATGCCCAAACCTTAAAAGGGATTTGCCGACCGGCCACTTTAGTTGCCGGGCGCATTTCCGAGTAAATATACAAAAAATATCGAACTTACATAAGATATCTTTAGATTGGCTGTTACTAGAGACGTTGCTTAATAGGAAACTACAAAAACATCACCAAAAAATACTTGTTAAATACTTCAATTTTACCTTTTATTTAGAAGCTTCGCCTCTGCCATAACGTAGCAGGAAGTAAATGCTTCAACGTGAAGTGCATTTTTCCGGAAGTTGTTTCTGGCCCTTCCTAAGGTTGACTACCTGCATGCCTGTTGTTTTTAAAACATCTATAGTACTCCAAAAAATATTCACAGACGGGAAAAAAGAGGCAACTTTAGTTGCCGGTGGGATAAAACAGGTTTTAAACAACTAGTATTGAAATGGAAAAGCAAAGTCTCGCGACTCTTAATTCTGTAGCGTCCACCGCTACGTTATCGTGTTTAGAAGCATGTTGGTTGGAAGATGAGTGCGATGTAAGCAGAGCCGCTCGGTCAATCGAACGCAAACTGCACATCACTACAGCGCAGGTGGAATGAAGATGTTTATACAAATGATTTATATTCATGACAAATAAATATCCATTTAAGTTTATTAAAATGCACGTAACAAAAAAAAACGTTTATTGTGTCTTGAGTTAATTCAGAAATGCATTCACATAATCAGTATTAGTTTCCATCTAAGTTCAACTTCGAGCCGTAACCTAGCACATGGTTAGCGTTCGCCTCTTAACTGGTGTTCGTTCATAGCCCCGGAATAACTCCGGATTCGGGTGCAGAACAAACATACACCTTCTTCGGTAGAGGTTTTAATTTGCATTAAGTAGTGCAAGCCATTCTCTTGTTTTCATCTCATCCTTGGGCATTGAATGTAGTCTGGGATGGGTGTTGAAAGCTGAGAGGTGTGACATGAAGCTATTGTTCATTACATATGTTTTGCTATTGGCTGAATACACTTCAGTATCACAGTACAATGTAAACTAATAGGATAAGAAGAAATATACAAGTGCAATCCATGGAGGCTTTTTGACACATTCTGCTGATGTGTCTTTATATACACGCACACAGCCTTTGTCTTAGAAGTTGAAATAATGCCACATTAATTTAAAAATAATACAACAACCATCATGTCAACATCACATTGTTGCGCTTCCTGAAAAGTGATGGACTATAAAACATAATTTTAATACACCACTACTGTGAGGAATTAGCATGCATGGAATAGTTCGAGTCTCTTTTCTGACAGTAGATGACGGTATGAATTTAATCTGAGTGTGCCCCCGTCATTAAATCCGAAGAAGAAGAAGAAGCTGTCGACGTCAGAAAATACGTTTATATCATTTCAACTTCCGGCGGATTCGGTCGCCCTTTCCTTTCAGCTGCATGAAATAAAATGGCGGCACAGATCTCAAAGAAGAGGAAGGTAGATTGCTTTATTTACTTGTAACGAATAAGAAAAGTGTATTCCAAATTAAATTTCGTTTAGATCTCATCATACGTAGTCTGTACAGTGTGTTAAAGTGCTTGTGCGTTACCTCGCAGATGCACAGTGAGAGGATTGGTGTAGATTTGACCAGCACTGCCCTACCGTCCATTAAACATGGATAGGACATTTTCCTAGCGAGCTAGGTAACAAGTCACACTTTAAACCCATAACTACATTTAGTGATTTATGTCCCCCGTATGCGCTTAAGGCATATTTTTTCAAATTAACGTTACGTATACCTAGCTAGCTAAATGGCTAGGCTGTCAGTGCTCGTCGCTAGCTAATTAGTACGAGCAAGCTACCGAGGGAAGTCGAAAACCGGGTGGCAAAATTACTTTGCTAACGTTAAGTTAACGTTAGCTAATTTGACTGAAAATAGCTATTACTGTACACACAGTAATAATGTCTACAATGGAATTGGCCTCAGTAATGGGTGCTGTTCGTTCAAACCGTTTTGTGAATGTTGCATGGGATGCTGCAATGCTGATCCCATGACATCATAATGACATCATTTTGATTTGAGATACAGGTTGTCACAGACGTAATCATTATTTTAAGTTTTGTAGCATAAATTATAAATGCTTCCAGGACGCACCACTGGTACATTTTTGCGTCAATAAATCATAACTTACTGCATCTGTTTTCTTGCAGTTCGTTTCGGATGGCATTTTCAAAGCTGAGCTTAACGAGTTCCTGACTCGTGAGCTTGCTGAGGATGGCTACTCTGGTGTCGAGGTTAGAGTCACCCCGACCAGGACAGAAATCATCATCCTGGCCACCAGGTGAGTTAGCAACAGTCCGTGTTCTGTCTGTCCTTTGCAAAAGGACTTGCATTAACTAAGAGTTACAGTTTACAGTTCATATAATAATCTTGGGTTGTGGTTAATCTTGAACATTGAAGCACATGGCAATAGGAACAAAAAATAAAGTAAGGTTACTTTACAACAATACAGAGATCTGATATTGTATTTGGATGCAGTTGGTATATGTTACCTCAGTGACATAACCAGTGGTAATAAGAACCGGTGTTTGTTTGTTTGTGTCTGTCTCAAGTGTTTAGTATGATCTTATGCATCAAGGGTGAATGTACATATTGGAAGAGTTAAGAAAGGGGCTTTGTTTTACATATGTATATTATAGAAATGTTCCCCCTATTGTGTATCATAGTGGACAATGTATGTATAAACACTCTGGTTTCATTGATGACTCAATTAAATTTTGAGCATTGTACATAGCAAGGAGTTTTCCATGTTTTTATAAGGTCATAGTAGCACTGCAGCAAATTATTTGCCATTAAGCCCTCTTGATGGGTCTGTATCATTGCACTGTCATCAGTAGTATTGTTCCTGAACAGATAATAAACTTTTGTAGCAAAAGGCTTTATGTCAGAGAAGATGAGATGAGCAGTAGGGGTGCACCGATATATCGGTGGACTATAGGTATCGGCTGATATTTGCCTTGACTGCAATCGGCTTATTGGCCGATAAGATCAAATTTATAGATGATAATTATCCATAAATTTGTGTTGCGTCAGGCAGGTCTAAATGTTCAAACCAGAATGGAACGTCAGCATCTTTTATTTACATTTTATTTGATTTATTTATATGGCTGTATTTTCGCATCTGCATATGATTTTTTTTTCTTGCTTTCTGGTCTTTGTCAGCTCATTTGTAACCAAAGTAACCCCACACAACTGACGTGCAGCCTTTCTTAGGGACTAAACTCAGTTCGTCTTCAATCTCGTCACATTTTTACTGTGGGTTTACTGACTGAACAAATTCACTCCATGCTTCGCTAGCTCCGAGTTTGGCGCTTTGATGATGCTTCCCCTCTGGCATCACTACAGTGATGTTGCGCTTCATATCAAGGCTGGCTGTGCTTGGCTGTGTTGTGTGTTGGTTGTGTTGCGGAAGGAAAAAGGCCAAAATGAATGCAGGAACTATTCTCCACGCAACAATGTTATAGCCTAACCACAATCATAGACATTTATCAAATTTGCCACAGTTGATAATTTAAATTACGATAACGGTTTAAAATTCGGTTATCGCCCAGCTCTAATGCACGCTGTTCTTGTTGTTTTCAGACGTGCTGTTTTTCTTATTTGACAATAAATAACAAAATATCAGTATCTGTATCGGTATTGGTCGATTGTGTTATTTGAACAATCGGTATCAGTATAGGTCCAGAATTTTCATATCAGTGTATCCTTAATGAGCAATGTTATGGTGAATGGGTGAACTGCTGACATAGAAACACTGGATGGAATACATTGCTTTTTGTACTGGTACTGAGGTGTTGATTCTGCCACACTAATGTGATTGTTCCTCTTTAGGACACAGAATGTCCTGGGTGAGAAGGGGCGTCGCATTCGTGAACTGACAGCCGTCGTCCAAAAGCGGTTTGGGTTCCAAGAGGGCAGCGTTGAGGTGATTGGCATAGAGGAGAGGGGGAGGGTGGGGGGGGTAATGTAAGTGATGCTTGCCTTGTGTGTCAGTTCTTAACTATTTCATGATTGTGGTTAAAACTTATTTGAGCCTTGATGGCTCTTGTCCTGGGCACCCGAGGCAAGCATTGGAGTGTTGTGGATATTTAATAGAAATGAGTATTTCTTTTGTAACTTTTTATAGGCTATATATATATATACAATTTTATTCTTTAAATGCTGTCTATTGGAATTAAAAAATCGCTCTAATAATCAATGGCAATAGCTACTTTTGCTCAGCACCAATGCCTGATCTTCTGGTTTTATAGATATAAAATGTAAAGCTACAAATATGAATTCTCATAGGAGAGAACAAGGGGAAGGGACAGAGAAATGGAGCAGGCTATTACATTTAATTCTTCCAATGTTTTTTATGAATGAAGACAGCCTTTTTGATCCATTGTGTGTTGCAGATTGGAGCATTAAGAGTATCATCTGAACAGAATAAAGCAGTTGTTTTGACTTTGGGAGTACACTACTGAAATAATCTATTTTACGAGTGCATTGTCTTGAATGAATCCAACTACCTTTCCTTTCTCCAGCTGTATGCTGAAAAGGTGGCCACCAGAGGACTGTGTGCCATTGCCCAGGCTGAGTCTCTGCGCTACAAACTGCTAGGGGGCCTGGCTGTGCGTAGGTGAGTCTGTCTTTCCCATATACTCTCTAGTTTCAAGCCCTAATGTGTTTTACAAAGGATCTGAATAAAGACAACTCATGCTTGTATCCCAGGGTATGAGGAAAAACCCTTGACTGTAGTCTTCAAAAATATGAGTCCTATAAACCTGCTGGACTTAAGGCTCCAGGAGCCATGTTTTTCCACGTCCCCTATTTAAGTCTAAGTGTTCTGTTTCAGAGTGTGTAATTGAATGCCCCTTTTCTGGCTTGCGTTTCAGGGCATGTTACGGAGTCCTCCGCTTCATCATGGAGAGTGGGGCTAAGGGATGTGAGGTGGTGGTTTCTGGGAAGCTCAGAGGCCAAAGGGCCAAGTCCATGAAATTTGTGGATGGCCTGATGATCCACAGTGGAGACCCTGTAAACTACTACGTCGACACTGCCGTCCGGCATGTTCTGCTCAGACAGGGTGAGGTTATTACCCTGATATTAAACATAAGTATGATGATGGACCCATTCCTTGGCCCATGCATTTGTCAATTTTATTTGTATACATTTTCCTACCATTATCCAAACGTTTATGTCCCCTGGAGACAAAGTCAGCCTGTCATCTAGGCGATGAACAGACAGACAGACATACTTAGTTTTACACACCTAGATTATTGCTGATCTAGTTGAGGAACTGTACACCAGGATGCAGTGTTAACTGTCCAGTCTTTGATTGCTGATATAGCTAATCTCCCTGTTCCATAATATGTATTTATGCTGCTGTATTCTCCATGGTCCTGGTGTAATTAATAGGAATGAATGATAGGTGCTTTTGGCAAATAACGTGGCAAAATAAATGCGGGTGTTTTGTAACAAGTGCATGGTGAGATTAAATTGTGAACACAATTTTTTTTTTTTTTTTTTTTTATATAAATGTAGTGAGTAAATGTGAAATTGCATGTCTGTATTAGATGCACAATTACAATCTCATTGCCAGCTTTCAGCTACAATCAGATGGGAGTGTTTTTAAGCTACACTTGACACTACGGTTCACTTTGTATGTGTGTCACTCAAAGTTATGTCCGATCAAATATATTTCCCTAATATTAAAATGGAAGGGGGCTAACACTTTTAAATATTCTGTACATAAATATAACATTGGCATAATACTGTTTACATGGTCATAGCTAGCTCTATTTGTGCAGAAAACATAGTTGGTTAACTTTCTTGCTAGCAGCATGGACTTGGAAAAAATAGATGAATATCTGTTTTATTTTTAGTCATATTCACATGGAGCATGATGATTTAATCAAAATTGGTTGTTATTTTACAGGCTAGTGGAAACAACATTGGAGCCAGTGGCAAAATTACAAAATATGTCAAGCCCTGTCAACTAATGCTTTCATTTTCTGTAATTTGGCAAATGATTCCTTTAGAAAGTGGTTACATCTTTCAATGGATTAAATTGTACTGCAAGGTGAAATCAAGGGTAAATTAGGGGTCCTAATTGCTGAATGTGTGAACCTGGTCACTTGAACTAAACCATTTGTTGAAAATGAAGGGTTCAAAGAGAAAGTAAATGGCAATGAGCCAATGTTGGAAAAAATGTTGGTAGAACTTAAACACATGTTTTCAACAACCTTAATTGATGATGAGATTGACTACCAAAAACCAGCACAGAGGGGCCCCGGGACCAAGTTTACACACCGCTGCCTTAAGGCATAGCTCGCTTAACACTGTTCAGATGTAGTAGTGTGGGGGAAATGCTTCCTTCAGTGATAATTTGATGTCGAGTGAGAGAGAATAGGACACAGTCTGCTTTTTGGGGCTCTTTCAGGGCCATGATTCTATTTCTTTGGATTCAGGCACCCTGGGCAGTATATCTTCAGGGGCCCAGGCAAGCAATATCCATGAACTGTTAGCCTACTGTCTATATTCAGTTCAGTGAGTCCTCCCGCCATGTTGAAGAAATTGCTATGATTTTCCTGCAGTGATTTCTCATCTCCGTCCTACAGTCCCAAGCACAAATCATTCCCACATCCCTGCTTGGTTAAATCTAGGAATTATTAGCTAGCTATTACGTTAGCGGCCATACCAGACTCTGGAAAAATCTATCTCGTTCGAGTCCCGACTACAGTGTACGTTATGATATACTGTACAGTCAGAACACTAGTCGCTAATGCTACCTGCGGGAACCTGTCAGAGCTTCACTGCTACACAGTCCCATGAGCACACGCTGCACATGTCAAACATAAATATCTGTGTAGAAAAGAAATAACGTTAACCGTCGTGTCTATCTTTGGGCTACATACGACGTAGTGATCACATTTTCAAAGATGTGGAGATTTATTGAGGGTACAAGTCCACCCACACTAAAAAGGCTAAAACCAAAGAAGATCAGCTAAAAACTCAGTGAAAATGTGATTCAGAGAGCAAAGATCGCCCTTTCCAGGAAGATTGGAAGGTGAATAGACCCAAGGACAAGTAACTTTTAGGAAGGACAAGTATCGGTCGCCGTGGCCAGCGTCGGACGTTGAAACCACTAGACTACGTGGGAGGCCTGGGGATGTGTTTTTGTGAACATTTTTGTTATCTGCCCACAGGTGTGCTTGGGATCAAGGTGAAAATCATGCTCCCCTGGGACCCAAGTGGTAAAATTGGCCCCAAGAAGCCCCTCCCCGACCATGTGAGCATCGTTGAGCCCAAGGACGAGGTTCTTCCTACCACTCCTGTGTCCGAGCAGAAAGGGGCCAAGCCAGAGGCCCCTGTCATGCCTCAGGGACCACCTGTCGCCACTGCATAATGGTGAGGATGACCAACAAATCCAGGAACCTCACCTCACACGTGGGCCATGTATGCAGGGCTGAGAAGCAGCCTAACGGCTTTTTCGTCACATTTGTTTAGATGTTCTTCATAGAACTGATATTTCATATCTGTATTGAATATATATACACTAACGGTCAAAAGATTTGGAACACCCCCAATTTCCAGTTTTTACTGAAATTTAAGCTGTTCAAGTCCAGTGAATAACCTGAAATGGTACAAAGGTAAGCGGTAAACTGCCAGAGGTTTAAAAAAAAAAAAAAAAAAAAAAAAAAAAAAAAAAGTTTAGGTTACCAAAAACTGAAAACAAAGTACATTTCAGAGTTGTGAAAAAAGGCCTTTTCAGGGAACAAGTAATGGGTTAACGTGGGTTAACAGTCACTGTGCAAGTCGCTGACTCTGGATCCAGCAAAAGAGCCCCAGACCATCACGCTTCCTCCTCCATGTTTGACAGTTGGTGTCACATACTGAGGAACCTTTCGCCTACTCGACGGCCTACAAAAGCCTTTCAAAATTTCAAGATTTCACATTTTGATTCATTGGTCCATAAGTCTTCAGTCTTCAGTAGTCCACTGGCAGTGCTTCATCCAGGCAAGCCTCTTTTTCTTATTTTGCCATCTTAGCAATGGCTTTCTTACTGCCACTCGACCTGTCAAACCTGCAGCTCGAAGTCTTCTCTTCACAGTTGAGACCTCCTTACTTCTACCAGTGTTAAGCTGTGCTTGAAGCTGTTGTCCTGTGAGCCGCCTATCATGCAAGCTGTTGACTCTCAGAAACTTGTCTTCTGATTTTGTTGTGGCTTTGGGTCTGTCAGACTTCTTCCTGTCAGAGTTTCCCATTTCCAAGTGCCTTTTGATGGTGTAGGAAACTACTCACTGCCAAAAGAATTACATTATTTTTCAGTTTTTGGTAACCTAAACTTATTTTTTTATTACAATTTTTTTTTTTTTTTTTTTAAACCTCTGGCAGTTTACCACTTACCATATATATATGTGAGATCTTGAATTAATTTAATCTCACATTGTGTGTGGATTTGGTCACGTTTGGGTAAGTTCTCCCTTCAGTGATGATTTGATGATGAGTGATGACCTTGTATTTGAAAGTTTCAAATCTACTGGTTTTCAATGAATATATTTTTGCTCATTGCCATTGAAAATCTAAATTGACAAAAGGCAACAGGTTCATGTGGGCAAATCTCACTTAGTCTTGATCTTCCCAGTTGAGTTCAGCAGCCTGTGTAGTCATAGGCACAGTGTCTTGCTGTTGTGCCCATGAACTCATCATTGTATGTCATGAATCATGCCCATCTGGACATTCAATGTCATAAATGATTGTCTACCAAAATAATTTCACTATACCAATGAGATTACCCTGTGTAATTTAACTGTGGACATGTCAAAAGCACCAATTCACAATGAACCGCACCTCACTGCATTTATGTATTGGAGGAACTTTTGATGTACCAAAGAAAAGCGTTGGCACAACATTGCAAACAGCCAGTTTTCAATTATTTTTGTTACTAGTGTACTACTTCTCTCCTTGCAAGTTTTGATGTATTGCACAACAACCCATAAATCTGCTGAAATTGTCCTCACGGATGTGTGTCTTGCAGGATTTCCTTATGAGATGGACATGGAAGCCCCTGGATGTTTTCTGTAAAAATAAATGAATATATAAAAACTTGGATACATCTGTCATGTTTTAAACTCATCCATATGCCTCGTCTATGCAAGTTTGACTGGAAAGTGGAAACCATGCATATGCATGTAATATTAGATCAAAAATCTGAACATTAAATGCTTTGCATTAGTTCAACTGGCAGCTATGGCAAACTTGGCTGTCAGTCATTTCCAATATAATTATTTCCTGGTTGTTGTTTTTTTCCCCATTGCATGAAGTTATACTAAAGAAAACATTGACATTGACATGCAAGTAGACATATATATATTTAGACATCATCAAATTGTCCTATTAATGGGATTAATTCCATTCCCAGTCCTCCAGTAGACATAGATTTAGATCTATGCAACCTTAACCATGATTGTTCACAGACTTAATTTCAGCCATGAGAACTGCATTCTCCCAAGGGCTTTAAAGATGCCTCTCAACAAATCGAAGGTGACTTCAACCACTCACCAAAAGAACAGGTCAATGAAGGCTCTGAATCAGTACTTATTTCAGGGATGGTCATTGTGGGTTTGAGGGTAAACAACACACCATGACTTTGAGATTGTAAACATTTGCCATTTCTTATGTTTGGGCTTGTGCCTCAACAAAACATAATTCATATACATGAAGAACTCCAGGTCTGATTACGTGTCGTGTTACACATTGAATAAATGTTACTTACTGAACCCTGACTTTCTAAATATACTATAATAAGCAAAACATTAACCAAACCACACAAAAATAGGATCTTGACAGTTAAAAGCTAACAGCTAAACCTGAATTGCATAGATTCTGATTGAAAACGGAAGAATGGCTCACTTTCAAAGTGGAACTTGCACCAGTGCTATGATGTGTAAACCACTGATGCTTTTAACTAGTACATTTCTAAACTTTGGTTTAATTATTTCTGAACTGGCTTTGTTTTTCAGCCAGGTCTGGTAATTAGATTCCATAATGGCACAATTTTTATTATTTTTTTAAACACAGGTTTTTATGTTGGATAAATAACAGAAGTTGGCCACAGTTTGAGATGTTGATATCTTTACTTTCATTGGTGTGTTTTTACAGCATTAATACTGGACACAATGGTGAGCTTTATTTACTTATCAAATCAAATGTATTTGTATAGCGCTTTTCACAATAGAATTGTCACAAAACGCTTAACAGAGGGGAACCCAGGCCTAGACCCCCCCAAAAGCAAGCCTAAAGGCAACAGTGGCAAGGAAAAACTCCCTTGGTAGGGAGAAACCTTGGGAGGAACCAGACTAAAAAGGGGGGGAGCCCATCCTCTTCTGGCCGGCACAGGGTATGTCCAAAAAAGACCATGTCATGGTCAGTCCAAGGTGGCTCAGGGCTGAAAGACTTTGCCCCTCCTGAGTTAGGTAGTAGGGGGGGTGATTAAACCACGCAGAGAGGGTCCAGATCCAGGAACTGGGGTTGGCGTGGAGGTGAGGGTTGATGGGGGCAGCTCACACTTCGCGCAGGATCTAGGGCTCGGGGCAGGTGCCCCGAGTCAGAGGCCGAGGCAGAGAAGAGAACATGCAGTCAGAAAAAAAAGCAGTGCTATAGCCAGTAGCATTATGTAAGAGCAGGGGAGCACAAGCATAAGAAATATACAGATAGCCCCAACAGGTGTAAGCTATGGCAGCATACCTATTAGGAGAGGGACAGAGAAAACACGCAGCCATGAGAGAGTTCCAAACCATCCACACCTGATCAAGGATAACCAGCATAACAGTGGTGGTAACACATTGAGGAGGTGACAGTATGGAAAGTTTCTCTCCATAAGACACTAGGGCACGGCCTTCTCCCTCTCTCCACCTAGACTATGTTTGGCAGTAGGCTAGGCTGAAAATATATGTTTTTAATCTACACTTAAAAATGTAAACTGTCTGAATTCCAGAACAGAGGAGCTCTAAAAGAGAAGGCTCTACCACCAGCTGTGCTTTTCAAAATTCTAGGGAGTAAAGATGGCCGGCTTCTTGTGAACGAAGCAGTCGTGTCGGCTTATACAAGTATGAACTGTCTTATTAGATACATTGACAAAGTGAGTGGTGGTCTTTGGTATACTCAGTTGTGGTAGGTGGTACCTGAATAACTAGATGTGTTTGTGGGAAGCAAATAAAATGAATGGGGGAGAAAGGAAAATTGAATTTAGTATCAAGTTAATTGATGAAAAGTATACCCAATTGAGCAAATTGTCTTTTTATGGTAGTAAGAAAATGAGTGCATGCCATCACTCTTGTGACCAATTTTTATGAAATGAAAACAATTTTCCTCAGAATTACTCCATTTTATTTTAATTACAAACACTGGGGCATACTGCACATAATTCCAGTAGTATTCCAGTTCAGTATTAGTTGACCACAATTTGTAATTGATCAATAATTCAATATGGACTATTACCACCACTGAGAATAGATTTAGTTTGGACTGATTCTAATCCATAATTGCAAAAAAATATTTAAAAACAAATATAAAACCTGGTAAACTAGTTTTAGGAATGAAAACAGTGCCCTCCAAAATGATTCACATCCTTGATAAAGATTAGCAAAGAAGGCTGTATAAAAAAACTTTGTGCACCTTCCCTAGGCAAGTATAACTGCTGAGTCATCTTCTATAGTGTTTTGTGAGATTGGTGATCTTTGACCATTCCTCCATACATTTTTTGAAACTAAAGATCCTTTGGTCTGCACTTGTGGACTGCTTTCTTCAATTCACACCACAAATTTCAAATCAGTCTCAAGTCTGGAGGCTGAGATGGCCATTGAAAAACAGTAACCATCAGTTAACCATTTCTTGGTTGGTTTTGAAGTATGCTTTACAATCCTTGTATTGCTGAAAGATCCATTTGCGGCCAAGTTTCAGCTTACTGGCAGAGGGAGCCTGGTTTTTTCCCAAAATGCCTCGTTACTTCATGATTCCATTGACCTTAAAAAGAATGCCACCCGGCAGCCTCTATCTGCTTTGCTTGCATACATCTCACACAATTCTTCAACTTGGGACAAATAATGGTTCACTGACAAGCACAATTAAGCCTGAAGCCATGGAGTAGTGGAGTAGCAACTGCTGATGTGCATGAGTTCAATTTCAATTCAGGAAATGAATTGAAGTTCAATTAATTAATTTAAATATCCCAATAGAACATTTTTTTAAATGAACTTACTTGGTTTAAAAACCCCTGAAGCTAAACAAAGCGCTGGGGTATGACGTTGTTTGTGGCATGTCTAATGTATCAATATATGCAATGAAAACCATACATGAAGTCTATTAAAATAAATACGCTTCTAATGAATAGGAAAATCTAATGTAAAACAGAGAATTAAAAGAAAACAAATTGAAAGAACTTAACATTGAAGAAACGGGAAACAAGTTGGCAGCAAATGTGAGCCATCGATACCAAAGAGAAAATAATAAAGTCTGTGTTATAAAGGGCTGAAAAACAAAAAAATACAGTGAGCTCTTGTACCAGGTAACACTGCTGGAACAGCCCCAGAAATAAAGTGTAGCTAATGTTAACTCACCATTGTTGTAGCCTTCTAACTAACATCTTATCAGCCCTAACAACAAACTTTGAAAAATATGGCAAGCTAGCTCAGCTAATGTAATATTACATTTTCAAAATAATCATATTGGATATCCTATTTGTGGTGTTATGAAATCACAAGATATGGTCAAACGTTGCTGCACATCTAAAACTTAATAGATCGATAATCTTTCCAACGACGGTAATGTGAATGAAATGACGCACATCATTAACGTTACTACAAATACTTGTAACCGTACTCGTTTGTTTACATTAGTGATTTAACTCGTATCGCAAAGACATATGGGCCATGGGCTTCATTGGGCGTTGAATTGTGGGCAGTCATTGGTCCTCCAAGCTCACAGCCCCGATCATCTATTGGGAAAAAATGGCTGCTTCGGCGGCAGCGGCGGGCTCTTGCCCCGATTTGTGTTCAAGCTTCGCCGTGGTTTGCTCATTCCTGGAACGTTATGGAGCTGCGCTGAACCTACCGGAGCTAACGTTTCCACAGTTGGAAAGATATCTGCTGGAGACGTCGACAGGTAGCTAAGATTAAAATAGTAGGGGCTACAATGTGGGGGGAGGGTCTCCACCATAGACTGCGTGCGTGTGTGTATTTGGTACTAGGCGTGCATACATGGGGTTTTGTGTTATTGTGTGGGGAGTGTATGTTAAACTTTTTTTGTGCTTATTGTCTCTTCTGGTTAAGTTTGCAAAGCACATGGCGGAGCAGGGACATTGTTTGTGATTTGTTTACACTTTCTTATGCTCGAAAAATAGTTCACTTTCACATTATTTTTGACCGTGATAGGTGAAGATTTTATTTTCCAGTCAGTCAGGCTTGGTTTGCCTTCATGGGCAAATTTCTCAAAAGAATGGCTTGCTAGGTAGTTCTGTAAGGAAAACTGAAGCCTCAGTCAGTTTTGTTATTTTTTAATATATATTATGTACACGAGTTATTGCGTTGTTGGTGTAGTGTATGCGTATGTCGATGCATTTCATTGCACTTAAACTACATCGACCAACAGTAGCTGTATTTACAGTTGGATATTTTTTGGCAGTGGTTCTCTGACACCAGTGCGCAGGCGCACAACGCACACACTTCCTGCTGAATTGAGTTGCTCTAGCTAGAAGCTACGTTAGCTATCTAACTGCTGTTCTAACGAACTAACTGCTATTCTAATCAAACTAAATATATAATTTTAATTATTTTAAATTAAACTAGCATTACGAAAACCGTAACATTACATAGCCAGTTGGTTTATGATCTTGTTCTCTGAACAGGTTGTTTACGTGATCAAATGTTTTCACTATTTTGCACGTGCTGTATATCACGGCGCTCTTCATAGTTGGTTAACGTTAGATGGTTAGCTGCATCACGGACAACCTGATCAAATTAGTTGATGCAATTTTGTTTGGGGTTTAGCTATAGCATACATGGTATTGATTTACTTGCCATACTATCTTGTAAATTGAGTCCCTCCGTTGGCGCTTGCTGTAACCCTGCGGTAAAGTGAAATGACTATTGTGAATACGAAATGCTGTTTCTATAACTAAATTGACACCACTAGCCATGTGAAAAAAGAAAGGTCCATTTTTGGCTGTTTTGAATTTATTATAAAAGGCCCAGCAGTCACATTACTCTGCCAACATTTAAGATGCATTGTAAGTAAATAGGTACAGCTAAATTGATTGGGTCGATTGCAGTGTACCGTCGTTTCCTAATAATCATAATAATAATAATAATAATTTGTAGAGCACATTGCATACAAAGAAACAAGGAGCCCAAATTGCTTCACAGTGGAATAAAAAGGCAAAACATACATTATACGGGTAATGCACACCACCCCCCCAAAATAAAATAAAAAATGAAAGGATAAATCAATACTTGCATAAAAGCCATATTTTGTTTTCAGCTGAAACTTAAAATGAGTAATGGATGAAGCTTCTCATTTTTTTGTAGCAAACTGTTCCATAATTTCGCTTCACCATGCACTTCATACACAATTCTTCTTTGGAACACACAAAACCTTTGCTTCACCAGCCTCCAATTAAGGTGGTTTCCCAAAGTACTGTACTATGTGGGTTTAGCTGCATCTTAAGTTAAGGGAAAATTGATTGCATTGTACAATCAGAGTTGCATATCAGCCGATTTGCAGCAGATCTCCTGCTAGTCTCTTAAGATTTTAGGTTCTGCCTGTTTTACATATGCGTCACCACTACAGATTTAAAGGAGCAACATGCCATAATGAAAACGGAGAATGGGAAAGTTTTAGTATTTGATGTTGGCTGCCTATTCTGCTATTACTGAAACATGTGCAAATGCAATAATTGTAACACAGAGCCCATATAAACCAGACAATGTCTTAAAATGGTTAAATGAATGGCTTGATTAACTTGCTTCTTGATGAACTGTGATACACAATGCAATGTTTCCTGGTATTATTTCTCAAATGTTTTCTGAGTCAATCACAACTCACCTAAGTATTGTAATTACCACAATTAATAATTGCTTCCCTGTTTCAATCAGTGTCATATGAAACAGATCATTGAATAATTACCCATTGTCAGTATTAATTATAGCAATTGATGTGTGAGTGCATACATCGGTGAACCAGATAATAAGAGCTATTAATAAACAACAACATAACTTTGTTTTATCATTCTCGCTTCTTGGACCATGTGCACTGTTAGCAGGCTGTTGAGAATTGCATTGTGACAAGCACACAGACTGCATACAGTTTTATAGAGCATGGCAATGATGGCATGCCGATTAAGGGAATGTTTTGTCCTCCCAAACCAGAAAGTATAACTTGTTCCTCAGCCAATGGAATAATGAATAAGCTGTTTGGTAATGGTAAATTTACTAATTAGTAACCTAATTATTGTTCAAACCCCTAAATGACAATGTTGTTGTTAATATTAAATAATGCTGTTATGTTTTTAAGTAGTAAGGCACTGCGTGCAACCCACAGCAAACCGTTTGGATCAATAATGAATATAAAGTCATATTCATTATTATAAAAAACAAAAATGTATGAACCAGGTTCAAGTTAAAATATTTTCTCTTTGAGCAACCAGTGGTACAGTCTTTTTCTATAAGTTTAATATTTCAAATTAACATTTAATTGTGAAATTAACCTAGGAGAACAATTTTACATCATACAATATGTTCATTCTTTTTAAAGGTGAACCAAAATATTTTTTATGTGATGCTTCATGTAAAAATACACAAGTTATAAATGCGTTGGATAAAGTATGAGGAGTTGTGAACTTCAATTATTTTTCTATATAAACAGTGCTTGTAAACAGTCTTTTAAAACCTGGTCAGCAGCAGGTTTAGGTAACATCTTCAATATCCTATAGGTGAGGCTTAAAGCACACTGCAATCAGATGCAGAGATGAACAGAAGACTAGACTAACAAGATGAACACACTGCAATTTGGACTAAGGCAGTTTGGTTTTGATCTTGTTCTACATCCGGAAAAAATGGAAAGTCTCAAAAAACTGCTCATCTGCAACTAAGTGTACGCTGCAGTTGACTCAAAATGTTTTGACTTATGTGCATATGCTATTCTGTGGCACCCTCAATCCCAGGCAGTATTCATTAGATTCAGGCTTGTTCTATACGTGTGTGATGTAGTGAAATAAAATAAACTGCCCCTGAATGCAAGCCACAGCCAATGAACAGCCCTAACTGTATTTTTTAAAACTGTCAAAATATGGCACTTCACAAGGAAGAATTACACCATACTGAGCCCTTGACCAGTAATCTCTTTCCTGATGCAGGCAAGCATCACTATATATGTGTTTCTTCTGTGTGTTGTGTGTGCTGTGTGTGTGTTTAAATGTGGTTGCAGTCTCCTAGCAAAAAGAGAGAAATAAGTTTACCAGGTTTATAGACATCAGATCATTTTTATGACTTGAGTTAGGTAATGTGTTTCCATTTGTCCACAATGGGCCATTTCATGTGAAATAAACATTTAATTACCATTTTTTTCTTTTTTAAATCACCACTTGGCCATGCCCGTTTTAAAGTTTCACAGGTGTTTGCCTGTGGGAGAAATGGGGGTTAGTGCAGATTTGGAACCTGAACAGCCCTCCATTCAGTTGATGGTCAAAGTTCACCCTTTTGTTTTTTAATAAATGTAATGCTCACACATGTGGTGTAGAACAAACTTCAATGTAACCCACAGCCAAGCTTCCATACATGAAACATCTATGCTCAAAATGGCATGCAAAGCCAGTTTAAAACCTGGAAAATATAGAAGAAATGAAGAAAAATGCACAACCCTCATTCTTACAGTATTGCTTAAACAATGTATGTGTGTGACTTACTGCGTTCTGCTTTTTAAGTTCCTAAGGTCTTGGTGGAGCTTCATGTGAAGTTGTTGAGGAAAATTGGAAAGTTTGTGTCCATAGACAAATGGGAGAAGTATCTCATAAAGGTGAGCAAAGGATTTACATGACATGTTTTTATAAGCACCAAGTGTGCATTATCTAATGGAATCCAGAGCTTTAGTCTGAATGGCACCATGTTATATTACACCTATTTCAACCAAACTGAATGGGAAACCGGTCATACCATGCAATTTTTAAAACAACCTTGGTAATTAACATCTCCCCAAATCCTGTGGAAAAAGTTGATCTTAAATTTTTTATCAAGATTGCTATTGAACCAGACCAAAAAGTTTGACACATTTTTTAAAACTGTTTCTGTGACTGCTTGTGTGTGTCTGTCTCCAGGTGTGTCAAGAGTTCAACAGCACCTGGGCCTGGGAACTGGAGAAGAAGGGTTACTTGGAGATGACAGTGGAATGCAAGACTGGAATCCTCAAAGTATGACCAGCAGCCTGTTATACAGTTACTGACCGCTGACATTTTCTTTAATGGCATTTACCCCCTACTGACATTCTGTTGCATGTCATTTGCCCTCTACTGATCACACTTATACTTATAATTTTACAGTATTTGCATTGCTTGTGTTCCTTTAAATAGTATTTGCACCCTGCTGATATTCCCTTTTACAGATTTGTCTATGGCCGCATATGTATTCAGCAGGCTCAAACTGCGTGAGTGATGTTATTAATACAGTAGAACTCTGAGATACGAACGCATTGCGAATGGAAGTGGTTTGGAATTCTGAAATAAGTTCGTAAATTAGTTATGGCAAAATACACCAATTTTAATCATTTGAGTCCTTTATTAATTGTAATTGTTTCTTGCATTACTGCCTTATTTAAATTTAGGCTACTTTCATTGTGTAGCAATTAACCTTTGTTAATTGAAAGGCTGACCAAAACGATTTTTAATTGGGACCGAGCACACAGTTATCCCTGGTCAAGAGAGGTCTCCGCAATATTTTCTCTTTCTAATTTACATATAATTTTTAGGAACAATTTGCAGTGCAATATAAATATAGTCAAACAAGAATTGTTAAAGATCCACAAGGAACAATGGAAGGAGGAGATTTGGAAGAAGCCAAAGCTTAGAAACTATGTTCAAATTAAAGAAGATTATTTCACAGGTGAACCTTGTATAACATTTAATTTAAAGAGAAGGCAGCGGTCCTTATGTGCTCAATTAAGAGCTGGTACCTTGCCTCTGGCAATTGAGGTAGGCAGATATAAAGGTATTCTTGAAGAGATGCATTTATGTGTCTTTTGTGATCTTGGTGTTGTTGAGGATGAATTTCATTTTGTGTTTCACTGCCCCATGTACAGGGATTTGAGGAATAACCTATTTGAAAAAATTGAGTTGAAGAACCCTGATTTGTTTTGGTTGTCGGAAGGGGATATGTTGAGTTGGCTTTTTAATGAGGAGATTTTTGTCTTAGCAAGATTTATAGAAAATGCATGGCAACTAAGACAGAGAATACTGTATCCAATATAATATGATACTTCTGGCATGGAAATTGAATGTTTTTGAAATGTTTTCATTTTGTGAATTTGTGGAATTGTATATTATGATTTGTCATGTGGCCATCCTGGCTGGTGTTGTTGTTGTTGTTGTTGTTGTCTAGTGTCTTGTAAGCCCATATGGGCTGGGCACCATAAATGGTGCAGGACACTTAAATAAATACATCAATCAGTCAAATGTTTAAATTAATGAAAAGAAAAAAATAAACAATTTATGTTTCCGTCACTCTAGTACTTGTGCGAGTGCCAGTTTGATGACAACTTAAAGTTCAAGACAGTGATCAATGAGGAGGACCCCGACAAGATGCGGCTGCAGCCCATTGGCCGAGACAAGGATGGGCTGATGTACTGGTGCCAGCTGGATCAGGAACACAATATCCGGGTCTACGTGGAGGAGCAGGACGACCTGGATGGGGCCACATGGAAATGCATTGTCAGGTATGGTCGTGCAGCCATGTGGTGAGGTGGAAATCTCACTCAATCTATATCCAGTCTATAGTTTTTTTTAAATCCTGAAGCTTTATGTGAGATGCTTCTCATGAATTGGTGATTTATCTAGGTAATGTTTAAAATATGAAAAGGGATAAGTTAAATAGAAATAATTACAGTAACAGGATGCCTTGTGCCATGTATATATTATAAGTATTTCCCCCCATGTTTTCAAGATTTAATTTAAGGAAATGCACCTTATAACATAGTAAACCTTTGTGAACAATGGGGGTTTGTGTAAATTATTCGGTTAATAGTCTGGGATCTTAAAAAATGCATTATGCTATGCAAGTGAATTGTAATGAATGTCTAGAATATCTTGTAATCTGTGAACAGGCTCTTGCGAGCTACTTGCGCTTACACTCCAGCTGCACAGTACTCCAGTGCAGTAGCTGGCTTTAATTTCAGGTTGGGATAAACATGGAGGGAAAATTATTTTTGAATGCTTCTCCTTTTTCCTCCCAATTTGGCCATGATCACTGTACCCTCTGCTGTCAATTCGGGAGAGCGTAGACAAGCTTGTACTCTCCTCTGAAACATGTCAGCCGCCACTTCTTTTCACGCTGCAGTCGACAAGTTAAGCTTGCACAGCCATGAGTCAGAGGAATACATTTTGTGTGCAGTTTATGCCGGCAGACTGTGGGCGCCCAATTGACCAGCGGGGGCCGCTGGCGCACTTTGAGACACGGACAAACTGGCCAACTAATTCCCTCCCTCTCTGGGCGACACTCCCACTAATTATGCGTCACCCTCCAGGGCTGCTGGCCACAGTCAGCACTGGCACAGTCTGGATTCAATACCAGACCATTATTCTTAAAGTAAAAACATTAGACTGTGTAGGGAGTAGTCATTTTATGATATTTGATTGTGAATGAATTGCATTGTGACGTCTTTACTGCATTGTTGAAACCCGGGTATGCAAAATTCCCAGCCAGAAACTGTTCTAAAGACTGGGGGAACAAATAAATCCTAGACCACCTGGGATAATGAGTATCTGCATGGATGAATAACAATTTTAAATGCAGTTTTACATTGCAGGCAGAATAGCAAGTATTTTTTTTGCTTCTTTATGCAGAACGAGAAATGACTTGGAGGAGACTTTGGCACTGCTGAAGACCCACATTGACCCAGCACTACTGACCAAAAAGGACCAGGAGCAGACATCTACAAGCATCAAACCAAACCCGGAGGATGAGGAGAAAAAGAAAGAGGAGCTAGAAGGTAGGGGGGGTAGTGTCAAAGACAGTGGGGTTGTGGTGGAGAGTGCTGGATTTAATACATGAGAGGTCAGAGATTCAGGTCCCTGATGGGTCGCTGTTGCTGCACAATTGAAAACATTTGTTTTTGACAGTGCTCTTATGTAAGTGTATAACTTAATTTTGATTTGCCTTTGAATTTGCAACTTCCACCCTGGGACACCTTGTTATGAGTGCATTATACAAAAATAAAATTGATTGAATTGCGTTATTGAAACCTATCCAATGAGTTGGGTAATATGTTGTAAGTGGTGCATACCACATGAAAATAAATGTTGTAGATACAGTAGATGTAAGTGCCTATGGTGAGTACATGGTTAGTGTATGTGCAACAGGCTTTGCTTAATTGTCATTCAATGTAATCCTTTTTTGTGTCCTGGATCAATCAGGGCATGTTTATAAGACTGAAATACCAGAGGACACTAAACCAGAAGATGATGGTGGTAAGCTCACCAAGGATACAGCATGCTCTACATCCCCTGATGATGAAATTGAGGTGAAGCCCACTGTAAAAGAAGAGAAAAGGGACAGGAAGCAAGTGGCCACAGACAGTGAAAGTGCATCCATGGAATGCGGAGAGAACGGGGAGAAAATAGGGTTTATAGACAAATCAGAGAACACAGAGGAAAAAACTGTGATTGATAACAAAGTCAGTATCATCATGGTTGTTGTCAAAGAGGAATCTGAAGAAGAGCTCATAAATGGCAAGGGTACTGGCCCAGCAACAGCTGTGGAAAAACAAGAGGGTCCTGCAAAGACAGAGCTTCCCAAGGAAGTGAAGAGGAAGATGGCAGAGGACATACAGAGGGCAATGAAGAGTGATCAGCAGGCCAAAATCCCTCTGAAGAAGAGAGAGATGAAGCTTAGTGACGACTTTGACAGCAACAACGGGAGCAGCATCATCATACGGAACCCACCCCTTACTCCTGCCAAAGAGCTACTGAAGGAGAAGGTGGAGAAAACGGAGGAGTTGGCACCCCCTGCTTCCCTGGGGGAGTCACTGAAGAACACTAAATATAGCCCTATTAACATGGAGGTCCAAGCCCTCACAGAAACTAGTGAATACAGTGGGAATAAAGAGGAGGTTCTAGACAAGAGAAAGCAGGACAGCTCTTCTGACAGTGGGCAGCAGAAGAGTGAAGCAGGACAAGCTGTTTCCAAAGAGAAAGAGGTGGAGACAGACCATAAAAAATCAGACGAGGACAAGAAAGAGAAGAAAAAGGCAGCAGTTGAGGTGGAAGAGAGGGAAAATGCAGTGGAGGACAAGAAAGAGAAGAAAAATGCATTGGAGGACAAGAAAGAGAAGACAAAAGAAGATGAGAAAAATAAAGAAAATAAGGCAGCGGAGTCTGTGGGACCCATAGTCCCTGACCAATTGTTGAAGACAACTGAGGAGAAGGGACTCATTACTGTTGATTCCACTGGTGCAGCTTTGGAAGGGATGGACACAAAATCATCATCTAAAAAGGCAGAGAAATCATGTGCACCCAAGGCATCTCCCTCAAAAGAAGGAGGTGAGGTATGTCCAGAAAGTTCTGTCCACACCAATGTGGAGGACAAGGAAGCTCTGACGGAAAAGGAAGGGCTTTCCCCACAACGGGAAGAGAACAATGGAGAGAAATTGCAGAAAGACACAGAGACCCCTGCTGAATCATCTTTGATTAAATGCAGCAGGCCACCTGACAAAGAAGTGCCAGTTGATTCAACAGGTGCTGTGCAGGACACGCAACCTCTCAAGAAGATTGAGGCAGAGGATGACACTAAGGAGAACACCGAAGGCAAATTCGCTGGGCAAGAATCCATGGCATTGAAGAGGAAAGTGGAGAGAGGGAAAGGAAGACGAAATTCCAGGAAGAAAGCAGCCAGACCAGAGGCGGACATGGGGGATGAGAAAATGGAAGAAGAAGGGCCTGAGGAGATTAAGAAAATTGCAAAGGAGAAAGCAAGCAGGGAGGGGCTGGAGGAGGAAGGCAAGCAGGAGGGTAGTGGACATGCTGAAAGTGTGGATGAAAGCAAGGATGCAGCAGCTGTAAAGGAGGACATGAAGACCGGTGAGGTGATTTCAAAGGCCCGGCGGGAAGGCGTCTGGACGAAAGTCCGGGTCCCAGCCCGTGGAAGGAAGGCTGCCACCATGAGGGAGGAGGGTGTACGGTTTAAGCTCCAGATCCCATCCCATTTAAGGAAGGCAGAGATCCAGAAGGAGCAGAAGAGGCCGGACTCAGAGTCAGACACTGCTGAAGGGAGGTCTCTGAGGAGGTCCCCCAGGATCTGCCGACCGAGTGCCAAGATGGTCGAAATCCAAGACCGGAAACTGGAGAGGAAACAACCCATGCCCATGGCTGAACAAGAGGAAGAAGAGAATGATGACGAAGAGGAAGTGAAGCCTGTGCAAAAGAAACGACAAGAGATGACTGCTGAACCGGACGGCCAATCCAAGTCAAAAAAGGTTGCCTTTTTTTTTTTTTTTTTTTGTGATCAACATTTTATTTGTGTTGTGATATTCAACATGTATATTATGCAGAATTCTCATTCACTTTTTAAGAAATATTTCAGACATGTCACTAGCTTTATTCCTCCACATGTCTATTGTGGAATGCCTTACTTTGTTTATCCTGGGTGACGAAAATATAGTTAGATTATATAGTATATAATTTTCCTTAAAACACAACAGGCAAAAAGGTGTATTACCTTTATTTCCACCCCCCTTTTGATTAGTAAGAATATTGAATGCGTGAATGAAACAATCAGAGGGTTTTTGGATGATTGTATCTTCATATTGTATGACTCCAAAGTATTTTTGGTCAAATACTTGGTTTTTGTGTACCTAGTTTTATGCATCTGATGACCTGAAGGATATGTTTTTTCTTCAGGGAAGACGGCAGCGAAGGACAAGGTGGTCAAACATTCATAGGCGTAAAACAAAGGGGTCCAGTGAGGAGGAGGAGGAGGATGAGGAAGAGGAGGATGTCGAAGAAGATAACAGCGATGAAGATTACAAGGTGGAGAATGACAGAAAGAAGAACAGGAACAGGAACAGAAACAGGATCAGGAAGGATTCGGACTCCTCCTCCTCCTCAGATGGGATTCCCAATGAGGACCCCTGCAAACACTGTGGCCTCCCCAACCATCCTGAACTGGTGAGCCACACAAAGTCAACCAGGTGCCATGCGATCCCTCTGTAGGGGTCATATTATGGTACAGTGTGATTGATTGACTAATTTAATTCTGCCAACAAGCTGATTGATTAATCGTGTGAACTGCTGAAATGCGTTGTCATAGAGTGCTTCATAGACAGTAGGAATAAGCGTAAAGAGTTAATGCTTACCTACACTGTTCCTCGCCAACAGATCCTGCTGTGTGACTCGTGCGACAGTGGCTACCACACTGCCTGCCTGCGCCCCCCTCTCATGATTATCCCAGACGGGGAGTGGTTCTGCCCACCTTGTCAGCATGTGAGTATCCATCAGAAAATGAGACTTGAGACTCTTTTCACAACAATTAAGAAGCACCCCATCCACTGTGGATCTCTGAAGAATTTAAACTCCTGATTTTTTTTGTCAGCTCTTGTTTAGCCTCTGATGTGACTGTCTTTACTTTCATTTTATTGCATCGCTGTGTTGCTTCACCCTCCATGTTGTCCCAGATATGTTGGGGCCTTGAGTTTTCCCCCAGGTGTCCGTCTGTTCCTCTTCCTGAACTGTTTGTAGTCGGCTTTTGTTATTACAGTATCCACCTCTGATCCTGTACTTCAGGGCTATTCAGTTAGCGGTCCACAGGTCAAATACAGCCCCATTAGTGCTTCTGACTGGCTTGAGAAGGATCATGAATACACATTTAAAATAAGTAAATATATACAGATAACTGCCAAAATAATAACACTTGAGTCAATTAGGTATACAAAATATATTGAAAGCAGGTGCTTCCACACCTTAATTAAGCAGTTAACATCCCATCATGCTTAGGGGCATATATAAAAGGTCAGGGCAAACCCAGTTGCCCATTTTTTGGCTACCATAGCTAGAAGAAGAGACTTAGAAAGAGGGGTGATTGGGGCACATTTAGCAGCAGCTTCAGTGACAAAGGCTGCTCAGCTTGCTGATGTTTCACAAAGAACAGTGGCTAAGGTGATGTTGGCTTGGAAATCTTAGGGAAAGACATTATCAACTTGGGGCAACTGTGGTCGAAAGCGCATACTTCCTCGGCCGTGATGTCCGTGCATTGTTTCGAGATGCAAGTAAAACAGACAAGCTACTCTAGTTGACTGCAAATGTCAATCTCGGGCTTGAGCAGGCAGTTTCATCAAGACCAGTCCATCAAGAGCTTCACAGAGAGAGGGATACTATGGTCGGGTTCCAGTGCATAAGCCCCTTATTCCTATAAAAGTAATGTTATCAAGTAAAGCGGTGCAAAGAACACAGGCAGTGGACAGTCAAATAGTCACATGAGTCATCCTTCACCCTGTTTTCAACAAGTACAACCCACAATACAACCCACAACACAAAAGCTGCTAGAACCCTGGCAAAAAGTGTTTAATTTACTTTGGCAGTTACCGGTGTGGGTACAAACTCACACGCACACACACACACACACACACACACACACACACAGTTATTTACAGCTTACTAACTACTTAAAAATCTGTCTCAAGTCCCTTTCTACACTTACAAACATTCAGCAAACACAAAAACACAGGAATAATGATCTTTAACAAAGTTTCTTGTTCATGCAATTAACCAAATATTAAATTCCCTCGCGCCAAAAAATATAAGATCCACAGGTTATACATTTATAGCACTTTCTGTGACACTCCCATCTGCTTAGCTAGAACTTTTCCCGGGATTTTCAGAAATCATGCACTTTGTTCAAGACCCTTTCGCTGTTGATATGGAAGGAGAATTCTTTGCAAAAGCAAAGGAGGTGAGTACATCACTTGAACAGGATCTGCTATTAAAGCAGAAGCTGCAGTGTGCTGGGGCTACAAAGTTTTGGATTGAGCACGTCAATGATCAGCCGTTCCCAAATGTGAGGAAGTTGGCAATTTTCTTTCTTACCATGTTTGGCTCAACATACACCTGTGAGTCCAGCTTTACCCACATCCAACACAAAAAGAAAAAACAGAATGGAAAATGGCTTGGTGCACTTGCACTTTAGATTTTTTAAAAACCTGCTGTACTACTACTGTACAGTTTTAGTCAACCAACCGTATAATAATTCTGCCTCCCCCCCATACAGAAACAGCTGTGTGACAAGCTGGAAGAACAGCTGCAGAACCTAGACGAGGCCCTTAAGAAGAAGGAACGTGCCATGCGAAGGTCAGGAACTGTCCATAGCACCACAACCACAGCCTCGTCTGGCTTTATGCTTTTTACAGTTATCATACATTGTTTTTGTAAGTAGTAAAATGAATGTCCAGCTTCTGAAAACCAGGTCCTATCCATATTTGATGGAATGGATGATGCACTTCCTCAAACTTTTCCCACCCTTTCGTCTTGTTTGGGCATCATTGCATCTGTTTATTCTGGGACCTGAGAAATAATGAATGCTCTCTGCTGTATTTGTTATGCACCAGTTATATTGGTTACCTTTGGAGACTGCTATTTTATGTTGGTCCACTGTGGGATGTCTCCTTGCTGTGTCCCCAGGAAAGAGCGCTTGGTGTATGTGGGGATCAGTGTGGAAAACATCATCACTCCCTCTGTGAGTATAACGGAGTTGCAAGCTTTGGGTATGAAGCATTAGACCAAACCCTATTCAAAACAATGGATATGCTTGTGGCAATTGCTACCGTATGATAAGCCACTGTCTTTCTCCTTAGCTGCATTTCTTTTTAAACATTTAAGAAAAACATTGTATTTCTTTCCTTCTTTCTATTTCACCTTTAACAGTTGTCTTTCTCTCAGGAGGTGGAAGTGGAGGAGGAAAATGTGGTAGAGGAGGGGGAAGAGGAGAAGGAAGAAAAAGATGAGTTCAAAAGCTGGAATTTTGGAAGGAGGTCAAGAAGGAGGAGAAAAAATATAAGCTACAGGTCTGTGTTGCACACTTCTTGAAAATTCAGGCAAATGTCATGTACCTCAGGACAGACCTAATCTATAGCCCCTTTCCCACATTAACTTTAACCCGTAATGTTTAGGTAATTTTCCATTCACTTTTCCGGGTAAGACACTCTGGCAATTTTCCGGCTCAGGACCTAGTACGGTTTACGGAAATCTTCTGCCACGGCTCTAGTGGGAACAAAAGCAGCAACATTCCCGGATAAAGCACGCAAACGGTTACGATGTTCTTGTGTATGATGGTTTTACGTTGCCAGATAATGGTGCTTTTGTAATATAATATAATATATAACAATATAATATAATAAGTTATGTTAATGTACTAGCTAGCTAGATAGTTAAATGATCAAAGCAAACATTTTAACTATTATCTTAACAGTTTAAATTGGGAGTTAGTGAACTAGCATTTCACATCCAGCTAGCTACTGATGCTAGTTTATGGAGGCTATTTTCCTAATATTTCACATCCATCTATCTGATAGCAATGAACTGCAGTATAAAAATGTAATTACATTATGCAAATGGATAGCTGTGTGGCACAGGAGCATTGTATTAACTAATTACACCAAATAATTGCCAAATAGTGAATATTAGCTACCTAGCCGATTGATAGCTGGGTAGTATTTAACGTTGCCAGTAGTTTTGTCTTCTATGTCCAAAAGTTGACTCTTGAAAGGTCATAAAATGTGTTAAATATATGGCCATGGGGGATCATTGTCTTCGGCATCAAATTAAATCTATTGTAACTCTTAATGGTAGTTGGCAATGTCTTTGTTTTAGCTACTGAACATTTCTGGAAATTAGACCGACTCTGAGACGAGGGGAATTTTGTTTATCCGCGTAGGCCACAAAATTAACCGACAGCTCTGTGGCAGCGTCAGAGATACAGTGGTCCACGACAAAATAACAGACATTCTACGCGAACGAGGTATAATGAGACAGAAGGCCCAGATCATTAGCAAACTGAAAAGTCTTTGTAAAATAATTCTTCAAATAAATACATCCTGCATTGACTAAGCTATCCAGAACGTCATGTCATGTGGGAACAGACTCTACACTGATTTCTTCCGTATAGGAGACCCATGTGGAAACAATGAAAAACACGACCTTACCCGGATAGTTGAACCCGGCAGTGTTGTGGAAACCATGTGGGAAACGGGTTTATGTTTGTCATTTTTGTGCCTCTAGGTTTGATGAGTTTGATGAAGCCATCGAAGAGGCCATTGAAGAGGACATCAAAGAGGCAGAGGGAGGTGGTACGTAACAGCGCCATTGTGTGGTAGCTTCAAGGAAACACTATAAACTTCAATCTTGAGCACAGTTGAAGATGGAAGTTAAAAAACAGAAATGGAAAATTATGCCATTGTAGATCAATAATTTATTCTTGGCCTTAAAAATTATGAAATTGTTATACTGATCTGTTGGCAGATGGCCAAGAGGACAGTCTGTTGACCTTAAGTAAAAATCCATCTTTGGATGTGCCAACTCCTGAAGACTTCATCAGTGTAGGTTTTGTGCCCTCTGCAGGTGGTGCTGGAGCATGGCGGGAGTCTTAGGATTGCATGTCCATCCATGCTTTTTTTAGAGCATTACAGATTTCTACAATGTTATGAGAGCTGCAGGTGTGATCTGAAGGCCACAGGTGTCACTTGGGTTTGTCTTATTTGAGTGGCACAGGAGTGCAGCGAGACAGTGTCTGAGGGGTGAAAATGAGGACATTTGTGTGCAAGCTTGTGAGGTGAGCATGGTGGCCCCTCCTGCAGGTGCTGGTAGGGGGAAGGACATGGCCAACATCACGGGGCACCGGGGGAAGGACATCTCTACCATCATGCAGGAGGAGGGCAAGGAGAACGGCCGGCCGGTCCGGGCTAAGCCTGCTGTGCGCAGGCGGAAACGGAGACGCCTGAATGACCTGGACAGCGACAGCACCCAGAATGAGGAGGAGAGCGAGGAAGAGTTTCGCCTCAGTGAGAGGTACAATGTGTTACAATGGACAGCAATTTGCTTATTTTACCCTCTTCTTTCCCTTACTCTGTGACCTGTCTTTCCTTTTCTCTCCAGCTGTGACTCTCTCTCTCTCTCTCTCTCTCTCTCTCTCTGTCTCTCTCTATCTGAGTCTGTCTCACTCATTCTCTTTCTCTCCACATTTTGTTTGTCTTTCTGTACTCCTTCTGTCCACCTGTCCCAATCTCTCCCTCTGTTTTTTTTGTGTTCAGTTCAGAAGAGGAGGAGCCTGTAGCTTCAGATATGTCGCCTGCGTCGCTTTCCTATGTGGAAAGCGACGCAGAGCTCAACTCCTTTGATGACAGCGATTTTGGCAGCTCCGGTGGCGGCCCTTGTATCAAATCGGCCTGGTCCAAGAAACCAAAACGGAAATCTGTGGCACTATGGCGGAAACCACGCCAAAAAAGAGGATACTCCGACGAAGAAGAGGAAACTGAAGAGGAGGAGGAGGAAGAGGAGGAAATGGGTATGAGAAAACACTAGTACTGATACACTCTTGAACACAGACAGACAGGTGCACACAAACAGATTTTATATGTGTTTGTGTGTGTGTGTGTGTGTGTGTGTGTGTGTGTATATATATATATATATATATATATATATATTAAGTAACATGAAAAACATACTCCAAAAAGTCTTAGCATAAGGTGCTGAGTGGAAGTTGCATATAATACTTGAAGGAATAGTTTTCTGATGAAGACGAACCATTAACCAACCAACATTAAACAGGTTGAAACAGTAACCAACCTGCATTGTTGCATAAAACCATTACACTACTTTTTGGAGCATCTAATAAGTGTGCGAGTCTCATTCTTTCATGTATTCCATATATATTTATACCACAGTTTGGATGAATACTCAGTTCTAATTGGCTAACAGTTTTCTTATTGTTTTTGTTTGTCATATATATCATGAATAGGTCAATCCTTCTCACTTAAAAAAAAAAAAAAAAAAAAGTTCCGTATTAATTTGCCCTAATACGCACCTTGGAGAAACAAGAATAAGAAGTTTATTTCTGCACCGGAACTTCTCATTTCTATGCTCAGGATTCCAAATTGAAATGGACACGGCAACTCATTTGCAAATCTGTCAAGTTAAGAAATTAATTAAAACTAGTGTGGGAGTTTGCTACAGAAACAGGAGTCGTTTGCTTCGATCAAAAGATTGCAATAGCTTTGGGGAATTTGTGGAATTGTCCGGGAGTGCCACCGGACAGCCAATTGCCACCCTCGGTGGCACTCCCGGCCAGAGCACAGCCGGGGAATCCAATCCCGGTTGCCCTGGCCAGCATCGGACATTGAAACCACTAGACCGCGCGGGAGGCGGGTATCTAGGCTTTTTGCTATAATTCTGTGTGTGTTCCTGACAACAAGGATGTAACTGGAATAGGGCTGTGACGGTATGATAATCGTACTACTCAATATCAAGGTTTTTGGCATATCACGGTGTCGGTTTTTAAACTGCATATAGTTCACTCCTTGTTATTGTATGTTTAAATCCATTTAAATCATTCAATTAAGCAACATTTTGCTTTATCGTGTTATCAGCTTTTCAGATCTAGTACTGATGATTAGCTACTCTCTTGTATTTAGCTACGGATGAACGAGTTCGCTTTTTGTGGGGGATATCATTTTATATTACAGACCACCTCGTCATCTGAATCAGCGTTTTATACGGGATTGCAAACATGTATGCCCCTAGCTAATAATAGCTATTTACCAGGGTTGTGAAATGCAAGGGAGCTGTCTGCACGTGCACAATCGCGTCATAAACAAAACAAAATGCAAGAACAGCCAAAGAGGTGGTGGGATTAAATAACATTAGCAGACACCCCAGGTCCAGTATTATATAATTTAATATGGGTTATTTAGGCATTTTACTGGGGTAACGGTTAAAATATTTTTTTCCCTGCATAAAATTTTTATTTTGAAGTAACTAAATCGCAATTAAAAAGGATTTTTATACTTTTTATATTAATGCCATTATGAATTACTCGTATGTTTCTACTATAAAATATGTTTAACATCAACACTTTAATATGTGATTTCCTAAGGCAACATGAGAGACATAACACATTTTGAGAGGTCAAATAGTTGGTGCCTGAATTGCAGGTGCGTCAGTTACAAAAATGGCAAAATTATTTAATGTGTCAAGGGGAACAGTGTCAAATCATGATGGCAATTGCTGGATGGAAATTATGCAGTGAAAACTGCATCAGGAAAGAGGACCAGTGCTCGCAAGTCAAACTTCACTGACAGGGATACACTGACACTTAACAGGAACATAAAACACAAAACAACAGCCTCAAAAATGACCACAGAACTGAATCTACACTTCCATGTCCCACTCTCAACAAAAACTATGTCGTAAGCTTCACAAAGCTGACATTTATGGTAGGGCTGCCATCCGGAAACCACTTGTAACCAAGGCCAATGCCCAAAAACGCATGACCTGGTGTAACGAGCACATCACCTGAACTGTGGAAGAAAGTAATACCGTCTGATAAGTCGGCATTTACTCTCTTTTCCTACTGGTTGGGTTTATGTTTGGAGAAAGTCACAGAAGGCCTTTAACCCACATTGCCTGTTTCCAACTGTTAAACATGGTTGTGGATCTGTTATGGTATGGACAGCCATCTCTTGGGAGGCATTGAGCCCGATTATTATTCTGCATGGTGGAAATACGGCCAAGGAATACAAAGCCATTTTAGGCGACCAGATGCACCCTATGGTGCGAACATTGTTTCCTCAAGATGTCCCCAAATTCCAAGACAATAATGCCCCCATACACACTGCTAAATGGATTCAAGAGTGGTTTCATGAACACCAAGATAAAGTCAAATACCTTCAATCGCCCCCCCAATCACCAGATATAAACACCATTGAACCTTTATGGGTAGTTCTGGAACGTAGAGTGCGGATTAGATTTCTACCAACTTCATCTCTCAAGGAATGGACTATATCACACTAGAAACGGTTCAGAACTTGTATTACTGCATTTTGTTTGGTCTTATAATTAGTGTCTGTGTGTGTCTGCGTGCGATTTGTGATGCCTCTATATACACTGTAATGTAATGAAAACTTCTCACTAAAATCTTTTTCTGTCTTTATGCATGCATGTATGTGTTTGATTGTGTGATGGCTGTCTGCAGTGACCGAAGGCTCTAGTGAATTCAGCGATGATGACCTGGACATGAGGAGACGCAGGTCCTCCCGGAGCCTGAAGAAGCAGGTCAACTACTGTGAGACCTCTGACACCGAGGGGTCCCAGGCGGCCACGAACCGGGACAAGTACAAGACGTCACAACGCCGCCGCCTCTCCAGCTCCGATAGTGATGGTCAGCATGCTCATCCACTTATCAGACTGCTCTGCCCTTCCATTCTCCCATTTTTACAGTGCTTATGCCTGTTTCATGTCATCAGCAGATATCGTTACTGTAGAAATTGAGCAATTTCCTTGGTGTGTGACCTCTTAATATCACTCCTTTTCCTGATGATTTAGGGAGCTTCCACTCTGAAGAAGTTGAGGAGGGGAAGAAGGTGGTGAAGAGAGGCACCTTCCTTGAGAGAGACTCAAGGCAGCAGCGCAGATTGCTGACATTGAAACGACGAAGAGCTTCAGAAGAAGACGATGACGACGATTCCGAGGAGTCCGAGGAAGAGGAGCGTCCCGTCCGCAAGAGGCTAAACCGTATTGATTCGGACGATGAAGAGGAGGAAGAGGAGAATAAGCCTGTCATGGGCAGGGAGGACGAGGGCATGAAGAAGACTCTCAGGATGGCCAGCGAAGAAGAGGAGAGTCCGCTGGACTATAACCTGGTGGAGCTGCCCTCCGCCAATGGACAGAGCCCCATGAAGGGCTTGGAGGGGTTAATTGCTAGCAGGCCAGGGGGGCTCCAGGGAGGGCCCAAGATCAGCGGGGTACCCACTGCTGCCCTGGCGCCCAACGGCCTGGTCTCGCAGGAGATTGCTCCTCAGGACGAGGATGAGGACGACCTCTTAGGGGTAACTGACCTTGTGGACTATGTCTGCAACAGCGAACAATTATAAGGCATCATAGTTTCATGGGTTTTATTTGTATTTTATTATTTTAACCATTGGCCCAAACCACCACCAGCTCCTCCTCCTCATGCCAGTATGAACTGGACTTCTGTATTTTGGACAAGGGCTCGCTGTGAATGCGGCCGGTGTCAAATTTTCATACGCACAGTGTCTGTGCCCTCTTCTGCTTCTCTTTACAAACGCCCAGGTGAAGGACTGACAATGTCCTCCTTTGAACTGTTGACCTGTTACTCTTTCTCTTATAGTTACAATGGTTTTGGGAAAGGAATGTTTTTGACCTTGTTTTTACAGAAATGGATATTGTATTGTAGACACTATGTTGTATATTCTCTGCTAGTCTTTTTGTCTTTGTATAATTTTCTTTTCTGTTCCTGTTGTAAGATTTTTATATTTTATATGAAAAACTTGCCTATCCGTAACAAAACAATTTTGATGTCGGGTAGAAATGCATTCCATTTTAGCTTGATGGAGTTTAAGGGATCTCCAACAGGAAAAAAACAACTTCTTTCCTTATAAGAAGTGATACCTTTTTTGGAATCCATTTTCTGCCAAGCAGTAGGAAGTGATGTGATAGTCATTGGTAAATTTGTCCAATCAGGTCAGATTAACCCTTGATTTTCATGGATAACTGCTTAAGAAACGTAATGTTTCTTAACGTGCATTTTCAAGAAATAAGTGTTGTATTTGATGAGATTCCTACACTAGCTTTCTACTTTTATAATCTCTACGAACTACTCTACTGTCGTTAATCCTATAGATATACGTTAGAAATGAAAGCGTTGTTTGACTGGCTTATTTGTCACGGTTGATATTTCTTCCATCTTCTATGCTGATCAAGTTGTTGGTATAAAATAAGTTGCTGTCAAAGTGCAAACCAAATCAAAGTTCTGTGAGAAAGCTCAGTAATGAACCTGAAAATCAGTCATAGTTTTTGTTCTTTGTTCAAGGAAAATATGTGATCAATGTTGTATGCAAGTAATGGCAATATGGGTTTGAAATGGTTCATTTATTAACCAACATCATTTTTACAACTTTTTGAAAAGATACATTTTTGACACTTGTTTTCTAAAATTTCTCAATCTTTTATTTTCAAAATATGTCTTACAGCCACAGATATTTTTTTAATCTCATTAAACTTAACGTCCAGTGATAAATTCTAGAATGGGTCTCTGGAGTCTCAAATAAACATATCTTTATAAATCAAGGTAGCTTAATTCTGGTCAAGTTAAAATGTGTCATATTATTTAAACATGGAAACCTTCACAATTGGATGGGTTTTACCTGTTAAAGTAGGCTATTTATGTGTATGTGTGTGTGAGAGAGAGGTTGACCTGGGTTTTAGCTCTCTCTTTAAACACCAATTTGTATCTACCAGAGGGTTCACCTCTGTCTTTGAAATGTTTGTTTTTATAAGTTTTAACATTTCTCACACTGCCAGATCAGCCTGATCAAGGTTTAAGGATCTCCTTTTAAAACCAATATTAAATGGAAAAGGAATGTCCGTATGTCCCAAGATGGATATGACTGCTTTTTTATTAGTTAAATAAGTAGCCTCCTCTTCCTTCCTCATTTATGATAATAATGTTGTTTTATATGTGTAATGTTGAACTATTTGTTAAACTGTTGTCTGTGTTTGTGATTGAGCAGTTTCCAGTGTCTGCCAAAACCTTATTTCAGTTCACAAGTAAATCGTCACAAACAAGTTGTATCTTGCATGTTTGTGTATTTTCGTTTTAGTAAGTAACAGCATAAAAAACATCTGTTTGGAGTTAACTTTATATACAACAATCATAACTGCCAAGGTTGAGAACTCAAGACCAAATATTGATGAATAAAGAAAAAGTAGTTCTAGTTGAAAAATTTGAGTTAGCAAATTTGTTTTCTGAAAAAATTGTGTTTTGTCTAAATGAAGGTTTATTATTATTATTGGTTTGTTTTTTCTGATTTCTCAGTTTTTCTCCCAAGTTGGTGGCCAATAGTACCCTTTTCTGAATCAATTGTCTATTGATTCAATTACCCTCCCCACGAGGCGAACCTCCTTTGAACCGGACCCCGCCGAGCCATCAGTCGTGAATCTGATACACACAGGGAAGCTTTCTGTACCTGCAGCAAGCTCGTGCAGGCTTTCCTCCCCCTGGGGCAGACAGCCAATCGTCGCCCCCTAGCAGGGCTCCGAACCCTGGCTGCATTGGGCAACCTGCACTGCGGGCAAATGCTTTTACTGCTTGAGCCACCTGGGGGCCATCCTTGTTTTTATTATATTATTGTTACTATGATCCCATTAACAATGTGCATCTGAATGTCTCATTAGATAACCAGATAATCATTTACTCGTTAAAGCAATTCCATGAAACCAAAATTCTGACTGCCTGGACCTTCCTGGATTATATAGTTTCATTATACAGTTTTTTTTTTTTTTTTTTTTTTTTTAATAAATTTGTTTCTGATTTTATCCCATTTTCTCCCAATTTGGTAGCCAATTAGACCCGCTATTTTTTACGTCAATCCCCCCTAGTAATGTGAGTTCGCTGCCGTAGTCCTGCGACCGGTAGTGACGAAGGCGAAGTGACGCCTCTTCCGAGACGTCACTCGCCAGGCCGTCGACCGAACCCCGGTACTTACAGGGCCACTATACGCAGCAAACGTCATGTCGGTTTCCCTTCCCCCTCCCTGGGGCGGACAGCCAATCGCCGCCCCCTGGTGGCACTCCCGGCCAAAGCCGACACTTGGCGAGACGGGGAATTGAACCCCGGTCTCCGTGGCCAGCGTCGGACGTTGTAACCACTGGACCACGCGGGAGGCCCCCATTATACAGTTTTGAATATTTGTTTAACTGGTATACGATAACCGGACACAACTATTGTGTATTGGAACATTCTATAAAGCACTATGCATTTCCCTTATCCTGGCTTTATTAGTATGGATTGCTGTGAAATTAATGTTCCAGTGACAAGTTTGTGTTCATGTCTTGTGTAGGCTTCCCACCCACACAGCCCAGAAAATTCCCCTTTTCAAGGTTCCGCACATGGAAAAACAGCATCCTGCATGAACTGATATCAATATAATAATATATGCCATTTAGCAGACGCTTTTATCCAAAGCGACTTACAGTAGTGAATGCATACATTTTTTCAATATCCTGTTCAAACATGCAGTTCACGCGTCTTTTCTGAACCATTCATATATGTTTACCTTAACCCCTCAAATACTGGTATCAATTTCAGTGTTTTTGTCTACATTTTTCTATCCCAAGCAGAATTTTTGTTGCAAGTCACTTTAGATGTGCTTCCTCTGCTTACTTTCTCAGTGCACATTCACCAACATTGTCTTGGTGTCACTGTTCACTATTGGCTTAGTTTTTCTGACCCACTCATAACCATTGGTGATAGCCATTGGTCAGTACCTGAAATGTCTGCTCGTGTAAATGTGAAGTTACTTAATGGAAAATTTACTCAAATAGAAGTGAAAGTAGCCATCCTACAAAACTACTTTAAAAAACTTTTTTTTTTTTAAATTGTATTTATGGTGTTTTATATATTTTCTTGTAGTAATACATTCAAAACATACAACTGGTTAACTACTGTGACCGAATTGCAAAAATTGCTACAAATCTATTTTCAGCAGGCCTACTAACTGATGTTCAGCCCAGCCAATCAGATAAGGGGATTTAGCCTTGTCAAGGCTATGCTAGCAAGAAGGTTAACTAGATACCCTTTCTGCACAAATAATGCTAGCTATGACTTTGTAAACAGTATTGTGCTAATACTATATATGCACTTAACTCAAAACGTATTCACACCCTTGATAAAAATGAGCAAAGAAGGCTGTATAAAATAAACAATACAGGTAATGAGCTATATTGTACGATTAAAACATTTTAAATTATATTTCATACTAATAAAATTGCTCAGATAAAAGGTTTTTGTTTAACAAGTAATATTCCCCAAGAAGTCACAATTACTCATGTCTAATCATTATTTTAAATAAAATCCAACAAAAATAAATTGCATTAACATGTCGTCTTCTATACTGTTCTATGAGGTTGGTGAACATATTGGGGGAATCTTCCACCATTCCTCCATTCAGAATCTGTCGAGACCCTTTGGTCTGCACTTGTGGATTTGCCCTCTTCAATTCAAACCACATATTTTCTGTCAGGTTCTATCAAGTCTGGAGACTGAGATGGCCACAGATGTGAAGCAGGGCCACAGAGCCTCTGAAAGTAAAACTATTCACGATCCATTCTATACCCTCCCGACCGTATAGGCACATTAAGATAGTTGTTCAAAATTCGTTTTTATACTGACTGCTAGCTGATGACAAATTGGTCAATATAAATCCTGCTTCCTATCCAAATTTTTTATTTCAAGTTCTAGTATGTAGAACTATAGAATATATATTTTTAGAATATTTATAGAATATAAACTTCTTACTTACCTGTCTGTAGATACAGGTATTCCTGAAACTAAAGCTGCTGTCATGCCGAAATGTGTCCGCCTGAAAAGAATGTGTCCGGATGACGTCATTGGAATTTTGGGACTGTAGTTGCTATGCCAACATGACGAGCTCGCATTCCTGAGTGACAAAACCCGGAAGAATGTGTCCGGGTGATGTCATTTAGCTACGAATAAGCTGTACAGCTAAGTTAGCTGCCTTGCTACGAACATAATATATGAATTATAATATATAATTATATTATAATTATATAGCCAGCTAGCTACGAAGATAGTAATATGCATTGTCTGTTCAGCTGTACAGCTAAGTTATATTCGGTGAACTGGTGCTATCGATGAATGGGGAGTAACTTAGCGTCTTGGCTCCCATTCAAATTAATGGGGAGCAAGTTAACGTTTTTCAGAGTTCTTGTAAGCAGCTTTCCCGGCTGTTTTGGACCGCGACAACGGCCTGGTTAATGAGCTGGGATGTCACAGCGACTAGCTAGTTACTTTTACCCCGAGAAAATGGCCGGGAAAGCCGCTACATTAAATATGTCAAACCGGTGCTATCGGCTACCATTCAAATTAATGGGGAGCAAGTTAGCGTTTTTCCGAGTTCTTGTAAGCTAGTTTTACAGCTGAGCAAGCAATTGTTATTCGTAGCTAGCCACCTAGCTGTAATGTAATGCCTTCCATATATTATATTCGTAGCTAGCCAGCTAACTTAACTGTACAGCTGAACAGACAATGCATATTATTATCTTCGTAGCTAGCTGGCTATATAATTATAATATAATTATATATTATAATTCATATATTATGTTCGTAGCAAGGCAGCTAACTTAGCTGTACAGCTTATCCGTAGCTGAATGACATCACCCGGACACCCGGACACATTCTTCCGGGTTTTGTCACTCAGGAATGCGAGCTCGTCATGTTGGCATAGCAACTACAGTCCAAAATTCCGATGACATCACCCGATGACATCACCCGGACACATTTTGGCGTGTCATCAAATGGGGTAGCCTACTTTGCAACAACATTTGTGATTATTTGTTTCGCATCGCTGGGACACCGACTAGCACGTCGAAAAGTGCAATACAAAATGGGAATTATTAAGTGCCTAGGCGATATCAGTGCTTATACAATACTGCCCGGTTTCAAGAGGTCTGAAAATTATCAGGCAAAGAGGATAGTTGCAATTAAGGCATGCTTTATCGACCTAATCTTCACCCTGTTTCAGCGCGTTCACCCAATGTATTCGTATGAATGAACAGATTTAATCTCTTCATCTAAAGGAAAGCCGTGAAGTAATTTAACCCCTGCAAATTACATCCTAATATCGATTTTACCCCTTGCAATGGCTTAGAAAATCTGACGTTGATATTGCAACCTTTTAGCCACTGCGTTTGCGATCAAAAAGCAGTAAATGTGGCCTCGAATCTCCCTACTTTACCGGAGGGAAAAAACGCTTCTAGCTTTTAGAATAACGGAGAAAATTACATGAGAAGACATGTAAGGTAATATGTGGCATCATGTGGGGTTATAGAAGTTAATGGCAATATAGCCTATGTGATTGGACATAACGAAGCTCGCTTTGGTGTAGGACGTGCCTGGAAACAGCCAGGATTGTTTTTTTCCTCATGGTGCTTTGTTGCATTGGGTGCTTGTTGTTGGGCGAGATCGAGACCAAACAAAAAGATAGTAAATGGCGCATGGTTGTATTGGCACATCTACTTGAAATCTAACCAGTGAGAAAATGTAACCACAGAGAATTAGTCAAATGTAATGGAGTAGCCTAAATTACTTCACAATTTACTCAAGTAAAAGTATAGTCCACAGAAAGAACTTTGAAAAGTACAAAACACTTAAAAACTAGGCTACTCAAGTACATGTAACGCGTTACTTGTATCACGTTACAACCCACATCTGCTCCTAACTGCGTATATTATGCAGCTCTTTTGTTTTCAGACATTTTTTTTGCGTCAACATTAACTGTTGGCACACTCGGTACCTCAACAACTCAACAGCATTTTCCCTCAGAAAAAAGTCACAAAAAAATTATAGGAAACGTATCTTTTTTTGTGAATAAAGGGTTTTGATGTTTTCTTTGAAAAGATCCGTTACAACTTTACAGAGTGAGAGGACCGAACAGACACTGTAGTATGGCCCTTCCTCCATGAATACAATTGAAAGTGGAGAAAACATTAAGAAAGTTCCAATGGAAATCTGTAATCAAGTATTTTTCAGAAAAAGTCTATGTATAAACGTGCCTTGCGTATCGTATGAGCAGAATCCATATACAGGTCCAAAGCTAAGTCCAATTTTATACTTTCTCGAATAGAATCACAAAGAAAAGGAATCAGAACTGGTGAGAGTCACCTTGTGGGTCTGATGCCAAGGAAATCAGGGAGGCGATCTGATATTCTGAAAATAGTTTTAATTGGTTGCCCGGATTATTGGAGTTGGATGGACTGGTAAAGCGTCTTCTCCAGTCCGGTAGATGGCGTTTGAAGCAGAGAAGTGATATTTAGCAAGCTATCAAATGACGCCTCTTTGCAAATAATTTCGTTTTTAGGAGGGTGGTTGGCTCTGTGTTAAACCAGCGCACTGCATATAGAGGTGCAGTAACGCGCTCATCATGCTGTAGTGACAAGAACGGATGCTCACGAAATGTTAGCACTTCTATAGTTTGCAAGCTTTCACATTTGTCTTCTCCCTAGATGAATTTGATCACGTTTCTTTACAACGGCTTTAGCTGACATAATCGACACCACCGTTTACCAACTGGATTATAGGAAAAAAACTTAACACGATGGTGTTGCTGAAAAACGTTTCTCCTCCGAGCGAAGGCGTCAGGCATGTGCAGTCGGAAACCACCGCGATCTTGGACGGCAAAGGTCTTGGATTAGGGACCTTGTACGTAGCAGAAACGTGAGTGTAAATAACTTGCTGGCTAGTTGACAACAAGCAGTTTGCTAGTTTCTAGATTGCTGTCGAATAAGATAATGTTTTAATTTTCACTTGTTAAGAGTACGATATCATAGAACAACAAGCAAACATGCAAACGCGTATTCTGGATTAGAACATTCTGGGAGTAACGTTAGACGTAGCCTATGGCAACAGTATGCCATTATTCTCGTCTATATTTATAGGATCTACTTTATAAGATTTGTAAGAGGTTTCAACAAAAGCATTCCATGTAGGTTACTGCATACCAGGGTTTGTTGGTCCTTGATCATAAAATTACAATTTCGCGTAAAATAGATTCAACCAAAAATGGGGCGAATGGAAATCACTGATCCGGCCAATGATAACCTGAAGGAAGCGACTGATGAAATGGCGAATGATGCGCCTCACTGACACTCCTATGCAAATCACTGATATGCCTGTGCAGGTGACTGAGAGAAGGCAAAGCCAAAGATTGGCAAAGCTAGTGCAGGCGACAATCCACAACCCATAAAGCGACTGGCGTGGTGAAGTCACCCACCGAAGTTTCTGCAAGCTTGCTAGCCCGATAAATTAAATACTGCGCCTAACAAGTTTGCATAAATTAAAAATGTAGCGAGTTAGTCAATTCTGCTGTTAAATGTGATAAAAAACAACAACAACTGCGTTGTCTACATTGCTGCTGTAGTCAACACCAATGTTGCAGCCAACAAGTTTGCAGAAACTTCAGTGGGTGACTTCACCACGCCAGTCGCTTAATGGGTTGTGGATTGTCGCCTGCACTAGCTTTGCCAATCTTTGGCTTTGCCTTCTCTCAGTCACCTGCACTTCACTGCACCAATAGCCTGTCTTGTATGGAGTGCAGATCGTCGCCAACACTAGCGTTTCCAGTCGCTTCTCTCAGTCGTCTGCACAGGTATATCAGTGACTTGCCTAGGAATTCCAGTAGGGGACTAGCCTGGGAGTGTCAGTGACTTTCCTAGGAATCCCTGTGGGTGACAAGTCTGGGAGTGTCAGTGAGGCAGCATTTGTTGGGTCATTGACCTCTGTCGACACATCAATACTATAGTAGTTTGGCTATAGTAGCTGGCTCACTTATACTGTCACTAAGTGTAACAGGGGTAGGTCTGCTTGCTGGAGTTTCAAACCAAGGCCCCAGCTGGCCGCCCCACACAACACAACAAGAGAGACAATTAGCCCACTGAGCTAAAGACCGAGATCTCCAGCCAAGGGAACTAATCATACTCTTATTGCTTCTCAAGTGGTGACGTCACATTCTGTAGCGGACGCTCACATGCTTAACTCACGTCTCGGAGCTCCGCTACATAAGTAGCAAAGATTTGACAGTTACTTAGCTACTCTTCTCTCTACACTAAGCAAGCTTGCTAGGTTTGATTGCATGGTGATCACTGATAACTGAAATCGCCATGGACGTTTTACAAATTTCAACCAATTGAATGTTCGATCCCGCCCACTGGCTTTCATGGATGATTTTGATAGATTTATTTACTTCCCAATTTACACCACAATGTGCCAATATTAATGAAGTAATTAAATGTATAAATAATGAAATGTGGAAATAAATTACATTTTAGATTTAGTTATTTATGTTGACATTTCACTTTGTATTTAATTAATTAATATTGGCACATTATTTCCTCCATAGTTAGAGCTGCATGTGCCATAATAGGTTTGTACTCCCTTGTCTTTATATACTTATAGACATTCTTGCCTCATTCTCTCTATCATAACTTTTCTGTAGCTGCTTGTCATGGTTCGATGGGTCCGGAAAGGGCTTCTTTGTGGAATACCCGTCAATCAGTCTCCATGCCATCTCACGCGACGTGAGCGCATACCCACAGGAGCACCTGTACGTGATGGTCAATGCCAAACTCAACGGTGAGGACGTGTGTTAACCAGACAGGCATATAAGGGCATAGCCCCATATTAAATATTGGGGGGGACATAATGAAAGGGAATGTTTTACATCTACAAATTATTGGGGGGTGGGCAGATATGACTGTTTTGAATATTGGGGGGGCCACTGATAAATCTAATATTTTTGGTGAGAAATTACTTGCATCCAGAAATGGCTGGAAAAACCAACTGGCGATGGAGGGGGTGCTTCTTGGCCGAAGAATAGCTCTGCATTTCAGATTTTTAATCATTCTGAGCTAGTCAGAAGCTCCTGCAAACTGTGAGATTGAATTCCCTGGCTCTGACCAGTTTTCCCAGCACAAGAGAGCCAAAGAGCCCATTGTTTGTCCTAAAGTGTCCGCTGCCTGTCCCAGGCTGGCTCCAAACTGCCCCATACACTTTTGCACAGTTCTAAGAGAGGCACATTGTCAGTACTCTGGACTGGCTGCCAATCCTCCTCCCTCAGATAAAGACATCTAAAGCAAGCAAATAAGGATGCCAACCCCTGGGTGAATTGTGCACAGCCTCTTAAAGGAAAAAAAAGTGCTCAGTGTGACTAATCCAGGGGTGACCCATCTTATTCGAGAAGGGCTGTTGGGTGCAGGCTTTTGTTCTAGTCCAGCACAAAAATACCTGATTCAACTAATGTTCTTCAATCAAGACCTTGTTTAGTTGAGCCTGGAGTTTAGCACTTGGTGAGAACAAAAAAAGAACAAAAAGCCCACACCCACAAGTTTGGTGACCCCTACACCAAACCATGGGCAGATTACAGCATAGTATTGTAATATTGTCTAAAGTATATTTTCTCATGATTGTGTACGTTTTAGGAGTGTGGGGAAGTTTAAGAAATTAAGCGAATGTCTTTTACTCTCCCTGGAATACTAAAAACTTATATGCTCTATGGCATTCATAAATCAATTAAATCCATCATAAATCTGGATGTAAAGGCTTCTATTTCTAGGAGTCTACTTCTAGGTTCAGAAAAGTCATTGCAATGACTCCATGGAAAGTACAGTACTGTATTGTGCACAACTGTATCTGCATTTCATTGGCTGACCAGCAGGGGACAGCATCCTCAATCCTCTTCCCATGTAGATGCAGCTTGGATTTGTTGAAATAGTAATCATTGTTATGTTGTATTTTAATGTGTGCTTTGTATATTGTTGTACTGTTGCTAATTTTGTGTTTGAAACAAACTTTTGTAAAGCTGCTGTCTTGGCTAGGTCGCCTTCAAAAAAGAGATTCTCAAGAAATTTCCTGGTTAAATATTTAATAATATTCTTTATTTGCCAAGTTACAGAAGGTAAGTGGAATTTGTTTTTCCGTGGATCTCTAAGAGGGGTCAGAACGTGGGGTCAGCCATAGTACGGCACCCCTGGAGCAGTTTAGGGGTTCAGTGCCTTACTCAAGGGCACTTCGGCAGTGCCCCAGGAAGTGAACTAGCCTCCCTCCGGTTTCCAGCTAATTGTTTTTTCGTTTGGCCTTCCTGAGATTCGAACCAGCCATCCTCCGCTTGCCAGCCCACGTCACTAACCACTGAGCCACTGTCACCCCCATATAAAGGTTTAAAAAATGAATTGCTGTAATTTTTACTGACTTACTGGGCTTATTTTTGTGTGGGTACGTCAACTCCAAAGAGACATTGAACTGAAATCAAAATTGAAATCAAACTCCAGAGATATTCTCCAGCCAGCCTCACCTGAAGAAATTAAACTCATTTATGAAGAAATGTTTACAAAATTATACTGAACTGATTGTATCTGTCAGCATCAATTTTATCTTTGTGTATCCTTATGGCTAAATAAACCCAATTTCAGTCAGGATTCCATCAGTTTTGAAGATGCACTTGCTGAATGTTGCAGTATTTTTGTCCAGATTTTGTCAGTCTGCCCATGAGTGGTGTTTTCAGGCCATGGCCAACTGAAATAGAAGTTGCAATCATATAAGCCTATTGAATTGCTGTTTGAATTATTGTGAATTCATCACAAATGGCCAAATCCAGGGATTAAAAAAAAGAAAAACGTATACTGGTGCCAGGTGAATTAAATGCATTCAGTTGTGCTCAGTTTCATTTAGGCTTCGCAGTGTGCAACACTCAATGGATACACAAACTGTCTGTGTTCCAGAGGACTCTGAATTGCAGGAGAAAGCTGACGAAGAGGGTGAGAAGGAAGATGAAGGCAGTGATGATGATGACGATGATTCTTCAGGCCCTGTCACAGAGATCCGCTTTGTGCCCAGCGATAAAGCTGCCTGTGAGTGCTGAGGCAGGGGTGAGATCACACGTGATCTTCTTGCAATGTTGCTGCTCTAAATTGCCATTCTAAATTATATTAGATTGCTACAATAACATTGTGAGAGTCATGCCTGTGAGAGGGTCTCACAGTATCAGTATATCAATCCTACTTGGACATAATATTAAAAATGTTCTTCCTGAAATGTTGTGTTTTGTTGTATGCTGTACAGTACAGTAGCATGCTGGCGTGTTACTGTAACTTTGCTTTGTGCTGTTCCTCTTAAGTGAAGCTCATGTCTTTTGTATCTGTGCTTTTTTAGTGGAGCCCATGTTCTCTGCCATGTGTGACTGCCAGGCATTGCACCCAGACCCTGAAGATTCTGACTCTGACTTTGAGGGGGATGAATATGATGTGGAGGAGGCTGGTCAGTTTTTTTAAGCAGTTTAGTCTAGTCTGTTGGGAACCAGAACTGATGTGACATGAAATTAAATTCCTGAGACTTCCTGTTTCTCCCCACCCCCACTGCATTTACAGAGCAAGGCCAGGCAGACCTGCCCACCTTCTGCACCTATGAGGATGGCCTTTCCCATCTGACCCTGGAGGGCCAGGCCACACTAGAGCGGCTGGAGGGCATGCTAGCTGAATCGGTGAGCAATCAGTCCCGCATGGCTGGGGTCAGGACCGAGGTTAGCTGCGCAGAACTTGATGGTAAGCATTGTAATTTAATTTGTCTCTTCATGTAGTTAGATACTCTGCCTTAGTATTTACCGGTCTTTCCCAGTATTTTTAATGCTTTTTTCTCCCAATTTGGAATTCCCAATCTTCATATAAGCCACTGCAACCTCAATTTGGGAGAGCATAGACAAGCATGTGCTCTCCCCCGAACACATGATGTCAGTCATCCCTTATTTTCACACCACAGTCCACAAGTTAAGCTTGCACAGGCATGAGTCGGAGGAAGACACTTTGTCCGCAGCTGTGGGCGCCTGATTGACCAGTACTGGTTGCTGGTCTGCAACAAGACATGGACTTCTTGACCAACCGATTCCCTCCCTCCCTGGGTGAAGCTACCACCAATTATGTCTTGCCCTGTGGGGCTGTTGTCCACAGTTGGCACTGGCATGGTCTGGATTCTATACCAGACCGTGGGGATCTTCCACACTCTAGAACAGTGCCTTAACAGGATGAGTCTCCCAGCAACCCTGTAACTTTTTAACCAGTATTTAAATAATTACTAATTGCTATACTCAACTTAAAAACACATTCTTTCTTAGTCAAACGTTTTGTAGCATGTATGTCAAGAGTAGGCTTGTGCCGGTGTGTAAACAGAACAAGGGTAGGTTTTGTGTAGTGTGAAAAGTGGGAAGGGCTAAATCTTAATTCTTCTGCTATTTGTGTGACAATTTTTCAGTGCGAAATTTTCTGTGCCAGCCAAAGCCTAGTGCTAGGGCACTTTTAGAAATTGGAGAAGTGTACATTGACATGCATATCATGGCTAACAGTTTCAGGTAAGCAAAGCTTGTTTAAGGAGTGTTTCCCATAGAGAAAGACACTTTCTGTACAGCAAGCAGATGCTGTGCAATTTCAGGCTTTATTTTTAATTGGCAATCTACTATGCTTTATATTTAATATCTGGATATAAATTCATAGGTATATATATATACATTGATCGTTAACTCCAAGTGACCACAGCTTTGTCTGTGCAGTGTGGCATGTAGTGGCAGCTTTGCAGGAGAAATGGTGGTTTCCTGTTGTTTGAATGGTCAACCATGCTCTCTGCCTCATTCATATTCTCTTGAGAGCTTCTAGAGGTTGTTATTCTGCCTGTTCTCCATTCATTCGTCAATGCAGTGCCCCCTGAGACACAGACTGAACCACAAAAGAAGCTGGTGATGACCATGATGTGAACTGGTTCAGATCTCTGAGGCAAATCTGATGAACTGATAAACTGCCCCTCACTTGAGGGTGTTACAGGAGGGTGTTATCATCCCATTTAGCATCCCATTTAGCATATTTAGCATTTGGTGCGTCTCCGGGGTTAACCCCTTGTGCAGATTGATTCCTCTTGAACTGACCCTGACTCAGTAATCCACCTTTTTGCACAACATTGTTGGGGTTGAGGTTAGGGGTGGGTAGACTCATTCTGAATTGGTTTAAAGTGAGCAGAACTGGGAGACCAGTGCCTCTGCCAAATTTTGAATAGCCACAGGCATGTGACAGGCTCCTGTACCCTTTCCATCACTCCTCTCTCCTTCTGCAGCACACTAAATGTAATGAAGGTCAAATGAAGTGTCAGTGATTTGTCTCACGTTATGTCAACCACCTCCTCTGCTCCGGCACTAGATGGCATAGCAGTGGACTCGGGAATCATGACCGAGGTTGGGCAGTTTGAGGACGCCGACGTGGATCACTGGTAATGGCTAAGTTTACCCTGGCTGTCATTTACCACTTGGCCTGCCTGGCCTTAGGCCTGGAAAGTCTGAAAGTTTGTCCCACCCAGGCAGCTACCCACCAGATTCAACTGATCATTGTTTTGACTGGACTGATTAAACCTCACCCCCTAGCTAATGAGGTTTTGTCAGAGTGCTGACAATTGTATCACATTGCTGTGATGTCAAAGTAGTGTTACATTTTTCTGTGTTAGCTGGACATTGACATTGGTTATCTTTGTTAATGGGATTTCAGGCTACATTGAACCTAAGGTCTTAGTCAGAGCAGTGGGCCAGGCTGGCATTCTCTGATTGTTAATATGGTGATATAGCACAATGAAGTTATGTCTGATGTAATTAGGTTACAAATAGTATTACAATCATGAAGATATGAATATGTTGTTGCCTGTAAATGATCCATAGAATGTTACTGTCTGAGTGGTATTGGTGATTGAAAAGACTAATACAGAACATTATGCCTGTCTCAAATTGTGAAAGGAGAAAACAAGCATGTGCCAGAGGAAGTGCTTTTACTCAGGCCATTTTATGACTGACGATCTGTTGCAGATTGCAAAGAGCATTTCCTGAAGCACTTGATGGGGGTAGCTGAAGAATGAATCATTTCACCATCATCCTTGCCAAGGCCTTGACCCTGTTAGTTTCTTGTGTACAGTGTATCAGATATTCACCAGCTACCTTTCGTCTTTGGGCTATGGCATGCCTAAGGCTCAAAGTTGCATTGTATTTAATTAAATAAATAATAGCAGAATATTTGTGTGTTATTACTTTTTGAAGTGCGTATAGGTGGACAGAATGATTCCATTAGTCTTTGTATAAACTCTGTTCTATATTAAACAGTTTGTATCAGCAGCATTGTTTGGTGGTGTGAAGTTATGAGTTGCCCCTATCAACCTGTAATGAGAACTGTGTGTGCTGGATAAAGCTGGATGCCACATTATTTTCCATCATAGTGAGTGTCCTTTCACATTTATTTCCCCCCTCATTATTGCAAAAAAGGCTTTTGTGAATCCAGATTCTGTATGTTTGAATGTTACATTGTTGATGCTATTTTCATAGTTAATGTGACTATAGTACAAGTTCCATGGACAAATGTCATACTCTTCAGGAAGGGTGTTGGTCTTTTTTCCTTTTTTTCTATACAGTTCAATTTAACCGATTACATCTCCTTGATTATCTGGTTGGTAATGGCATCATTATGTGTGGTGATGGGGGTGAGAGTTGATTAGTTATAGATTATGATATGTAAAAACTTTAAAAAGAATGTCCCAATGGTCAAGTTACTAAATGAAAATGGAACCTCATGTTTTACACAAATATAAAATATAAAACTAATTGGAATTGGTGTACAATCATAAAAACTAATAAATATCACTGACTTGGCCATTTGAACAGTGTTCTCTGAGACGACTGAATAAAGATGCGTCTGAGCTGCCATTCAATTGAAAGTGGAATTTGCCAATTCCCTTACAGTTTTGTTCAATTCCATTTTAAACCAGTCTGTGAATCTGAAGAGTGATTACATCAGTATCTCTTGGGGCTTCTGTATAAATGTTTATACCCAAATAAAAGCAAGACTAATGTTTGTACAGCTTCATGTATGTTTGGCCTATACTACTTGCCTTGATTGCTTTGATTTGTGTAATACATAGACATAATAAAGTTTATATTATTCATAAAATAAACTTTAATTTTTTGGGGGGTTGATCAATAAGTACCACTACTGTTTTAAAATCATTGTTCAGGTGTAATTGTTCATAAAATTAGGTATTGTCATAGTTTTAGACAATACATGCACCAGTCTAGACTCCTAGCAATAGATTCATAAATCTGTTCTCTAGTAGAACATTTTATATACAGTATTATGATTTCAGTTTGTCAGATCTGTGTCAATAGTGTTTCCAGGAGCTACAGCAAGGTTCCCAAATAAAACACCAGGAAGGTGGTTCAGGAAACCTTGGTGCTCAGTTCCAGTCAACCACCCTTCTAGGATATAATGTTGATTGCTATACTGCACATATCAGCTCTAGCATTTTCTGGGTTTATGACACTGCTTTGTTTAAACGTTTATTGCAGGATTATTTCAGTGTATATTCATACAGCTGGAGATTATTAGCTTCAGTCGTATCAAACAATCTGCTTGTTCACCTTTAGTTTTCCCCAATCTATCACATAGTGTCCCAGTTCAGCAAAGTTGAATCAATGGTTTTCATATGGTGTGTACAAAAATCCCCACTAAATTGCTGGTGGTGGATCCATACATTTAATTATTGTTAACAACCCAGAGGTTAAAATGAGAATCTGACACTGGCAATTCCTGCTGGCCTAGCAGATCTGTCATTTCCTGTTGGTCTCAATTGCAAAAGCATTCATTTGTGCTTATGTAATTGTTGCATTTCCATCCTTCAACAATATTTCTGACATGTGTTACCAGCTAACACACAACATTCCTATAAGAGGATAGCAATATTTTGTTTCCAGATGTTTCCACATGTAGAATTCTCACAACATTGTAGAAACATGTCAAACCCCATCACGTTGTTGACTAAGGGTCCAAGCTGAGCAGCTCAAAAGCATTAGTTTAGTTTTGGAGAGTTCACTGTATCTTCTTATCCTTGATGACCGGAAAGTCCATGCCCTTTTCATAGCCACTTTTCTCAGACAACAGTGGGATGACTTTGTCAAAGAGCAGCACAGAAATGGCCACACCTGTGGGTACAGGATAAAGGAGACAATGTACAATACACATAATACACACATTTCCTGACAGAACAGGATTACTGTGAGGCTATTTAACCAATGAAATCATCATGCATTAACCTAATCACGTAGATCTAGTGCTGATATTCACACCATAAAAAAAGTATATAAATAAGTATAAAAAATAAATAAATGTAACTTGCAAAATATTCACTTGCTCGCTATTCTCAAGTCCTAATGCTCCCAGGATAATTTTAGACACAAGACCTTATAATGCGCCACAAATTCCATTCAACTGGTTGCAACTGAAGCCTGGAACAGGATTCAGATGGGTCCTTGCTTTGTAAGTGTGCCGTACCCAAAAGAGGTCCCAGACAGTATATGAGGGAATACTCCAGGAATGTGTTCCAGCTACAGGGGAACTGGATGGAGAACGCCAACGCTGGGTTGAACAACGCTCCCGTAATGCTGCCCCCTACAAGAGGGCAAACGCAACACATACACGTCAAGAGAAGACATCATTCCGATAGCTTATTTCTCGCTATTACATATACGTGTAAAAAAATATATTTGTACGATTACATCACCCTTTGATAAGAAATATGTTTCCACGGTCTCATAACTCCTAGCTTTTAAGAACAAAAGAATACATAATGACGAGAACGAGCCGTTCGGCCCATCTAGGCTTGTCATGTCCTAATCTAAAGAGTATCTAGTACTACATCTAGCCTGGACTTGAATAGCCCAAGTGTTCCAGGCAACTCTCTGTGTAAAGAAAAACTTCCTAATATCTGTGTGGAATTTGCCTTTAACTAATTTCCACCTGTGGCCTCTTGTTCTGCTGACCCCACTTATCTTAAAAAATCTTTGGTATTTCACTTTGTTAATCCCTTTTAGGAATTTAAAAACCTCAATAAAATCCCCCCCTAAGTCTAAGTCTGCTAAGCTTAAATAGATTGAGTGCCTTAAGTCTATCATCATAACTTTTACCTTTCATACCAGGTATCAGTTTAGTTGCCCTTCTTTGGACTTTTTCAAGAGCTTCTATATCTTTCTTGTAGTGTGGTGTCCAGAACTGCACACAGAATTCTAAGTGAGGTCTGTCAAAGGCATTATATAACATTAATATAACCTCTTTTGATTTATACTCAATACTTTTTGATATGTATCCCAGCATCCTGTTGGCTTTTTTCACTGCTGTAGCACACTGCTTTGATGCAGATAGGCTTTGATCAACTACAATTCCTAAGTCTTTTTCAAATTGAACACCTACTAACTTTTCTCCTCCCATAAAATACTCCTGTCTAATGTTTTTATTTCCCACATGCATAACTTTACATTTAGTAATATTGAATGTCATCTGCCATGTATCTGTACATTTTTGGCTTTTGTTTAAATCATCTTGGATGACTTTAGTCGATTCCAAACTGTTTGCCAAACCCCCAAGTTTAGTATCATCTCCAAATGTAACTATTTTGCTACTAACGTCCATATCAAGGTCATTTATGTAAATAAGGAAGAGCAGAGGTCCCAGCACCGATCCCTGTGGGACACCACTGCCCACAGCACCGAGGTCAGATACGGCCCCACCTACTGTTACTCTTTGTATTCGCCCTTGCAGCCAATTATGAACCCACTCTGAAACTACTCCTGCAATTCCTACTGAATTCATTTTAGCAATGAGCCTCTCATGTGGTACCTTGTCAAATGCTTTCTGAAAGTCCAAATATATAATATCATAAGCCTGGTTCAGGTCAACACACTCTGTTGCCTCTTCAAAAAAGTCCAGGAGGTTTGTTAGGCATGACCTCCCTTTGAGAAAACCATGTTGGCTCTCCCTTAAAATACTATTATTTTTCAAGAATGATTCCAACTTATCCCTAATAATACATTCCAGCATTTTACATGCGATGCAAATTAAACTGACAGGCCTATAGTTCCCTGGGTCAGTACAGTCCCCTTCTTATATATTGGAATTATACTACCCTGCTTCCAGTCATCTGGTATTTCTCCAGTGGTTATGGATTGAATGAAAATATCTGTCAATCCTTCCTTATTCTTAATGCACTTAACCTCATCCTTAACTTTCCATTTTCTACTACAATATTGAAAAAACTTCTTAGGATTACTTTTTGCATCTTGGGAAATTAATTAATTTCAAACTGCCTTTTAGCCTTAGCCCACATATTACAAACTTGTTTCTCTCTGAGTTATCCTTTTTATATACTCTGTACAGTCGCTTCTTTTGTCTCAAAATCTCCCGTAAAGATTTAGTCATCCACTGCGGAGACAGTTTTTTCATCTTATTTTTCCTTACTTTTGGGATGAATTTACACTGTACATCTACAATAACCCTTCTAAATATAGTCCACTTTTCATTCACAGTTCTGCAATCTAGAAGTTTTACCAAATCTATATTACTTAAATTTTCTCTAATTTTATTAAAGTCAGCTCATCTAAAATTAAACATTCTAGAATTAGAGGAGGCTGTCTTAACTTGCCAAAAAATATCAAAAATAACTGAACTGTGGTCACTTGCCCCTAGTGCTTCTCCTACCTCTGTGCTGCAAATTCTATCAGGATTGTTACACAAAACCAGATCCAGTATTGATTTAGCTCTCGTAGACTGAGTAACAGACTGTACCAAAAAGCAGTCATTGACCATATCTAAAAACTCCTCTTCACATTTGCCCTGACCTGTCACTATCTCCCAATTAACAGAGGGGTAATTGAAGTCGCCCATTATTATCGTCTCTCCTTCAGCACAGATTTGTTTTATGTTACCAAAGAGCGTACTATTTATGTTACTGTCTGAAGCTGGAGGTCTATAGCATACTCCTATATTAAGGCCCTTCTCATGATCTCCCAGTAATCTAATCCAGATGTCCTCAAAAGAAACGAATGGGTTTATACCTGGAATTTCCTGCACATTAAGATTGTCTTTCACATAAAGGGCCACTCCCCCTCCTCTTTTATTAGTTCTATCCTTCCTAAACAATTTGTACCCCTCTACATTATATTCATCCCCATTCAGTAATCCCAACAATGTCATAACCCCCATTCAACATGACAGCCTCCAGTTCCAAATGTGTATTTTTTATGCTTCTCGCATTTAAACACATATATATTATAGAGCTATTGTTGTATTGTTAGGCTACATGTGGATAGTTATATCTAGTTAATGATAACATTTCATTTGAGGGACGACCCACCATAATCACACTGACTGATTTACAAACCTGCGTAGACTAAGATTGTGACGACAGCAGCCGTTACATGAACTCGGTATTTTTCGTCAAGTCGGTTCATGTGTGTAACAGCTGTTTGAATGGTAAACGCGCAAGCCAACTCCACTGCCACTGCATTTGGCAGGGTAGCCTGAATTGGGTTAGTGCACTTGAATCCTAACAGTTTGTATTTCAGGTGCAAATCAGACAGTTCCAGAGCCCAGACTTGTAGTATCGCCGAGCGTGCCACCACAGCCGCAATAAACTGGCAGGCAATCCGTGCCAAGGCGCTCTTGCCGGTTAGTTTTTTACGGTAAACTTGTTCGAGGGCACCGGCTGGATTGCAAATCGCTCCATGAAATGTCATTGTGTGGACCATCGTAGTTATGTACGTAAGAGTCAATCCGGTCTGCCGCTCAATTCGGCCCACCTCACCCAGGAGTTTCAGCTCATGGGTGCAGGCACATAGCTGAAAAGTTGAAATGATTTCAAGCAGATAAACAGCATAATCCTTCCTGGCGACGAATTTAGATGTCGCCCTCCTTGTCGCTTCGCTTAGAACCACAACGACCAGCAACAATGACACAGAAATGGCTAGATCTTCCATTACAGTCCGGTGTTTAGATTGCAAATCTCCCTCTATTTATACTTTACAGCTCTGTGTACGCTGTTATCCACGTTTCCTTTTTTTTTTTTTGCTTCCACACGTTCTAAAGTCCAAGCTTTGGCGGATAACTTTGATCAGAGGCCAGAGAGAACTCCTGTTGCTTATGGAAGTCTCTGTCTGCGACTGCACAAGGTGTTCCACGGACAACTCGTGAGAACACAAGTTGAAGAAGCTGTGGAGGAGGGTGCGTTAACAAACTCTTTGATCAGGAGAATACATTCGCACCCATTTTTTTATTTTGCATGCACAATTGATACATTACAATAAATTGATGTTGATCGTAATTGATCAATTGATCAATTGATTGATCAAGTATAATTAGAAATTCAAACACATAATACAATAGCCTACAATACAAATAATTCAAATACACAAACAAACAAATAAAATGAAGACGATATGGCCAGATTTTAATTTTATATATATATATATTATTCTGTCCACAACCAACAACCCATGCGGACTTCAAGTCCCATCATCTTACCTCAATTGAGCTAAATCTAAAAGCAGAAGTTCCGCATTGTGTCATTTCAACTCATACAACAGTTGTTAAGCCTATATTTTGCCTTCTGTACCAATAGGAATTGTATTTGCCAGTGACACGAGCCCGGCGCTTATTCGCGTACAGTAGCTTACAATTAAATTTAGATTTATAGACCTTGATTAAATAAAAACGTCAACCAGACTTCAGGGATAGGGACTTTCCAATATGACATTTTTGTACCTGTAAAACGGTAAAGATTTCATTGAACCTGTAAGTGCAGATCAAGGCTACATTTGAAGTACAGTAGCTTACATTAAGTTTTATTTTCAAAAGCGCATCACCAGTCTGAATTGCGGGGATATCCTAGCAGACCAGCAGGTGTCAGTGTAGCCTTAACCACAAGCCGCAGCAAACTCAATTCACACAAAGACGACTGAGGGAAACACGATATTTCCAATAAATATGGGTGTGTAAGCCCACTGATTCAATGCTACACTTATGTTGAACGAATGCTTCCAACAAGCTTAATCAGGTTGTGTTTGCAGTGAAATATGCCTCAGTATGTGTTTCTATTTAAACTGTGTTCTAACAATGATGTAAGCCTGAATAACGTCACCATTGACCGGTCATGTTCACAACAGTGTACACTTTCCAATGGTTCATCCGTATCCAGTCTTTCCTCCTAGCAAGATCGGCTGCAATTGACATCAATTATTAAGAGGTATCTGTCTAATACGATTATTTGAGTGACCAGTTCCAGAATGCTTGGTGGAAGTGGACACAATAGCCTGTATAGCTAGACGATTCGTACGGTATGTGCCTGAAAATAGCTCCTGGGAGTAGAGACGAGTCTGATGTGACGAGAGCAACTGAACAACAGAACGTGAAGGAGCAGAGAAAGATCAGAGCGGAGAAATTGGGTTTTGTCGCAATCAAGACGCTGGGAGGTGAGTGTCTGTGCATTACATTTATGCATTTATTTATTTTAAACGGACTGCGTTGTAGGCTACGCTAGCCAGCCTTTGAAAGCGTGTGTGAGTTGTTATGCAAGCCTACCTGAAAATCTTTCTTCTTGGTGCTACTTAGCTGTATGAGTGCCAACAGAGATTTCTGTTATTTACAGTCTTAATTTTTGGGTGATTCTTCTATGTTTACTTATGGAATAAGTGAACGTATTCTAGAAGTTTATGTTATCTTATAAGACCGCAACCCTAGACAAGTGGCTCCTTAACTTGTTCTGCGTGCTGTAATCTTTTTTAGTCCACCAGCAGACAGCCTACAAAAGTTACCATATGATATAATAAAGATAAAAAATAAATAATATTGTCTTTATGGACCGGACAACATAATACTTTAAGGTGATGTGCTTCTAAGCTAGCTTTCACTTTGCTCTCCCACGCTGGGTCACTATTAGGCTACCTTTCTCAGGGACAAGTAGGCTACGCGATTCTGCGAGTTGTGATGTAGCCTGCATGAATGAACAGTAGCAGGATGCTAGCAGTAACCTTCTATTTCAGAGTGTGTTTAAAACATACAATACTGATAATCGCAATAATAGTGGACGCGTCTGACAAAAAATGGACATCATTGGAATCGCACTGACATCATTTTGCCCAGTTGCTACTGTAAAAGATTTGACTCATAAGTGAACTCTCCTTACTAATAGAAACCGGTTGTCATATGGCAGAACATGGGTCATTCGTTTGATGAGCGTGTACATTTCCTGTTGTAACGTCTTAATATTAGCAGTGGAGAATACAGGGAGATTTAAAAAAATGTAGACAATTCACAAGGGTAGTAAGAATATAAACAAATTCCTCAGGATCAATATAAGGTACAACAATCCGAAAATTGGTGTGTATTTATGGCGTCCTTGTTAATGAATCCGGTGGATATGTATGCGGTATATTTGGCTAGCGAAGCATGCGTATAAATAACAGTGTTTGGTCATTGTAAATATTAGTGTTTTTTTCTTCTTTGTGGATTCAGGTTGATTGTGCGCGTCTGTCTGTCTCTTTTCTGCATCAAGTCATTGCCTGCGTTTCTTTTTTCTCTATCACTGTCCTCTTTTCGTTTCTCCTACTATCTGTCTAGACTCTCTCTCTATCTCTCTGTGAGGGGGGGTCTGTGATGGTTCCTGTCCTACTACCGCACCTCCTCCTCCCTCCCGTTCAGCCCCATCCCAACTCGCAACAATAGAGACACCAGGTGGATGGTGATTCTGAGTCCTGAAGCTCTTTGCTGGAAACATTTACATGTAAATTGGCCTTTCCTACTTTGATGCCATATAGCATTACCCATTGGCACCAGCTGGATTGGTCTCGATTAGTTACTCATGGGACAACTACTCCTGAGAAAGGTGCTATTTTTGTGGGAGAGGGAGGGGCTTGGGTATTTTCCTAGTGTCATTAATAATACCCATGAATACCTTCAGGGTTCAGAATTCAATCATTTTTGTTGATATTTTTTCTTCACTTATTTCTCTTGCTCATGGGTTTTTTATGCAGGGTGCTGAGAGAGGCCATATTCTAAGATTAGAAACCTCTGTGCATATAGGATACATAGTAGAACTTCACACTGCTGATTTTTTAACCTTGTAAAATTTTATTTAAATAAGATATAGCTGAACCCTGAAGACTCACAATTCGACTTGAAAATAAAGTGAGTAGGAATTCATGGCATGCTAGTTGTACACTTTGTGTGTGAGAGACAGAATAAGGATCATTGTTGTCATTATAATGTTTTTCTTGATGTTGGAAACAGCTAAATTAGTGTGGAAAAATCTGCATATTCTGAAAGCATATACTTTTCAAGAGGACTTTGAACAGAGGTGGGATGCAATGTTAGAAAAAGCAGAATGTGGTCTGAGCCTAAAATATGCTAAAATATACATTTGAAGTTCTTCTCTCCCCAGTGAGATTTTCATTAACATAGTGTAGTATTACTTTTTATCTTCAAAAAGCAGGCCATATTGTATTGTATTTCTGTAGAAGTTCACTCATTCATTAAAAAATAATAATTAAAAGAAAGAATAATGCTTTCAGATATTTTTTATTAGATTTCTAGTTAGTATGCTGGGATGTTTAAAAAAAACTTTTCTCCATTCTTCTGCTGAGACAGGTTAGGGTCTATTACGTCACACACACACACACACACACACACACACACACACACACACACACACACACACACACACACACACACACACACACACACACACAACCATACTTTTGTATTTTCTTTTGGGCACGTACAGACACAACGACACAACGTACAGATACTTCCCTTCGAGCATGGGTGTGGGGCCCCTGGTGGGCGCATCTGGCAAAGGCACTTGTTCTAAGTGCAGGTTGCACACTGCATATACAGTAGGTGTGACTTCACGGTGGCCTGAAGACTGGGTTGGCGTGGGCCTAATAACTGCATCGTACAGCTGTGGTGAGTCTTATTCCCTGTTTGGAATATGGAAGCTCTCTGGCCCTTGTTTTGGTTTATTATGCATATACTCACTATACACACATTTGTTGTTAGACTTTACCCTGTTAGCAATTATAACTTGTATTGAACACATCGTGGGGTTTAAGGGAGGGTCGTAACACTCCCAATTTTGGAATACCCAATTGTATTCTAAGCCGCATTCGCTGCAACCTCCGCTGTCAAGTTGGGTGAGTGTAGACAAGCACGTGCTCTCCTCCAAAACATATGATGTCAGCCGTCACTTCTTTTCACATCGCAGTCTAAAAGTTAAGCTTGCCCAGGTATGAGTCGGATGAAGGCACTCTGTCCACAGCTTTATACCGGCAGACTGTGGGCGCCCGATCAACCATCAGAGGCCACTGCTATGCAACAACACACAAACAATCCGGCACACTAAATCCCTCCCTCCCTGGACGATGCTACTACCAATTATGCATCGCCCTACGTGGCTGCCGGACACAGTCGGCACTGGCACGGTCTGGATTCAAAACCAGACCATGGGGCTCATCTGGGATGGGTTATTTTCAGTGTCTGGCTTCAATCAAATGTAGCTATCTGGGGTCCTAAATACTGCAGCAGGAAATGGTTCTACTTCTAAAGCAGGATATGGTTATACTTCAAAATCTCCATCAGATCCAAACTTTACCCAATTATAATTGCACCAGTAATGTTAATCTAGTTGTTTTGCCTATGGATTTGTTTTTATTTGTTAGCCCCTCATTTGGCAGTTCATCCTGTGCTGTTGCGACTATACAAAACCCATCATCACTACTATCTGAGAGCATGCATTTCTTGGACCTTGTTGCCTTAAGCAATCTCCTAACAGCAGTCCCTTTATACACTGTTTTGCAGAAAGTGCTTTTAGATGGCAGGCATCCCTGGAGGAAATCGTGTTGACTGCAAACTGAGACCTGGAGAAGAGTTTGTCTCCAGGGGCAATGGCAGAAGGAATGAGCAAATCAGTGCAGCAGAACAATACTTGGCAACGTCGACTGTTGATATTTTTACACTGCTGCCGTTTATGCTCCGACGGGTACAGACCCCATGAGTATGTTGCGGTGCATGAACAAGCTGTAATGTTTTTGGTTTGATTTCAACAGAGAAATAGGTTTGTGTAAAAACTATTGGGATTTGATATTCTGTCTGGTTTATCTGGGCTCCTGCCTGAGATCTTATTCTCTCAAAAGACCCTGCCTGTTTTCAGCTCTGAATGTAAAAGCGTAAAACAACTAAATGACATGAAACTCACAAATAACTTAAAGGAGAGATATAACATACCATATATCAGTTTTTCTCCCAATTTGGTAGCCAATTGCACCTGCTATTTTCAGGTCAATCCCTCCCTCGTAATGTGAGTTCACTGCTGTAGCCCTGTGACCGGTAGTGACGAAGGCGAAGTATTGTCTTCTCCGAGATGGCACTCGCCAGGCACTACAGAGCCACTCCTGAGTGCAGCGAACATCCTGTCTGCTTCCCTCCCCCCTCCCTGGGGCAGACAGCCAATCGCCGCCCACGGGAGCGGTTCTCCTGGCCAGAGCTGACTCTGGTGTGGCCAGTGGGATTGAACCCCAGTCGCTGTGGCCAGTGTCGAACGTTGTTTTGCTAATTCAATTTTTTTGTTTTTTGCTACGGATGTGATCTTCCAAAGCCTTAAATCTTCTGGAGCCATAACTGACAATATCCAAACAATACATGCAGAGTATTTTGCCAGGAATATCAACTTTTTAAAAACATTCACCCACTGTCACTTCGGTAGTGAAACAAGTTTTTTGTCCTCAATGTGTGTGACAAGATTGTTTGTGTGGCTAAACGATTCCCCATTGATTGCAGGATCAAGAGACTAAACAATTTCACCTTTGGTGGTGAAATGATCATTTATCATTGTATTTTAAACCAGGCCCGATGCTAGCGTAGCACTGTAGCGCAGCACTGAGCGCAGATGAGCAAGACTAAAGTTAGCGTGCGTCTGTGTCTGTATATGGAGAGCTGTGTGGGTGCGCCCCTTGCCGGTATACCGCCCTAGGCAACTGCCTCTGTCGCCTATGCCAGGATCCGCCACTGCTATCAAGCTTGTTGGGAAAGAAACAAGTTAGCTAATGCTATTACATGCAAAAATAATCCACTAGATACTAATCTATCAAACTTTGGGAATTTATCAACATATAATCAGCTTTGATTAATGAAAGCCCCCATGCCTTACCTGTGAACTCATCCATTTATTGTCCATCAATTTCAGAAACATCCAAGTTTTGTTATAATTCTTTGATTACCCATCATTGTAAAACATCAGCTAGCTAGCTGACTAGCTAACCTGACTGGAGAGCTAGCTTGGTAGAACCAGAGATTCTAGATAATAATAATCTATAATTATCTAGAATGTCTGGTAAAACTAAACATAACAATTAGGTGCCGTTAGCTAGTACTCTTGAGGGGAATCCCAGAAGTATAGGGCTTGTATTTGACTGTTAGCCGCTAATCATAATTCTGATAATACTGTATATTAACGATAATTGTAAAAGAGTGCTCACTTGTAAACTCAAGAGTTTTTAGCAATTCAGTGTTTTTAGCAATTAGCTTTCTAGCTCACTTGGTAACAAGCTAGCATAGCAACACTGACCAAACTGCTGCTGATGTCATAATGCACAAACTACTCATAACCAGATTACTAACCTCACTAACTAACATTAGGTAGTTAGCTTACAAAGAAGATAATGTTAACCAACCATAATATTTTGTTGTATTTAAAGCATGGTTATCTAGCTATCTGACTATGTTAGGTACCTAGCAAGCATGAAATAGATTGTTAAGATAGCTCACCAAAATGGCTTATCTTCATTCATGATTCTAAAGATTCATGATGAATATATGTCTAGTACTGGTTAGCTAGCTTCCTGACTACTTAATCAGACTGCTTAATTAATGCTAGCTAGCTAGGCCCTTTTTTGGCTCCAGTTCCCAGTTTCACTTTCAGGAAAGTTTGGTAACGCTAATGATAAAATGAGCTAACTTACAATGGTAGTTTTTGGTATAACTTTTATGCTTTATTCTCTTAAACAAAATACATAGACATAATAATAAGCGTCAATATTATATTTTTTCTTCCACTTCATATTTCGTAGAGATCATGAGACAGAGGCAAAATTCTTGTTTCCTGTTTATGTGTCCCCTTCATAATGAAAATCCCATATATGGTTTCACCAGCTATGTGCAAACTCCTACTAAGTCCTAGATGAGTTACAGATAGATATTATAAAGGGATATTGATACATTAGTCTACTTGCATAATTTTAATTGCAAATTGCCAATCTTCGCTGGCTATCTTTTTTTTTGCTATGGGATGACAGTATTTCCATATTGGATAATCTATTCAGCCTAATGACAGCACACGATTTGAGATTCACATTTCTTTGAACTGTTATGACAATATATTTTTGAATATAATTATATTACAAAGCCATATACTGTAAATATCTAAACACATGTATAACCAAAAAGCTACCTCAGTCCTCCTGTCTCTATCTGTCCATCCCTCCATCCAGCTGATGATTAAGTCATTAAGCCTTACTACTGCATGGCTATCATAATACTTTTGCCAAACCAAATCTCTATACACAAGTATAACCACTAGGATACCCACTACATCCTCTCTCCATCTATCCAATTGGCCCTCCATCCAAGCTGATGATGTAATTTATAACATATGTATATTTACCAAGTATTGTATTAAAACTAGTATTATGTGCATATTCAGCTGATTAGAACGCTTACATCATGTGGTGTGTTAGATGTAAAATCCAAGCTAGTTCAACTGAATAACACACTATAAAGCAAAAATGATTGTGTATGTGTATGAATGTAATGTAATGTACAACTTCTGTCCGAACAATGCCCTCGGTTGTTATTCCCTCCGCTTTCTGGTTGAATGCGAGGAACTATTCTTAGCACTCAGGATAGTGATTCTCTGTTGAATAGGATCAATCTGTGAATTCCTGGAGAAGCAGAAAATCTGTTGCCATGAGGTATGTCATGAAAGATGGCCTCCTCACTATCATTGATATATGTGGTTATTATTGTCATAAAATTGCTGCCATAGCACCCAGGTTTGAGCTACAGTGTATGTCTGTGGTGTCTTTGGCGAGGTTCTCTCTCTCTGTGAGAAATACATTGGGATCTGAGGGAAAGAGTTTATCAAGGCCATGAAATATTGTTGTTATGGACTTTCAGGAATGTAGACAACTACATGAGAAGTTCCACATCAATATGTCGCTCAAGTGAGAGATTCTTCCTTCCCTTTCTTTTCTTTCCCTGTCCTTTCATGTGTTCACTCTCTCAGTCTCTCAGTCTCTCTTACTCCCCACCTTCTACTCCCCATCTACTCTTATTCCATTCCTTTCTCTCTTCTTCTCTCCACCCCTTCTTGAGAAACAACTTTGGAGCTTTTCAATAAATGCCTGGAGGCCATTCTGTGTGTTTTTATTTGTATGGTGTGTGTGTGGTGGTGTGTATGTTTCAGCCCTCTGTGGCCCTCATATCTCTATTGCTGTCTGTACAGATGTACAGAGTATACAGCTCTCTCTCCTCTTCTTTTGTTATCTCCCTACCTGTATTCCTGTCTCAGTCCTCTCGGTCCCCCATTCCCCTTGCCCCTATTCCTCTGGCTGTCCTTATTCCAAGAGATGCTGTTAGCCAAATCAGAAACAGAGGGTTTCTGTTTTAACTTCAGCATGTGTTGGACACTGTGACTGTGAGAATCTGTTCTTTACCCCCCAAAATGACATAATCTTAAATGGCCCCCAGTTGAAAGAGCATATTGTGATTGAATCTGATTAAATTATTTAGATGTGGAATATTGTCACTGAAGTGAATAGAGGAAATTGGCCCATGCTGTTATTTACTTACTGTGTTTTAAGTTAGCATATAGTGTATATTATTTGTATTGGCACAAAGGTCTGAAAGATGGTACTACTTTTCTCATGGTGCAGATATTTCACATCAGTCCCTCTGGGGTAGGGGTTATTCTGACGCTAAATCGTTTTCTGCAGGTCTGCAGGTGTCAGTGTGAAACTGGGCCCCATGGTGTAGAAGTCATTCTGACACTAGGCCTCTGGTGCACGGACAGGTGTGTGGCAATATCTCTTATTATGCTTCCTGATGTAGATGAGCATTGACCTCATAACTTGATAAACCTTGCATGATCAAAGTTGACCTGCAAATTGGATTTCTATTCCTTGCAAGAGTAAACACCGACTCTGTAACTGGTTGTCTGCTCATCAAGCAATTGAAACAGATTACAAGCTGAACCTCTGTGAGTAGTTGCCTGTCTTTACAGCTACAGATGCTGCCCCTGCTACCCTGTGATCCTGTTCCCATAAAGTTGAAGCTGATTGGTTGTGTATGCACCTGCAGCAGTATTAGCTAACCCTGCAGTTTGTTATCTGTCTCCCTACTCCCTGGTCCCACAGCTGATGATGTCTGATAATGGGGAGGTGGAGGACAAGCCGCCCGCACCGCCCATGAGGAACACCAGTACCATGATAGGAGTCTGCAACAAGGATTCTGGCCCCAGCAACCATGGATCGAAGCCCCTGCCCCCCAATCCGGAGGACAAGAAGAGGAAGGACCGCTCCATTCGCTCCATCCTCACCGGGGGAGGGGACAAGAGTGAGTGGAGGTGGTGGGTGGGGATGCTGCCGTACTACTGGGAGATGCTGGTATTGGTGGGGAGGTTCAAATCTTGATATAAATACCAGGAAGTTCGATATGTATTGTCATGACTAAGCGCGTACCCATGCTCAAACAAAATGAAAAACGGGGGCTCTGGGTTGATGATAATGATATTTTTCACCTAGCAGTTTGTTTATGAATGCATGCATTTTGACATGATCATTTGCATAATGTTGCATTAACCTATGGAGGCCCTTAGAGATCATGGTAGGGAAATAAAATTGTAATCCGTTCCCTCAAATTAATAATTTGTTTCCTTGGTTTACTATTCAAGTTAATAATCTGTTCCTTCAAAATAATAATGTGTTCTCTTGAATTAATAAACCATTCCCTCAAATTAATTGTTTTATTCCCCTAGTTTACTACTGCATTTAATTTATTTTGTGAGAACTCCCTGAATTGGACATTATTGGTATTATTAATGTTAGCTAGCTAGTAATGACAACGCTAGCTAGGTAGCTAACTAACTAACTAAAATTGGCTGACACATTTATGTGATGAGTGATGTGGTGTTGTTTAAACAATTTTCTAGGTTAGTTTCAACATTAAACTTATAGCTAGCTATTATTTTATCTGTCAATCGTAAAATGGTTAATGTTATGCTGAATGTGGTTATTTCACATGCTAATATTTTCATATAGGCTAACTAGCTTGAGTCAAAACAGATGCAGCCGAGCCAAAAACAATCATTGTTGTTCAATGGCTAACCTAAAGAGCTTACAAGCTTGCCAGTCAACCCATGTATAATGTCAATAAAATGTTAACCAGGTAACTAGTGAACTAAAATTCCAACCGCAGCAGCCAGGTGTGAATATAGGGGAGCGTGTCTATGTTCCCACAGCCCTATGTTCCCCCAGCCATATGTTCCCACAGCCCTATGTTCCTAAATATGTATAATGTTCCTTGTTCTTAAATAAAGACAACTCTCTGAAACCAAGATGATCACTATTACTGCAGCAATACGACGGGGTGGGGGAGGGGCAACAACACGTTATGTGCATTAGGGAATGGCCATACCTGTGCTGTGGGGATGTAGGCCTGAGGGAACATAGGGCTGGGGAACATAGGGCCTAATTTTTTTTAGAAAAATGTCTTAGAAATGGGGGAACATAGGGCTGTGGGAACATAGGGATGGCCCTGGATATAGCTAATCACACAAAAAATGTCAGCTAAAGCCTTTAACTCGCTATCGGTTTTGACTTGCAAGTTGGATAACAGTTAAATAAAGTTTATTATCATTATTATTACTACTATTATTATCGTTCAGGAGTAAATGGCAGAGGTGGGTATCCGGGAGTATGTGGTGGGGGTGGGTATCAAGGGAGTTAAGTGGCAGAGGTAGGTATCCAGGAGTAAGTGGTGGGGGTGGGTATCGAGGGAGTTAAGTCATGGAGGTGGGTATCCAGGAGTAAGTGGCAGAAGTGGGTAAATACAATGGTGCGTTAATTTATACACATCATCTTGTTAATTTATACACATCATCACTCATGAGTCTAAACCAGGGGTCACTAACAGGCGGACCGCGGTCCGGGTCCGGACCCAGAAGCCGTCCTATCCGGACCGCGTCCAAAAACCGATAAATTATTGAGAATTACTACATTTTGACGGAGCATTTCAATTTTAACCGGCGCAGCTTTTCTAGCATTTACGGCACTGGTTTATCATTGCACCAGGCGCAAAATTCGAGGCGCAAAATTTAAGAAACGTAAAAACCAACCTTTTTTGTACCACGGACCGGTTCCGAGGGGCGCATTATTTCCTTGCGTAGCACCCCCCCTCCGGTCCGCGAAATAAATGATCTGGTCTCAGCTTTTTTTCACGTAGCACCCCCCCCCGTCGACAGAAAATGGGGCGCCGTTACGTGCCTCGCACCACCGGACCTTGGCTTGAGGCCATTTTATCTAACTGGACCTCTTTGAATTTTACTTGAAGACCCCTGGTCTAAACTAATAAAGGGTGCTGATCTGGTGAATGATGCAGGCTGTTAGTACTTTTCATTTAATTTCCACATAGGTGAATGATCATTTTCAATTTATTGAATGAATTAACTGAGTTAACATTAGTAGCTAATGAATGTTAATCTAGCTAGCGCTAGCTGGTTGATGCATGGTAATGTTAACATTAGCTTATAGCTAGTGTTGCCTATGATTTCATTGAAACAGCTCATACAAATACCTGATATGTCCAAGATGTCCCATATTTTCTTACCCTCATATTTCTCATCTGACATTTTCCCCCAAAAACATTTGTTCCAATAATTTATTTTATGAATTATGATAATGTTTGATAACTAACAGTTACTAGTGTTACGAACCCATAAAAACTTTGCTGGGAAGATTTCTCTCCAGGGGCTGGTTGTAATAATTAGGGTTAGCAGGACAATTTCTTCTTACCTTGATGGAGCCTAGGGGGTCATTCTTGGATCTGCTGCACCTGACTCCATAGCCAGAGAAACAATGGGCAGTATCACCCCAACAGCAGTGGCACTGGCAGGTTATGAACAATGCCTACCCAGACCTCACACTATCCCTGTGTGGTGACAATTGTAACTGCACTGATCGGTTATTCTTTTGTGTCCCATGAACATAAGGTACTGACACTTACCTGCCAGTGTTTCCTGGGCTCACCTAAACCAGCCTTGGCTGCACCATGGTTACCATTAAAGCCTTCACATCCACCCACCCCCCACTTGAACAGGCAGAAAGGGGTTGGGGCCCCCTCATGTGCCCAGCAGGAGATAACCAGATCACACATCTTGCTTGCATCTCCATCTGCTGAAGCACTAGTTGGCATCAGCTCGTCCAATTGGGCAGTTCCATGCAATGCGCCCCAGCTCCCTGAACTTATAACACTTCCTTTGATCTACACCAAAGAGAGGGTGGCACCTCAGCGGAAGTTCCTTCTCACTCCTGGGTTTCTCTTTTGGTTTAGTCTTTCCAAACCCCTTCTTCACTGCATCCACTGGGAGGCGCTCTGGTGGGTTTCCACTAATTCCACCAACCTGTCCAGGGTCTTAGGGTTTCCATAGCTCAATGTCCTCTTCATCTCATAAGGCAGTGACTGTAGGAATCTGTCCAAAATTACCCTCTCCATGACGAGGGTCTGTCCTCATCTGTCAACAGTCACGTTTTAGCGAGTGTGAGGAGGTCAAACATCTGGGGCCGTGCAGGGTCTTGGTGATAGAATGTCCAGTTGTGAAATTTCTGGGCACGTGTCTTTGCAGTACACCCACATCTAGCCAGGATCTCACGCTTAACACGGCTATAGTTTTCAGCCTGTTTGGGAGTCAGGTCAGTTAAGATCTTTTGATCTTTGTTGGACTTTTTGACCTTTTATTGTAGAAAGAGGGGACACACAAACAAAATCAAAACAACAAGAGGTATTCCCCTTGAGAGTGTTACATCGCCGTCCCGTCCTGTCCACCTCCCTTGTGTTTCCTGCCATTTCGTTCCTTGCGTGTCATGTCTTGTTTTTGCGTTTACCCTGTGTCGTCTAATTTGCGGGCGCGGCTTCGCGCTTCCGCATTCTGTTCCCTGTTCCCCTCGTTAGTCTCAGCCTGTCACACTCACTCCCCTGCACATTTCGCACGCGGTTTCAATTTAGTTATTTCACCTTTCCTATTTAAGTTAAGCACGCACTCACTCTTGTGCCAATGCGTACTTGTTCGTCTAGTACTGCTCTCGTTTGGTTTCCTGTTTATCGCTCTAGCCTATTCGATCTCTGCCTGTTATATTTTTGGTTTGTTCGTTTGTTTGTTAGTCTGTTTTCTAGTTTTGTAGCCGCCCGGCTAATTCTGTTTTTGCCAGCGTTTTGACTGTGTTCTCCAGTCGCCTTTTGTTTATCTTTTATTAAACGCCTCCTGTGTGGAGCGCAAATCCAACTCCGTTCGAGTCTGCATTTGGGTCCAGGTCTGCATCCACAAACCGTAACAGAACGCATTGGCCAGTTATGGACCCAGCGGACTCAACTGCGCTTCACCACCTGCTCGCCTGCCAGGAGGCTCGTATGGACCAGCAGGACACGCAGCTGAGGGCCTGTCCTGCCACATGGGACAAATGGGAGAGCAGATGTCCCAGCTCTCGCCAGCTTCCCCTTCCTGCGCAAACAGCTTCCCCCAACCCCCCTGCCCCCTCTACCTGCCAGCCTGCCGGTTGGTCAATCCAGGAACCCCGCATTCCCCACCCGGACCGCTACTATGGCGATTTGGGGAACTGCAAGGGATTCCTAATGCAGTGCGACATCGTTTTTCGCCTACAACCCTCTTCCTACGGCTCAGACCAGGAGGAGGATCGCTTTATCATGGGCTGCCTTGGGGCGCTGGATTGGGCCACTGCCATCTGGGACAGCCAGCTCCCAGCCAGCTCCCAGTACTCCGTGTTTGTCGCAGAGATGAGAAAGTATTCGATCACCCGGTGGGTGGAAGAGATGCCACCCAACGCCTGTTCAATCTCCGCCAGGGGAACCGCAGTGTGGCGGAGTACGCGCGGTGGAGTTTAGGACCCTGGCTGCGGAATCCGGCTGGAACGACGCGTCGCTTCAAGGGGCCTTCGAAACGGGTTAGGAGAGATGGTGAAGGACGAGGCTGGCTACGAGGGACTACCCTGATTCCCTCGACGCCCTGGTTTCCCTCGCCATCAGGGTCGATAACCGCTTGCGGGGCGTCGGAGGAGAAGACCGGTCGCCTCACCTCGGCGAGCTCTTTTCCCCCTTCACATCCTGATCCCTCTTTCCTCTCCCTGACCACCGAGCGACGATCCGTCCCGGGGCTCGTAGCTGAGGAGCCCATGCAGCTGGGCAGAGCTCACCTCTCCCAGGAGGAACGCGGCGAAGACTCAAGGCGGGAGTCTGCCTTTATTGTGGCAACACGGGCCACTATCTGGTCACCTGTCCGTCACGGCCAAAAGCCAAGGCTCACCAGTAGAACTGGGCTTACTGGTGAGCCACATCGCGTGTCCCGCAGCCGCCCAGTCTCGTTTTCAGTTCAAAGCCACGCTCATCTGGAACTGCCAATCCCTGCCGTTGTGCGCCCTGGTGGACTCCGGGGCGGATGGAAATTTTATTGATGCCAAGCTGGTGCAACAGGCTGGCATCGCCACCCGGTCCCTTGCCGTTCCTCTCCGGGCCCACGGACTGGATGGGAACCTTCTGGCCAGGTCACGCACACTACCGAACCCCTGCAGCTCATTCTTTCCGGCAACCACCGAGAGACCATCCAACTCCTCGTCATCTCCTCACCCCAGTCCCCTCTGGTCCTCGGTCAACCCTGGCTCAGACTCCATAACCCTCACCTAAACTGGGTTACTAGCAAGGTCCAGAGCTGGAGCTCCTACTGCCACGCCACCTGTCTCCAGTCGGCTCGAGCACCCGCGGAGGACGCTTCACCTCCAGCCAGGTTGACTCTTTCGGACCTGTCCTCGGTTCCCTCCGTGTACCACGACCTAGCGGAGGTGTTCAGTAAGAGCCGAGCATCATCGTTGCCACCTCATAGGCCTTACGACTGCGGCATCGACCTGCTTCCTGGGGCTCCCCTGCCTTCCAGTCGTCTCTTCAATCTCTCGGCCGGAGAGAGCAGCTATGGAGACCTACATCCACGACTCGCTTGCTGCAGGTATCATTCGACCCTCCTCATCCCCAGTCGGTGCAGGGTTCTTCTTCGTCACCAAGAAGGATAAATCACTCCGTCCTTGCATCGACTACCGCAGTCTCAACGCCATCACCATCAAAAACAAATACCCTCTGCCCCTCATCAACTCTGTATTCGAACCTCTACAGGAGGCCACTATATTTTCCAAATTAGATCTCCGGAATGCCTACCACCTTGTTCGGATCCGGGAGGGACGAGTGGTGGAAGACTGCATTCAACACCCCCTGGGCCACTTCGAGTACCGGGTGATGCCGTTTGGGCTTACCAACGCCCCTGCTGTGTTCCAGGCGTTGGTTAACGACGTTCTCCGGGACTTTCTCAACCGGTCTGTGTTTGTCTACCTTGACGATATTTTAATTTTCTCCGCAACCTGCAGGAACACACGCGCCATGTCCGGCAGGTCTTGGAGAGACTGTGGGAGAACCAATTATTCGTTAAGACAGAGAAGTGCGAGTTTCACGTCTCTTCGGTGAGTTTCCTGGGATACATTGTGGAGTGTGGGCAGGTGAAACCAGACCCGGCTAAAATCCAGGCTGTGGTGGAGTGGCCTCAGCCATCGTCGTTGAAGGAGTTGCAACGATTCTTAGGATTCGCCAACTTCTACCGACGGTTCATTCGGGACTACAGTAGGGTAGCCGAACCTTTGACCAAACTCACCTCCTCCTCCATCCCGTTCTCCTGGACTCCTGAAGCGGACGTCGCGTTCGCCGACCTCAAAACCGCTTCACATCTGCTCCTGTCCTGATCCACCCTGACTTCTCCCGACAGTTCGTTGTGGAGGTAGATGCCTCGGACTCGGGGTAGGGGCCATCTTATCCCAACGTTCGGGAGAGAACCAAAGACTCCATCCCTGTGCCTTCTACTCCCGTCGGCTGTCCCCGCCGAGCGCAACTACTATGTAGGGAATCGGGAGTTGCTGGCGGTCAAGCTCGCCTTGGAGGAGTGGAGACACTTGTTGGAGGATCCGAACAACCGTTCATCGTCTGGACTGACCATAAAAATCTGGCCTATATTCAGTCTGCCAAGAGACTCAACTCTCGCCAGGCCCGGTGGGCACTTTTTTTTGGCAGATTCAACTTTACCCTCACGTACAGACCCGGATCCCGCAACTTGAAGCCTGATGCCCTCTCCCGCCAATTCTCCTCCGAAGCCAGACAGGCGAGCCCTGACACCATCCTGTCCCCCTCTTGTGTGGTGGCTGCGGTAACCTGGGAGATTGAGAGTCAGATCAGGGATGCCCAGGCCACTCAACCTGACCCCAGACCCAACCCCAGTTCTCACCTGTTTGTCCCTGATTCCGTCCGTTCCCAGGTCCTGCAGTGGACGCACTCCTCCCATCTGGCCTGCCACCCGGGATCAGCGCACCTTGTCGCTGCTTAAACGCAGTTTTGGTGGCCGTCCATGGGCGCGGACGTCCGGGCGTTTGTACTGGCCTGCACCATCTGTGCCAGGAGCAAAGCATCCCACCAGCCCGCCAGTGGTCTCCTCCGCCCCCTGCCTGTCCCGGGTCGTCCCTGGAGTCACGTCGGACTGGACTTCGTCTGTGGACTCCCCCCCTCGGAAGGTAACGACACCATTCTAACCATTGTCGGCCGTTTCTCCAAGGCGGTCCATTTTGTTCCCCTTCCCAAGCTTCCCTCAGCCTCCAGAGACCGCAGAGCTCCTGGTCCAGCACGTGGTCCGTCTGCATGGGATTCCCGTCGGCGTGGTGTCTGACCGTGGCCCTCAATTTTCCTCCCATGTCTGGAAATCGTTTTGCCAGGCTCTGGGGCCTCTGTCAGCCTATCCTCCGGCTACCATCCCCAGACGAATGGCCAGACCGAGAGGGCCAACCAAGACCTGGGGACTGCATTACGGTGCATCACGGACCGGAATCCCTCCTCCTGGAGTAAACTGCTACCCTGGGTGGAGTATTCCCACAATTCTCTAACCAGTTCTGCCACCGGTCTCTCTCCCTTTGAGTGCTCCCTAGGGTATCAGCCCCCCCTGTTCCCGGCCCAGGAGGTGGAGATCTCCGTCCCGTCGGTGCAAGCCCACATCCAGCTGTAAGAGAATTTGGGAGGACACCTGCTCTGCACTCCGCCGCTCCACCGCTCGCACTCAGCGTCTGGCGGACCGCCACCGCACCACAGCCCCCCAGTACTCTCCGGGACAGCAGGTCTGGCTCTCCACCACGGACATTCCCCTTCAGTCCACGTCCAGAAACTCCAGCCACGCTACATCGGTCCCTACCAGGTAGAATCCATCATTAACCCCTCTGCTGTCAGACTCAAACTCCCTCCAGCCCTCAAGATTCACCCCGTCTTCCACGTTTCCAAAATCAAGCCCGTCACGTCCAGTCCTCTGTGCCCTCCGACCATTCCCCCTCCACCCCCCCGGATCATCGACAACGCCCCAGCCTACACTGTCCGGCGCATCATGGACGTTCGTCGCAGGGGTCGGGGCTACCAATATTTGGTGGACTGGGAGGGTTATGGCCCCGAGGAGAGGAGCTGGATTTCCCGCCAGCTTATCCTCGACCCTTCCCTCATTTGGGACTTCCACCGGACCCACCCTGAGAAGACTAGGCCTGGTGGGTCGCCAGGAGGCTCCCGTTGAGGGGGGGGTACTGTTACATCGCCGTCCCGTCCTGTCCACCTCCCTTGTGTTTCCTGCCATTTCGTTCCTTGCGTGTCATGTCTTGTTTTTGCGTTTACCCTGTGTCGTCTAATTTGCGGGGCGCGGCTTCGCCGCTTCCGCATTCTGTTCCCTGTTCCCCTCGTTAGTCTCAGCCTGTCACACTCACTCCCCTGCACATTTCGCACGCGGTTTCAATTTAGTTATTTCACCTTTCCTATTTAAGTTAAGCACGCACTCACTCTTGTGCCAATGCGTACTTGTTCGTCTAGTACTGCTCTCGTTTGGTTTCCCTGTTTATCGCTCTAGCCTATTCGATCTCTGCCTGTTATATTTTTGGTTTGTTCGTTTGTTTGTTAGTCTGTTTTCTAGTTTTGTAGCCGCCCGGCTAATTCTGTTTTTGCCCGCGTTTTGACTGTGTTCTCCAGTCGCCTTTTGTTTATCTTTTATTAAACGCCTCCTGTGTGGAGCGCAAATCCAACTCCGTTCCGAGTCTGCATTTGGGTCCAGGTCTGCATCCACAAACCGTAACAGAGAGTACGCGCATGCACGCTGTGGAGACTCCCTCTGCTTCTAACAGTTGTCTGAAACAAACATGATTTCTGAAATATCTATAGTATTTTCATGGACAATGTATACAATTCCTGATTCACAACCGATGAGAGTGTCATAAAATATCAAGGTGTAAATTAATTTTTATTACCTCGTATTTCAACAATTCTCAGGGGAGTGATACATTCAGATGGGAGTGGACAGAACTTCCTGCTCTGAACTATGTCAGCAGTGTTTACACTACATCGCATATCTGGCTACTAACCACATTTTTTTGAGGTAAAGAAAAACATAAAATTATTGAAATTTGAGAACGTTACCCTTTAACAGGATAAACCACCCAGCAGCTTTTACATTTTTTTATTTTTATTTAAATTGTATTTTTTTAAATAAGTAAATTAAGTGAAAAATCTAATTATTGCCACAATCACAGTTACAAATTGTAGTTTTCTTGCAATATGAAAAATGATTTACAGTACAACCAAAATATTACATACAATTAACATGTATACATTACACTGTGCAAAGTCTCTGTGTGATTGCAACCATTTATAGCACATTTCCAAGGCATCGCAAATCTGTTGTCGTAATGAGTCTGTAGCCCAAGACAAATCATGGATGTGTATTCAGATTTTGTGTTTTATGACATAACTAAACACCAGAATAGATTTCGATGTTTAAAACCATTTGACGTAAAATATTTGACGTGATAATTGACTTTTTAGTGAAGGAAAGGGTCATTATTCTTCTATTTAACATGTATTTTTATTTAACATAATAGTTGAAAATTGTCAATTTTTATGAGCTTTTTTTTTTTTTGCTACATTTGTTTCAGATTTTTTCCCATCTTTCTCCCAATTTAGTGGCCAATTATACCCTCTATTTCAATGTGCCCTCCCCACACGAATTTGCCACTCGTCTCTACGAGGCAAGCTAATTCTCAGAGGGCGGCGAACACCGCTTCCTTCGAGACGGAATTCGTCCACCCACATTCTGGAGTCACCCTTACACACTTCTCAATGAACTCATGCCGGCTCACCCTCCCCCTCCCCCAGGGATAGACAGCCAAATGGCTCCTCACCTGGGCTGGTCTGGTACAGTCGGCTTTCGACTGTGATAGGCTGCCCACACTCATAAAGGACCAGCTGATACGGGTGCGTTAGACCGATATGCAATCGGAGGCCCCGTTGAGCCACCCCCTTTAAAGTAAAGTTTCAAACTTTCATGATGCTAATGGTCTCTCAGCTGGAGTGTATTCCTCCCTGTCATCTCACACTAGAATGAATGAGAAAGTGGGAAGAAAACAGACCATGTCTTCAGATGTAGTCTCACCTGGGACAGGTGATGTGCCTGCAGCAGAAGATTTGACTCTTTTAGACTCTTGAAAATTGAAGTGATGTGTGTGATGGTGAGAGGTGGTGTCTGTGGCAGGTGATGTCCCTGCAGCAGGTGTAATTAGAAACACTTACTGACACTCATCTGCTCTCAGACAACAGGAAGAAGGAGCGGCCTGAGATCTCACTGCCCTCAGACTTTGAACACACCATTCATGTGGGCTTTGATGCCATTACTGGGGAGTTCACTGTGAGTAGTTGTCTCTATATAGTGTTTCAGTGGTGTGTACCTTGTGTGTGTATGTTTGTGTGTTTCTGCCATCAGTGGCCCTCATATCTATTTTGTTGTCTGTGCAGATGGTCTGTGTAAATGAGGTGGAGGCAGAATGTGTTTGACTTCTTCCACTCATCTTTTCTCGTCTCTACCCTGTGTTTGCATGTGCAGGGTATGCCAGAGCAGTGGGCGCGGCTACTCCAGACCTCCAACATCACCAAGTTGGAGCAGAAGAAGAACCCACAGGCCGTTCTCGACATCCTCAAGTTCTTTGACTCCACAGAGACATCCAACAGTCAGAAGTACATGAGCTTCACAGGTGAGAAAAAAATGAAATTTAAACATGACAGTCTCTGTGAGAATGGTAATTTACCAAGACTAACCTTAAGTAACTAACAAAAATCCCTTTGTTTTAATCGGCAGAGAAAAGCTCTAACAACCACAGATCTTCGAATGTTCTGGTAAGTGTCTCAGCTCAGTAGCTGCTTCTACACCCAGTCCTCCAGAGCTGTAGGGGCTGCCATGAAGCCAGAGAACTGCTCTGAAAAAAAAACTGGAGGAAATGCTGCGGTTGCCAGGGGTCTGCTTCCTCTTCTGCCAGACTTTGAGATATACATTACCTGGCTCATCATAACATGAACGAGCATTTTTTCTCTCACTCACTACCTGCTCCAATTAGCACACCTGCTTGTGTTTTGTTTGAGCGGAGGCATGGCAGGGAAACGCATATCCATGTGCCAGGGTCAGGTGGTACAGCTGGCTGCAACAAGAATGGGATTGTGGTTTGGGCTCACCCTTTGTGTTCTGTACCACCCTCCTACTGTAGAGCACGAAGGCTGTTTCCGAGATCCCCGCCATTACCACCCTCTCCGAGGATGAGGATGAGGATGAAGAAGAGTCCACCACACCACCCGTGATTGCTCCACGGCCAGCACACACCAGAACTGTGAGTTCTGGCTATGAGAGGAACTGTTTCTCACTCTCGATAATATTATGATATTTTCATATGCACTCATTTTGTTAAAATTAGGAGTAAAATTGGCGGTGACGTTGAAGGGGTAAAATTGTGGGGTTCTTTTGATCATTTTGTCTTGTCATGCCATTTTTCAAAATGTAAACACAAAGTGCATCTCTGTCTCCACCTTCCCAGTCACCTCCACATTATTGATCTTGTCTCTTGGTAACAAAAATATTGAATGGTGGCTCATTTCTCTCTCTCTCTGTAAGTCACAGAGACAATGAAATTCATGATTTTAAATGAATTCCTAAAATGTAATATGGGAGTGATAATAGAAACACATGAACAAATGAGGCCAAGGTCCAGTGATGTTCAGTCCTAAAGGCATCCCATTTGTCCTTCTCCAATGTATGTGGTGCAATTAATTGCACACTGTATGCTTTTTGACATTGTGGTGTATAACAGAGAAGTCCTAGTGTGTACAGACACACTGAATTTGAAAGGTGACAGACGTGTTTGAGAAGTGGTTTGCTGCCATGCCAAGATGATTGTGCTTTGACACTACCAGGTGTGGTTATTTTAGCCAAGTTGTGTTACTGTATATATGATAAAGCTACAAAGAGAGTGAAGAAATCAGTATCTCCTGTTTAATACAGACCCTGACATTTAGGTATCACATTGTGTACAATCTGAGGCATCACATGTCTTCTGCTGTTATGCAGGAGGGTTTGAAGTGCAGAGGCCTTAATGTAGATGCCCTGGACAGATAACTTTTTATGCTCAGGGTGTTGAGATAAACAATATCTTCATTCATAACTGTAACTGCCTGTTTGTAAGTCCTCATCATGAGACCCTGTTCCAGAGTAGTGCTTTTGAAAGCATGAAAGGTAACTGATGGTCAGAGATAGATAGGTAAGACATTTCACTGTGCTCCCGCCAGACACACAACCACCAAGCTTGCCAAACTGACTGACTCCTGTGAGGGAGACGTGATTGGATGTTATACTGTAGAGACAGTATTCTCTTTGCTATGAGTTGCAATGCAATTTTCTGTGTGTCATCCTGAGTGTATGCTTACATAGAGGACTTCGAGAGACTTATGTTTGTAGTAACAAGCTCTTTGACTGTCAGTGCTTTACATTGAGAATTATGTCACTACATTGTTGAGTCCAAGGAGTTTGAGCAAAACCAGGTTATATGGACAAATAACTACACTGCCACAAATATAGAACTAGATGTTAACAGGACCAAGAATTCAGATTATATATTTTCCTGCTGTGGAAACTGGAAATGCTGTCAAATAGATTGAGCTGTAGATTTTACTGGAAGGGACCAGTCTAGTAATATCTATTCCTGCTTTATCAAAAGAGAGATATGAAAACAAGGGTGAATAGGTAGAGTTGTGTCCCAGCATACTGTGGGATATAATGATGGACATGGAGCCAGTAAAGAACTGGTAAATCTGAGCTCTTAATGTGAATGGCGACTATCCTAAATTAATCTGTGAAAGGCCTTTATGAAAGGCATACAAGAAATATACAAGAAAATAGAAAAGTTGAGTCGTAAATAAGCACGTGTGGTATGACCAGTGACATAACACACACACAACCACAACAGTGACTATCTGAATCCTCTCTGCTGTGTTAAGACGTCACCTTATAAAACCTGCCTACTGCTCTTACCCTGATATTTACCATCCTCTGACAGATATACACACGCTCTGTGACTGAGCCCCTCCCTGCTCCTCCCTCTAAAGATGCCACCACCTCGCCTCCAACCAAGGATGCATCCACCTCGCCACACACCAAAGACGCAGCCACCTCACCCATATTTCCCCCTGCAGAGAGAGCCAGTCCCACTCTGCCCTGTTCCTCCACCTCCACCCCCACCCTCCCCAACAGCACAGACAAGAACAGGAAGAAGATGATGTCAGATGAGGAGATTCTGACTAAATTGCGTGAGTGCCTTCAGACCAGACTACTAATAAAACCAGGCTCTGTGGCATGGAGATATTGTCTGTCTCACTGTCTATAAGACATCTATAAGTATCAGTATAAGATACTTTGAACTCCTTACAAAGTCTTAATTCAGGGTATTGCATCATTTCTATCTAAGGATAAATACATTTTTATATGTGCTATAAATAGTTCAATGGTACTATCTGATATATAACACATGAAAAATCGTCTTATTTCTTGCTTTTCACCTTCACCGTCAACATATATGTGAATATGTGATAAATAAATAAAAAGTTTAAACTTCACTATATATCTTGTATAAAAATGCTGGACAGACCTGGTTCCCTATAATTATGGCTAGCATGTCTGTAAGTGGAGACCTCATTGAAAGAGGGGTGATTTTTGGCCTGCGTTTGGCAGGAGCTTCAGTGACCAAGAAGGCTCAACTTGACGTTGTTATATGAGTTATGGTGTTTAAGGTGATGTCAGCATCGCCGAAGGAACGACACCATCAGTGGGCAAAAGCAAATTTTCCAAGGTTATGATAGCATAAACAGTCAAACAAAAGTTCAGTAGGACAGAATCAGTTGACTGCAAAGAGAGTAATCAGTTTAATCCAAAACACTCTTAAGTGACCTTTCATTGGTGTTTCCATGTTATTGTTCACTACCTGTATTTATATATGTAACAATTTGTTCAGATATTGATATGCAATGTTCAAATGCGATACATGATCAAAAGTGTGCCAAGGTTGCCCTCTACCGGTAAGAAATTATATTATATAAGGATACGGTCGGTCTTCTCTAATGTCTATGTGCTGCCCACATGTCAGACTGCTGATAGTGAATGGTCACTAATAACAGGGATTTGAGAGTTCCTCTCGAACTGTGTGAAATTTCTGAATACCACATGGGAGTCTGTTTAATCAATAGATCTGTGTTGTCCTTGGTTTTCAATGACATTTTGCATGCCAGTCCTGCCCTCTCCCATACAGTATACAGCACATATTCTACAGCACACCAACTGCTGAATTTCCCTTTTTAATTTTCTTTTTTTTTACTGCGGTCCAATCTGGTCTTTGCTGCAGATGTAAATTTGCAGTCTCTCTCCACTCTGGTGCATCTTAACATCTTCTGTTTCCATGGTTGAGAAACCTGTCCAATCACAAAAGCTTTGACATATTGCAGCTTTAATTAAACCAATGAAATGAATCACAGTTTTAGTAATTTGTAATGATTCCCTCAATGATTGATGATGTTAAATGACCCTCAACAATAGTAATATCATTTATTATTCTAATATTCATATTTTAGGGGACACCTAAATAAGCTGGACCTGAAAATATGTTTTCCGATTAGTTTTCAATACGTTTTTTTGGTTAGGACTTGAATAGGAGACCACCTGAGGAAACTGAGCTGCTGCTTGAAGTGGTGTTGGTGGGCCCGTAGGGGGCAGTCTTCCCTCTGGACCAAATGCAGTGCATGATGGGGATACTGTGCTGTAGGTGACACCGTCTTTCAGATTAGATGATAAACTGTGGTCCTGACTCACTGCAGTCATTAATCTAATCATCTAATCGACCTAATCATCCCCGAGTTTAATTGGCTCAATAATTGACTTCCCGCCACCTCAGCTGATGTAAGTGTTCTGGCACAAAATGGCTACCATGCATCACCCAGGTGGGTGCTATGCATTAATGGTGACTGAGGTGAGTAAAACCCTATGAGATGAAGTTATATATAAATGCAATCCATTATTACATAGGACCTAATAGGGTTTAATCTTTCAAGAAATTATCCTAAATAATCGCTGCAATGTGAGTTATTGAGGGACAGCCATCGTCATCTATGATGATGCAGATTTAGGTACATCCCTTTTCATCCTCTCCAGTGAATTATCTTTACTTTGAATTCTTACTTCTGTGTGTCTGACATTTGACCCCCCTCTCCCCAAATATTTGTCACTCACAGGCAGCATCGTAAGTGTGGGTGACCCTAAAAAGAAGTACACACGCTTCGAGAAGATTGGCCAGGGGTATGTGAGCAAATGCTGCATGCCCATTCCCCTTCTTACCACACTTCTCTCAACTAACAAAGCATGCCTTTTATCGGTAATGTGTCAGTCTTGGAAAGGTTTCATCAAGGTCTTATTTGACATCTTATCAAACCCCTGTAAATGGAGACTGAATTATTGATACATTGCTTAAGCCAGTGTTTAGCCAACAAAAGACACAGGTTATTATTAATAAAGGAATAATACATTACTTTATATCAATATTATTTATATTATTTAGTCATGCTATCTGACTGATTAGGTTTATCTATGGCAGGTGCCTGTTAAGCTTTTCTCTCTCCAACAGGGCATCAGGAACAGTGTATACAGCCGTAGATATTGCAACTGGACAAGAGGTAAGATTTCACCTCCTTGCTCACCCTGTCCTTCGCAGTAATGCTGCAGACAGGACAAGAGTAGGACCCACTCTGTGTCTACAAAACCCAGTCACTCTCCACAAGCAGTAAATATCTACTCAATGAAATTGAACTGCAATGTAATCAATTTTGAAAGATCTGTTTTAGATTATATACACTACCGGTCAAAAGTTTTAGAACACCCCCATTTTCCAGTTTTTACTGAAATTTAAGCAGTTCAAGTCCAGTGAATAACCTGAAATGGTACAAAGGTAAGCGGTAAACTGCCTGAGGTTAAAAAAAAAGTTTAGGTTACCAAAAACTGAAAAATAATGTAAATCTTTTGGCAGTGAGTAGTTCCCTACACCATCAAAAGGCACTTGGAAACTGGAGGAAACTCTGACAGGAAGAGGTCTGGCAGACCCAAAGCCACAACAAAATCAGAAGACAAGTTTCAGCTTCAAGCACAGCTTAACACTATTCGAAATAAGGAAGTCTCAGTTTCAACTGTGAAGAGAAGACTTCGAGCTGCAGGTTTGACAGGTCGAGTGGCACTAAGAATGCCATTGCCAAGATGGCAAAATAAGAAAAAGAGGCTTGCCTGGGCCATGAAGCACCGCCAGTGGACTACCGAAGACTGGAAGAAGGTCTTATGGACCGATTAATCAAAATTTTAAATCTTGAAATTTTGAAAGGTTTTTGTAGGCCATTGAGTAGGCGAAAGGATGGTTCCTCAGTGTGTGACACCACCTGTCAAACATGGAGGAAGCGTGAGTGACTGTTAACCCACGTTAACCCATTACTTGTTCCCTGAAAAGGGCCTTTTTTTTACAACTCTGAAATGTACATTATTTTTCAGTTTTTGGTAACCTAAACTTTTTTTCTTAGCAGTTTACCACTTACCTTTGTACCATTTCAGGTTATTCACTGGACTTGAACTGCTTAAATTTCAGTAAATTTGGGGGTGTTCTAAAACTTTTGACCAGTAGTGTATATATACAGTATATACAGTACCAGTCAAATTTTTAAGTACACCGTATAAGTTTCTGTAAATACTTGAAAATTACAATATTACTTGAAAATTACTTGAAAATTACAATAACATATGTAACAATAAACAAAAGGAACATCAAAGCAATGTTCAAGAAAATTGAATTGAAAATGGAATCTTGGATTCTTGAAAATAGCCACCCTTTGCCTTGATAACAGCCTCCAAACACGGGCCATTCGTTTAAGACGTTTCAGCAGGAAATCACGCGATATGTCTTCCCAGCTGTCCCGCAGCAATTCCCAAAGACACTCAGACACTCAAACATCCAGACAGACAAAAAGTACACAGTGGAATATGTGAACAATGCTACTAGCGTGGCATGATTAAGTGAAGTATGTTTAAGCCTTTACACGCTTCTTGGCGAATTCGTGCTGGCTCATCCTCCCCGCTCCCCCTGGGGCAGACAGCCAAACGCCGTCCCCAATTGGGGCTCCCCACCAGGGCCGGTCTGGTACAGTCGGGTTTCGAACCGGTTTTCGAGGCCCCCCTGTGGCATCTCCTTTGAGGGATTTTCGCCCAGTCGTCCGTACAGAACCCAGCCAACTGAGGTTTGAGGGCTTTGTGGCATGAACAGCCCACTTCAGATCCGGCCACAGCATCTTGATTGGATTTAAGTCAGGACTTTGACTTGGCCAATCCAAAACACAAAACGTCTTTCTCCTGAGCCAATATTTGGTAGATTTGCTTGAATGCTTCGGATCATTGTCTTGTTGGAACACCCACTTTCGGCCAAGTTTTAGCTCTCAGACTGATGGCCTGACGTTCTGTTCAATAATTCTGATATCCCTCAGAATGCATGGTTCCCTTTATGATGTTGAGTCGTCCAGGCCCAGAGGGAGAAAAGCAGCCCCAGATCATGACACTACCATGATCCACCACCATGATTGACCATAAGGATAAGGTTATTTTGGTGGTGGGCAGTGTTGGGATTTCACCAAACATGGCATTTTAGATTGTGACCAAAAAGGTTGATCCTTCCAGAAATCTTCAGGCTTGTCCAGGTGGTCTCTGGCAAACTTGATGGCTGATCCCTCTGGCAAAAGATGGGCAGCTTGGTTCTTTTTAGACAGCAGGGGCTTCTTCTTGGCTACCCTTGCATGAAAGCCAGTTATATTCAGTGTTCTGCTTATTGTTGATGGATGCACAATGACATCAGATGTGGTGAGGTAGGCTTGTAGATCTCTGAATGTTATTCTTGGGTTGCTTTTTAATTGATTTATTATTTTTCTTGTGGCTCTTCGTGATATTTTAGGACACCCACTTCTAGGTAGAGTCACTGTCGTGTTAAACGCTCTCCATTTGTATATTATTTGTTTCACAGTGGACTGATGGAGCCCAAGTCTTTTTGATATGATTTTATATCCTTCCCCAGACTGATGTGCACTCACTACTCTCTTCCTGAGGTCCTCTGAGGTCTCCTTAGATCTCAGCATGCTGTGTTTTGCATTCACCTGTATGGGTAACACCGAACTGACCAGGTTTACCTGCATTTATTGAAGTGTCACCCAAACTCTTTCCTAAAGATCTCACTTGGTACCCAATTATTTACCCACCTGATTCTACTTACCTACTTAATTTAACTAAGGCAACAGGAGGGTGACTTATTTTTGCACCTTCAGTATTATTTTTTCCCTATTTGTACTCTACTATATGTACAGTTTCCTCTAAAAACGTATACAATTGGTAGTTATTTTATTTATTTTCACAGGAATAAAAACATTGTTTAAAAGGACAAACAAAGTCTTAGGCCCAATTCATACAATCAGATTTTCAATGGGTTTCTGCCTGCAGAGTGAGGAAAAGGGAAAACGTGAATTAGGAACAAGAAGGATAAGCAGAAAAACTTCAACAAAATTAGGTAAAAAGGGAAGAAGGTAAGTGAAGAAAAGTATGTGTGATAGGAAAAATATAAATAAAGATGGAGAGATGAAAAGGGGAGAAATATATATATATATATATAAGATTGAAGTGGAAAAAAAACATGATTGGTTTGGCAAAATGTTTGAGTATTTTAACAGATGTTTAAAAGTGTTCCTGGATGTAGATGTTCTGAGGGGTAGTGGGATGGAGTTCCAGATGGAGTGTTATGATTGAAGGATCTGGTGAGTCATAGCTGTCTGTCAGATGAGTGAGTTGGTAGTAAAGTGCAGATTGTTTCAGGCAGGAGTTTTGTATGGATTTGATGGATTTTACAGTTTTATAGCTGATAAGGTGCAGTAGTTGTCAAAACTGAGGGAGTTAGAGTTCTGGGCCCGTATTCACAAAGCATTTTAAGGGTAAAAGTTGGTCGTAACTCCGCAATTTAGGAGCAACTCCGAAAAATAATGGGCGTGTCACTCATAAATTTAGGACTCCTACATTTTTGGGATAAGAGTATTTCACAAAGGGTTTGAGAGCTAAAAACAGCTCTTAAGTCCAGGAGAAGTTAGAAGCAGTTAAGAGGACTTCTAAGTCGCTAAAGACCTACTCACAGCGATCCGAAAATCTGCTGCTGCCGGCAATCGTCGTCGCAATCGCGTCAACACTGGAGATATTGAATGATACAGAGCTCATAAAAAGGTACCGCCTCAATCGCGAGGGTATTATATATATAATATTATATATATTATATATAGATACCCGCTGATTGTTTACGAGATGCAGACATGTAACCAATTGACTAGTCAGTATTCTTGGTTTCATGTTAAATCAGTGACACGTAGCCTACATTTGTATTTTAGAATCTTTATTAGAATATAATAGGGGTGCATCGGATCATTTTTCGGATCAGCACTTTTATTATATACATATAAATGCTTAAATCAGGGAGTACTTTTTCTTGTCTTTTTCCCTTTTATATTTTTCCCTCCCTCTCATTGATGGACAGCGCCCCTAGCATTCGCTTATATTGCCCGTGCCACGGGCTGGCTCTGCTTGTGGGACTCCAATAGAGCAGAGGGATGAGGTTGAGTGAGTTGTGACAATTCTTACAGACTGGGATCGATTTTGGAGGTATGATGTAATCAAAGTGGTAGGAGCAGGTGATATGTTATATTGTTGTAGTTTTGACAGAAGGAGTGTATGGTTCACGGTATCAAATGCTTTCCTGAAGTCTATCAAAATGTCTCCAGTCATTTGACCATTGTTTAGAGCAGAGCGGATGTGTTCAGTGAAGAGTAATGTAACGCACCGATTATTTTATAACAATGGAGAGATGCGAACAACAGTACAAGGTCCAGGCAATCAGTTTAGTAAATATACAAAATGCTTTATTATTATAAGATGACACTTGATATACACACACACACACACACAATACGCAGGCCAAGGTGGCTTATTAACTGCACGGAGGGGGATACGGTTGACACGAGGAGTAGTTATGACTCTGGCTACTAGTAAATCATACCTATTGGTCAGGGCGTCAACTGGCTCAAACATACCCGTACTGGGCCCTTCACAGACACCTTCAATTTTCCCCTCTAATATAACTTCAGATCGGGCAGGCAAAATTACATCATCCGCAAGGGTTACTCAGCATACATGGTCCTCACTTAAGACACACACTAGGGGGAGCTCTTTCCCCAGAAGCTTACACTGCTGGTTGGCAACATCAACCACAGCCTGATACCTAATGAGGAAATCTGTTCCCAGAATAGCTTCTTGGGAAGGGGAATCTACCACAAGGAAGTTACAGGCTAAGGTTAGATGGTGAACCTCACAAAAAGTGCTCCAGATGCCCAATATCCCCAATGTGCTGCCATTAGCTGCCCTCACACTACCTTTATATACCTTGTGGTTCAATACACTGCCATATAGATCTGCTGAGTATGGAGACTTGGGCGCCCGTGTCCACCAAAAACGTACATGATTGGCCAGATACACTTCCCTCTAAATATAACCCTGAACCAGACCTCTGCATAGTTTCACACACCTTGGGCCCTAATACGTCATGGGTGGGCATTTGGCCCGCTACTGCCACCCGCTGGTGTTTCCCTGCACTTAAGGACAGTCTCTGCGCAAGTGGCGATTACAACCACACTCCCAACAAGCTCTACTCATTACATTACATTACAGGCATTTGGCAGACGCTCTTATCCATAGCGACGTACAACAAAGTGTCAACCGTAGTCAAGAACAGCTTAGCTGAAAGCCACCCCAGCGGGAAGCACAGTTCCAGGTGCCAGGAGCAACCACATAGTTAAACTAGGACCCTGTAGGTAAATCTATAGCCACAATTCAAAGGTAGCAATAAAGCAATCAGTGCGGAAAATAATGCCTAAGCCTAATACAATACATAAACAAGTAGACATGTGTAATACTAAGCAGCTACAGGGAGAGATGCACCCTGAAGAGGTGAGTCTTCAGTCGTCGCTTGAAGGTGGCCAGGGTCTCAGCTGTTCTGACTTCCACAGGGAGGACATTCCACCATCGTGGAGCCAGAACCGACAGGAGACGTGACCGGGAAGTGCAGGTGCAGAGGGGGAGGTGCTAGGCGTCCTGAGGTAGCAGAACGGAGTGGTCTGGCAGGTGTGTAGGGTTTGAAGATCTTGAGGAGGTATGTTGGGGCTGATCCCTTGACTGCCTGGTATGCTAGGACCAATGTTTTGAATTTGATGCGAGCTATAACAGGCAGCCAGTGGAGGGTAGTGAGCAGGGGGGTGACATGGGAGTGTCTAGGAAGGTTGTAGACCAGACGGGCTGCAGCATTCTGGATGAGTTGCAGGGGTCTGATGGCAGATGCGGGACTCAGTACATCAGAGGTGGGTCTTTCCCGCCCCCTACTGGGTGGGGGGAAATTAAACCTGGTATCCCTCCCTCTGTTTGGCCTATTGGCCATGGCCCGCAATTCACACACTTCTTGTTGTAATTTATGCAGCTCTGCTTGCATACTTGGTGCAGTGGCATTAGCTTGAGGTTCGTCTGAAAACATATTTAAAACAGCCACAGTTTATTTTCCAAGGTTTTAATCTGTTCAAGTTCGGAAGCTAACTCAATAGCAGCTTCCAGATTTATGGGCTTGGCACTCCTGAGCTGCATCCTTATATCACCACTCCCAATTTTTGCTATATACTGATCCTTGGAAAGCATATCTCGGGTGGGTAAATCAACAGAAGTGTAAGCTTTATCAACTAATCTTCGGATAATATTACCAAAATCCCTCATACTCTCATTAGCACCACGCTCTCTACTATGCAACTCTGCACGGTTCCAATCGACTTGATTGCATGGCCCCAGGTGTCTCCCTATAGCCGCCTGTAAAGATGCATATGTACTGCGGGCCTCGGGAGCTAGTCCCCAGTATACTTCCCTAGCTTTACCAACAAATAGTAGTGCTATCATTTTAAGCTTTCTGCCGTCACTCCACCCATTAACCTCACTAGCCCTATCAAACTGATCAGCCCAATCAGCCCATTCCCTATCTTTGCCTGATAAATTATCAGGCATGAATAGCGGGCGCGGCACGACTGATGTACGTTGCGGGGTGGTTGGGGCTGAACCGTAACTGGTAAGCCTTGGCTACTCCACACTGAATTTCCCGAATCCTGCATTGTGTCCGAACTCTCAAATCCCTCCGCTGCCACCAATGTAACGCACTGATTCTTTTATAACAATGGAGAGATGCGAACAACAATACAAGGTCCAGGCAATCAGTTGAGTAAATATACAAAATGCTTTATTATTATAAGATGACACTTGATACACACAATACGCAGGCCAAGGTGGCTTATTAAATTACTCCTCCTCTTTGCCTCAACTATGGGCCTCGTTGAGCAGCTAGGGGTGGGGACTGGCCGTTAACCCTGGCCAAAGGGCTAAGCTGTACCCTGACCGACAAAATGCTACGATAAGGACCTTGCTAAATGCAGTCGTCAAGATAAAATATTATAATACTAGATTAAAACCAGAAGAGAGCAATCTGAACGACTCAAGGCAGTTAACACAGAACACTTATCTGTGCACTCCAAGGAATTCAGTCTCTGTGCAAGTCTATGATCTTCACAACCCCTTTTCACAAACGGCAGAGCCCCTAGCCGTCTTCAGTCTCAGCGCACACACCGCTCACCTCACAAAAGAGTCCCGCTTTTATTAGTCCAGTCCTGCTGTCTTGCAGGGCACTTAGTCCAGTCAGGTGCACTTAGTTAGGCGTCCATCCAGGTGCGCTAAATTAGGCTGTGTGGGCATGGCAGGTAAGCTACATGGGCGTGGCAGATAAACTCCATTCATCACAGTAAAGTAGCAGTAGAACACTATGAGTTGCTTTTTTGCTTGTTTGTCTGGCCTTTTAATTTTTTTTACGGTATAAATTAGGAAATTATCAGAGATATCAACTTGAATTACTCCAGAACTGTTATATTTGTTTGTGTGATTGGGGAATATCAGATCAAGTATAGAGGATTTGACTTGACTAATCTGTGTAGGTTCCTTTATTAATTTGGTTAAGTGGTTAAGTTCAATTTCAATGATAGTTCTTTCAGAGGTTTAGCGACCTCTTCAGGTCAGTTGAGGTTAAAGTCACCAATAATAAGATAGTCTTTTGTTTGAACTGAAGATGGTATATTCGATAACTGGTTTACATATAATTTAGATGATACATCAGGGGGTTTGTAGGAAACTATACACGACACAGCGTGCATTGGAGTCAGATGCATGCTGTTAAGAACAACAGCACAAGTTAAGAAAAGACTGGTTCTGATTAAATAAGGATTTTGTGGTAAAGACTCTAGATTTCTATGATTGCACAAGGGGTTCACTTTCAAACACATATATACAGTCAAGCCAGAAAGTATGCATAGCCCATAAAATAGCCCATGATGACAAAGTGAAAACTTATGCTAAAACTTTGTGCTAATTTATTAAAACTCTAAATGTAAAATATCATATGTACACAAGTGTGCACACCCTTTGATATGACACCCAAAAGTGAGCTGAGGTGCATTTTGTTTCCACTGATACTGCTTGAGATGTTTCTACAACTTGGTTCTAGTCCACCTGTGGTAAATTCAATTGATTTCCACATGATTTGGAAAGGCACACACCTGTCTATATAAGGTCCCACAGTTGACAGTGCATGTCAGAGTAAAAACCAAGCCATGAAGTCCTAGGAACTCTCCATAGACCTCCGAGATAGAATTGTGTTGAGGCATAGATCTGGGGAAGGGTATAAAAACATTGCTAAAGCATTGAAAGCACCCAGGAGAACAGTGGGCTCCATCATTGTGAAATGGAAGAAGTTTGGAGCCACCACAACTCTTCTTAGAGCTGGCCGTCTGGCCAAACTCAGTAACCAGGCAAGAAGGGCCATGGTTGGTGGTTATGGCGCTGAACTAGGCACACGTCTTTTTGTGAGCTCCTGGCGAAATTTGATTAAATTCCTGTACAACATCCTTTAAGAGTATGGACACAAACACCAATTGTTGGTAGTAACTTTGCAGTGTATACAATCGTTATTATGTCGCCGAAAAAGGCAAAGAATAAGTCTAAATCTAATTATTTCCCGGTCGAGGACGACGACGAGATGGAAACTAACAGCCTAGCTAGCTCAACAGGCAGTGCTGCTATCGCTAGCCCTTCTCCCCAGCCTCACAACTTGGATGTTATTCAAAAACTAGACTTGATGAGAAGTGACTTTGCCACAAAGTTTTATGGAGTCCTGAATGCAATTCAGGATGTTAAGAGGGATGTGCAAGACTTTTCCGGTCGCATGGATGAGGCAGAAGAGCGGATTAGCAACGTTGAAGACACAGTTAACTCAGAGAAAGGCAAGACTGAAACGCTAGTTAAAGAAGTGGCTCTCCTTACAAACAAGCTTGACGAGCTTGAAAACCGCTCGCGGAGATCCAACCTTAGACTGGTTAACTTGCCGGAAAAAGTGGAAAAAGACAACGCAATCACTTTTCTCGAGAAATGGCTACCTGAAGCATTGGGACCTGCAATCTTTCCTACACCACCTATCATCGAGAGAGCACACAGGCTCCCTGGTTGGGCACAATCCACCCGCACTCCTCAACCAAGAGTCCTCATTATGAAGTTCATGAACTTCCAAGACAAAGTCCAAGTGATGCGAGCAGCCAGGGCCAAAGGCAAGGTACTCTGCGGCGAACAAGAGGTCATGTTCTTCCCAGACCTGTCAGCGGAGCTGCACCGACAGAGGAGGCGTTTCGATGGGGTAAAGCAACAACTGAGATCCCTGAACATTCGCCATGGAATTGTGTACCCAGCCAAGCTTCGTCTGACGATTGATGGACAACCACGTGAGTTTGAGTCCCCAGCAGACACTGAGAAGTTTGTCCAGGGCATACAACGCACCGCAGACGCAGACACACAGCGGAGATAATTTGGAACTCTTGAGAATATCGCTAATTAGCGCCATGCAAGAAGTGACACTGTTCGAGCCGTTGACTAATGGATGAACCTACAAATGTAAAGGGTATTGTTTGCATCATTAGCATATTTTACTTTTCACTTAAACCGCTTTATTATGGCATTAGCTTGTTGTATGGATGGCTGATATTTTCAGTTAGATTATCAGAGAGAGGTGCGTCTCGTCATTCACTGTTGCCTATATTTTCTGGAAGTGGACAGGTGACTGAGATCCCTGGAACAGACCTATACTGCAAAAGAGACTACCATGAGTATTTCCTTAATTAATGCTTGTCCGTGAATTTAGTGCCAGGAGAGACACATATTTCGTTTTAGTGCTAGTGTATTACTACACTGATAGCTTAGTTTGGTTTGACTGCTCCCTTGCTTGCACTGGATCAGTTGGTGCACGTATTTACACCCCAAGGTAAGGGGGAGTGTGGGAGGGTACGAGAGGCTGTCCTGTTCGGGATGACAGCTAAGGGGATATGTTTATGGCAGATTTTAGTTATTGTGTATGTTTGTCTGTATTTCTCACAATATAACTCTGTTCGACGACACACTTTTAATCTCATTACGAAGCAACAGGTTTATTTACAGTATAGTGCTGATCATATGCTGTACAATTAGTTTAAGATGACTTCAAATAAGAAACTAAAATTCACCTCTTGGAATGTGAGGGGGATGGTTAAATTGACTAAGCTGAAACAGGTTATTACTAGGCTTAAACAGCTTGATTCATCTATTGTCTTTATCCAAGAGACTCACTTACTTAGGGATGACTTACTGAAGGTACGAAGGAGATGGCCGGGCCAGGTACTGGCTTCATGTTTCTCTTCTCACTCTAGAGGGTTATGATATTGGTTCACAGGTCTGTGCCATTTCAAGTGAATAATACTATTTCTGATACAGCTGGCAGGTATTTGGTGGTACAGGGCACTCTTTTGAGAGAAAACATCAATTTGGTTAATGTCTATGGCCCAAATGATGACAATCCCTCATTTTTTGAGAATCTATTTTTAATGATTGCCTCCCTTCCTGGTAAAGTAATAATAGCAGGCGATTTCAACTGTACTCTTGACCCAGTGCTTGATCGCTCATCGAAGCTGGACACCTCTCATTCGCAAAGTAGAAAGAAAATACATCAGTTCATGAAAGACCTGAACCTTTGTGACCCCTGGAGGATTCACAACCCAGTTAAAAGGGAATTCTCATGTTCTCAACATTTAAAACCTATTCTCGTATAGATTATTTTTTAATTTCCTCTTCTCTGCTGCCCAATATAACTAACTGCATATATGATAGCATTGTTTTGTCAGATCATTCCCCCACCTCACTATTTTACAAGGATTCTCAATTACTTACAGGTTCCTCTAGATGGCGCTTACACCCTAAATGGTCACAGGACTCTGAGTTCATAAAATTTGTGGGTGAACATATAGATGTTTACTTTGCAATGAATACAGATCAGACTACTGTGGCCATTAGGTGGGAGGCTTTTAAAGCATATATTAGAGGCCAAATGATTAGTTTCACCAGTTCCAAATCTAATAAATTCAAACAGAAAATGAACAAATTGGACTCAGAAATCAGAAATTTGGAGAGAGTGGCTAGCCTTGATAATTCTGTACAAATAAAACAAGAACTATTTTCCCTTAAAGCTGAATATGAGGAGCTTTCCACACTAAAAGCTGAAGATAGTCTAATTAGGCTTAAGCAAACCTTTTATGACCAGGGTGAAAAACCCGGTAAATTACTTGCCTGGCAAATTAAGAAACTTAACTCCGAAAGAGCCATAAATGCAATTAGGAATGAACAGGGGGAAATAACTACAAATCCATTGGAAATTAACCGGGCTTTCATCTCGTTCTATGAGGCCCTCTATCAATCGGAATATCCAATGAATTCAGTAAACCAGAACATTTTTCTAGATGGACTAGATATTCCTTGTATACCCGAAGATACAAAACTTGAGCTTGATAGGGCACTGGATTTAGAGGATGTTTCCAACGCCATTCTCAGCATGAAAGGCAGTAAGGCATCAGGACCCGATGGGCTCCCAATAGACATTTATAAATTATTTAGAGGAAAACTAATAGCCCCTTTGTTAGATATGTATACGGAATCCTTCAAACAAGGTTACCTTCCCCCTTCATTACAAAGTGCCATGATCACTCTTATTTTAAAGCCAGGTAAATCGGCAACAGAATGTGGTTCCTATAGACCAATCTCACTTTTGAATTCTGATGCAAAGATCATTGCTAAAGCCTTGGCTATGAGACTGGAGAAGGTCCTGCCAACCATTATACATACAGATCAAAATGGCTTTGTTAGAAATTAACAGGGATTCCACAATGTGAGAAGGGTACTCAATATAGTACATGTGTGTGAGGGGTCGCCCGATTCTGCCATTGTGGCACTTGATGCGGAGAAGGCGTTCGACAGAGTCGAATGGCCCTATCTATTACAGGTCCTTAGGCGCTTTGGATTTGGTGACCACTTTTGTAGATGGGTTGAACTTCTGTTTATTGATTCATCTGCAGAAATATTTACTAATAATTTGATTTCACAGCCGTTTAAGCTCTCTCGCGGCTCGAGGCAAGGCTCACCAATTTCACCTTTACTATTTGTAATAGCCATGGAACCGTTGGCAATAGCAATAAGATCACATCCTGCAATTTGTGGTATCAGGACAGGGGACCTAGAGCATCATATCGCATTATACGCAGATGATACCATAGTGTTTCTTTCAAATCTTGGGAAATCAATACCATCCCTTTTAAAGTTGATCAGTCAATTTGGTAGCTTTTCTGGTTTTAAGGTGAACAAAGATAAATCATCTATTATGTTTCTAAATGAACAAGAGAGAAGAACTCCAACAATACCCCACCCATTTGTAAATGCTGTAGAAGGTTTTAACTATCTGGGTATTAGAATAACTCCAGTGATAATCACTCTTAGTTCAACTAACTATGATCCCTTGTTAGCTAAAGTGTCGGAGGATGTCACAAGATGGACAACGTTGCCTCTTTCTATAATGGGAAGAATAAATATAATCAAGATGAACATATTACCTACATTTTTATATCTTTTCCAATCAATTCCTTTGGCTCCTCCAACTTCATTTTTCCCAAAAATTAGGAAGCTGTTTTCAAACTTTATTTGGAATAACAGAAAGCCGAGACTTAGACTATCTCTGTTATATTTGCCTTATGATAGGCAGTGGTATTACTGGGCTGCCCAGTTGAGGGCAGCATTGTTTTGGTTTTCTAGTGAGGTAACTCTGCCCTGGCTACGAATTGAATCGTTATCCTCAAAAGGTTTGGCACTGGATAGCTTTTTATACTCAGCTCCCTTGAAGACATTAAGAAAAAACACAGTTAATCCTTTTGTGAAAAATACTATTGTAGTCTGGGATGAAGTACATAGATATCTGGGCGACTTCCCAGTGTTGTCTTGTTTTTCACCAATTTGGGGCAATGAACACTTCAGCCCAGCTAAGAATGACATGGGATTTAAAAAGTGGTTAAGTAAGGGCATAGTTAAACTACTAGATCTCTACGAGGATAACAATCTAATGTCATTTTATGAGCTGAAATCAAAGTATGACGTGCCGCAGAAACACTTCTTTAAGTATTTAACTTAGAAGTTTTATTAGGGCACGCTTAAAGAATTCAGTGCAACAACCTCCAATGTCCACTTTGGAGATATTTTCCACACAAGATTGTTTTAGCAAAGGACGGGTTACTCAATTATATAATTTAATGGTGGAAAACCATAAAGACAACTCTGAAAGTAAGAGACAAGAGTGGACACAAGACTTACAAGAGGACATTTTAGAGGATGAATGGGGGTTAATATGTTCAAAGGCACAAACTCAAACCATTAATACTCGACTGAGATTAATACAGTATAATTGGATAATGAGAACGTATATCACCCCGGTGAAGTTAAATCAATTTGATCCCAATATTCCTGACCAATGCTATAAATGCAATAGTCACCAAGGTACGTTATATCACTGCTTGTGGGAATGTGGGGAGATTCAAAAGTTCTGGAGTTCTGTGAAACGTTATATCTCTCAAATTACCTCTTCTCCTTTGCCTCTAAGTCCTAAATTGTGTATATTAAGTATTTACCCAGACAATTGTTCTCTATCTACTAGAGAAAGAAAAATGGCTGACCTATGTCTACCAACCTGTGTTGGAAGAATGTTAGTTGCCCCTCTCTTGGCTATTGGCTGAAAAACTTAACAACGAGTTTGGCTCTTGAGAAACTTATGTATATAGTTAGGAAGAAAGCTGAGTTTTACAATATCTGGGAGGTGTTTTTGGAATTTGTTAAAAATGGTGACATTGAAGAGGCATTGGAAGTGTAAAGCTGTGGTGGGAATGACTATTCTATTGTGAGAAATGTGTGTTGTATGTTGTTATATGTCTGTGATTGTATTTTATTTTATTTATTTTTATTCAATTTTAATTCATTTATTTATTTACTTAATTTAGTCTTTTCATAGTACATATTATCACCGATTTAATTATTAAGTGAATTTTTCTTTTTTTCTTTTTTTTTTTTTTCTGCCATAGGTTCAATTTGGGGAGGGTACAGTTCAATTTGGGGGAGGTTATAATTAAGTATGTTAATTGTAAATTGTGTGGTGTTAAATTTGTAAAATCAATAAATATATGTTTAAAAAAAAATTAAAAAAAGGGCAATGGTCAGGGAGGTGACCAAGAACCCAATGGCCACTCTAAGAGAGCTTCAGAGTTCCTCTGCAGTGATGGGAGAACCTGGTAGAAGGACAAACATCTCTGCAGCACTTTTTCATGGGCCTTTATATCTTTCTATATCTGTGCAGTGTGGTACCCAGAGCTGCACACAGTACTCTTAAGTGAAGTCTGACAAAGGCATGATATAAGATTAATATAACCTCCTTTGGTTTACACTCAATACTTTTTGCTATATATCCCAGCCTCCCGTTGGCTTTTTTCACTGCTGCAGCACACTGCTTAGATGCATATAGACTTTGATCATCATTTATGTAAATAAGGAAGAGCAGAGGTCCCAGCACCGATCCCTGCGGGACTCCACTGCCTTGTTACTCTATATATTCACCCTGCAGCCAATTATGAAGCCAGTCTGATATCAGGAAGTCTTTTTTTACACAGTGAGTTGTCAATGTGTGGAACAGCTTGCCAGGTTATCTAGTAGAAGCAGAAACACTTGGGGTAAGTCCAGGCTGGATGCAGTACGGTATATTCTATAGGTTGTAGGTAAATGATGACCTTAGATGAGCCGAATGGACTGTCCTCATCATTGTGTATTCTTATGTTCTTTTGTTCTACTGTTATAATACGCACCACTTGAATAAAGTATTCTTCTGTATTGCCAGAATAATACTATACCATACTGTATCTGTGTCTGCAGGTGGCCATCAAACAGATGAACCTGCAGCAGCAGCCCAAGAAGGAACTCATCATCAATGAGATCCTTGTCATGAGGGAAAACAAGAACCCCAACATTGTCAATTACTTAGACAGGTGGGTTTTCCAAGCCAGCATACACATCTTTGAATGTCTCAGCTGAGTTCCTGATTTGCTGTGGTTATTTAAAAATCACACGGCACTTATCGCAAGGAATAGGGAGTCCACTGTTGTCTTGATAAAATCCCCAATCTTCCTCTCAATCCAGCCACCTTCCATCGTGTCATCATCACCCAGTTTAATTGGCTGAGTAAATCCCTCCTCCACCTCAGTGGAGTGAGAGATCTGGTTCAGAATGCCTACCCTGCATCACCCAGGTGGGTGCTATACATTGGTTACAGTCTGACCTCCCCTCACTGTAGAAGTGCTCTGAGATCCAAAGGAAACTGCTTCTATTCTAAGGGTTACTATTCTCTATCATCAATATGCAGTGCTGGAAATTTACTGAAGCTAATCAGACCTGATAGATTTTCTAAAATGTTCACCAGAAGTCCTCCACCTGGGATTTGAACATAAAACCATATCATTTTGTTCCAGTATAATTGTGTGTGTTGTGTGTTCCCTGCCTGCAGTTACATGGTTGGGGATGAGCTGTGGGTGGTAATGGAGTACCTGGCTGGAGGCTCTCTGACAGATGTGGTGACAGAGACCTGTATGGATGAAGCACAGATTGCTGCGGTGTGTCGTGAAGTGAGTCCCTCATTTACTGCAGGCTGTCAAATGAACTTTTGGCCAACACATTGTCAGTAACTATCAGGGCTCTACATCAGGAGCCATGGTGGAGCTCCACAATAGGGCCCACATTGGAATTATATGTCACAGAACTTGGAGCTCTGTATTAGGTCTGGCCATGGAGCTCTCATTCATACAGAAATAACAACTTCAAACAGATACACAATCCTCACTGAGTGCACTGAAAAACATCCCCAGGTGTCTGTGCTGCACTGTGTAATTGTGAATGTGGGCAGTATTTGGCAAGAGGAATGTTTACCCATGGTTATCCTCTTCAGTGTCTACAAGCTCTGGAGTTCCTGCACTCAAGTCAGGTGATTCATCGGGACATCAAGAGTGACAATATCTTGCTGGGGATGGACGGCTCTGTCAAGCTCAGTAAGCACACTGCTGTTCTGCAGAGTAGACAGTTGATAGTTAATCAGAGTAATGCCTATTCATTGCTATGTTGCTGAAAGTTTTACTGTGAAAAAATGATAATATATTTCAGTTAAAAAACAGTGAGAGCAAAGGTGTGATCCTTTTTTTAAATATTATAGCAGGATTATATTGGAAAAAAGATATGAAAGGAAATTGTGAAAAGATTTCAGTTTCATATGTGTGACACAAGGGGATGATATTGAAACAAAAAGTTTTCCACTTTGTTTAGCTTTGCCATGTTTTCCCTTTCACTGAAAAGAAACCACATTGTAGCCACAAGTATAGCATTTTGATATGCATATTATTTCCCCCCACAGAATGCATGCATTGTTACATGAGTAAATAAGTAAATGATATTCTTATAATGTTTAGTTGACAACATCCACTTTGTCTCCTGTTAGCCGATTTTGGCTTCTGTGCCCAAATCACCCCAGAGCAGAGCAAGCGTAACACTATGGTGGGGACACCCTACTGGATGGCACCTGAAGTTGTGACCCGCAAGGCTTATGGTCCAAAAGTAGACATTTGGTCCCTGGGCATTATGGCCATCGAGATGATTGAGGGGGAGCCACCATACCTCAACGAGAACCCATTGAGGGTAAGAGATCACTGCGTATTGTCAAGGGAGCTTACAACCTCACTATTATTGGTTAAGGGCACTGTCAATGAAAGTCTTTAACTTCACTACCAATGGTGTGATCCACAGAGACATCACGGGAAACCATACATGACCTCAGTGTCTTTGGTGAAATCTTAACCTTAAATTTGTCACAATCACAATTCTGGAAGATTGTATTTTAAACATTGTAGATATATTTTATCATCTTATTTGGCACAACATGAGTAGGAACACAAACTCTAGCTTCCAGAGCAGGTTGTTTATGGTTCTTAGAGTACATCTTTTACATTTTTAAACAAATTTAAACTTTTCTGTGTGCATTTATTTAACTTTACCTCTTATTTATCTCACAGGCTCTGTATCTCATAGCAACCAATGGAACTCCAGAACTTCAAAACCCAGAGAGATTGTCTGTGATATTCCGAGACTTCCTGAAGTGCTGTCTGGAGATGGACGTGGAGAGGAGGGGGTCTGCCAAGGAGCTGCTTCAGGTGAGTACACCTTTATCGGGAGTCTTGGGGAGAGAGTGTTTATGTTGGGAGCATGTATTTTGTTGAGCTATAGTGTGGTACTGGAAGATAATCACCAAAGGAATGAAAGCTAGTGATGGGGTTTTCGGTAACTGAGATATGTCAGGGATTCAGGCAGACGTAGGTCTAAATTGTCACACCCTCCCCCCACCTCATTGTTATCTCTGTGTACTAGACAGAATTTGTAATCTGTGTGGATTGATGACGACCATTTTGATACCATTCAGCTTTTGCCCTGTGCACATATCACTCTGCAGTACCAGTTGTGCATCTACTGTCTTAAATAAGCATAACAAATGATTGCTACATGCGACAAATTGACATAATTATGTTCAGATGAGATAGGTAGTGGAGATACTGGGGATGACCTAGATAACAGGTCAGTCCTTGTGTCGTTACAAATCTTAATTACAAAATGTATAACACAGCAGTACTATCTACTCTACATACATTAAAAATGCTCAGTTAGATTGTTGAACCCTGATTTACCCCTTCACTTGGAAAAGCAGTAGACACAGTCTTAGTTTCTCTCCAAAATATTTATTTCAAAATATATATATATTTCAAAATATATGAATATATTTCAAAATATATATTTGACTTTTTTTTCTCCTCAATTTGGAGCCAAAGCTGTGCCACCTACGCATGCACTGCAGCTGAAGCATGTCAACTCTGAGGCGATCCTTTGCTCAACAGTGAATATTTTATACCCCACGTGTCAGACACTGTACTACACGAGAGAAGTAACATCAATAGGTGGAGAGGTGTATCTTTCTGATGAACTGGTAGCCTGAGGATATCTGGCACGAGGTTTGGGGGAACTAACATATTGACAGCCTGAGAAATTCACTTGAATTTTGACTTAAGCCCATCCTACCACTGGTGGCATGATGGCAATTGTGTCCTGCCACTCTAGACTACAGGTCATGGTCAGCTAATGAAACCTGCAACCACAGGACTCAGCCTGCATTCATGTTGAGAAACTTTACCAACTGAGCCATTAAGTAGCCTGTAAAAGTATATTGGTATACATATTTAGTATATTCTGTGTATATATTTTGATTTCAGAGGCATGTCATTTTGAATTTTAGAAAGTGGGGTGGAGAGAGGGAGAGCAGCTGGTAGCCCATCTCTATAGTGACTGGAGCACAGTGAACTCGTGTTTTCTCTGTCAAGGGACCTAAGGTTAAGGCAGGACAGGATAGGCTATTCGGTTACATCATGAACAGCTGCATGGTCGGCACCCCAGTATAGAACACACTCCCTCCTCTTTTGGTGTGTGTGGCTCATTTGTGTGAGCTTTTCATCATTTTTCTCCAGTAAGATTAGCACACACATGGGCCCACACGTGCACGCATGTACACACACACGTGGCCATAGACAGTAAGCACTCGTGCCCCAGGGGTTTAGGTAGTCATATGATGCTGATTATACACGTGTACAAACTATAAAGTCCCATGATCAGCACTATTCCTTCTGACAGCCATGTCAGAAGGAATGTGGATCAGGAATGTGAATCAGCCATGCTTTCTCATTACACCAGCACTGCAGTGCAGTGACTAGCACTCTTTAGCCATTAGGATTATGTTCTCTTAAAAATAAAAAAATTAACTATCTGAAACAAGCTGTTTACTGTAAACGCTGTGATGTCTCAAGCCCCTGCCTGCTGCTCTCGCTAAATGCTTTTGGAACAGAAACCTATTCCTGTTACCATTGCAATCTGCAATCTTGGAACATGGATGCCTGTGGCAGAAACGTGTAGTCAAACAAGAAGTGCTACCTAATGAAAAGCATTCTTGTTTTTATTTACATATACTTCCATTAAATGCGCCAGCTGTAGCTATGACCAATCTTATTTTAGGTTGGCACAACTTGTGTAAAGTCAAGTTGGGCATACAAACATCTTACAGCAGCACTTAAGAATAGGACAAGCTTTTTATACCCAGCAGGTGTGCCCAGCCCCTGAAGATAGATGATTGTTTGCGATATACTAATTTTGTGTGTGTTACCTCCTCAGCATCAGTTCCTGAAGGTGGCCAAACCCCTGTCCAGTCTCATCCCCCTCATTATGGCCGCCAAAGAGGCCACTAAGAACAGCCACTAGCCACAGGAGCCCCTCTCTTTCCCACGATCATCCCTCCTCACCCGTGGAAGCCATTTACTGCAACCCCCAAGACTGTACCCACCCCCACTTCCAGTAATACTCTATCTGGGCTTCCGGTGCCTGTCACAGTGTCATGAATGCAACTGACAACAAGTACTGTTGTTTATCTGGAACACCTCAGCCTGGAAGTTGAGCAACTGTGATTTGTTTGAAATGCAGAGGGAATCTCCCAGGCTCTACTCTGCCTGTGTCTTTGTGTATTTATTTGCTCCTTTGTTGGTTGCAATGTAATGTATGATCTTTTGTTCTTTTTTTTGGTCTGTAAAGAGAATAACTTTGATAAATGCAATATTGTTCAGTCCAACTGTATGGGTTTCAATCAGGAAAAGCTGTCTCTGTCTTTCTCTCTCTCTCTCTTAGATGAATAAAATAGTGTTGTTTCTGCAACTTGTGGGATTAACAAAACCTATGTGAGAGGCAACCCTTTGACTAATGTTTAAAAATGCTGCTTTTATGTATCATAAACATACCCACTTAAACATAATCAGTAGATCAGACATTCAATTGAAATCAATGGTTGCATGTTATGTGTCCAATCTACTAATTTTGTATCAATGGTCAAGTCTTGCTTCTGTTTCTCCAGATAAGCCTGTAAGGGAAACAAACATAACCTCTTGGAACATGCCTGTCGTTTTAATGAGCCCAATGAAGAGGGCTAGAATGAAACACAGTAGCCTACAGTCAGAGATCTCCAGGATGAGTTGTGTAATGCTAAAAGCTCATAAAGAATTTGAGTTATTCTGAAACGGATTGTGGCGTCCCCAAGGGTTGGGCGACACTCACTGACCTTTCAGAGGGCGTAGGCAAGTGCAATAACACTGAGGAGGCAGTAATATCAGCAGAAATGATGATTTATTAAACAAACAACACAAAACGCAGGGTGGGGTCTTTTGGGGAATACGAACACAAAGTCCACAATCCTTGTCTCTTTGTCGATGTCTGTTCCAAATCCGCAATCCAGGTCCAAGTTCCGTTGTCCAGTCCGTAATCCAATTCCAAGTAATCCAATCCAACACAAAAAATTCCCCAACACTCTCTTTCAAAACTCTCTCTCTCAAAAACTCTCTCCAAAAACTCTCTCCAAAATACTCTCTCCAAAAACAAAATACTCTCCAAAAATACTGGCTGGTCATACGACTTCACAGTTTTCTCTTTTCCTTTCACTCACCAACTCCTCACAACCACGTTCCTACTCCTCTCCCAGAACAATGGGCATCAGCCCTTTAAATAGGCCTTTGAAATGGCTTTCAGCTGTTCATTATCTCCATTACCTGACTTGGTTCAGGTGTTACTGTGGCATGCTGGGAAATGTAGTGAAAATGGCTGCCATGTGTTGGAGGCCAGGCAGCCATTTTGTGGTGCAACCCTTCGGGCTGCCACACACCCTCCTCCTCAGCTCTGACCTCGGGAGGGCCGAGCGGCCTATGTCCAGCGGCCACCAGGAGGGTCCCCTCTCCAGGTCCACTCAGGAAGTGTCCCCCTGGGTCAAACGTCCAGAATCCCCAGTCTCCGGTTGCCTGAAAAATGTCTGGCAGACATTAATGAGTGACGCAAGTTGCTCACCTTTTCTGCCCCAAAATGGCCACCAGTGGGTACAGGCTCTGGGCTCCACGGACGGAGCGGTCACCGCTCCTGTTCTGGTCTTCACCAGCCCCCATGGCTCCTCCGGTATACTTTACGCTGCCCGAATCCAGTATCCAGGCTTCAGCCTTTTTCCTCCACCTCCCTTTTTCTTTCAGGGGTCCGTGGAGTAACTGGGGAAAACATGCTCTCTAACACGTGGTTAGCGGTATCCTTACATTTCTTTTTTCCATTCGCATTTATTCTCCATAAACGGTTGCTATGGTTAATGCTTTTAATTTTACTTCCGTTCTTTCCTGAGTTTCTTCTCCAGTGAGAGCTTTGAATCTCCATTCCTCTTCTCCGTCTTTTAAATTTCAACTGAAATGGACTTACCACGTCAGGAGATGGTCGGGTGCTCAAACAGGCCTCGGCCTTATTTAGGAGGCCTTCCTCAACCCTATGGTCCCCCATAGCTCCTCTAGGCCCCCTTGAAGGTCCGGCAGGCTGAGTGGGACTGAGGACCACTGTCCCCACTCCAATGTCTGGTCATCATGTCCTCCCAGCTCCGCTGGCTGCGAGACCTCCACCTGCGTGCTAGCATCTTGGGTGACAGGAACACACTTTACACAGTCCAGTTCTTCACTCACCCCCTTCCAGTCGGGCTTGTAGGTCCAGCACAGTCTCGGTTTGGACCTTCAGTACTTCCTGAAATGATTTCTCTGTGGCCCGCTGCTGGGCTTCCATCTCCGCCATCTTCCCTGAAGCTGTGCGGTCTGCTCCAGCTGCAGCTTCTGGACCTGCTCCTGGTGCTCCAGCGCACTCTTCTCCGCCGTCTCCTCCGCTTCCTTGAGTCTGCGCTCGAACCATCCCTTGGTGCCCTCCATGGACTGGATTTGAGCCTGCAGCTTCTCCACCGTCTGCTGTAGGCTCTCCAGCTCCCGAGTGCGGGCCTTCTCGTCACGGAGCTGTGAGCGGATCTCCTCCTCGGTGCGGTTCTTGTCCTCGTGCAGGCCGCGCAGCTCCTTCTCGTAGCGCGCCCGCACGCCCAGCACCTCCTTCTCGTGCTGCAGCCGCACGCCGCTCAGCTCCTCCTTGTGCCGCGATTTCTCCTGCGCCACGCCGATGGCCAGCTCGCCCAGCATGGCCTGGCGCTTGTCCGCCGTCTTCCTGGTCTCCTCCAGCTCCTGCTGGAGTTTGTCCTTCTCTTGGCCCAGTTCAGTCACCTGCTCCAGGAGCCGGCTGTTGGCGTGGTTCACCTCCTGCAGCTGGGAGCTGACGTCATCTCTCTGGGCCAGGAGCTTCTCCTGCTCGGTCTGCCTCTGCTGCAGCTCCATGTTCAGCGCCATTTCCTGCTCCACACTCTTCTCCAGCTGGGCCAGCTGCTCCCCGCAGGGCGTTGGCCTCGACCTGGTGCGTATCCCTGCTCTCCTGCTCCACTTGGCACCGGAGTTGCTCCGCCTCGGACGCATGGTTCTCCGCTGCTTTCCTTAGCTCTGCCTCCTTCTGGGCGAGCCTGGTCTGGGCATCCCCCAAGGCCCTGGCATACTCATCTGTGGCCTGGTCCTGGGACTCCTGCATGTCCAGACAATGTCGCTGCTCATCCTCACGCATCTGGGTTAGGGTTCTCACCTGCTCTTTGAGCGCCAGGTTGTGGGACTCGACACGCCTCATCTCATCGCCATGGGACGCCTTCTCCTTTTCTATCTCCGCACCCATGATTCTCACCACTCCCAGGGAGTCCATGTGGTGCTCCTCTCGCAACTTCATCACTGCCATCATGTGGCGCTCCTCTGAGGCGCTCAACTCCAATTTTGCCTTGCACAGCTCAAGCTGGGCACTCTGCTTCAGCTGTTGGACTCACGGAGGGTGACACGCCATTGGTCCTCCACCATGGCTGCCCGTCTCTTCAGTCTCTGCATCTCTTCCATCGTGGAGTCTGTTGCACAAACCAAACATAAACCCTGCTGCACTACCTCCTCTTGCCTATCTGTGCTGCCCTCTGCCCGCATTCTCCACCATATGTGGCGTCCCCAAGGGTTGGGCGACACTCACTGACCTTCAGAGGGCGTAGGCAAGTGCAATAACACTGAGGAGGCAGTAATATCAGCAGAAATGATGATTTATTAAACAAACAACACAAAACGCAGGGTGGGGTCTTTTGGGGAATACGAACACAAAGTCCACAATCCTTGTCTCTTTGTCGATGTCCGTTCCAAATCCGCAATCCAGGTCCAAGTTCCGTTGTCCAGTCCGTAATCCAATTCCAAGTAATCCAATCCAACACAAAAACAATTCCCCAACACTCTCTTTCAAAAACTCTCTCTCAAAACTCTCTCAAAAACTCTCTCCAAAAAAACTCTCCTCTCAAAATCTCTCCAAAATACTCTCTCCAAAAATACTGGCTGGTCAATAGACTTCACAGTTATTTTCTTTTCCTTTCACTCACCAACTCCTCACAACCACGTTCCTACTCCTCTCCCAGAACAATGGGCATCAGCCCTTTAAATAGGCCTTTGAAATGGCTTTCAGCTGTTCATTATCTCCATTACCTGACTTGGTTCAGGTGTTACTGTGGCATGCTGGGAATGTAGTGAAAATGGCTGCCATGTGTTGGAGGCCAGGCAGCCATTTTGTGGTGCAACCCTTCGGGCTGCCACAGGCTTATAGCAACCTGTGTCATTTATGAGATATGTCTTGTGTGTGTGTGTGTGTGTGTGTGTGTGTGTGTGTGTTTTTGAGTGTTTTATGAATGTTTGCAGGCAGTATAATATCTTACTGGAGAAGAGGTTCAGTTTTTCAGACATAGTGTGGACATTATGGCCAACCAAATTTAAAATAAAATGGGCTCTCCATTTCAACTGCAGTTGGAAACAAAACAACAGTAACTTCTAATTTGCTGGTAATACTGCTGCTCAAAGGACCCAAACATTTACCCAACCTACAAAAAAAGTTACAAAATGTAGCTTTATGTGGCGGGGCATGAATGTATCTCCACTTCCATTGATTTAAGTTTAGCAGAATACTAAACAATCTATGCCACGCTCCAGGGTAAGTAAAAATGCCTCCACAAAATCATGTATCTTTTCTTTATTTTTAAAAATTCTGAGAGGATGAGGTCATTAATGGTGGTCTTGGCAGATTTATAGCCAGCTGCATGAAAAGGTTCTTTAATTTGAAAGGTGGTAAGAAAATTACTCTCCTGTATTGCCAAGAGCTCAGGCCATCTTCATCCCAAAGTGCTGGCAGCAGTTCTGGTACTCTCATTTTGTCCAAGATCAACCATGAATTAATTGTTAGTCTCAATTAAAGCAGGTGATCCAGTGCTTAATGGTTTCAGCAATGGATGATTTGAGGCATTTGTTGTAAAATAAAAATACCAGAAACAGTAGTTGACTTGATCAGATGAGGACAATTAATTGTATTGGAGGCTGCGAGTGTAACAGTTCCTGCTTGCTGCCAGAGAGCACCATTGGACTGATATTGGTTTTATTTTATTTTATTTACTTTTCCGATTTTACCCTGTTTTTCTCCAAATTTGGTAGCCAATTACTCCCGCTGTGCTTAGTTCAATCCCCTCCCTCGTAGTTTGCTGCCGTAGCCTTGTGACCGGCAGTGACAATGGCGAATCGCTGCCTCCTCTGAGACAGAGTCGTGCTGTCGACTGTAATTCCGGCACCCCAGAACTACTACTGTGCACAGCGAACTGTGTCGGCTTCCCTTCCCCCTCCCTGGGGCGGACAGCCAATTGCCGCCCCGGTGGCACTCCCGGCCAGAGCCGACTCTGGCGCGACGGGGAATCGAACCCCGGTCGCCGTGGCCAGCGTCGGGTGTTGAAACCACTAGACCACGCAGGAGGCCACTGACACTTTCTTGAACCATTTTTTAACCCCAATGTTTTCTTTTTCTCAGAATTTGGAATGTTCATTTGTGTTTATAGGCCTGTCTCATTGCTGTGACCTCCTCCTCCGTCAACTCAGGAGAACGCCGACAAGTATGTGTTGCTGCTGCTTCTTTTCTATGTGATGCCAGCCTCCACTCTTATCACTCCACAGTCCACCAGCTGAGTCATTGTGTCGGGGCAGTACATTTCATGTGCAGCTGGTGCAGGCAGACTGCAAGTGCCCAATCTTCCAGAGGAGGTCGCTGGTGGGTAATGAGATGCACACAACCCACTGACTTAAACCCTCCCTACCTGTGCAAAGCTATGCCCAATTATGCATCCAATATTATGGCACTCTGCAGGGCTGCTGGCTGCAATACGCACTGGCATGGTCTGGATTCAATACCATGAAATCCATTGAACCTTTCTGTGGAAAGCCTCCCATACCCAGACACACATTTACAGACAAACAGACAGATGAATATGCCTCTGCCCCGGAACACACAGACACAAACAAGTTTCTTTCTACCTCAGTCACACATTTTTTACAGATATTCACCCAAGATTTCATGACCTATAAGAACATAAGAATACATAATGACGAGAATGGGCTGTTTGGCCCATCTAGGCTCGTCATGTCCTAATCTAAAGAGTATCTAGTACTGCATCTAGCCTGGACTTGAATAGCCCAAGTGTTTCTGCCTCTACTACCTGACCTGGCAAGCTGTTCCAGGCATTGACAACTCTCTGTGTAAAGAAAAACTTCCTAATATCTGTGCGGAATTTGCCTTTAACTAATTTCAACCTGTGACTTCTTGTTCTGCTGACCCCACTTATCTTAAAAAATCTTTGGTATTTCACTTTGTTAATCCCTTTTAGGAATTTAAAAACCTCAATCAAATCCCCCCATAAGTCTCCGTTTGCTAAGCTTAAATAGATTGAGTGCCTTAAGTCTATCATCATAACTTTTACCTTTCATTACAGGTATCAGTTTAGTTGCCCTTTTTCAAGAGCTTCTATATCTTTCTTGTAGTGCGGTGCCTAGAACTGCACACAGAATAAGTGAGGTCTGACAAAGGCATTATATAACATTAATATAACCTCCTTTGATTTATACTCAATACTCTTTACTATGTATCCGCGTCTGCTAAATGCTTAAAATGTCTGCGTCTGCTAAATGCTTAAAATGTAAAATGTAAAATGTATATCCCAGCATCCTGTTGGCTTTTTCACTGCTGTAGCACACTGCTTTGATGCAGATAGGCTTTGATCAACTACAATTCCTTCTTTTTCAAATTGAACACCTACTAACTTTTCTCCTCCCATAAAGTACTCCTGTCTAATGTTTTTATTTCCCACATGCATAACTTTACATTTAGCCATATTGAATGTCATCTGCCATGTATCTGCCCATTTTTGGATTTTGTTTAAATCATCTTGGATTACTTTAGTCAAGTCCGAACTGTTTGCCAAACCCCCAAGTTTAGTATCATCTGCAAATGTAACTATTTTGCTACTAACATCCATATCAAGATCATTTATGTAAATAAGGAAGAGCAGAGGTCCCAGCACCGATCCCTGCGGGACACCACTGCCCACAGCACCGAGGTCAGATACGGCCCCACCTACTGTTACTCTTTGTATTCGCCCTTGCAGCCAATTATGAACCCACTCTGAAATTACTCCTGCAATTCCTACTGAATTCATTTTAGCAATGAGCCTCTCATGTGGTACCTTGTCAAATGCTTTCTGAAAGTCCAAATATATAATATCATAAGCCTGGTTCAGGTCAACACACTTTGTAGCCTCTTCAAAAAAGTCCAGGAGGTATGACCTCCCTTTGAGAAAACCATATTGGCTCTCCCTTAAAATACTATTATTTTTCAAGAATGATTCCAACGTATCCCTAATAATACATTCCAGCATTTTACATGCATTGCAAGTTAAACTGACAGGCCTATAGTTCCCTGGTTCAGTACGGTCCCCCTTCTTATATATTGGAATTATACTACCCTGCTTCCAGTCGTCTGGTATTTCTCCAGTGATTATGGATTGAATGAAAATATCTGTCAATGGTTTATATATAATTTCCCTAAGTTCTTTGAGTACTCTGGGATATATGCCATCCGGGCCTGCTGCCTTATTTGTCTTAAGTTTTTGTAGTTTTTGTAGTACTTCTACGTCCCTTATCTCAAAGTCCTCCAAAACATTCTGTACCTTGTCTATACATTTAGGCATATTTATAACCTCTTCTCTAGTAAAGCTCTCAACAGAGTAACTGTTTAGTGTGTCAGCAATATCCTTATTATTATAAACCAAAGTTCCTTCCTTATTCTTAATGCACTTAACCTCATCCTTAACTTTCCTTTTTCTACTACAATATTGAAAAATTACCTCAACTTCATTTCAAACCGCCTTTTAGCTGATCTTATTTCCTTTTTAGCCTTAGCCCGCATATTACAATAATGTAACTTGTTTCTCTCGGAGTTATCCTTTTTATATACTCTGTACAGTTGCTTCTTTTGCCTCAAAATCTCCCGTAAAGATTTAATCATCCAATGTGGAGACAGTTTTTTCATCCTATTTTTCATTACTTTGGGGATGAATTTACACTGTACATCTACAATAACCCTTTTAAATATAGTCAATTTTTCATTCACAGTTTTACCCAATCTATATTACTTAAATTCTCTCTCATTTTATTAAAGTCAGCTCGTTAAAATTAAACATTCTAGAATTAGAGGAGGCTGTCTTAACTTGCCAAAAAATATCAAAAATAACTGCACTGTGGTCACTTGCCCCTAGTGGTTTTCCTACCTCTGTGCTGCAAATTCTATCAGGATTGTTACACAAAACCAGGTCCAGTACTGATTTCCCTCTCGTAGGCTCAGTAACAGACTGTACCAAAAAGCAGTCATTGACCATATCTAAAAACTTCTCTTCATATTTTCCCTGACCTGTCACTATCTCCCAATTAATAGAGGGGTAGTTGAAGTCGCTCTCCTTCAACACAGGTTTGTTTTATGTTACCAAAGAGCGTACTATTTATGTTACTGTCTGAAGCTGGAGGTCTATAGCATACTCCTATATTAAGGCCCTTCTCATGATCTCACAGTAATCTAATCCAGATGTCTTCACAAGAAACGAATACGTTTATACCTGGAATTTCCTGCACATTAAGATTGTAACCTGTATTGTCTGTATTTGAGGATCATCTCTATGGGGAGATAGCATTTAAATAATTTTTATATTGGAGATCCTGTGAGATGTTCTGTCTCCGCTTGTCATATTTTTTTAAAGTAAGAGCTGCTCTGATTAAAATATAATTTTAAACAATAATACTGTCCACTGTAACACATTTGACATGCATTACAGTGTGTACTGTATTTATACCTTACTCTATAATTTAAGGCTATTGTCTCGTAATGGAAAGCTCTTTGGTTTCAGTCCTCATGGCGTACAGAATATTCTTTCTGGCCTAAGGGTTTCGACTGCGAATGAACCCGTGCATTAAAACGTTGCTTATGAAACAGAAAACTTTCGCGGCTTAGAAAATAATAGCCTATTACGTATAAACCGAAGAGAAAGCGTTTTTCTCTGCTCAATGAAGTGCGTTGTGTTAAGCTAATAGTTTCCCAACATCCTAGTTTAGTCTCCGCCCCGATTATCCCCTACAAGTACCTCTCCTTTCGCTTTTACCAAATAAATGAATATCCCTATTAGTCCTGTGATCGAGTCAGACTGAGACAGAACCGTCATTGGCGGTAGTAACTATAATTTAACATAATCTATCAGCTTCGCACACATAGTGCGAGTAGAGCAGTGAGAGAGGGAGCACTGCATATTGAACATTGAGAAACGGCATTGGAGCAAAAGACAATGAGAAAGAGCGCGTTTCTGTATTTTTAACAGGTGGAAAGCTGAAGCTTGTGTTTTCAGTATTGTACCTGTACGGCATTCATTATTTATCCTTCATGGAGATCGGTTCCAGTCGACGCAGCTATAATTAGTCAAGCGCAACACTGCGGATACACATTCCTCTATGTAGAGACCCTGGTGCTTTGAAGGAAACACAATCAAGACATAAATGTGAGTGGTCAAACACTAAATTTGCATGTTCCGAAACGTCTCGTACTCGTAAATAAATTGAGTTATGTATGAAAAATATGTTGCTGGGTTGACAAATGTAATGTCTTATGTTTACATTTATATTATATTGAGCTTACAAATATCTTTTCATGGCGCCTTTTACAGTCTACACCAAGAAATGCTTTACTTTTCTGTATTAGTAGTGATATGAACTACATGTTATGGTTTTGAAGAAGAAATAATAAGTATTCACTTAAAAGCTGCACGTGTGGTCAAAATTGATGTAAGATATGTATCCTCGTGATTAGTTAGTGGCATATTGCCAAATACAGAAGTAAAATCATCGTAAAAAACATTTTTTCAGAATTCTTTTGTACTTGGCTGTCCTGTAGAATTAATTATACTGGACCCAGGACTACAAATGTGAAAACACATGTTCACTGCAATAAGAATACACGTGATTGGTGTGTGATCCAGGCTACCATGCCTACAGCAGTAGCAGATGCGGTGCCGTTGCTGCCATTACTGTGGTCAGGTAGAGTATTTAGAATATTTGTAGGTATGTCTTTAAGTTTTTTAAATGCAACCAGCGTTGAAAGTTATCAATCTGCGAGAAAATGTTCTCATATCTGAATCTGCGCTCTGATTGTCCACATCTTGCATATTTTGGGAGCTATAGACCCCAGAACTGGGACTTCATAGTGTTTTATTTTCACTAAACCTGGTCATTCATCACAGACCCCAAAGTGATTCAGTTATATGTGATTTTAGAATGCATAATCTACATTATATAACAAAATTACAATGATGACAAAAATGATCAGAGGTGATTTAACCATGGTTGCATTTAGATTCACAAGATTTGAATATGATGAAAATACACATTTTGGCTATATATTGTGTGTTCAACTAGAAATATAAAATGCTCTGTTCTTTGGTGGAAGGAATTAACAGGAAACGTGGAGCTGTGCATGATTTGGATTATTAGAAAATGCAAATAAAGGCCTGTGAAGAGGAGTATGTATGTGCTGATTGTGAGAGAATAGCCTACTCAACAATCCCTCACAGTTCTCCTCAATAAAAATATAATTTCAAGTAAATCATCACAGATATTTAGTTTCTGGGCATCCAGACTAGATAGTGTCCCTTCACTGTTAAAATAAACTGTTTTGAAAACCCCAAGAATAGTATGAAATATGTACGAAACCTCAAGAAATATGATTGGGTTTTGAAACACCAATGAATTTTTGCCCTGTCAGAAACATAAGCTGACCCAACAGACCAATCTAAATTGACCGTAACTTGAACCAAGTAATTTATTTTACTAAATTGTTTTTAATGTTATTGTTTTCCTAATTTTATAATACCTCAACAAATGAAATCCCATCCAGATGAGTGATCACAAATTTCTTGAGCAGTACAGTATAATAAATGACAATAAGTAAATTCTATGAAACCTGTTTTCAGTGACAGAAAATCTGAAAGAGAAAGTTGACAATGCATAAAATATAGATATAGCTGGCATATTTAACATATGCAGTATATGTGAATATACTGTATATATGTGAATATTTCTTACAGCTATATGTGAAAGTTTTCAGGAGTGCAGGTCCAGAGTTCCTGCTCTTATATCAATGTATCTTATATCAATGTCCTGTAGCTCAGGGCAAGTGCGGGTGAGTTAAGACCAATTTCTTATTCACACATCCATCACGTTTGGATTCTTTGATTTCCTACATAATTTCTCAGTAAAAGGATGGGTTGTCTAAATTTTGTGAATTTCAGTACTTTTTCTTTCAGAATGTCTCAGACTTACACTCAACTATGAATATATTATTTTTTAATAATTGTAATATTTTATTTGCCCTGCTGAAATGATGCAGTCCTATAATGTTTTATATAGTCCTATACGTTTTTGTTACTGTTTTAGAGGTAAGATGAGCTCCCTATACCCATGCATAGCACGTGGTTGATTGGATACTCATGTCAAAATTGATTAAAGCAAAAACAGTATCATTTTCATTACTCTCACACCGGTCTTGCTGAGTGCTGAGCATAGAAGTGATGAGATGGCAGCTTGCTCCGCCAAAGGTATTGAGATACTGTGGCTGTGGATCTGACTTGATGTATTGGATCTGCTGGGGGAAAGATTGCAGGGTGACTCACCTCTGAAAGGGGGACACTTCTGAATGGGCGATGAGCTCTGAATACCAATGATTGCTGTTCATCTCTGGGAAGGGGAATGCATGTTGCCATGACAACAGTTGGCAAGTGGGCAAGGATTGTATATTAGTCTGAGCTCCATGTTACACACTCCACTAGCTCCACCAAGAGACAAATGGGGCATAATTTATTGAATCTTGTACTGTAATTCTTGTGGCTGTTAGTTCATCTTCATTTGGGCTAAAAGCAGCCTATTAGTTTAGTTATGCTTTCCTGCATATTGCCATGACTTTGTAATTCCTGTACGCTGTGTTTGCTTATATATTTCTTTATATATATTATTTCTGAGTGAAAATAAATTTCCACCTCACCTTCTCTGTCTTCAGACACTGGCATCAGTTTTAGTTTAGCCTTTTCTTTTTAGTTGGTCTTTATCCTCCTGCCATAGCTAAACCTCCCAGAAGTGGACTGTTTATCCTCAGCTACCATGGAGCCTTTGTGTAGTCTGACTGCTGTGTTTCAGTGAAGTGTTAAATAAATGTGATGGACAGGATTACCTCCATATTTGCATTACATTATGTGGTTAGCTTGTTTCCTGCTTTAGGGTGGATTCAGGCCGTTCAAGCTCCTGTTCTCACAGGAAAAATAGCAGTGTTCCAGCCAGGATAAAAACCTGACTCCTGCAAACAGCTGTGCTGGTTGGGCAGTCCCATAGCTCTAGCACTTTAACATTGCAGTCATTTGCCTGGCTGACCCAAAATATTCTGGAACATTTTTATGATATTTCAGCAATGCAACTGCATTAGTACAATGTTGATGCAGCATTACTGAGAGAGCAGTGCAGGTTAACAGGATACAGAGGAGAGATCTCATTATATATGTAGATACAGGAAATATATACAGTGTATGGTATGTTTTATATTTTAATGGACTTTTTATGCATTTACCTTGAAGAACACACTTTTTAACCATGTACCACTGTGTAATGCATTTTGAGAGTTTCCTTGTAAAATGAAAAGTGCTATACAAATAAAATGTATTATTATTATTAGAGATAACGCTGAGGTGTTGGTGAGGAATTTTTCTTGATATAGAATCAAAATGTATTGGTCTCCTGATTTTTTTCTTATTGTGAGTGATTTTTTTTCTGCTGGAATAGAGGGGCTCTACAGCTCTGCAATGGGGGTGGAAGATGGACAGCTTACTTATGCAGTGTGAGGAGGGAGGAGGGGGTGTGAGAGATGTGACAGGACTAAAACACAGCTGACAATAATTAACTCGGTCCAAGTGTACTAATGCTGAGGACTGGGACAGACTGGTATGAACTAAAAGCTCAATTCATTTACTTAGATAAAGCACCACAGATCTTAACATGCCTAGAACCAACATTTTACACTGACCACATTGGCTGTTGAATGGTGTACTGTTGTTTCAATAGGTTATGAAATTAGTTTTTTCATTGTCAATATAATCCTATACCATTTGATTAATTATAATCACATAGCAAATTAACTTTATTGATCTTTAACAATTCGTAAAGCATAAAAGTTACTTGCACATCATCCAAATATTTTGTTAAACATTATGCAATTAATAACATTTTATGCTACTGTTTGGAGACAGAATCTAGTCCTAAAGAATATAGAATATGGATAGAATAATCCTTGGACATATGGTATTATCCCGTTTGTAAACTTCAAATACATGGAGACAGGGTCTTTGCCTTTGTATATGATTGGAGATTGGAGCCTGAGCTATTGGAGCTAAAGGCAGTAATGCAGGGCAGCCCCATTATCCTAATGGTTCCTCTCTTTCCACAGCAAAGCCCACGCATCTGCTCTTCCTCCTCCTCTCTCACTCCTGTGTTGTGATGGTGTGGCTTGTCTAATCAATGGGCCCCTCTCCCACCACCCTGTCCAAGCTGAAGCTGGGGAAGCTGAAGGTGGTTCGCCGGCAGCTGCTGCAGCGTTATGAGCACCAGCCCTTCGTGTCCTGTCTGGCGGGCCTCTACGGGTGCCAATGGAGGCGATACCAACGGGCGCGCACCCCACCGGGGGAGTGCTGCTGCAACAAGGTATGGCACAGCACACTCTCTCTCTCTCTCTCTCTCTCTCTCTCTCTCTCTCTTTCTCTTTCTCTGAGACACATACATGCACACACACAAAAACACTCTGTCTCTCATTGTCATACTCAGCGTTCACATACGCACATACATATACTACATACACATACACACTACTATTGTTCTGCATGGTAATTATTGTTAAAACAACTAAGAGAAAGCCATAGAGTGCTTGAGGAAGCCAACTCTCTTTGTATCATGTGTTTTTGAGCTCTGATGAAAATGTACTGGAAGATATTTTTGTTTTTTTCACAGATGGAATGTGGCAGTTTTGGACTCCTGATAGTGACATTTTGCCTGTCCCTGGTGTTTCTTTATTTTTGGAGTGAAGCACAGAATGACTATAATGACTTTGACTGGTGGGTCACACGTGCTCAGGGAAGCAGTCCAAATGCAGTTCACGGCTTTTATGTTTATGGAGTTTATGGAGGATTCAGTTCCTTAAGCTGTATGATCAAGTGATCCATATATACAACCGTTTCTCAAGCTGTTCTCCCATCTGAAAACATGCTGCTTGAAAATATGTTTTTCAGTTTTTTGTAAACAGTCATTCTTTTCACTGAGGTTATTAGTTATTTAATTGACAGACAATTAAATAAATATATTCTGGCAGACATTGTCACATACTTTGTACAGTTCACATATCAGCAGCTCAGGGAGAATACATTGATCAAAGGGAAATTGGTAGCGCCCAGCCTGGGACTCAAACCTGCAACTCTTTAGTGGAAAGCTCAGGTCCTTACCCATTATGCCATACTGCTGCCCCTGTTGTGATGACACTGCTCATTCTGTTGAATTGGGTTGGAGTTATCCTATCATACTCATTTTGCAAATAAATTCTTTCACTTTCAGGTTCAACTTTGGGAATCTTGGGTTCTGGTTCCCGTGGTCAGTGGTGCTACTGGTGGTTGCCGCTGCATTCTTCAGCTATGTCACTGTGCTGCTGGTGAGTGCTAACCAATGGACATCAAGTGGAATTCTTGAAGGCCCAACACTCTTTAAAGGCCCAAAAAGCTTTATTTTATTAAGAAATCCCATCCGTCTTCCTAGCACCTCCCCAACATGGATCACACAGGAACTTAACCCTAACCTAGCTTAACCTAATAAAGAGAGAATTAAAAAAACATCCCTAGGAGCTCTGTATGTGCTTTCAGGTATTTTTTTTAAAGAAGTTGCACCTAACATTGAGGTGATATGCTGTCTTACCGCACTTACTAGAATGCATTTGTTGCACGTTGCTCTGGATAAGAGCGTCTGCTAAATGACATTCTGTCTGTTTTAGCGGTTTTAGACATCAGGTCAAAGTCATCAGGTCAAAGTTACACTCTCACAAGAACCAATATGCGTAAGTTAATGAATTAAGTAGATGCTTTTTGATAACACTTTTAACATTGGGGAGTATTTATGTTAATTGCCAGTCTTGGTATAAATCACACTTTTGAATAACCTTGTCAACTGTACCCAGGGTGATAAGCGCTTTTATCTTTATCAATGAGTAAATGTCGGAACAGTGAAGTTTGAATAAAAATGGTCTATTCCCTGAATCCAGTAGCCTTAACAGTCAAATGCCCTTGTTTAAAGTTCAGCACTCTGAATACTGAATACAAGTGGTATCACGTTTTAAAACCCCTCACTTGTCCTACATGTAAAATATATTTATTTGATTTAATATAATATTTACTACATAGGACACCAATTATGAATTAAATCACCAAATTCGATGATAGGCAGAGCAAACCGGTGGATCAACCTTCATCAAAATATACAACTTACAACTGGTTTATTAAGTTGCAACAGTTAGACAAAGACAAAATATTAAACATTCAATCTACAGATGTAGGTTCAACTACCTTAACAAATACTAAATCCTAGACATAAAATTGACATGTAACAATGACAAAAGAGATGAAATGGAAGAAAATGATACCAAACCAAGTTTATCTCTCTCCAAATGCAAACGCACGCAGCCAAGATGTGAGCTGGAGCCAGATATCCCAAGAAAGCAGGAATGCTGTCGAATCCCCTTGGAATTGCCAAAAAAACAAAAACTGAACTCAAGCTGCCAACAGGTCATGCTTTAAGTATTTGGAGGAAGGGGGGGGGTTGGCTCCATCCTTCTTTAGCCCATGCTTGATTAATTTACGATTTGGGGGAAAGCTCTGTGCAAGCCAGGTTCAGCCAGGGTCATACCATGTTGACCTCTGCTTTCAATCTGGTGGGCCATAATTATTTTCTCCCTGATCCATAATTTCCAGCTCATAGATAGAACCCTGAAATTGGGGTGTGTGACATAAGCTTGTAAGTTTGGTGTGCTGATCTACTATGGGCTGCGCTGGCTGCCAAAGCTACATACCTTAGTGCCCTAGTTTAATTCACAATGTAATAAATCTGCCATGATGTTTGGCACCACATTTGTTTCTGAGAATTTAGGTTAGGCTGGGCCACATTCTGTTTGTCTGCCCAGGATGACAAAAATGCATCTCCCTGACATAATGGAGTGATAGATATTCTTCATTCAGTTCAGCTCATGCTGCATCTAGAGTGCTCACATTGCTGAACTCTGGGACTCCCCTATTTTATAAGGAGGTTGGGTATCCTGACTGCTGTATTTTGGTGGAAGGCAAAGCAAAATGACTTATGCTTTAACAGTTTTACTTATAATTGCTTATTATATTCCAATGTTGCTCTCCTGTGTCAGAGTTAGTGTATTGTTCCTGATGTGAAATTTTGTTCTACAGGTGCTTGCAGTATGTTTGCTCTCTGAGGGGCAGCAGTTGTATCTACACTGGGGACACAAGGTAGAGTGTGGATATTGTGCACCATCTTCACTCTCTGTCCACCGACTTTCTGTCTTCTCCTTCTCCACCCCCTCACTCCCTCTGCCATGCTTCCTCTCCTCTTAAATTTTAGTTTCAGATTTTTTCCCGGTTTTTCTTCCAATTTGGTAGCCAATTATATCCTCTATTTCTTTTCAATTTACCCTCCCCCAAGAAACTCACCGCCTGCCATGGGACAAGCTAATACCTCGAGCCAATGTTCGTCTCCTCCGAGACGGAACTCGCCCAACCCTGTTTACGAGGTCGGCCTACCACTATTTGGCGAGCTTGTGGCAGCTCTCCCTCCCCCATCCCACTGGGAGCGGACAGCCAAACACCGCCCCGGATCAGGGCTCCCCACCAGGGCTGGTCTGGTACAATCAGTTTTTGAACCGCGACCGTGATAGGCAGCTCACACTCGTAAAGGACCAGCCAATAAGGGTGCGTTAGACTGCTACACTATCGGAGGCCCCTGGTTCCTCTTTATCACCCTTTTCATAGGTCTTCCACATTTCCCCCTATTTCTATTGTAATACCTTACATTCATCAACAGTGTGAGAGTTTGTTACCCTCAACAGCTAGTAATCATCCTGGGTCTAGTTATTATCTTATGTTATAGTAGCTCACAGAGCAGTCTCTCAAGGACTAATGGAAAACCCATTTGCATTCCAGAGAGAATATGTATGCACACACAGTCATGGTTATGGTTTTATGGTTTGGAGACACAACTCATAAGTATAAATAGTTTTATAAAACTTTCATAACACTGTTCATTCCTGTGTATTTTGTAGATGTAAATAGGTAATGTATCTTGAACTGTCCCTGCCCATCTCTGCTGACAATATGGCTTGAATATTTCTGTTTTTAATGCAGTCAGTATGCCATTTTACTATACAGATTGGGATTCTGGTGACTCTGACGTTCTCCATTGTGGCCACGGCTGTGCTCTCGGACCTGTGGAGCAAAGAGTGGTCTACTCTCCTCCTTTCCTTCCAGGTGGGCTAGCATTGTGTGTCAGTTGTCAAGCCATTGGACTCCACAGGGTTACACAAGACTAGTACTCCATTGACCTATGCACTTTAGCTCAGTGCTCTTTTAGGAAATAGGTGTAGATTGTACTGTTTACATTTGTAAGATCTAATGCTTGTAAGAGTTGTGAAGGGCTTTGCAGACTGTATTCTCTACATTACAAAATTCATATTTTGTGGCATGGACAATACTGTGTTATTATTTTGACGATTATTCTGTTCATGATTTAATGGAGAAGAGTTTAAATCCATCTTGACTAATGTCTTGACTAATGCATGAATAGATAGTGAATGATGGATCAAATATACTGCATGGAGCACTTCAGATAAGGTTGTCTGTCAGGCAAATAATATAATAATATGTAATACTCTACAAAGCACACCCCCAGATCAAGATACATTTTGAAGTTAACCTGTGTATGCAAACAAAATATATTATTGTGACGAATAATCATCTGATTGTATTTGACACCCTCAATCTTCATGAAATTCTGAAAGTTGCCCTTTGTTGATGGAATAGGTTACAGCACCATATCTACATGTGGGCGGGGTCTTGATGATGACAATCTTGTGCTGGCCAATAGCCTTACATTATTTTCGCATGAACAAGAGAGGTAAGTGGGTACTAATGAGATGAACTGAATTACAAAATAATTTGGAGAATCACTTGAAAGAAAAGGTTAACCAATTTTAAGGATAACCAACTATGGTAATTATATATCAATTACACATTGAGGCCAATGTAACTGTTATGTGATATAGGAACACAAGGTTATGGATTACACAATTGCAAATTATATCTCATTAACCATAATCCCACCCCTAAAATGAACCCCAAGCCCAACCATTATTCTTTATATATAAATATCAGTTATGCAATATCAGTTATGGTTGACTTTACACAGTACTTACTCAGTAACCACAATGTACTGTAATTATATTCAAAGTACAAATAATACTTTAATAAGTTCATGGTGATTCCTGGTGAGTATGCTGTACAGGGTTTTTCATGTTTCTCAAGTGTAATGTCAGCTTGTTGCCCTTTTACAAGACCATCAACACGTTGATGCATATCTCGACCTTCCCTGAGTGGTACTGCTCTTGGCCACCGTAATTGTAATGCCTGTGGCAAATGTGGTGAAGGTCACAAGTGGATTAATCATAATTGAGCTCTTAGGACTCAAATCCCCTTAGTGAATTGATTAGGGGAGGGGATTGTGCCTGTGAAGATAAAGAAGATAGGTTCCTCCCCTGCATCCTGCGTGATACTGCCCTTTATCTGTTTTTTTGAAACACTTGTACCTGTACTACCCTTTTACTCCTGTGTCACATTGTGTCATATTGAGGCCTTTGGGCCTGCTTGTATTTATTATTCACTGCCTGTCTGTCTGACTTGTGGTGACCCTTGGTATCTGTGTTGCAGTGTGGCAGGTGTTTACCATGGGGCTGTACCTGGCAATGTTCTTTGCCCTTTACCTAGTGCCCCTGGGTTTGTATTCACCCTGCATCAAAGAGGAGGGCACCCTGGGACCTGCACCTATTCTCATTGGGCACAGAGGTGCCCCTATGGTGAGTGTCATCCCTGTTAATCAATAACTTATCAATACCAATTGATAAATACCAGCCTTTACAATCCAAAATAGGGTGACTCCAAACATAGACCCTAATCTAAATGGCTGAATATTCACGTTTCCTCTGTAGATGTCAGGAATGGAACAGAAAGACTGTGCTTCTGGACTAGGGTCTCACTGATTGGTTTATTTTTCGTTGCAATTAGAGGAAGCAGCCCTAGAAACCGCAGTGTCTCTCACTTGCTTAATCACTGGCTGAGTTAATGAGCAACTCCTGCAGTAACAAGGTTTCACCACAAGAGGCAACAGAAGGTGAAATGGCCAGTAGAGCGGTGCCTGTTCATTTCTTGTTTTAAATTAATAACTGTTAAAGAATATTTAATTACAATAATTCAGCTCACTGCTCCCCTCCCCTCAGATAAGGTGCATAGTATGCTATAAGTCAGGGAATGAGGAGGCCTGTTTTAAGTCACATTCTTCTCACGCTGACTGGTAATGGATTTGTAAACAGATGCTTCCATCTATATCTCTCTGTAACAGCTTGCACCAGAGAATACCCAGATGTCCTTTGAGAAAGTAGTGGAAGCAGGAGGCGAAGGCTTGGAAACAGACGTCATCATCAGGTCAATACTTACCTGCCACATATAGCATTCCCCTAAGGGGGAACCCCTCCCCTTGGCCCAAAAAGCTTGTCCATAATGGAAATAACTTGAGAGAAATCACTTCCTCACATCAAACACAGATAATTTGAAGGAAGAATAAGTCACTCGGCACAACAAATCTGCATTGAAACAGTTTTGTTTAGTCAAGGTTGACAAGAAAAAAACAAAAAAACATCTGTACAGAGAGATTGATGATGGAATCAATTGTCACTGGAGGCATGGTTCCTGTAAATACATCATGGTCACACTTTGTTACTGTTAGTGTTAGTGGCTGTGCACTGTTATCACTTTATTATTATGAGTAATGTGGCCAATTCCTACTGGAAATATTTACTGTAAATAATATTTACTGTAAATCATAGCACCTTGCCCATGTGTCCATCAGCAGTAATTTAACCACAGGAAAGTCAAATCTATTCGCCAACCCACTCTTGAACAAGGTACCCTAATTATGAAATGGATAAGCTGATAAGTATTTCAGTTTTGTTTTGGGGAGGAGATGGTTAATCAATAGTGATATTGCAAACTCCACACTCCTTACAGAGTTCTGCTGTACTTTCAATCCCTGTACACATTTCTCGAAACATTATTTAGCCCAATTATATTATTGTATTTATGAGAATTGAACACATATCATAATGAATAGAATAGTATAAAGTTCACATTTTCTGAATACCCAGAAGTATGTGTCTCTTCACCACAACTCTTAAGATGTTGGTCATGCCTTCAGGCATCTATATTTGTAAGATTTCTCATATGGTTTTCTGTTGTCACTTTTATGATATAGTGACAGTTTGGTGTTTTGTTGCCATAGCTATGATGGGGTGCCGTTTCTGATGCACGACAGAACTTTGCGGAGGACTACAAATGTGCAGGAGGTGTTCCCGAACCGCACAGATTCTCTGGCCGCCATGTTTTCCTGGAGCGAGCTGGAGAAGCTTAATGCTGGGTCCTGGTTCCTCTCGGTGAGCACCTATCTGTTTGAAAACCAATAACACATGTTCAGGAATAACTACTTTCCAACATTTATTTTTCCACTCTCATCAGGGGGATGCAGTTTTTCTAAAAGTGCATTTGGGATTAATATTTGAAAGTGATAGAATGCATATAAAGCCTTTACTCATACCATGATAATCTCTAAGCATATGCACACATGCCATGTACCATCATGAATTCAAGTCTCACTCAAAGCAGCTGTGCATGTAGCTGAGTACATACTTAGCATAACCAACCCAATGGGCCTATCTTCTGGAATACATGTTGACATTTTACAAAATTATACTCAGTGATCACAACTGTTGTTTTATGAACTTAAAAGTGGTCTGAGGGAGAGAGGAGAGGAAAACCTGAGAGAGATGAACAAATACTCTTTTGTGTCTTTTGATCATTTTGGTTTGCCCTTCTCTTTCATGTCCTCCGTCACCTCATCCCCCTAATCTTCAGCGAGACCCCTTTGGAACTGCTTCTTCTCTGGCCCCAGAGGAGCGGGCGCAAGCACAGAACCAGTCCATCTTCACACTGCATGACTTCCTGGACCTGGCCGCTCTGCATGGGAAGATGGTGATCTTTGACCTTTACCGGCCACCAAGGGGCCATCCCTACAGGGACAACTGGATTGCTCGCACTCTGGAGGTCATCCACAACGAGTCCTCCATCCGCTCCAGCCAGGTCAGGCTCCACAGTTCCCAACAGCCCTCTTCTCCCTCTCCCTGGGGAAGAAGTGTTGCACAGTGGATTGAAATCTTTTTTTAGAATTTTACTGAGGATTACTTCTACTTATTTTGGCTCCTTTGGGTGCTATGAGTCTCTGCAGTGATATATACAACAGGAACCCCGTGCATAGGAACTCCCTTTCAGTCTGAAAATGACTGCTGTCTATCTAGGTGTGAATCAAGGACTTACTGGTATTTTCAGTCATTGCTGTACAAAGGAGCTGCTCTTAGTACCTTACAAAGATTTGTCTTTCCATATTAGCCAAATAGGCAGCTGGATGTATACTAAATGAATTCAGATAAAGTCTCAAAGTCACAACAGCGGCACCCCTCCTATAATTTCAACCGTCAGCCTTGTGGTTACAAATCCAGTTTCGTATTCCACTACATGACGTGTGTTGGCTATTCTCTGCAGGTGCTGTGGCTGCCATGGGAATTGAGAGACTTAGTGCAAGAGCTGGACCCTGCCCTACAGCAAACCTCTGGGAGGAGGGCCTCCATTGAAGAGCTGCAAGAGAACCATATCGTCAAGCTCAACCTCCACTACAGCTTTATGTCCCAGGAACAGATTAGGTACCACATCCCTATACCTACACTCCTCCAAATACTCATTCTACAATAAAACACCTCTCCACCCCCTCTCCTTCTGGACCTCTAAAATTCACACCTCACTTAAACACCTCTGGGAGAGGTGCCAGAAGCTCTACACTCCTCTACTTCTCCATGTCATTTATAATTGACCACCACAGCTCTAGGGTTGGGGTAACAGGTGCCTAATGACATACCCTTTCCTCCCCTGTTGTTATACTCTCTTCTGCCCTGTTTGTACATCCATATCTCCAGGCATGTAAGCAGCCCACCCCCACATATTTGATCTCTGTGTGTGTTTTTGCAGCAAGTATGCATCAGTGAACATCAGCACTAACCTGTATGTGATCAGCCAGCCTTGGCTGTACTCTCTGGCCTGGTGCGCCGGGGCCCAGTCTGTCACCACCAACGCCCTGCACATCCTCAAGAACTTGCCCAGGCCACTCTTCCTCATGGTGAGGGAAGTTGGTCTATTATTGAATAAATGCAGGCACAATTTCAAAATAACTAAAGAAAGCTGAGATTGTAGGACATGGGACAAGTCAGAATGTGGGACTGTGGGACTGCACAATAGGACATCTTCTGGTTACTCTACCCTGTTCTCACTGGTAGTGTAGGCCTAACCTGCTCTCTTTCCTCTCCTTTATTGTCTAACCCCTCTCTGTCATCCAGACTCCAGGAGAATACCAACGGATGTGGATCACTACAGATGTTGTGTCCACTGTTCTCATCCTCATCATCTTCATCTTTCACTGGTGAGTGTCACTGCTGGATCTGTGTGCCCATAGATACAGGTTCTGCATTTGTGTCTATGTTTCCATGCGATAACACCCTAACATGGTCATTAATTGGGCAACTGTTCATTTAGAACATGTGGGATGCAACCAACAATGATGCTCATATAATGCAACATTGTATTAATTAACCTAAGTTACTAAGGATGTAAGTTTGGACATTTGTAGTGACATTAATTTCAAACAGCTTAAATGGGCTGAAATGTTAAGTTAAATTATTCTATTTTTTTGGCTGTGTACAGAGTTGTCCTATGACAAATCCTATGATGGAAGGATGTGTGACATAGCTAGAAAGCTACGTTAATACGGAGTGTTTTTTGCTATACCATGAGTCATGAATGGGCAAACTCTGAAAGGGTAACTCTGTCCATGTGTGTTCCAGGTGGAGGGAACGGGGCCTGGCTTTCTACTCAGGCAATCGAGAGATGAATGACAATGGAATCTACAGCAAGATCAGAACAGGTGAGTAAGAGCACCCCTCTCCAAATCTGCTAGGAGCAAGGAATGAGAACCCACATACGTAATGTAGCCCATGCAAAGCCCTACTAGTTAGTGTTGTTTGAGGGTTCCAGTAGTGGTAATCAGAGTATCTGTTCCTGAGTTGTGTGATGCTTTACATTTTGTTCTACTGTAATATGCCCAAAAAAGTATGCACTTTTGCACCCTAAGGAACTGTCATAACCACAAAGATGGTATCCCCTTAGATGGGCTACCTATACACACACCTAAACCCCCCTGACTCTTGACCCTTGACCCATTACACTCCACAATTTTACAAACTAATTGTTTTGCTTCTGACAGAGCTGAGTGACATATGGTCCCTGTCCAGCATCTATGTTCTGGGACAGTCTCTAAGCCCAACCACCACCCAAAAACTGAGCTCCATCTCTGAGCAGCAGGAGTCAGCTGTTTTAGGGACTGCCCCTCTGCAATGATCTTCAACCTTCAACTCTCAAACCTTGATATTTGACCTCCACCGATGACTGCTGCTCACCGGACCTACAGTAAATCTACAGAGAAAAAAATGACTATCACAGGAGGCCTAGCTTACAGAACAGTACATTTCCCAATATTTACAGGATTATTCGGGTTGCTTGCAATCCAATGAGTTCTTCTCTACCTCTCGCCGATGCTCCTCTATCTCAGTGAAGGCTCCTTGAGCCATTGCGGTGAACTCTGTCCTCAACTGTGAAATACCTTCTGGAATCTTACATGTAACATGAATTTCTCCTGTCTAAATTATAACATGTATTTTTTGTTCTCATGTACAAATACAAAAGAATTCACATATGATGTATGAATTGTATGTATGAATGAGATTTTACTGTTATTGTATATTTTCATGAATATGAAGCACAGGGATGCACTAGGTCTTGCTATTAGGGATGCACTGATATAAAAATTCTGGGCCAATACCGATACTGATTGTTCAAATAACAAAATTGGCCGATACCGATATTTTGTTATTTATTGTCCTATTTGTGCACTGGAAAAAAATAATAATTCTGCCCTTCATTATACTTTTCAATGAATACAAATTCAATCATACAAATGTATGGAACAGATTTTATTGTAGCAGATTTAGTGTTTTTTAGCCCTATGCTCGGCCTTTCTCGAATGCGTTGGTTAGCAAAAACTGAGTCGAGCTGGTGATGACTTGAACTTTCTTATTAGCCACTTTGGCTTTTATATACTCGTACTGTGCTACATGTCTTACTTGTAAATGGCTGATCAGATTTGATGTGTTAAAATCCTTGAATGAGTTGCCTCCTCTTGAAATCTCACTGGAGCATGAGGACCTTGTAATGCGCCAGTTTCAACAAAAACAGCACGTCTGAAAGCAATGAGAACAGCGTGCATTAAAGCTGGGCGATACCAAATTTTACACCATTACCGTAATTTCAATTATCAACAGTGGCAAATTTACAAATGTCGGTGATTGCAGTTAGGCTGTAACATTGTTGCGTGGAGAATAGTTCCTGCATTCGTTTTGGCCTTTTTCCATCTGCAATTAGGCATGGTTTCAGTCAGTTTAGCCTGTAAATGAAATAATGGCCGATACCTATAGTCCACCGATATATCGGGGCACTCCTACTTGGTATAGAATCCTAGTGAAGTGTTTATTTAAATGACTGTTTGTGTAGCATGAATAAGTAGTTTTCATATAGATTACTGACAGAACATTTTGACATACCCAGATAAAGATAGCTCTTTATGTAGTGACTCACACAAAACTGACATTGAATTTCAAGCACTTTAAAATGTTACACATTTCTATCAATGTGCTGAGTCTTGGAAATCAAAAAGGACACAGAAAAACAGTAGTATATGATGCAACCAAAAAGAAAAGTCCTTCTGGTAAGGAAACAACAAATGCAATTACATGCTTTTAATTACTGGCTGAATGTGTAATTTGACAGACAATGTCCCAGCTGGTTCCACCTGTCTCCCTGTACAATGTTCTATCAAAACTCCAGCTCAGGTAGCTGAGAGAATATAATGTCCTTTTTTTAATAAAACTGATCAAGAATATTATACGTATCCCTATGTAAAACAAGTACTTTAGGGTACATGAGAGGAGGGGCTGCAGTGTACTGTATATGTGATGTCACATATGCAAAATTATAGCAAATAAGAGACAACAATAAGACAACACCACTTTAATTCTGAGGCACTCTGTTTTTTAGATGCAGCCAAAGAGCCACTATGCATAACTCACATTTTAATACATTAAACAGATCACTTGTTACTGAATGGTAAGAAAAGAATGTCTGGTTTTGTAGTAGGACTGTTTACTTTTCTCTTTGTGAATTGAGAGGCACCCGTGGCATTATTTTCATTATGACCATATGCTATAGAAAATACATATTTTTAAATATTTGGTGTTTTGTTGTTTCTTTATGGGTCTTGTTGCATTGTTTGACACTGACAGAAGCTACTGGGCTTGATAAAGGTACACCAATCATGATTAAAATGGTACCAACTGCATATCTACTTAGCATTACAGTGGTGTTTGGGGGCTAATACTCCTGATTTGGGATAATTTATGTTTTTTTCTGGGGGAGCATGTGGATATTCTGCTGCTTCATGCTACAGAGATTGGGATAAGCCCTGATCCTATGAATCAACTACGTGCCAAGTGGCACCATAACTATAAAGCTGTAAGTCAAGAAACACTGATCCTGATATTGATATACAGTATAGGGAGTGAACATTCTGAAATTGGCAAAATGTTCTCCTTTATCATGTTGTATCTTTGTAAAGAGGTACAGATTCCTCAAAATGTGTAGCAGTGCAGGCACAAAACGTTTTTATTTGGTAACATTTATAAAACTTAAAATGAGTGTGGTACAGGGATGAGCAATTATTCTAGCCACAGTGGACGCTGAATGCAAAGACATTTGATATGTGGCCACATGAATAGTGTTAACCTTTATTAACATGTATCATCTTTGTGGTGAGCACAATACACAAGACATAGTGTTGACATGAAATAATGGTTTAATTATCAAGTGCCTTACAGTTTGATTACCATGACATCACCTCTTTCAATAGAGTGCTATTTTAATTCAGAGGACATACCAGTGACTTCAGAAATATTTCACTGGGTACAATCGGATGTTCAACATCATATTCTAACATGATTCTTTTTTTATAAATCACAAGTTAAATATTTTCCCTAACAGAATGCAAAAGATTCAAATTAATAGTCTGAATTGAGTCAAATCTGAATTGATTCAATTGTTTATTGTCTCTTCAAACATCCTTCTCCACTGTCACTTACAATGCTTGAAGTATTACATATTACACATTCAGTAACCCATTTAAACACTGGAGCACCTGAGGTGTAGTGTCCCACCAGGGGGCTGAAGCCCTGACCCTCAGGCTCCCTATAGTGCTCAATGCTCCACATCAATAATATCCCAGGTTATGATGCCATGCAAGCTGGTTTGGCATTTCATATCCAGTGAAATGTAACAGACTGAACAAATTCATAAAGAAGACATTATTCACAAACATTTTGTACATAATGGAAATCAGTACCACATGGATGAGTGTAAAATAAAACCTGGGGTTCTGCAAAACAAGGTTTTTCATAACCATCTTTTGAAAAATTGTTTTAAATTCTCTGCATATGATTTGAAAACAATTGGATCATTATAACTATTAATAGTATTATTATTAAACTGTTGTAATAGTTAATAGGAGCATATTGTCATTACATCACAGAGCTGCACTATTAATAAACATTCTTTAGGGTCCATACAAAGGCCAATGGTGAATTTAAGACTAGACCAAAAGAGACTACCAGCCTGTTCATGGTCCCTAAGTGCTCTGTATTGCCTATTATGGCATCCATTTGTGGTCCTGAAGAGTCCTCAGACCACATATACTGAAAACTGTATGCATTCACTACTGTAAGTCGCTTTGGATAAAAGCGTCTGCTAAATGGCATATGTTATGTTATGTTATGTTATGAGGGAAAGCTGCTTGGTCATACACCCTCCCACATTTACATACTTCTATACTCTATACACAGATAAAAAGAATAGACCCCTCACTGAAGTCCTCCTCATCATACTGTGCTCAGTCATGAAAAACAGTAAATACATTGTCTAACACTCGGAATACAGTATGCAATGCTATTATACAGTCAGCAATAAGAATAGATTTTACTGGCCAGTCTCTGTCAAGTGCAATTGAGAGATTTTTTGAGACTCAAGCCTAGGTTTATCAGGTGCAGTGTCTGAGAAACTGGAGCCTCTACTTTAAGCTTAATTTCATCTCCACTCCTGAAAACCTGTTTAATCAGAACTTTGCTTAGCAACCCATACATTTGCAAACTATACTGAGTCACTTCACAGTGTTTCAGAAAGTTAAAGTTTCCCACCTTACTAGCTAGCCAAATTATGTTTAAAAAAAAAAAATTAGGTTGCAGAAAATTATGAAAACAGTTATGTTTTCATAATTTTGTAAGTTTGCAAACATGTCTTTAAAATGTTTTCCAGTGGAAAAAAGTATACGTGTGATCTGGCCCATACACAACGTGGCTGCAACATGGTAAAAAATAAACGTTGTACAAAGTTATTCACTAAATCCATACAACCTAACTGCATATTTGTAAAATGTTGCAATAACAGTTTGTGCAAGCTGGGCTGCTCTTAATAGCAACTGGATTATGAATAATATATAAATTCATAAATGTGTTACTATTTGATTGTCTTTGAGACTTTCCTCACAATACTGAGGACATGAAATAAGTTATTAAAATGTAAGCACACTGATTACCTAAAGTACACAAACCAAAACAATGCTGTGATTTTCTCAGTCATATTTCAATACAGTACTTCCATGCCTACCCAAAAAAAATTACATTTTACAGGAAAATCACTACCTTAAGGCTTTCAAAAATATAGGAATTAAAATGGCTAAATCACATGATGAAACTCAATTAGCATGCATGCTTTCTGACAGTTATAAGGTTAATGTCAATTAATTTTCTATGGTAATAAATTACATATAAAAACAGAAGGGATTCATTCATACATTCATAGTTGATACATAACATCCTTATAATGTTTCTACAATGTTACGGCATCATTATTGCATTAGTCTGGAGTATGGCGTTGATACAGAGCAGTCTGAGCCACTACTGAGTCCAACAGAGGAAGGTTTAAATGCACAGGCACATACAGCTCCGGAATCAGACCAGAGACATGTCCCTGAATGCAAGGTCAAAAACCTCTTCTCCAAACCCTTTCTCAACAAGCCATTGGTCCAGCAATTGTAATGTCTGTACATAGGGTTTCTTTGTGTGTGTGTGTGTGTGTGTGTGTGTGTGTGTGTGTGTGTGTGTGTGTGTGTGTGTGTGTGTGTGTATATGTATGTATGGTGAGAATGCAGGAATTATTGGTGTGACCTTGGCTCTGTTGCTCACAAATTGGCAGAGAGGGCAAGAAGGGGCAGATCCTACATCCCCAGGGTGAGTGGGGGTGGTCCCAGCTGCTGGAAAGGCCCAGGGAGGTGTGGCAGGTACAGGAGCCCCAAATGCTCTTGCAGTGTGTTCAGTTGCTGTTGCCACGGGAACTGCGCTGCTTGCTCATGGTAGTCAACATCTGGCTAATGTAGGAAGTCAGGAGGTCATCCATCTTGTATCCCTGCCGACAGCAAACCACATTAGTCTGCATTAATATAATTTTACATTAGACGGTAGTGAAAAATCTAAGAACATATCCAACATACATAATTAATGAAGTGACTTCATTGCTTACAATTTAATATATTGAAACTGTTACTCTTGTATTCACCTGGGTCCATCCTGTTGCTGTTCAGGTTAAATACTGTAACTTGCTCTTCAGTGCAACAGCTGTGTCTGACTCAGCAGTTGCACTCAATCCATGACCCTTAATCATGGGCAATGACTGAGGATTCACTGACAGAAGAACTAAATTTACATTTTAAGCATTTAGCAATGCTCTTATCCAGAGTGACTTGCAAGATGTGCATTAATACATGGTATGATCAATCATTGTTTGCCTTGCTCACATTGTTCAAACTCTCACCTTCACTCACGTTCTCTTTGTTTTATTAATTGTAGTCATTGCTGCTGTCAGTGTGACTGATTGGCTGAGCAATGTTGGTGCAGTAGCATCAATACCAGATTGAGCTGGTCTCACTTACCATTGAGGTCTCACACAGTAGCTTGCTGCCCCGCACCAGGTTACCGATGGTGATGTGGAAATAGGTGTTGCCACTGCTCCAGTTAGAGATCTTTGTGAAGGGATGGGTGATTAAGATGTCCTGCAGGGAGTGAGAACATGACTGTGTCACGTTTATCTCTCTCTCACACACACACACCCACATATATGTGTACACACATGCTTACTAAACAATCAAAAGTTTTACCTACCTTGGCCTTTGGGTCGATTAGGCTGACTCCATGTTTGTTTATTGCTATTATGAGAATCTCAGGGAAATTTGGCTCAGTGGTTTGCTGTGAAGAAGATTTTGAAAAGCAGATAAAATGGTTGAAATTTATCATAATGTGGTTGCTTCAATCTATGAACTTCACCATTTCTTCAGATTCTTCTTCTTGGTCAGAAGAAGAATCTACTGGCTCAGAATGTCCACAGGCATAAATACTTTATATCGCTTCAATATTAGTAAATTCATTATGGTTTTAGATTAGGTTTTATTTAAAATAGATATAAAACATACAATCGATGTAAAATATAAAGTGTTAAGAATAGATTACCTTTACTTCAAAGAAGGCAGACCCAAACGTGGGCCACTTGAAAATGATTTTTAGGAACATGAGCTTGGCCTCCTCTCTGGACTTCCCTGCCTGCTTGTTGAAATAACCCACAATACACTGTACAGAGACACAAGACCCAATTAGTACACAACAGACAACACTTCATAAAGACACAAGAACCAATCACACCACCAAAAACAGACTGCATACAGGCACAAGGACCAATTAGGACTCAAGGCCAGTTTGTTGAAGGGAGCAGACTGTGCAGCATATCCATATCAACAAATCTTAATGTTACATGGTTGTCAATCTAATCATCAGTGCCCACTCTCAGTTTATCCAGAATGTGTAAAGATTAATTAATTTAATGCCAGTGAACAAGCAGACTGTTTGGTACTAGCTAGCTTTATTTGGTAATAGCTATTGGTGAAAAAAGCATCAGTTCCACCATGCTTTACTAGTGCTAAACCTGTAGTGTCAGATAATACTGAAAAACATCAGTTCCACCATCACTAGTGCTAAACCTGAGTCAGAGGCCCTGGAATTCCACTCAAAGAGAAGGTAACAGTAAGTAACAGTGAGTAACAGTTTTCATATAAGCCCAATTGGGTGACCTTTCACTCACCCGTTTCCAGTCATCGGGTGAGAGCTGGCGGATGAGATCCTGGGGCACCAGGTCTTTCAGCATCTTAGGAATGTTGGGAAATTGGGTCTTGTCCTCCTCAAAATTGACACGGTAGATCAGGGCTCCTAGCTGTGCGACCTCCTCACTGGAGCACTTATGGTAGCCTCGCAGGTACTTAGGGAGTTCCTGGGGAGGGAACAAACATGAGAGTGAACGTGTCTTATAAGCAAAGACATATACACATGCACCACGCAACACACTTACACACGTACATAAACATGCATTGGCCATTAATCTGCTCACCTGATAGTAATGGAAGATACAGTCGGCCATGGAGTCCTTCCCTGGGACAGTGTTGGTCCATAGTTTTTTCATGAAGAACACCTGATAGGTCAATGACGGCACTACACCTGTATAGGAAGATGGGTTTGACATCATCAGAGCCCTGAGTATAGATGCCTGTTCTAAAACAAAGTGCCTCTGACAGCCTTACCACTCAGAGCCCTATAAATGTGATTTCTTCATTGGGTTCAATGCATTGTTTGAGCTAGAGGATCTAGGGGGCTCAGAGCCTCCTTTATCCTCTAGCTTGGAAATACTGGGGTTCCTCCTCTCAAGAACATGCATATAGCCAGCAGCAAATATTACATAAATCTTACAAAAACTGATGGTGGAAATGTAGGTACACTTTACCCTCCTTTGCAGGTCGGGCTTTTTTGATCCAATCAGTGAGGTGTCTGACAAAGTCAAAGAAAAAATCTCCCTCTGGCACACTGATAACCTGAAACATCAGAAGACAGGCACTATAAACATGCAGCAATACAGGAACAGGAACTGAACACCAATTCCATTAGTTAATTAATACATGGAAATGACCACAACGTATTCAGACATTAAAAATGACATTGATTAATAGATCGAATAATTAGGTAATGCCGAGTTGAGTTGTAAGGATGAGACAGAGTTGTTCATGTTTATAATGTTTAATATTCACCTTGGCCTGACCGGCACATACGTCAGTTCCAGTCAGATAATGGTGTAAATGTTGTGTAACTAAATGTGACTGCGGCCTACCTTGTCGGAGATCTTCACAAACAGGCTGAAGCCCTCTGAGGACTGGAGAAGTAGCCTGCTGGAGATGTTAAGACAGAAGTCCTTGGCTTTTGTGCTAGATTCCACTTCAAAAACCTGAAATTACAATACATTTTCACTTTTTATAATTATTCCTAATTCATTTACACTTATCTATATTTTGTATGTAGTGCCCACAGATCTGTGCAGTATATCTTCTTGAACAGCATCCTGGCCACCATGTGTTTGTAGTTATGCTGTGCTATGCAGAGGGTTGCTGATTTAAGTGCCTGTTTGGGTCAGACCACACAGGCTTAACTACACCCCCAGTGAGTGAAATGTCACCACTCATGTGACATCCTCACCTCGTCCGTGTCATCAGGGAAGAAAACTTTGTGGAAGATCTGGGTGGTCTTGTGCTGGATGGCCTCCACCTCCACAAGGTGCGGGGGGTATTTCCTGGAGCCATTTCTGGTTCAAAAGAAAAAGGAAAAAGGAGAAATGACTAGTTAGCTCAATGTGCAATAAACCTTTGCAGGAAACCAAATACATCAAAATAAGAAAACCTACTGCCAGTTATTGCCAGACAAGAAACAAAATATACGAGAAAACAAAAAATACCTCGGCCCACAAACTTATACTCCGTTCGCGAACCGAAAGCGAAATAATTTTTCCCATTGTGGTTCTCCAGCCCCAGAAACACTTTTTTAAAACTTTTTTATGGGTTTATGTGTGGCAAAAATATAGAATGGAATTAAAGATCTTAATTAAGAAAAATCATTAATACTAAAATAAAACATAATAATTGTTTATAACACGAACACCACTCTCACGTTTAGCTATTATCTGTTTGTTTAACATCACTATCAGTAGCACTTTTCACTTTCTTGGGAGCCATAATGAGGGCAAATTTAATGGAAATAGCACAAAAGAACGTGTATAACACAAATGTTTTACCCAGTTTGTGTGTTTGTGGTATTTGTGAATATTTTTAAGAATGTTCCATAAAACACTGATACAAAAGTTTCCACTACCAAATGTTTGTTTTTGTTCATGATTTTTAAGGATTTGAATGTAAAACACTGATACAAATTTAAAAATGTTTTTTGTTAAAAATATGAAATATATAAATATTTTGTTTGCACACCATTGCCTTTCATTTCCTCAAAATGTTGTGACACCTTATTTTCCTAAGTTTTAATACATGGACATTCCTAATACCCAGTGTAAGTTGTTTTGGTCTTGTAACAATTAATACTGGATATTGACGTAATTAATATAGTTCTCTATGTGTTCTTGTTGCTACTGCAGGTGCTTTAATCTTGAAAAGGGACACTTCCTTTGCAAAACGTTTTGCAGCTGTTTGTAATTATGTCAGCAGAGCTTAGTGAACTAGTTAGAGGTCAAATTGTTCTCCTGAGTAAAAATGTTGTGTTAGTTTTTGATGAACGATGAAAACAAACACTTCTTGGTAGTGGACTCAGACTTTTGGACCCCACTGTGCATACATGTACACAAACAGTCTTTATGCGTGTGAGTGCATGTGAGTGTAGGTATTTGACTCCCAGTGTATGAGTCTTGGTATGTTTACATGTGTGCCTTCGAATGAAAGCGCAAGTCTGTATGTGTGTGCTATTGGGAAGTGTTACCGCAGGGCCTTCTGTAGCCTCTGCATGCAGTCGGGGGCGAGGGGGTGGTGCTTCTTTGACTGCAGGAACCTCTGGACATGGGGCAGAAGCACACTACTGGGAGGAAAGAGGCCCAAACACAACCACAGCAACTCCCAGCCCTTCTCCTCACTGTATCTGCAATGACACCACACAGAGACCCCTCCATTTTAAACACACAGCACACCTAACAGAGACACTGAATGAACACACAGATATACACAACTGTGGTAAAAATACACAGAAACCCACCAATGCCCATCACTGTGGTCACACACGTACAGATACACCATATAGACATTTGCAGCACATTGATCAGCACACAGACAATGGCCATATCCACCACTGCAGTCAACACACGCAGATCATGGGAATTTACCTCAGCGAGGGGAACAAACTCAACACACACACACACACACACACATACATTCTCTCTCACAAACACACACAGTGGACACAATCTACATTGAATTATAGTGAATAAATGATGTTCATGACTCCAGGTAGAATAAATATCTACACAGAATAAGGGTATATGAATGAATGAATGATAATTGGATTTATATAGCGCTGTTCTTCCAGGGAACTCAAAGCACTTACAATTATAGGGACAACTCACCTCAACCACCACCACATGTGCAGCACCCACCTGGGTGAACACGACAGCAGCCATAGTGCGCCAGTACAAACTCACTGCACATCAGATACACAGTGGAAAGGCGAGGAGGGAGGGAATTCATTAATTTTGAATGAATGTATTTTTTTTTTTTTTTTTGGGGGAATTTGGCCAAGACACTGGGTTAACACCCTACTCTTTTATGGCCATGGGATCTTTTATGACCACAGAGAGTCAGGACCTTGGTTTTTACCATCCCATCCGAACAACAGACATGTGGGATCAAACCCACAACCTTGGCATTGCCAGTGCCATACTCTACCAACTGAGCTATGGGAACTACTGATATAATGTGGTGTCTTTGAAAAAAATGATGAAGCCCTTTTAAAATGTTTAAATCCGCTTTTATCTGCATAATTGTGTATTTCCAGGGCATCTGCATATATACCCAGGGGTAACATTAGTGAGATGAGAAATCTGTCTAAATAGTGTTGTTTTTAATGACTTCAGCAATGGATGCCTTACTTGATGTGGTTTTCAGTGAGCTGTTTGATGATCTGGCAGAAGATCTCATCTTTCAGAGGCTCTGCCTTTAAAGCGCCTTCGAATATCTGGTCGGTGAGCTCATTCACAGAGCGTGTTCTCTTGGACGGGTAATCACCCATGTACTTCATGATGGGTGCAGCAGCAGCCATCAAGGAAGAAGACGCTGGAGCAGCAACGATGCATGCTGAATATGAATCACAGAACTCACAACCAGTGCTTAATTTGTGCCGGGTCTAGGCTGTACCCCGGCAAATGCCAAGAATCAGATTTTGCGCCCCGGCAAATGTCGTACTCAGAAGTGTTCAACAACTGTATTTTAACAGACTTACCAGACTTAACAGCCGAGAAACAATTTGTGCTTTCAGAGTGTTCACAGAGACATTGGGAGAACAAGTTACACAGCCCTTGAAGGATCTCTTAACCGATGTTAACACCGTAGCAATTTCCAGCGCAGAGTGCGAGAGAGGTTTCTTGCGAATGAATCTAATCTGCAAGTCAACAACAGCGTCTTTAAAAACAGCAACCATATCATCACTCCTGTTTTTAACCCTTGTTGCTCCACCACTGCAGCGACACAGAGGTAGGAAAAGTTTACCCTTTTTCCTCCGCGGGGCGTGTGGTTGGGGGAGGCGAGTTGAGCCCCGGCATCTCTTATTTTACAAATTAAGCACTGCTCACAACTAAACTAAACTAAACCAGTAAAACATTAGCTAGATGTGTGGACTCTTGAGTGCAAATGTGTTGCTATGACTATGATGAGATCCAGTGTAAAGGATATCGATGAAGACCATGCAGGCCTCCTGGGAGAGCTCCTCGTGGTTAAGGACCTTCTTGAGGAGCGGTTGCTTGATAACATCCCTGGTGCAGCTCCACAGCCGGTCCTTCCCCCGGCCCTTAGTGATCATCACTCGGCTCAGAGTACTCTTGGGAGGTGGTCTGTAGGAGGGAGACATTGTGAATGCATGTGAGTGTGTGAGGAGGCTACTGCGAGGGGGCGCTCTGAGTGTTTGGAGCAGGGAGGATTTGAGCATGTGTATGTAGAAAGGGTGTACTGGAGGAATAAGGGGGAGATGTGGAGGTTATAGCAGCACAGCACATTGTAAGAAGGATGCTGTGTATAAGGTTAACTGGGTACCTGAAATAGTTGTATGAGTATTCTTCCAGAGTATAGGGCTTCACCTTCTCCACACCCTCTGCCAGCACCAGTTGGGATATGCCGATAGATGCCCTACGTTTGTATGGTGTCATGGTGACCAAAGCCTGTGTCACACAGATAAAAAATGAGGACATGTGTGAGGGTGGGGTCAAAGTTAATGTGCATACATTGTTAATTTATCTAGATTCCATTACTGCATGGACAATTGTGTTTCTTGGAAGAAGACAAACAGACAGATAAACAGATGGATGTATAAGAGGTTACTGACCACAATATCATACGGGGGTGTGGTGATACAGGGCAACACATAGACGGAGTTGGCTGGGAAGTCACCCCTCTCTTTGGTTCTGTCATTCATACCATGTGCCCATCCAGAATTCATCACCAGCTCCCCGGTGTTGTCCTGGTCCAGCAGGATGAGGTCACCTTTAGCGAAGCTGAGGAATGTGGAGTCCTCCCCGGCTAAAACACAAAGAGTTCTGGGACCATATAACACAACATGCATCCAGGGATTACAGTTCTAAGAATGGGACATATAGGGGATGGGATGTGAAGTTTTTCATATGGGGCACATGTGAATTGGAGATGGTTTATCCATGTTTTTTATTTATTTTAGTTTCACATTTTTTCCAGTTTTTCTCCCAATTTAGTAGCCAATTATACCCTCTATTTCTTTTGATTCGCCCTCCCCCACGAACTCTCCGCCCGTCCTCCAGGTCAAGCCAATTCCCTGAGGCCAGTGATGATCCGCCTCCTCCGAGACGGAACTCTTACTTCTGGAGACACCCTTCATGCTTCTTGACAAGTTCGTGCCGGCTCACCCACCCCCTCCCCCTGGGGCAGACAGCCAAATGCTGCCCCTGATCGGGGCTCCCGGCCAGGGTCGGTCTGGCACAGTCGGGTTTTGAACTGCAACCGCAATGGGCAGCTCACACTCGCAAAGCACCAGTCAATGCGAGTTCGTTAGACCGCTACGCTATCTGAGGCCCCTATCCATGTTTTTCAATAAGAGGGAAGCTCACGAGCATTGGGGCTGTCCAGCAGAGTGACAACAAACTTCGACCTCTTCCTCAGGCCCTCCAGAAAGGTGACCACCAGGTCTCGTATGTCCTCTGCGTTGTTGGAGGTGAAGGTGTACTCATCCCCTTTGATGGTGGCCAGCGTGAAACTCTGTCCCTGCAGCTTCCCTCCTCTGTCAGAAAAAGAGGCTGGACTCGAGTGGCTCTAAGAACCGCGTATGTCCAACTCAGTACTTGCAACACCTGCTGCTCTTTGCAACCTAGAATGGCTAGAATGCACCGAGAATAGTTCTTTGCCTGAATCTAAACCCAGGAAAAGTGATTGGATGGACAAATAGAGCATTAACAAATCACCAAAGATATCTACTTTGAGATACTAGTGCATACAAGTCCAAAAAATGTCTCTAGTATTTAATTTTCTAATACTTTTACTGATGGTCACTGACAATTTCATTTATCAATTAGGTGTTAAACGACAAAAAATACAAAGATTTGAAAAATCACAGTTATAGTTAAATGACTGACACCATAATTAAAGAAGGGTTCTTTTGTCATGAGCAGTGATTATCTGAACCGTAAGCATCTAAAACTGGAACTGGAGTCAAAGATTAAAACAGTCAAACATTTAATATGCAATTATGCTGAAACTAACTGCATTATAGTTTTGCTAGCCATAATGGGCGAGTGTTTAGCTTGTATGCTCCTGTATTCCAGGATAATCAATATTCATTTTTTCTCTTTAAAAATCAACTCTAAAACCTCCCTTGCTTTCAGTAGTGAAATAACTGTGAGCTGTAGCTAAATAAATCTCAGTACTAGTAACGTTCAGGGCACCAATTACATCATTGTGACGAGAAGAGAGATGATTCTGAGCAGTATCATCTCATCATTCTAAATAACAATAACGCCAGTGTTAAAAGCAGAAAGATCATTTTGAACAATGATGAGAACACTGTAGTGAGATGGTGTTCCACACCTGCTGCTGGACACTGCCGTGATCTCTGGGAATGAGAGTTCCAGCAGGACTTGCTCTTGTTCATCCACAAAGTAAACACCAGTCCAGTTCACAGCCACAATGACATCATTCTTTGGCAGGCTGGGACCTTGTGTAGAGGATAAATTGAAAAGCATGCAATCCTGAATACTGTCAAGAGACTTACCAGGAACTAGAGAACAAATCTGGAACAAAAGCTAATAGTCTCATGGACATTCCACTATTTAAGCCTTTTCTAATAGTTTTTAAGGGACAGTAAAAATTGCATACATTTATGCAATTGCATACATAAACAGCTACATTTATTTATATAGTATGCTTCTAAATATGTTTTTATACATAAATGCAGCAAGATTCCATGGTCACTATTAATCACTGATAAATAATATTTACATACCAGAAAATTTAAAGGCCTCATAAAATCGTGAAAAAAGCAAAGGCCACTTGAACCGAGCAAAATCCACCACTTCCTCCTTGACCCTCTGTGAGTCTAGCCTCTTCTGTGTGTAGATTCCCTATGGTAGTGAGAGGGTTAAAATGTGAGAATGCCAACCTTGGCACCTTGGCACCTTGACAACATTTGGTAAAATGTAATATGCATAAACTATAGTATGCATAAAAACATTACAATGGTTGATGAAAAAAACTGCTTGCCTATCTTTAGAATTCATAGTATCCGCTTAAAGCTCTTCAAGTACTTTTATAATTGCAATTATAAGCCCCTGGGTGGCGTAACAATAAAGGCACTCGCCCGGAGTTCAGGTTTCCCACTGCGGCTGCGGTTCAATTCCCTGGCTGCGCCAGTCCGGCTTTGGCCGGGAGCACCGCTAGGAGGTGGCAATTGGCTGTCTGCCCCAGGGAGGGGGGATGGAAGCCGGCATGAGCTTGCTGTAGAGAGCTTCTCTGGCTGTATCGGAATCACGGTCGGCAACTGGTGAGTTCCGTCTCGGAGGAGGCGGTTCGTCGCCCATGCCACTACCGGTATCAGAATAGGCCAGCAGTGGGCTCGTGAGAGGGGGGGTAGTTGGAATAATAAAGGGAACAATTGGCCACCAAATTGGGAGAAAAACAGGGGGAAAAATTGCATAAAAATATAAAACAAATAATAATAATTGCAATTATGAGGGGAAAAATGAGTGAAGTGTGTCCTTGAAAAATGAAAAATATGACCAACCCTACATGTGACTGACACTAGATCATGAAGAACTTGATAAAAAACAATCATCATATCGTATGCACATCAGGACAAGGGCACCTTTGCTGGTGTCAATTACTTGCCAATCAACATCCATCTCATTAATAATGCTGAAGGGAAATGATAGGAGTTGCACTTGGTGCTTGGTAATGGTGTGATTGTCAGACACCTTTTTGTGAGAAGTCGCAATGAGCTGCGCCCACTTCTCCAAAGTCTTGGAGGAGCTGATCTCACGATCAGGAATGTAAGAAGGGACAAGGCTGAGCAGGCGCTCCTGCAGGATTTCAGCCCCATAGTCCACATAGTACTGCTGTGAGGCGAGGTCCACCAGATCCTCCTCCTGAGAATGAGTACACAGATGCAGCAGAGATACAGAGAGACAGAGAACAGAGAAACAGAGTACACAGGGTGACAGTGAACACAGAGAAAGCACACACAGTCAGAGAACACATGATTATGTTCTTAAAACATTACAGTAACTGTGCAAATACACAAGAGGACACGTGAACATGTCCATACCCTAACTGTTTATTATATTCACTATTATACATTTAGAAAAGTAAGAATACATAAACACCATATTGTTGTGTTTAATAAACACTTTAAATACAAGAAAAATTCATTGCAGGGTCTTTGAGAGATTTTCTGTAGCAATAATCTATATTTTATACTCAGATAATAAAAAGCATTCACACAATGTGAGCATTTACAGTATAACTAGAACTGTGGGTCTAGAAAGGGTCTGAAGAACCCCCCTCCCCTCAACCACAGCCACCCTCAATGTGTAACTTCACCCGATCACAGCGGTACTCCCCAAACTTGACACCGCGGATGGTCTGCTGGTAGATCAGGTTGGTGGCCATGCTGTCCTCGGCAGGGTTGTGCCAGGGGGTGAAGATCTCCTTGCGGAAGAACAGCCTCCAGGGGGCGTTGCGCTCCTGCGCACCCTGCTCCTTGGCATACTGCTCGCACTGCGACACCGCATCCATCACGTGGTCGTTCCCGCTGCCCAGGGAGGACACCTATGTGGAGTGGAAGAGAAGCCCCAAACAGTATTGTGGTAGGACTGAACCTTGCAGCAGTAGCTCGGTGGTCTGTAGATTCATTATTCATATAAATTAATAATGTAACAATGCATTGCATGAAAATGGTTCTGCTCAAACAAACAGGCATACCCAATCCGATGGATGACTGAAATTAAGTTTGTGCTTATTAACCATTTCAAATATGCACATTTTATTTTGTTTAAATGTCAGTGTTCAGGTGGTCTGTTGAGATCTTCATTATTGAGAACCACAGTTTAAGGACCACGTGATTGGAATATTGTGCAGTGTGGTGCAGTAGTTAGAGCATTCGGGTCACTGTGGAATGGAACACTGGTGCTACCTTGTCGAACAGGGCGATGTAGAGGGAGAAGCCGAATCGGTCCCTCAGGTTGATCTTGTCAGCAAGAGCATTGCACAGCTCACGGGCTGTGGTGGCGGAGTCCGTCAGCAAGGTCTTGGTTGTGCCATCCATGAAGGTCACCGGCAACATGATGGGCTTTTTGGACTTTGTAGCCTGGGGAGATGGACGATGACAGCATATAAAAAAAAATGTTTCTCCATTTTTCTGTCACCACACTAGCTGTCCATTTTGCTCAGAGTTAAGGTCAATTGCTGATGGAATTCACAAACCAGGGGCTGGTCTAATGTGAAATTAGAGTAAGATTGAACTGAAAGAAATTGAACAGGTACAGGGGGTGGGGTAAAGGGAGGGGTGCACCTGAAGCTCCAGCCAGGAGGGAGGCTGTGTCCGTGTCCCGTTCATGAAGGTCCTTATCAATCTCTCCTCACAGAAGGGTGCGTAGCCGGGGGGGCCTCCATTGATGAAGTTGCGCAAATACTGTCGGGGGAAGGAGAGAGAGAGATCTCAAAGCAAGTTCCCTCAGTTATAAATGTTTCTCTATCCTTTTTGAGCTTGTCGGTCTATTTGAAACACAGTAATATAAAACATTTCATACAGACTGCAAAAATATAATTATTTTGTTTTGATTCCACTCAGTCACTGCATATAAACAGTGAAGTTTGAATAAAAATAGTCTATTCCCTGAATCCAGTAGCCTTAACAGTCAAATGCCCTTGTTTAAAGTTCAGACTGAACACAAGTGGTATTACGTATTAAAACCCCTCACTCATCCTACATGTAATTTATTTGATTTAATGTAATAATTACTACACAGGATACCACATACATTTTCAGTATTTTCTGTAGATCGACCCACCTCAACCCTACCGAGCCATTCTTGGTATGCTCTTGTTCAGTATGTCCCGACAAATAATGTTAAAATGATTTGGCCAGCTAGCATAACTAGAAAATTAACCAACTAAATCATTTTCATTAAAATATGAAAAATTTACCCAATCCAGCCCACCGAAGGCGTTGCCCTGACGACTACTAAGATCCTAAACACGCCTACCGACCTAAAGAAGAATAAAAGTAACATATGCTAGTTGCCAGATGCTTTTTTCTTTATTTTTCCTGACTAGTGATAGCTTTGTAACCTTTGGTTCTCCCATGGTCATAGGTTAATGAAGTTTTTGTGAGGATTCCGGCTAATCTCTCGGTCGGCCGCAGGAGGGCGACATAGCTCCCTTTTTGTTTTTGGTTTACTCTGTCTCTTCTTCCCCACTCGCCCTGGAATTTTCCATCCCAACAGTTTATAGTTCCCCCGGTGATTATCACACACACCTGTCCCTCATTTACCTCATCACACACAGTATTTAGCCCAGTCTCACTCAGTCATCTTTGTCAAGTTTTGGTCTCCGTGTCTTGAGTTTACGCCTGCCAGTTTCACTTCTCTACGCTCTCTCTCTAGCTTTAGTATCTAGTGTTTTGTGTCTCTACATGTTTTGGTTTTCCTGTTTTCCTGTTTTGTTCCTTTGTTTTTTGATCTCTCATTGTTTGTCCCTCCCAGTTTAGTTAGATTAGTTCTTTTGTTTCCGCCCGTTTTTCTCTAGCCCTCATTTACGCACACATTGTTTTTTTGTGTCTCCTTTTCTCCCTCTCCCCATCATCTCCGTGCCTGGGTCCAATTCCCCCCTGGTCCCCTAACAGTTTTTCCCAGAATTTTTGCTCGGACAGTGACTGCAGTTTTATACAAGGAATTTGCTCCCCTCCCTGTGATTCAAATGGGGCATTTGGAGACTCAGCTGACTGACTGAGACCTACTTCTTTCCTGATTTCTTTATTTGGTGAACCGTAAGTAACCAAAGACCAAATTCCTATCTCTATAATAGTATAACACATGCCTTGGCCAAGTGTGCCTCTTGTAGCTAATGGAAAATTTTTTCTTGCTAGATTCTTTGTTTAAGTGTATTCTCAAATAACAATTTGTGTAACATGACTTCCATAAAAGAGAATGAATGAATGCTACTTGCTGTAATGGTCTTTTTGTCTATTGTCACAATCATTAATGATCTGACAGAATTAAGGTATTCTTCAAGTCCAACAAGCAGGAACCATTGGAGGTACAATATGTTTAGTGTTAAAATTGAAACAAAGATCTCTCTGGGTAATACATTGGTTCTGGTCTTACTCTGACAAATTTCTCAGTGGGGGCAAAGCAGCCCACACAGAGTGAGATGAGGATCCACCCACGGGCATTGCTGGTCCTGGATGGGTTCTGGGATAGTTGCTTACAAATCTGACAGTAGATCTCATCTCTGTGGATAGAAGAGGAGAACCATCCATTGTACATGCAATATAGTGCTATAGAAATTCATATTCTATTCCAGATTCTCTGGTACTGGGATATCAATGCTAGTCAGGGAAAGAACCAAAAGCTCCACAGACACCAAGTAGAACATGATCATCTGTGCAACGAGAACATAAAATACAATAATACAAGGACATTCAAGTACATTTACAGTAGGAGACATCTACTGCTGATGCTGTTATTGCAAGGATATCTATAGGAGTAAGAGAAAGATATATACACAATTACTGTATATGGAGCAGTATAAAGAGATCTCCATACAGGAAGTCATTGACTGTTATGCTTGGTTTCTGCAGTATGTACGGTAGGTGATAAGTCATAGGTTTTTCCCCTACCTGAGGGCTGGGCGCAAAATGCCATTGCCTATAATGAAGTGCAGCTTCTCCAGGTTGGAGGTGGGGCGGTCCTCCAGCATGCTGTTCATCTGCACGGTGTACTCGCCATCACTCAGGCGCTTTGCCACCTGGAGTGATCAACAGGAAACATGGCATTTTCCCACTCAGCATATCATTCTCCCACTCCGTTCCTTACCGTGCCCAGCAAGCCTTGATTAGACTTGTTATGAAAATCAAATTGAAAATGTAATTGTTTTAAAGTTATCTGGATAAAAACTTTATTAAAAATGAAAAACCCTATTTCCAAACCATACAGCTGTCTTCCAGCCCCTAATCTGTATAAAAGCAGCCTCCAGGTGTTGACCAGAGCAGTAAATGGGTGGTGGGCAATACCTCAAACTCACCTCCTCTGTAATCTTAGACTTCTTTTTGAGTGTCAGGGACACTAGCTTGTGGCGCACACTGTTCCTCTTCTGACCCTCATTGTAAGTGCCCTGTGTGGGAAACCAAATATAATGCACTACGCTGTATTACAGTGATTCCCAGTCAATGGTTTTTACTGTGGAGCACTATAGTACAAAATCATCCATGGTTCCCTAGATATGTATATACACCATTAAAGACACTTTCTTATGTATCCCCAGATGTGGCTCAAAATGCCTCTGTAACTCCGTTTAGAAGGTCTGCCCCCCTCCTCTTCCCTTCTTCCCATCATACTTGTCTTCTTCTTCCATGTGGTGTGAGTAAAGCTTCATCACCTGTCCTGAGGTATCTAGTCCCCCTCCCCACCTTCTTCATCCATCAGCTTAAGATGACCCTCCAAACCCCTCCCTAACCTGCCCTGTACAGAGGACACCCCTCCTCCCCATCCCCCTGTTCAACTCTCTACGCCATCCGATTCAGACCCCCCTCCCAGCTCCTCACCTCCCCCTCCACCTGCATTGCCTGCAGGTCCCTTTTGTAAGTTCTCTTGCTCAGGGTTTCATAGATCTTGGTCATGACTGGAATCTTCTCGCTGCCGTCGTTGATGGGCATCTGATACTTAGGCTCTGGGAGATCTCCCATGAACCTCAGTACTGTGATCCAGACTGCCAGGGCAGCCTGGAAAGAGGAAAAAATCATGGGGCAGAGAAGAGTGTTGCTGAGGGGCACTTCAGCTGGGACATTACTGCTGTTTTACTTTTTTGTATAGATGGAGGGTTAGTAGAAGACTGGACTCTCCACTGTTGGCTCTTCTTATTACAGAAGCTTTGTTTTTTCCATAACTGTGCGCAGTATTAAACCGGATAAGTAGCTTGTGTGTAGATAGTAAGGAATTGATGCAGTGAGGTGCAGATGTGGAAGATAGCCTGGGTAATTGGAAAACCCACCAGCTGATCTCCCTCATCCTCATGGAAGAGCAGTGGCTGCTTAAGTGGGCGGCGGACATAGGTGTGCGTGGTGGTGCTCTGGAAATAGGTGGCCGCAAACTTGGCAAACTTGTACTCTGAAAGGTCCTCATCCTCATCCTCAGGAAGAGGGAGGGACTCATCCAGGTCATCATCTTCCAGTGCCATTTGAGCTTTCTCCAAATCCTGTCACACAGACACATATGCACAAATGTCACACGCTACTGCTAATTTCTAGTTATTTGGCAGTAAAGACATGATAGGTAACATGAATATATGTATAATTTATAATGCTTTTGTTTCAATGTAAATTAATCAGAATCTTCCGGAAGATGCAAAGAGACCCATTCAAAGCCAGCAGCCTGAATAAAGTCAGTTCCCAAATGACCCTTAGGCACATGTGCTCTTTATCAGAGTTACCTCAAACCCCTCTGGAGCCTGTCCATCCTGACCAGGGAAGGAGTTGGTGGAGCCCAGGAAGCCAAACATCTTATCCACCATGTCTGAGTCATTGACGGGCTCCTGCCTGGCCTTCTCCACCTCTTCCATCATCTCCTTCTTCCTGCGCGCCTCCTCCTGCTCCCTCCTGTTGCGCTCGGCCTCCTCCTGGGCCATCTCTGCCAACCGCTCCTGGTGCTTCCTCTCTGCCTCTGCCTTGGCTCTCATAGCTGTCATCAGTTTGAGGAGCTTCTCCTCCTCTTCCAGGCGCAACTTCTCTGCTTCCTGGCGACGTTGGTACTGCACAGACAGGGAGAGGGGCAATACTGCCATCTTCACCTTCCTTAAAGGTTTAGAAACACACTCTCTCTTAGGTAGGAGGTGAACATGGAAATCATAGTCAAGAGCCTGTAGTAGATAATGTATGCATAAAATGTGGCATCCACCCACCAAAGTAATTATTTTCCATCATTTAAAAAAATCATAAAAACAATTCCTCACTCACCATGAAAGGAAGACTGACATAAAGGGACTAGTGCTGATTTTGAAATTGATTCTTCCACTTAAATTAAGTAGGTACATGGCAACAAGCTGACAACAAGTGGAATAACACAATCATAAAACGCAGATAATGATTCTGGTGTGTGTGTTTGGAAAGAATCAATGCTCCCTGCTTCATGTTCTTTTACAGCAGGCAATGCTAACTATTTCTTTAGTGTACTTAACAATATGTCATTATTATGTAGGAATTATATAGTAATATAGTGGCAATGTCCTATTATGCATGGGAGGGAGGTACCTCAATCTTTAGCTGCTTGCAAAGTCTGCGGGCAATCATTCCACGGGTATGGGCCTGAATGGTGATGACAGCCCACAGACGCTGATGGAAGACCTGCCTCACTAGAAAGCCCCGACAATGGGCCTGGAGGTGAGTGACACAGTACCGGGCTGACTGGTAGGTTCTATACAGCTTACGGGATCTGAAAAGGGCCTGTAGACGCAAGAAGCCGATCTGCATCTAGAGACAGACAAATACGCACACACACAAACACACACACATACACACAAAGAGACAATAACACATGTTAGAACATAGAGCTGAGAGAGTGCATTTAGAGGGGTGGTATGCCACTTAACACTTAATTTGAAGGGCCACTTGCTACATTGTGCTGTTGTGTCTGAAATATTTGAGTCCATTTCCATGTCCAGTTCTATACAGTAGATTTTTACAACAACACTAAGCCTTTGTCCATTTGCAAGTATTCATTGACCTGCCTTGCCATGTGACTGAATCAGGTTAAATAGGTCTGATCCAGTAGCGTTTATTTTTTATACAACCTTCTTTGTAGGACTGTCTAAACTCTCATACCATTTTTGTGTACTTCATACCACTGTACAACTCCAACCTGACTGATAGACTTTGTTCAAAATTATTTTTTCATTTTGGCCTATGCCAGCTCATGCTGTAAGATTTGCTGAAGCTTTTCAACTAACAAACAAGCTGTGGGTATGGCAAACTGAAGTATAATGTTGCTTTTATCTGTGGTTGTTCCAAAAACCTGAGGATATATGAACAGAAGCATGCTTCTATCACTTAAAAAACAAGAGAATAAAAGTTCAGGCAATTGTCTTAAATCCGGGGGAACACCAGCTTTCATTGTGATGTCATGCACTACAGTCCAGTTGTGGGTAATACAATGGAAAAGCAACTGTTCTGTACAGGCCTCTCTGCAATCCAATGTACAGGTTAACAGTGGTTCTGTGTGGCTCAGTTGGTAGAGCATGGCATTGGCAATGCTTAGGTTGGGGGTTCAATTCCCACTGGGACCACATGTACTGAAAAATGTATGCATTCACTACTGTAAGTGGCTTTGGATAAAGGTGTCTGCTAAATGGCATATATTATTATTAAATAAAGGCAACACTTGACCAAATTTCAGTTGGGGGGGGCGCCACGGCCGGTAGCAGCGCATAGGCACAGCCCTCCCGTTTCCAACGAGCCCGCCCTGGCTCTCGTAGCCAAGCCACCAAAGTGCCTTTATTTGAGCAGTTATACATATGTACCTCCACCGGTTTACTTTTTCCACAGTTGGGCATTGCTCTCTCACTCTCTGCCCACAGTGAGCACTGTGTTGCTATTGATAGTTAGCTTTGATAAGTTATCAGCTAATAAGCTTTTATACATTTTAGTTCATCAAGTTAAAATTTATGGACAGGTTTTTCAAACAAAAATCACAAGACAAAGCCAGTTCATCATCAAGTGAAGCAATCTCGAGCAGTTCTAAGGTGCTGTGAAAAGACCAAATATGGAATGTATGAGCCTCCTATCCTGACTATGAATTTACATTTACGAATGTACGATACAGTGGAGTTCACAAAATGCTGAAGAAACCAGAGAGATCGAGAAATTCGTAGAATACTCAGTAATTGAGTGAGTAGAACTTACTACACTGTAGTTCTTTCGACAGTGGTACCCTCTCCAGATTTTCTGGATCAAAATCACAGATTTTCTCATCTTCAGAAAGTGAGTCCTGTGAGGACAAAGTATGAGAACATATTAAATAATGGTTATGATTGAGCTGACTGTTAGGTGTCAGGAGTTCTGTTTAGTGTGATGATGATTGGGTGGAGGTGAAGTGGGTGAAGTGGGGCCAATGAGTTAACATGAGTAATTAACTACATGTAGAACCATTTATTACTGCTTACACTTAATATCATTGCTAAAATATGATCAGGATAGGGCCACTGGGAGACACCTTTTCAGTAGCAACTTAAAGCTTTTGACATTGAATATTGTAGCAAAAATGAACACAAAACACACTGGTAAATGGTCCAATGTAAGTGGGATCATATTCTTGACAAACCACCAACAGCAATACACCTGGAAGTACCCCACCAGCCCCAATCCTCTTCCTGCTATTACCTGTTTTTGAAACGGCGCACTGCCTTTTGAATGCAAATGACCCTGTCTGTGATGGCCTTGTCCCGTTCAATCTCCAGCAACATGTCATGATGGTCCTGGAAGGATTGCAACAAGATGTTTGAAAAACAAATTCTCTTTGGGTAATGATTTTTATGAAACTTCCAATAATCTATTACCTAAATACTCCAGGTACCTTATATTGCCAACAACTGATCAATAATTAGCTTACCCTCCATTAGCCCCTTATCATCCTATCCTCAAAATTTTTTTTGTATAAAACATGTACTCATACCAGATCAGCTCATAGGGAGGGCCAAATCTACCCCCTAGCAGTATGGCCAGTGTGGCCATTTTCTGTTTGGAAATGTGTTCATTGCTCTCTGTCTGCCCTGATATAGGGCTTCCAGCTCCAAGAACTTGCTTGCTCTTGATAAAGGCTCTTGACCTGATTCAACTGCTGGATCATTGAAGTGAAGGACATGCATGCAATAATGATTTCATTTCATTTTCAAAGTATTCTTTCGTTGGCCAAAATGGTATGCAGCAATGCCTTTTCAACAATATGGTCTTCAGGCTATTAAAAATGGCAGGTTAATCCCTGTTTCATCTTTTACAGTTTGCTTACCTCCTCTCTATATGGGTTGACCTTCAGATAAACCATTTGGCTATCGATTTGTAAATGGAATCAGTTTACATTATAGCATTGACAGTGAATTGGTAATCTAAAGAAGACAAGAGAGGTCACCTTGAGAAAGATCTTAGTCTTCCCAATCTGCCAGTCACCATCCCTCCCCAGGACGTCCTCAGTAATGCGTTGACAAGTCCCCCGCAGGTCTTCCTGTGAAAGATCACAATGTTTGTAGAGATAGATGAGGATCTTCTGCATGTTCTCCTGTTCATCTCTCAGCCACTACACCAGGTGTAGATCAGATGACCCTTGTGTTGTGACTGCAGGCCACCGGCTGACTATAACTACAGAATTGAACTGCAGATATAAAGGTAGTATATGCAATAATTTTAGCATTTTCATTATATAGAGCTGTATAGATTGTCTGAAATGTGACATGATATACACTCAGTGGCCACTTTATTAGGTACACCTTTCTAGTACTGGGTAGCACCCCCCTTTGCCCCCAGAACAGCCTGAATTCTTTGTGAGATGGATTCAACAAGGTGCTGGAAACATTCCTCAGTGATTCCGGTCCATGTTGACATGATAGCATCACACAGTTGCTGCAGATTTGTCAGCTGCACATTCACGTTGCGAATCTCCCGTTCCACTACATCCCAGGTGCTCTATTTGACTGAGATCTGGTGACTGTGGAGGCCATTGGAGTACACTGAACTCATTGTCTTGTTCGTGGAACTAGCTTGAGATGACGTGTGCTTTGTGACATGGCACATTATCCTGATGGAAGTAGCCATTAGAAGATGGGTATACTGTGGCCATAAAGGGATGCACATGGTCAGCAACAAGACTCAGGTAGGCTGTGGAATTTAAACGATGCTCAATTGGTATTAATTGTGCCAAGAAAACAAACCCCACACCATTACACCACCACCACCAGCCTGAATCGTTGACACAAGGCAGGATGGATGCATGGATTCCTGTTGTTTATGCCAAATTCTGACCCTACCATCTGCATGTTGCAGCAGAAATCGAGATTTGTCAGACCAGGCAAAGTTTTTCCAATTTTCAACTGTCCAGTTTTGGTGAGCCTGTGCTCACTGTAGCCTCACTTTCCTGTTCTTAGCTGACAGGAGTGAAACCCGGTGTGGTCTTCTACTGCTGTAGCCCATCCACTTAAAGGTTTGGTGATGCTCTTCTGCATACCACTGTTGTAAAGCGTGGTTATTTGAGTTACTGTCACCTTCCTGTGTACTTGAACCAGTCTGGCCATTCTCCTGACATCTCTCATTAACAAGGCATTTTCACCCACAGAACTGCCGCTCACTGGATGTTTTTAGTTTTTTGCACCATTCTCTGTAAACTCTAGAGACTGTTGTGCATTAAAATCCTATAAGATCAGAAGTTTCTGAGATACTCACACCACCCCGTCTGGCACCAACAATCATAGTCAAAGTCACTTAGATCAGTCACTTAGATCACATTTCTTCCCCATTCTGATTTTTGGTCTGACCAACAACTGAACCTCTTGACCATGTCTGCATGCTTTTATGCATTGAGTTGCTGCCACATGGTTGGCTGATTAGGTAATTGCATTAACAAGCAGGTGTACAGGTGTACCTAATAAATGGGTGCTCTGGAGCTCACCTGTTTGTAGGCGGGTTTGACCCCAGGCACAAGGACACGGTAGCGGTCCACAAACTCCATGAAGGTATGACGTATTGGGTACCCGGCTCGGCGGATACGAATGGTCTCCATCATGCCTGAATACCGCAGCTGCCTGACACACAGCTCTCTGTCAAACAGCTGCAGTGACAAAAACACAACACAACAATATTATCCCAATGCATTGCAGACAAACTGACAGTTGCCCCTTCAATCCCTAACCCCCACCATAACCTCTGCCAAAAATGGTCTGCTGTACAGCAGGCTGCTGGGGACTCACCATGGGCTTCTTGAACTCGTTGGGTTTGATGCAGCGCACGAAGAAGGGCTGGCACAAGCTGAGAGTCCTCATCAGCAGCTCCAGCGAGCGTTTGAACTGGTTGCTGAGCGTTGGGGAGCGCTTCCTTGTTTCCACGCCCTGCGCTTACACAACGGAGAATACCTCAGGAATAGAGGGAAACTAGGGAGGGGGGGGGAGGGATCCGCATGCTCCGATTACTTTTTCCAGCTCTCTCTCTCTCTTTCCCAGGACTCAATTTTCAGAGCTTTTCATCTCTCCTTCTCTCTTACACATTATTTTCCTTTGTTCACTTCCAGCTTTTCCCTTTCTCTTCCTCTCAGCCCCCCTTTTCTCTCTTTCTGTCTCTCTCATTGTTACACAGGAAACTCAAGCACGGATGTTATGATACAAGTCTGATTGCAATAAGCAATCAAAAGGTATAATGTCTTTTTTAAATATCAGAACTGCTGGGGAAAAGCGTAAAGCAGAGTTTTCAAAGGCAAGAACTTCCCCCAGAGGGAGAAAGAGGCTACAAGCACTAAATTATTTCCACAAATCTCTGTGGTTTTGATGACTAACCTTTGCCTAGAAATTATGACAGTTTATATTACTGTTACTACCATACTATTTGAAAGACAACAAGGCAGTGCAGTATTAAATCCTATTGAAGTCATATTTCTAAGCTGAATATGAATAAGTAAAGTGCATTGGCAGAATATCATCGCAGTAGTGAACACTATTTCTGTTATGAAACTGACATTGCAGGTTACCACAAGGCAACCTGACTGAACATCTGGGGGTCACAGGTTTGAATACTTGAAGGGGCTCGTCTCTTAATATAAACTCACAAAATATAGTGCTGATCTGTCTCTTTGAGACTCCCAGACCCATGGAATCAAGTTCAGTGACATTTTGCATTTTAACCATGTTGTAAACAGTGAACAGAGATAGCTAATAGACATAGTACATAGTAAACATAGTAAATCAATAATCATGTAATTTCGCCTAAACATGTCCAGTAAATATGTTATCTCCACTGTTCATCCTTTATCAGCTGATGTTTATTGGGGTGTTAAACACTGCAGCAGGGACTATTCACCTATTTTTCGTTGGCAAGTGTTGCGATGTATGACAAGTATGACTAAAAGCTAAAGTGTGGTTTGACTGTGCCTACAGATTCTACACCTGGGTTCTTATTCTGGACCAGTACCCAAGTTTTATTCAAAATGGTAACTGTTACGAGATTTGGAGATTTGGGGATTTGGAGAGGATATGCTGATCTTGGATCTGTTGGCATTGAAAAAAAGCAAATGAGGTGAGGGGAGGGGAGGTCATGCTATAGGTGCTCACAGTCACGAGGCAGGGGAGGGTGCATGGAGATGGGCCAATGGGTTATGGCAATGGAGAGTGGCAAAGACAACTAATTGGGAGGGGGGGGATTTTTACCTTTGGAGAAGGGGTAGAAGGTTGCTGATAGCCACACAGAAACTGAGGTCAATTTTTATGCAGAGAAACAGGAGAAAGAGGCAGTGTTAACTGTCATGATGAACCAACCAACGAGAGCCCAACTAAATGTAAAAATGTTAAATGACATGCTTATTTTTAGCCTTGTCAATAAGACCAGTCTAACTAGTGGTTGGGTATGTTTGACCAGGTCACCTATTAGATCATTGAGGGATTTCCTGACAAAATCACTTTGGTAATGGGACATTACCATGGCAACATCTGCCTGAAAGATCTGCTTGATGAACTTGTTCTTGGAGGAATGAACCAGCTGGATAATGTCACCATGAAGACTATCTCTGTTCTTCTCCAGGAAGCCTAAAAAAATGAATCATGTAATTGATGCATCACAAGAAAAGAAATATTCTAGGTGCTATCCAATATTTATTTTCTTAACCAAAATGATATCCCCTATTTTTTTTTTTTTGAATGCTCAATTGTATTTGCACAACTACTATGTATTCCCTCATAGTTTGAGAGAGCACAGGTTAGCATGCTTGTGCTCTGAAGAATTTTCTGCTAGCTTCCATTCCCTTTGAATTCCACTAGCTGAGCTGTGCAGACATTGTTTTGGACTACTCTACACTACACATAGCTGGCACGGGCAGAATGCAGGCACTTGACCAATTGGAGAAGCTACTATTACATGATAGTACACGAGGAATACCCTGCCAACCCTTTTGTGTTCACATTTCAAAACTGTTTTTGGATGGGATGCCCTTGATAAATAAGTGAATGTGCAGATTCTCCTTCTCAGCTCATAACTCATATTCAATCAAGCAAGATGTCACTCTGTACCTTTGGTCTCATAGTTGACCACCCCAGCGAAGTGCTGGATCCCAAACTGAGTCTCATAGGTGTTCTTTGGGGGGATGTAGTTAGTGTTGAGTTTGTGCTGCGCGTTCAGCTTGTAGAGCATGGTGGCATCTGTACCCTGGGAGAGCAAATGAGAGATAGTTGTTGAGTAATATTAAATGCAGAGACATAGCTCCAATGCTATGGCCAAATATGTAGCACAATATTACCTTGTTGGGGGTTTGTTAAATAAATGTGTTGAATGAAACATAAATTACAGGTTTCAACTAAATCCACTAGTAGCTTTATTATGAAAAGTATGCATATAACAATAGAAGGAATAAAAACAATACTGATGCCAACAGTGTGAGCCACAAGGACTCCCAATAGGTATCATATAGAATTACAATATAAATAACAGTATTGGCCTCCAACTGGCTGTGGAACATAAAGCTGAAAATTGCTGTTCCCCTTCCTGACCTAGAGCAATTGCCTCTCTTTGTCAATGAGAGCTATGGTGAGACCTGTAGCAACTGTAGCAATTCCTTCTGAGCTGCAACTCTGAGGAACTCAGGAAACCTCTGAATGGTACCTTGGGAAACTTGCTCTCCTCGTCGATAAGGGAGATGATGTTCATTGGCTTGATGGCAATCATGTCAAGGGCGTCCTGGTTGTCAGTGAACTCGATGTGTTGCCAGTTGATGTTCTCCAGGTTGTACTCCTCCTGCTCCAGCTTGAATACGTGTCGCACAAAGAACTGCTGCAGGTTCTCATTGGCAAAGTTGATGCACAGCTGCTCAAAACTAAGAGGCAACAAATGAACAACAAATCAAATATTCTGCTGTATAACAAACAAATCAGCAGCATGATGTTTAGTGAGAAAACCAGGAACCAATCAACTCAGCTTCAGGATGCTGATTATTCACATAAAGAAGTTAAGCATAAGGTGTTTGCTGGATTAGATGCAGTGAAATATTAAACTATTTTGTTAATCCACTCATTGAGTCCAGTTGAACAATCAAAATAATTTTCTAATGAGAAGCTTTATTAAACTTCAAATCCCAGCTACCTTTGACTATGTACTTAGCCAAGAACAGTGTTAAACAGTGGAAGCGGGACAGCAGTGGGGGGAAGTGAGCAGGGCCAATACTTGCACAACATGACACTGATCACATCCTACACCCCATCCAGATCTCTCCAACTGGCTTCCTCTGACCAGCTGGCTGTCCCCTTTCTCTGTACACCCAGTAGCCATTTCTCGTGGCCCCGCCATTGTACCTAGATGGTGGAATGACCTTCCCCACTCGGTCAGGACAGCATAATCTCTATGTATCTTCCGCAACAATGATGATTAGACTGTAGCTTACTGTTTGATAGATCTAGTGATGATCTCTAGCCTTATTAATGCACTCTTGTAAGTCATTTTGGACAAAAGCTTCTGCCAAATAACTAAATTGCAAATTGATGACAAGAATATTACAAGGAAATTACAGAAAAATATTGAGTAAGCACTGGAGGAAGAACCGCCCCCAAAAAAAAAAACCTATTTTAGCACAATTGCACTCTATGGAACTCTAGGCAGAGGGAATGAAAGGCATTCACATGCCTAGGAGCCTTGTACAATAAAAGACACAACTGTGTGGATTCACTTGAGGCTCACCTGTTGATTGTGAAGTTTTCAAACCCAAAGATGTCCAGCAGGCCAATGGATTTTCTCACTGATTTAGTCTCTCCAGAGGGTGGCCTATAGATGGCAGCGTTGATCTTGTCCACAATCCACACAAACAATCTTCCGTAAATTCCCTGGGAGATAAGAAAACATCATGTTTTCTGCTTTGTGTTTGGCACATTACACTCATCAGCATGGCGCAAGTTCATTTCTATTGTTCATAACCATGTCAGTCAGGTATGAACCATGAGTGCAGTTCTTGAACACATTCATAACTGATCATATATTAGATTCAGGAACATCTGGTATCCACCATCTATGCCAAGGCATAGATCCACCATCCACCAGCTAACCTTTACAAAGGCGTCCCGGACATCCAGTGCCTGCTCCATGCTGAGGGGGGTGGAGACAGACTCTCCCCGTGTAATTAGGGTGCGGGTAGTCAAACAGTTCATCACGCCTTTAGGTTCCACCTTCACAGAACACAAAAGAAGTCAACAAAAATTCTGAATTCACCTTCAAAAACCATAACAAAACACAACATAAAAAGGTCTTTGATTTTTCTATACCCAGCATTGCAACTATCAGTGTTCCTGGTGTATAGACCTTTTTAAGCAGTTTCTCAAATGTTTCATGACTGACCAAGATTTCTTGTACCACAAAGTGCAATATCCAAAACCTATAATGTTCTAACAGTTTTTAAACTTGTGGCAAAGGCTAATAATTGGTTCCTTTATCTGTGAGAAAGGAATGTGTAATCTAAAGTCTGCCACAAGTGGGCTCTGGCATCCATTGTACATTGACTCTATCTGACCTCCTGATCAGCCAGCAGAGAAGCATTCTTCCCCATTGTGATACATTGTCTAATAATGTAGTGAACTCGCACGGTGGCAATGCCTCTCTTTCACTGATGCTTATCAAAGTTCTGACAATCTCTCGCCCCATTAATGATAAGCATTATCTCTACACTGCTCCTGCCCTCAGCACACGCACCCTGGAGCTATTGCTCTATTAATGGCTATCGCTGTAATGAGAACATTGGCTAACATGCACAACAACCATCAAACTCAGCAGCAGATGACTTGATACAGACAAGGACATAGAGGGCAGGAGGAGGCTGCATTGAATGAGGGCCTTGATCCTTGGTTGTTTTGAAGTGCAAAAATTCTAGCTGGTGATTACTTGGCGAGGATGGGATAATGTCCCCTCCGTATAACGTGACAGCTCCTTCATCAGCGATTCCCCTAGAGCCACTGCAAAATTGATCTTCAGCCTTTGCATTGTGAGAAGAGAATGTAACTGAATCCAAAATTATTTCTTAGTTACATTAACATAACAGTTAGCACATTAGTACCACAGTTATGTGCTCACGTGCACATATTCAGTTGAATATCCCCTTTACCTCCTTGCTTATGTCCTGCATAGAAACAACAGGTTAGTTGCAATATGATACAATCCATTTCCATTTTGCTGCTACTAAGTAGTTAGCTGCCTGGGTCTCAACTCTTCTCTCTACACATATCATTAAAAGCTCAAAATAACCAAATGGGGTATTAATATGCAACCACCTTCTGTTGTGTAACAATATGGCCACTAAAAATGAATGAATTAAAAGGAACTGCAGGAGGTGTGCCCAACGTCACACATGTGACTAAAAAATCCCACCAGAAACAATTAGAGCTGCAGGAACAGTCATATAAACCCAGATTTTTCTGAGAGTGGAAACATAGCCATTACCCAAAAACTGGTTTGCAAGTAGAAACTTTCCATACAGTGCCTCTCAGCTCCAGAGAATTGGCAACACTATGTTTGCCATTATGCATGGCATTATAGTGAGAATCAAGGAACAGTTAATTTCCTGTATTTTGTGCTTTGAGAACTATTTTAAAACGTAAATCTCTATATTTAGAATTTTCCTCGCTGTCTAACATTTTTACATTGGTTTGGTGAAACAAAGGTCACTTTGGCAATTCCCACCGGACCTATCACATTCTAGGCGGTCTCCAGCTTCATGTCTCCAGATACTTTTATATTTTTCCAGCCTTTTGTCAGCCTACTCATTTACACAACCTTCAAGTCTTAGGCGTTTATGACAATTAAGTTGACAAAAGGCTTGTGCAAAAGTGTGAAGGCTTTTGTAAAGTAGTTTTTCAGAAATGGTCATAGAACGCTGTGTGCCACTCTCCAAATCAGGTTGGAGACAAACATTATGCATAGTAATGCTGAGGAAGCTATTTTATTGCTGCAGGTCTAATAGAAAAAGTCAAGGCATTAGGTCATAGACGCATATGCATGGCAAATTAGTTCCCACCTCCAGTAGCATCGCTGTGGTGACAAGATCAGGAGAATGTACCACCATACAAGCATCCAGATTGTTGTATGTCCGAGCTGGGGTGTTGGGGAGGAATAACAGACAGGGCAGTAATTACAGACAAATTCTATCACACACAGGGGATGAAGTCAGAGTCAATGCCTGTAGGGCGGGTGACAGCAACCTTGGTCTTGGTGTACAGATGTTTTTCTTAAATGTATGACTGGATCAATAATAATGCTAAATTAATGCATGTGGCTTTGTGTTTGAGGTACTCAGCATTGCACCATTCAGACTCTCTTAGAGCAGTAGCCTATCACAGCTGAGCAGGGTGCTTAATTAATTTCCCCAAAGTCCTCAGGGAGCTGTAGATAAACCAGTGTTGCGTATTCAGTTTAGCTCCAGCTTCATGAATAGTATGTTTATTTTACCATTACAATCATCACAGTTTACTCCATCATCTTGTTTATGATTGACCTCACCAGCATTTATTCCCCAAGTCTGGTAACACACAGATGTGTGCATTATACATAGATTAGAGAGCACCAGAGGTGTCAGTAGCCCCAGTTAGGTGAGCATTGTTAGTGGTGCTAAGGGCCCACCTCTGTAGCGCATGTTGCCCATGTGTAGGATGGAAGCCAGCAGCTTGGAGATCTCCCAGTTCTCGGTGTCTGTAAACATTAGCACCTTCATGGCAGAGTGGATGTTGGAGTACTCCTTCAGGTCATCACGCCCATCACAAATAGTGCACTTTCCCTGGAGAAAACAGTTAAACATGTACATGCATGAACAAGCATTCATCCATGCACACACACACAATGACAAATGGCTTTTTCTCACATGGCATGGTCAGTACAGCCATTGGCCATGAAGGAAGAATACCATCGGCCTCTGCCTCCTTAACATGAAATAAAACCTCTCAAAATGGTCCTCTCTTACCATGATGATTGTGGTTATAAGCAGTATCTGTCACACCACGGTGAGATACTGTAGGTGCAATGCTGTTATAAGCAGTTATTGTCTTACCATGGTGAGATACAGATAACTACCAAAATAAAGGAAACACCAATGGGTGTTGGGCCACCAAAAGCCACCAAAACAGCTTCAATGTGCTTTGGCATAAATTATATAAGTGTCTGGAACTCCATTGGAGGGATGCAACAGGCCCCGCTCCAGAATCTCCCGTGAGTGTTCAATTGTATTGAGATCTGGTGACTGAGACAGTTATGGCATATGGTTTACATCGTTTTCATGTTCATCAAACCATTCAGTGACCACTTGTGCCCTTGAATGGGAGCATTGTCATCCTGGTTCACATTGTCATGATGCTTCACCATAGTATAAAGGTGATCATTCAGAATGGCTTTATATTTATTGCCATTTGCCTTCTAAGGGGTTGAGTGGACCTAAACCATGCCAGGAAAATGTACCCCACACCATAACAGCCACCAGAACCCTTCGTTAACTCAAATGTTTCCTTGTTTTTGGCAGTTACCTGTAAGTAGCCAGCTGTCTGAATGAAACAGGGCAGATGTGGCTTTCTAGCTGGCTACACCTACTTCTTATTGATTTAAGAGTATACATTTAGTCCTGGGATTTAGGGCCTGCCTTGTAGTTACTGTAGTTATCTGAGCCACAAAACAAAATGATGCAGGGTTTGCATGTGACATGATAAGAAATACATTATAGAAATTAGTTTTTTTGGACGAAGAAATTATATATCTATCAATCCAGAACCCTTCATTTAATCAAGTATTTCCTTTATTTTGACAGTTGCCTGTAGGTGTAATGCAGCAATCGTCTCACCATGGTGAGGTAGGTGTAGTCTGTGGCTTGGCCTAGGTTCAGCTCCTTCTTCTGGGCAGGGCTCATGCCCTTCAGCATGCAGTAGAATATGTGATAGTTCCTCTCATCTTGGGCCTGGTGAGAACACAATCAGAGTTGTGAGTATTCTGAGTATTACTAGAGTGGAGTATTCTGATATTAAGAATCACTAGAGTATTCTGATATTAAGTAAAATTACTATGTTCCTTCATGTGAAGACTGAATCTCGACTGGTTGGTTGATTGAAATATTGAGAGATAGATGTGCTGTGGATTGACTGCATTGATCGTTGACTTGACTGCTGCCGAATTGGTTGAATAAAGCTGTGAACAGTTCCAGAAGACATTAGAGACAGTGGCATCTACCTGGCACCAGGGATGTCGCCCTTGCCCTACTTCCTCTCACCTGTCTACAGGTATGGCTCAATCTTTGCCTCTCAATTGTTGCCCCCTTACCTGTCTGCATACTCTGGACTTCTCCAGCAAGTACTGCTCAATTTTGGCCCCCTCAATTGCTCCTTTATCGTTGAAATGTATATCGATGTATTTTCCAAACCGGCTGGAGTTGTCATTACGAATGGTCTTTGCATTGCCAAAAGCTGCAGGAAGGTGATATTATTGTGATATTAATAAAGAACATAACAGATATTGTTCATAACAACATCTTGACATTCAACCTTTTCTGAAGACGTAGACATTTCTTCCTGTTTTTGGTGACTTTTAACCAGGTATCATATTTTTTAGTCAAGAGTAATGCTTCATTCATCTGGTCACTTATCTTAAAATATTAAAATATTCGTAAAAACGGTTCAAAACCCCGATAGGGGCGGCAATTGGTTGTCCGCCTCAGAGGGAAGGGGGAGGGAGAGCTAGCACAAGCTCGATGAGAAGCGCAGAGGGCATCCTTGTAAAGTAGATGGATGAGTTCCGTCTCGCAGGAGGCGGAACATTGCCGTCCTCGGGGTATTAGCTTGATTTGTAGTGACGGGTGGTGGTCTTGTGGGGGAGGACGAATTGAAAGAAATAGAGGGTACAATCGGCCACCAAATTGGGAGAAAAACTGAAAACATCTGAAACAAATTAAATATAGATATACAGTATATAGATATATATTCAGAAAAATACATCCAAACAACAGGAACATTATAGGTGTAGTTTATTACTGAAAATGATATGTACTATAAATGTGCAGTTTGTATAATGTATGTCCTTTTTATGGACGGTCAAGGTGTCATTTCCAGGGATGGGTGGTAATATAGGGATTGAGTCAATGCTGTGACATTTACAGGTGGATTATTCTATTCCACATTGATAAATGAATCCGCACTCTAAATGCACAGCACTGGTTAAAAGAACAGCCCAGAGTCTCCTGCACAGGAAAAAAAGTCAGCTTCAGAAAAAGATAAAGTCATGGTTCCTCAAACAGAGACTTAGGGGGGATTTGATTGAGGTTTTTAAATTCCTAAAAGGGATTAACAAAGTAAAATACCAAAGATTTTTAAAGATAAGTGGGGTCAGCAGAACAAGAGGCCACAGGTGGAAATTAGTTAAAGGCAAATTCCGCACAGATATTAAGAAGTTTTTCTTTACACAGAGAGTTGTCAATGCCTGGAACAGCTTGCCAGGTCCGGTAGTAGAGGCAGAAACGCTCAGGCTATTCAAGTCCAGGCTAGATGTAGTACTAGATGCTCTTTAGATTAGGACATGATGAGCCAAGATGGGCCGAACGACCCATTCTCATCATTATGTATTCTTATGTTCTTATGTTCTTATACCATATTTTATATGGTTGTATAATATTAGGCCAGACTCATAATTCTGGGTCATACAAGCTAGAGAGAGAGCAACTTCTGACTGCTCTTTTCGGTTCCCTTAGAGTTCAAGCCTGATTTGGAAGCTCTTCAAATTCTCTCTGAGAATAGCTTGTATGACCCAGAATCTTGAATCTGACCTAATATTATACAACCATATAAAATGCAAAGCTCTGTAAGTGGCCTGACCTTCTAGGATGGGGTTGGCCTCCAGCACCTGCTGTTCGATCCAGGAGTGCTGTCCGCTGATGGATGCAAGGAACTGCAGAATCAGCTTAGTGCTCTCTGTCTTCCCGGCTCCTGACTCGCCACTGGGAGAAACGCATCAGCTCAGTCATGAATACATGCATGCAAAATTAATACACAAATGTACACATGCACACAGATGCACATGCACACACACACACACACATGCATGAATGTGTGAATGCACACACAAACACAAAAGACTAAATAAAGCTTTCACCAGAAGCAAGGTGATTATTAGCTGATTGCTAATTGCTGACACAGATTGTACAGTGTTAATTCATTGGTGGTTTAAGTTATAATGGTGGTTGATTGTTGATTTATTTGGAGAGAATACACTGTATAATTGACTGTTTGTTTATTGCAAAGGTTGTTGTTTTGTTGCAGAGTACAGTGTAAGTTGATTGTTGTTTTCTTGGAAAGAGTGCAGTGTAAACTTATTTCTGGTTGCAGTCAGAGTACAGTACCTGATAACGCAGCACTGGTCCTTGTTGCTGCGTTGCATGTTGAAGTAGCAGTTGTCAGCAATGGCGAAGATGTGGGGGGGCATTTCTCCAATCTTCTTGTTGGTGTAGAGGCGGATCTGTTCAGCCGTGTAGATAGGCAGTAGCTGGTAGGGATTCACTGCCACCAGGATTGACCCTGTGTAAGTCTGCAGGGTTGGAGGTCAAAGGTCAAACTGACAAGGTACACAAAACCCCATAATTTTCCTTGCTTAAGAGTCTTGAACAACATGGAATGTCTTACTTTATTTATTTTTTAACCACAATTTTTTTTTTTCTCACAGGTTTTGGCTATGTCCAATTGCATTTGCAGGCCCAACTAATCGTTGCAACATTTTCAGTCAATCTGGGTGAGTGCTGACAAGCATGTGCTGTCCTCCTAATCACAGGCTGTTAGCTGTTAGCTTCTTTTCACTCTGCTGTCCACCTGCTGAGCTGCACGGTCATTGTGTAAGAGGTGTAAACTTATGGCCAGAAGAAGTCACTGACGTATGATGAGACATGGACAAGCCGACTGAAACCTGTCCTCCCTCGGTGACTCTACACCAATGATGTGCTGCTCTGCAGGGCTTTTGCCCACAGTTAGCACTGTCACAGTCTGATGGCTTGTCTCATGCGAAAGCCTGAAAACGTGGAGTAACAGGATTTCACTAAGCATGTGCGCCTGGCCTCCCGTATGGTCTAGTGGTGAGAGCATTCGACGCCTCAATAATGCAGTTGAATCAAAAATAATATATTCATAGTATAAACTAGCTAACTTTTAAAAAACAGCTATAACACTAAAATCACAAAAAAATCACAAAACAGGCAGGTTTACAAGGGGCTGTAGGTGTAAGACACACACCCAGTATGTTATTGTTTGGATTCTTGGAGCGATTATAATAAACATTTATACAATATTTAAATCGAATATAAACATAACATTGAATCACAAAACATGGTACACATATCCATATTCCCATAAGGAATCCCACTTCCCAATAAATCTCAATTTACAATCATGATTAATATATAACATGTTCATGATTAATACATTCAGTATGCTTAACTTGTCAACCAACTTGTCCAATCGGTATGAAATCTAGTATGCACTCTACAACTAAAGGAACACAAGTGACCATGCAAATTTGGTGAAATGCTACATAAATAATGGTGTGAAATTAATACTTTCAAACAATATTCTACATTCCATTTCACTTTGCAATTGACCATGTTTACCTACAGTAAGTCAGCATCTGTGCACTGACCTCAACCTATATTGGAAAAGTTAATGACACAATATGTAATATAGCTGCCATAAGCAATTTTCAGGTGAATATAGAAAAAGGGCATGGAACATCATGTACCTCGGAAAATATGCTGCACCCTAAATTAATACTTCATTATTTTGATAGGGGGCACTGAAGTGCTATAGTTCTCTTTTTGCTTGCTTATGTTCAGTGTAGACAAGACACAACACATTCTGTTTTGAACAGCAAATGTATGTATTGTTCATACAGTTTCCAGGCAGTAAATGTCAAATATTAATTCACTTAAGAATTAAAACTGTATGCCAGTATAATCAGAATCGCCAACCTATTATGTATCTTTGAATGCTCACTAAAATGCACTAAGAGCTGTTTTTAAACAGAACATACAGCATCCTGTAATGTCAGCTGGCAAACATGATTCCAATTCCATCAGGTCTATTTACAAACATCATTAAGATTACCTTGGCTTATGAATGATCAGTCAACACTAAAAATTATTGATAGTTATTTTCATTGACAATAATTGCCAATTGTGTTTCTAGCTACTACTATCACTGTCATTATTATTATACCATTGGATGCATTGTATTTTATTACATTACTATTTATCACTTTTAACACACAAGCCCAACTGTGATTTATTTCATATGATGTGATTATGCATGATTGTGGGGAAATCAGCTTCTATACTCAGCTTGGGTCATAAATCAATTACTTTTGATGCCTTGAACAGCTGAAGCCAGTGACATGTTCAACAGTATGATAAATTGCCAGATTGCCATCATACAGTGTGGTCACAGTCAGCACGCACTGCAAATACAGTGACAGCTGTATTGACTGTGGCAATGGGATGAGCAGGACAGGCATGTGTGTGTGACTGTCACTGTGTTACTGCACAGCTACTTTATGTGCCGGCCCTTTTGATATTGAGTCCCTAATTTATATCAGAACATAAGAACATAAGAATATTTGATGATGAGAACAGGCCATTCAGCCCATCTAGGCTTGTTATTTGCCTACTGGCAAAAGAATATCCAGCACTGTGTAAAGCCTGGACTCGATCACCCCACGGGTCTCTGCCTCTAATACATGACCTTGCAAGCTGTTCCACACATTGATATACAGACGCACTCAGATCAAAGAATGGATGTTTGATCAGCAGTTCAGGATGGTTCTGTACTTACCCTCCCCCCACAGTTTGTCTTCACAGAGAAGGAGACAAGGGACACACAGGACAGCATGTTGATTAAGGGCAGGGACATGCAAAGAAACAGATCTGGGAGCTGAAGGTGAGCTGAGACTTAACTCAGTCTAGGCTGAAGCTCAGATGAGAATGGGTTGAGTGTGTTGAGCTGTGATAAGTTGTGGAATGTGTCTGAACTGAGTATGAGTTGAAACTTGGTTGGGACTGGTTTAGTCTGGTTGTGTTGTGCAACTGTCTAGACAGTGGGATGAATATCCCTGACCACTGCAGGTTTCATTACATTACATCACAGGCATTTAGCAGACGCTCTTATCCAGAGCGACTTACACAGTTTCAGGGGTCCCTTTCAATCAGGAGCTCAACTCATCTCTGGGACACTTGGGGAATTCACCTCTTATTACAATTTTTTCTTCAGCTGAACAATTCGTTTAAATGGGCAGAACAATAACCTAAATCCATTGAGAAGTGGAGTTGCCTATGGCTACAAGCCTTTTGGCAGTGCAGGCATAATTGTAGCAGGTTTCTTTGTGGTTATGAGGGTCAAGCTCCGTTTTCCTGGACCCTGATCTGGATACAGTGGATTGGACACACCTTTAACAAATCTTTGATAGATATTTCAGTGGAATCTGCCACATTAGGGAAACCTAGGTCTCGGTAAGACCTCATTAATCTATGGAAAGGTAATTACTTTAAGATAAAGATTGGGTATTCAAGTTAATCTCAAATTACCCTGGTTATAACCACATAACTAAAATGCTTTCAAAGGAATTACAAAATCAATTATAAAATGATGAAACGCTACATTGTATCCATATCATTATTTAGTCATTTCATTACAACTATAGCAGACAACTGTGAGATTAAATACACGTCTTGGCAATTGGTTTTAAAATACGCTCCTCTGTATGTAGACTGTCCCTTTACAGACAACATGGAGTGGTGGCCAGCAGTATGTGGAAGCCTGCATGGTGGAAGGTGGTGGGGTAACCCACTGTCCTCGGGATGACTTGGAGGTTGGACTCACGTAGATGACATGCTCTGTGTAGCGGATGAGCAGGTTGCGGAGGATGCCGGCCTCATTCAGGTCCCCCAGACGGATCATATCCTCCACTCCATGCACAGAGGTGGGGTGCATGGGTTTAATGTGGGTGGAATTCTGGGGCGAGATCCAGTGCTCCTAGTGGGAGAGGAAGGCAGAGTTACAGGAGGGTGGGGTGCAAATGGAAACACATCAAAATCTTAAAATATTCCTTTCTTCTCTCTTCCTTTCTGGAAAATGAAGACATGAATAATATTATGCAGTGGGTTCATTGCAGTAGTTCCATTTATGTTTGGGCATGTGAATACTGTACGTATACTAGAGCATATGACATGAATTCCCACGTTGTATATGGAACTTATTTGCCAGCATGGATTGTCCCTTCTAAAACCCGATTTATGAATAAAAACCTTTTTTTTGTGCCTCTGACACATACAGTACATCATATACTGTATGTTTTATAGGCAGGGCCACCATTCTGTGACATGGCTTGACTACTCGCATTAAGAAAGAGTGCAGTTACATAATATTTAACCTGCACAAAAATAGTTTAATAGTATTAATAATAATAAAATAGTTTGCAGCAAGGGTGGGTTATTAAAACATGACAAATTACATGAAAAATGGGGAATGTCATAAAAGCTACACAGATCAAAAGAAAGGTTCTAAAATCTTATAGGAAAAGACATATGTGGAAGGCGTCAGTCTCGACAACATTGGGGAGGTGCCAACTACCTTGCCTGTGTTTGCCACTGGACTCCTGTGGATGACTTTGGGACAATTGGGCTTTCTGTGGGCCCGGTTGGCAATCTCACAGTTTGCTAGATTGGGAGAAGGTGTGCATTGTTGGCCAGAAATGCTAGTGAGTGTGATTATGTGTGTGACCGGCGGAGCCACTTATTGCCTCATGAGTTCCACCTGAGCCAATTTACATTTTACATTTACATTTGACATTTTAGGCATTTAGCAGACGTTCTTATCCAGAGCGACTTACACAGTTTACATTTATTTACATACAATCCATTTATACAGCTGGATATTTTACTGAAGCAATTCAGGTTAAGTACCTTGCCCAAGGGTACAACGGCAGTGTCCCCACCTGGGAATCGAACCTGCAACCTTTGCGTTACAAGCCTTTGCGTTACAAGCCTTTGCATTACAAGCCCAGTTCCTTAACCATTATGCTAACACCTGCACTTAAATTTAATATATTTAAGTGCAGGTGAGTGGCTACTGTGGTTGAGTGTGCGATTTATCAAGGTATGTGTGTGACTGTGTAGAGTGCTACCATGTCTGTCTGTTAAATGTTTGATCCTGGACTGAAAAGTCACAGAACATCTGTGTTCTGTTAATATTTGGACTGAAAAGTTGAGCTTCTGTCTGTCTGTCTTATTGTTGAGCGTTCCCGAAAGGGATTCCATCTTGGAGAAGGCCAACTTTGATTTAGTTTGTTATTTTTGTTGATTGTTTTTGGCCCTGTGAGGGCAACGGTCGAAGATTTTGTTAATTTATCCTGCTCTCCCGCTCTGATTCTCTCTCCCGGGTGAGAATCAATAAAGATTCAGGTCCGGAGGCCACAAATTCCACTCCCTGTCTCCTGCTGCTCTGTTTGCCTCTGGGTTGGTCATACGACGTGTGACAATATATTTTTCCATCGACAGAATTGGTTACAACTGACTGGTATCATTTTGCATTCTGTGTAAGATTTGGAAATGTTTTTCTGCCCCCAGTGACATTGCAGTGCTGTTTTCTTGTGCAAATAATTTGTAATTGCCCAGCATCTACAATGCTCTTCAAAAAGTCTAGTGGGAGGGTTGTCACATCGAAGCTGCAATCTTGCTTGGAGTCAAATCCTGACAGCCTTTAGAAATTTGTGAGCTGGTTGAAAGAAACAGTTTATTTTTTAGTTGATAAGAGTTGTAATATGTTGTGAGATTCTCTGTAACTGAATGTTTTGACGCATTGATGGTTTATTGTTGGATCTGCTGAGCCAGTGTTCTGTATTCATTCATAAGATGTTCAATTTTATTGTTTAAGTGGATTCTGATGTCATAACTTTCAAACCACCAGATCATGTTAACCAGTCTATTGTTGAGCGATGAACATGAGCGATGAACATGAGCTACGTCTTCAAACTTTCATCCCTCAACAGAGCCTTGAGCTCTACCAGAACAATGGTGTTTGTTATCTATCTCTTTTGAATGGTGTGATATAGTTACTGGCTCAGGAGGGAATTTTATTGATGGTGGTACCTTACTCTGTAATGGTGTTTAACAGATTCTCTATACAGCACATTTTCTGGCTTGGGCAATGTTAAAATACTTTGGGGAAATTACTCAATATTACTTGCTAGTGCCACAATGTGGGCATTGCAAATTAAATTAACTGAATTTGGAAGAACTTTTAAGGATATCTTTGTACACTTTTTACCAGTGGTGGTCCTGGCTCACTTGGTGCCCTAGGCGAGATCAGTCATACCCCCAAGCCCCAGGGAGGCCACACAAAACAAGTACCTATGTTGTAAAGGCACAATAGGCACCCCTTTTATTTGAAGAAAATATACTGAAAAATATTGCACACAAATATTAAATTGTAAAAATCCAAGACATGGATGTGTGCAAATAACAAATAACACATTTTAATTGAACAATAAATAAGAATAAATAGAAGCTTATTTTAAAAAATAGGGAGGCGCTGTCCAAGACAATAAATAAGAACACTGAAACATATTGCACACTAATTTAAAAATTGAAGGTGCACACAAATAAAACTAAATTGAACACAGCGGAGTTGCACCTTTTCAATACTGGCTGAGTCTGGCTCAGTATGGCTGAAAGCTCACTATGCACAAACCAGATTTAAGATGGCTTCTGCTGTTTTGCTGCTAGTTTAGCTGGACTATATGCATGCTAACTAGCTATTAGAAAGCTCATAGTGATGCAGTATAGTGCTATTATTACCCTAAAATTCATAGAAAATGTTCATGATGATAGTCAAGACAGGCGTTTTTTAGAGAAAGTTCAGCATCATTATAGCCAGTGTAATGTTAGCTAAATGCTTGAGCTACTAGCTAGCATTAACTTTAGTATAGCAATTGATGGAATACCTAGCTAGCATGATTATTTACCAGACTACTTCAAAACGTAACATAATGTTCATGATGAGATTACATAACACATACCTTCATCTTCGGCCCGTTTCTCCTCTTCTTCTTTTCTCTTTTTTCTAAACTGAAATCCCGAAGGCTTTGATCTTTTCATTTTGGCAACGTACCTCAATGTGTGTGTGACATGATACGATTGCCCATCAATGCAGGGTCAAGAGACTAAACCATTTCACCTTGGTGGTGTACAGACTTGTTTTCATTTAGCATTATATTTTAAACCAGGCAAAATTGCAGCTGTATATCAGTAGCTATTGAGATATTATTTCCATTTGCTTGTGTGTTACGAGAGCAGGGGCGCATTTGGTTGCAATGTTATTTTGTGATTTCATTGATTGATTTGTACTGTACAGTGTGAGTTTGAGAAGCACTATTGACCTCCACCCCTCCCCCACTTCGGGTTTCTAGCAGGTGAGGACTAGGAGACTATACGCTGACAGACTACAGAAACAGTGGAGGAAAAAATTACATCATGCCTGCCCGATGCTAGCGCAGCGCTGTAGCGCAGCGCTGAGCGCAGATGAGTGAGACTGAAGTGAGTGCGTGTCTGTGTCTGTATATGGAGAGCTATGTGCGTGCATGCGCCCCTTACCGGCGTACCGCCCTAGGCGACTGCCTATGTCACCTATGCCAGGATCCGCCACTGCTTTTGACATAACTTACATTGTCAGACATAAGTGCACTCACATGTTGAAATGTCTCCCGCAACTGAGGTGTAACTGTCATAATTTGGGATTATCAATTTTTTCAAATCTAATATTTGAGTTTAAAAACTGTCAAATGACATCCGGCCACCACTAAAGGCTGTCTTTTCCCCCTCTGTGTTAATATCAGATATTTTTCAGTTTTTTTGTTTGTAAATTTGAAAAGATTGAACCCAGTTCTGCTGATGACATTATTTCAGTTACAGATCAATAATAAACATCCATGAAGGAAGAGGGGTCAGATGTCAGATGTGGGAATGAATGAATGAATCGCTAATCTTTGTTCATGAACCCTACATTAGATATGCATCTGGTCCCATTTTGTATTTGTCCTTAGGCCCTCTTAGATTCCTCAGTTTACATGTTAATTAGGGGTAGTGACTTACAGTAGTGAATGCATACATTTTTCAGTAGATGTGGTCCCAGTGGGGATTGAACCCACAACTGAAGCATCACCAACAGTATTCTCTACCTACTGAGCCACACAGAACCACAGACCCTGGCTCTGCTCTGTCACTCACATGTCCCTCGTCGTCCAAAACCTGGATCAATCCCGATTCGCACAGCTTGACCACAGCACCGATAGGGACGTCAAATTCTCGGCCGATCTTGAGATCCAACCAGACGTAGTCCCCCTGGAACAGAACCCAATCAATTAGAATCCCTGAATCCATTAATGACTTGCAGGCCTTAAAACCTATCAACAAATCCCAATTGGAGTGAATGGGTGTACACAATACATTTGCATATAAATAAATAAAAGATTTTGCACCTGGGAATAGTGCAGCTTTAAATGCCTATTATAAATTGTATTCCATGTCTTTAGTAGGCACTCTGCACTATGAAAAGAAGAGAGAAACTTCCTGGTATTCTTTGGATGTGTGCACTATTACACGAGGTCTGAACAATGAATACACAATGTACACCAATGAAATTGGGCAATGACAGGTCTCCTGGTTTTATTTCAATCATAATTAATCCCAACAATAGAAAAGCAGCATGCTGCTTCCTGATTAAAAGCTTCTAAGATTAAAAATCAATCATATTCAGGCTTAATGGCCTGTGCCATCAAGCCACTGCAACTGGTGCAGAATGCTGCCGCATGGCTAGTGTTCAATCAACCAAAGTTCATGCATGTCACCCCACTACTCACCTCCCTGCACTGGCTCCCTATCGCAGCACACATCAAATTTAAATCACTGGTGCTGGCTTAGATCTTCCGCACTCGGTCAGGACTGTGGAATCACTGGACATCTTCCGCAAGAGACTCAAAACCCATCTCTTCAGACTCCATTACCACTGAAATCTGTACATCTAACTAACTGTCATCACCACTGCTTACATGTTTAATACTGCTTTTTGTATATGTATCCTTGTTTAAAACTTTCTCCCCCAAAAAATAAAAAAATAAAAACAATTACTAACCTTTTACTTCCCGGTGTTACAGGTATGGTATGCAGCTACCAACAATGATGTCTATTGCTGTATTACTGCACTGATCTCTTGCACGAACAATGATTGATCATACCATGTATTAATGCACATCTTGTAAGTGGCTCTGGATAAGAGCATCTGCTAAATGCTTAAAATGTCAATGTAAATATTAAAGGGAGTGGCTCATGATAAAAAATCTAAATACATGGAAGAAGAAGAATGATCTTTTATCAATTTCACTGAAGAGGAAATATTGCATTTATCATGCCAAACATTGTCACCTCTGGTTTTACAAATCCAAATCCCTTAGTTACCATGTAGAAAATTGTATCCATAATTTGTCCTGAGCTCCAGACTCCATCACCATAACAGTTCTTGCACTGCCTGGGAAATGTGCTATAAATGGTTGCGATAATATTCTTTGCATTGCTTACAGTGTATATGTAATATTTTGGTTGTACTGTAAATATTTTTTTCTTGTTGCAAGGAAACTACACTTTGTGAATCTGTTCCTAATAAGTGTTCTTGCTACGTGTGATTTAAAAAGAAATTTGCAAAACTGTTATTTCACATCAGTGAAACCAGTTGGTAAATTTAAAAAACATCTTTGTTCGTACATCTTGGCAGAACCAGGTAAACCCCACTGTTTGTGTTCATTAGTGTAGCGAAACCCCCTTTTTTTAAGCTTGCTCCAAACCGACAGCTAGCCCTCAAAAGAAAAAAGAAAGAAAGAAGGAGCTGGGTCTGTACCTGCTGTAAAATGACCATGGTGGCTGTTTATTCCTGGACATCAGAAGACATGTGAAGACTCTGCAAGAGAGGAGAGACACATGAGGACACAGAAACACCTGGGGCCTCATTTATAAAAAGTTGCTTACTCCATTTAAAAAATAAAATAATTTACTAACCTTAGATCTTAGATCAAATATAGGATGGTTTCTACACAACTTTTTTTAAATAAGAGGCCTCATTTATAAAAAGTTGCGTAGAAACCATCCTACATTTGATCTAAGATAATTTATGAAATGTGCGTAAGTGTGATTCAGAGAAACTGAACGTACACACAAAAAAACGTGCGTACGCCACTCCCCCAGATGTGAAATCTCTAAATCACAAATTAACTTGAAATTGTGCATAGCTGAATGGTTTTAGATCTCCGCCTTGTAAACGCCCCTTAATTAATATCATTAGCATATAAAGGAGCTTGAATCAAAACACAAATCCTCTACTTGATAATGGCGAGATGCAAGAAAAATAATTTTAGCGAGGCTGAAATCGAGGTCCTGTTGGCGGAGGTGCAGATGCGTGCAGGGATGCTGTTTGGGAGCCTTTCCAGTGGCTTTACCAGTACAACCAAGTACGTGGCCTGGCAGTAGCCCAGGCTGTGAACGAGGTGCGGGGGCAGCAAAGGTCCCTGAAGGACGTAAAGAAAAAGTGGTCTGATTTAAAACTGAGGTCAAAATCTTGAATAACTCGTTCCCTTCTTATTGCGCGGTTGGCGATATCTTCGAGAAGTGACAATGCTGCCATTCTTCCTCTTGCAAACCACTGCATTATTGGACATTTTATAGCCTATAGATTGACCGAAATGTTTTACACGCGTGGAACCATAATATGTATTAAATATATTTCAAGGATGTGTCAATTATGCTAATAAGGGTTGTTTTGGAAAACCAATATGTGTTTTTGTTTTGTTTTCCACAAGTAGCATAGCTTATGTTGTTTTAATTTATTAATCAATTTATTGTGCAAACCATTACGTATAGCCTAAGCAATGTGTTCAATCTGGTAGTACTACTACTACTACTCCTACTACTACTACTAATAATAATAATAATAATAATGAGGAAACAATTAGGCAGCAGACGACATGTTGGCGCTGTTAGATTTCCGAATACATTTTACATTACATTTACATTTTAAGCATTTAGCAGACGCTCTTATCCAGAGCGACTTAGAAGATGTGCATAAATACATGTTAGGAACAATCATAGTGCGCGCAAGAGATCAGTGCAGTAATACAGCGATAGACATCATTGCAGGCAGCTGCGTACCATACCTGTAACACTGGGAAGGAAAAGGTTAGTAAAACATGTTTTTTTTAATGGAGTAAGCAGGGGTATATAGTGTTGAGCAAGTAGGCAGTGTTGATGACAATTAGCTAGATGTACATAATTCAGTGGTAGTGGAGTCTGAAAAAGTAGGTTTTGAGTCTCTTGCGGAGGACAGAGAAGAGACGAGACCGCGAATACCTGCAGCACTCCAACATTGCCACAAGGAAACGTGCGTACGCCAAGTTGAAACCTGACATGGAGCTGAGTACTTTTCCACATCAAAGACCGTTTTTATAAATCTGAACTTTGGCGTGGATTTGAGCGTACGCATGTTCTAAGATCAAATCTGTGCGTAAGTACGTTTTATAAATAATGAGGCCCCTCGTCTGGCCCGCAGAATGACACTCTCACAAATCACACTTTCACACTTTCAGGAAACGTGACAGGCGTCCCATGCTGAGCACAGTTAGGCTCTAACCATCTAATCCGGCCAGTCATATGACCTGGTAGATTGAAAGGAGAAAGGAAAAAAACTGTTTTTTCACATGCTCTTGGTCCTGAGTGAATGGCCCATGAGGAAATCAGGAGCCCACAGCCCACAGGAGGCACCAGAAAACTGACCTCCCCTACAGTCACTCTTCAATATCCCACCACCCATATAAGGTCACCCCACACTCACAGTAATAACGCATTCACATAAAATCAATAACACAGGGTAATTATCCAAACAGAGAGGAACAGAGAAAAGGGATAAGCAGAAGGAACAGAGAGAGGGAGAGCGAGAGAGATGGGAGAGACAAAAGGCACATGCAGTAACGAGCATAAACACAACAAATTGAGAAAAAATGTTTATCTTACTTTTTTTTTCTTATGCGGTAATCTCTGTTCTATCTACCACTGGCAGAACTTAAAAAATGACATTAAAATCAAAAGAAACTGCATTGTGTAATTTTGTAACAGTAAGTATTGTACGGTTCATAAAAGAGTGTTTTGTCATTTTACAGTAGTATCGCATTATTTCAACATAAACACCACTGTGACCTACATTCCATTTAGGTTAATCTTTATTTGCAACAAGCACAGTGATCCCTTGTTCTAAATCAGCCATCTATAGAATTCCCATAACACGAATGTAGCACCCTTATGTAAAAGCAATTCATGTTTACATTTAATTTAATTTAATTTCTAGAATTTCAAAATGATCTAATCTATATCAAAATATGTCATGTAATTAATAAGCACTGAGTATTGCCACTTTTATATATGCAATGTTATGTTTTTATAAGATATAGAATGTCACCTATTTTATAATATATTTTAATTTTAAACACACACATCAACATACTGTACATGTTCAAATTCAGCTTTTCTGTGAGAAAGAAAGATTTCCCCTTTTGTTGACAGCACACAATGTGGGGCGACCCAGTTCCGGGATAGAAAAAGTGAATGATACACAGCAAATAATTTCTCATCTTGCTTTACAATTTCATTTTCAATGTCTTTGTTCAAGGGCCTACTACAGTGCAGACAGGTTTGGATGGCGGCAGGCTGAAGACACAATGCACAGTTTAATGCTGAGTCAGTTTCTTTTCCAGTTTCTGGCTGGCCCAGGAACTAACAACCATCAAAAGATTTGAGACTGTCCTGTGATAATGAAATGTGTGCAAATCATCGTTTCAGCCTATGTCTTATTTCCCTTTAGTGCTAGTAGGGGAAGGTGTAACAAGCCAGGAGCAAGGCCACAACGACTGTTCACATGCCGTGATTGCTATGGGGTACGGCATCAGTCCCGCTGCGCTGTGTAGTCAGTCCTGCATCATCACTAGAGTAGTGGACTTGGAATGTCTTTAGTAGGTGTACTTTATACAGTCCCGATAACACTACCCTATAGAACTTAGAATGACTTTAGTAGCTGCATCGCATGCCGGCAGCGAATGCTCTAAGTTCTGATGCCACTGAACTACGATCAGACTTAGAATGTCTTCAGTAGCTGGACTGTATACAAGCAGCAAATGCTTTAAGTCTGGAATCTCAGGGTACCAGGCTCACCATGGAATAGTTTATATGACGTGGGTCCTAGAGATTAAGCCCTTCGACTCCTATATGGCTGTTACAGGGACAGGGGCATGTGAAGGCATGTACATGAATGTGTGTATGTTTTGGGGTATTACCGCACCCCATTTTATGTTTCTTTGTTCTGCTGTTAAGCGCTAAAAAGCACTTGTAACAAAAATAGAATACTAACTGAAAATAGAGGCTGTGAGCTTGTTTTGTGCGCCTGGGTTTATTCTGCAGAATTAGCTCACACACCTATGAACAGGGTTTGCTGGATAACCAAGTCCAGGCATTACAGGGTACAAAATTACCACTTTAACTTAACCTAAAATCTATGAGACAATATAACAATAAAAAAGAATACATAAGGAGGATTGACTGAAAATGTTTTAGCATTTCCTCTACTACACAGCCTTACCCTAGGGATCCACCAGAAGCAATTTTCTTGCTAGATGTCGCTTTGATCACAAGCCAAAGGCCGCTCGTGTGGGCATTCCCACACAAGCAGCTTTAGGAAAGGGCAGGTTAAGTTGTGCACGTCCAGCTATCAAGTTTGTGATAGAGTGAACTGAGCCAAGCCCATAAAATTCAAAGCAAGTAAACTACTATCAAGACATTGACAGTAAATCATTTGACTTGAACAGCACCTTCGCACCTTTCTAACTAGCTACTGGCAATTAACATACTTTTCATTTCATTGCAAGTAATTCATCAAAGTCACCAGGGATCCCCACTATTTCTGATATATTTTGCCATGCGTCATTCTTTTTGTTGCCGCCCCTGTATACAAACAGGCACACATCTTAAAGTTTGGGATACTGCAACAATTAACCTCCTCCATTTTGGTATGGAACAAACTTAGCTTAGGAACCAAAAACCTGCACTTAGTTTACAGTAAGGACAAACCAAGTTGTCCATCCCTCCAATTGGTTATCACTTCACCACATCACCACTAATTTGCATAAGAAGTCTGTAAACTTCCTTTCATTGCTGAGCAAGCTGACTTCGCGCCACCAATGGTTGCTTCGTCCTACGTCGCCTACCGTCGCCAGCTCCAATTGATAATTAATTACTTCTGGCCTTTCTTAGTTTTCATTGCTTCTGGTGGACACGCACCTTTAGGCTTTCTTATCGTATTCTGTCAAAATGTAGTATGTTTCTTCAAATGTCACTTTTCAGTCATGATATTTGTTCTGCATTTTATAGTAGTATATGTATATGCTTATAGTGCATATAAAATATGCATATGAAGCTAATCTCTACAATATCGACAGTACATTCAATTTGATCTACACTATGCTACTGTACAGTAAAGGCTGAAATGGAACGTGTGTTCCCTACAAAACCAAAGATTAGGTTTCAATCATTAAGATTTCAGTCATTGAGATTTAAGGTCATTAAGGTACACTTTGTCCAGTAACTGCATGAAAACAAATAGAACTTGGAATCTTCCTGGTGAGGAGCTTCAAGAAGAAATATATGCAAATACACTTTCAAAATGTATTTAAATAAAGAATCAACTATACATATTACCCATATTTTATGATGTACATATGATTACAATGAGTTACACATTACAAGCATAAATGTATTGTGTATGTAAGTAGTAAAATATATATATTTAAAAATATACAATGCAGTATATGCCTGATACTTGGAAACTTGGAAGGGCTTCCCCCCCTTTACCCCCATTATTTTGTAATCGCCATTTAAACTGTGCTCTCATGTAATTGCATGCCACCTCTACCCAAACAGGGAGCACCAAGGCTGAGGCTGTGCACTCCTCTGATACACTTGTGACTATTTTCTACACGACAAGCCACCCAGTGAACTACAAGAGACCTAGCACCAAAGAAAAGAGAGGCACCTTTCTCTGTGATGGCAATTGGTATGCTTTAAGTGCCTGGTGAGTATACCTAGATGGCACTTTAACCTGAGGAATCACATCTCACTTAAGACCACCCTACCCTGGTGGGATGAAGTCAACTGAGCTGGTAATAGTAGACTAACAACACAGCCCAGACTCAACTGGTAACATCCAGGCTACCGCCTTCAGCCTGCACTCAAGGAACATGTCTTTACCAACAGAGCCATTTGGGATGCTCTTAAAAAACCTGTTTTTAATTTTTTGTTTTGAACCCCAATATATTGACACATGGTGCCATAGGAACTGCATAATACACAGGCCATACCTACCATAATGGAAAAGGGACTGTGCTCAATAGATTACTAGAAAATTGATGATGCTAATAATTACAGAAGTGATAGCTAAGCTGGACAGGAGTGCAGTTAGAGCACTGATCTCAGGTTTGGCCTTCAGGACTGTTTAGGACACCCACGCTCTCTCTCTTTCTCTCTCACTCCTTTTCATTCCATGCCACATGGTGGGTCACCGTAGTAATCCATGGCAATAGCACAATCTAATTAGCCTCCAGCTGAGAGGCAGCCATGGCTATACTTTATTTAAAGCTCTGAGATTACACAGCCATCTCCACATTCACATCCCTCTACTGCTCCAGTTCTCATTATAGCAATGAATAATAATTCACCTGGCATAATTATGTTATTATGGGAGACTTTAGCATTTGCCCAGTATGTGCCTTCATCCTGGGTGACACACAATGTTTTGCATCTCACTTATTCTGACAATCTCTGATTCAGCTGGGCCTTCACAGGAAAGACACTGAGGAGAGGTACGTCCAATACTGTGCACAGCTTCTTACTGGCAGCTACCCCATATACTTAATCATGCCCAGTGTCCCAGTGTCGCTTCAAACTTCACGTTACACAGGATTGTACCAGCAGTGCAGCCCAAACACACTCCTGCCCTATCTTGACCGTGGAGCTCTAATTGGGGTATTTCCCTCTAATAGGCAGCAACTGCATCTGGCAAATTCACCACTGTAAATCCATTACATCTAAACTTCAGGGGCTTAGACCTACTTTCAATTTATCTGACTGTGGCTTCCACACCAGAGAGACACACACAGAGATCTTCATATGTAAAAAATGTATCTCTGATGCCACTGTTATTGGCTATACAGTTTCTTATGCTACATGGTTCAAGAGCTGAAAACCTGGGACTAAAATAAAAAACTGGGGATTTAAATTGTGTATCATTTGATTTAAAAAATGTGCTGAAACTATTTGCCAGTATTTCCTTACCCTGTCCCTGAAGGCAGGAAGTGTGTGCTGGTTTTTATTCTTGTAAGCTCTAAATTAATTAGGTTCAATTGAGCCGTTTAAATTACTTCAGAAGAAACTGTTCATAGTGCTTTGTTATAAGTATGGGTTATTGGAACTGTAAAGGTTTTTCCAGTAATACAAATATGTAGTCAATTGATTAAATGTAATTGGGTGTTCAATAGGGAAAAAACTCATTGAGCAATTTATGAATTTTACTTGAGATAATGTCGCTGCCTCCAATTTGTTCATCAAAATCTGGACTGTATTCAATTAACAGTTAAATCAAACCTAATAAACTGAGAACTCAGCCAGAACAATAACCAGCATACATGGTGTGCCCCAAGGACCAGGGTTGAGAAATATTGGTATAATTTATTGATGGTTTGAGAAATAAGCTTTGAGGTTTGTCCTCACAAGCACACCAAAGCAGCTTCCATGTTTCATGTTCTTACATGTGCACACTATACGGCACATGCAGCCTTACATAAACAATTCAAAATACAATCTGGCCCCTCTGGTGTTAATTAATGGGTCATGTCCATGTCTTCTGGTCAGCAGGTCATAAGATAGGGAGGAAAAGAGACTGGCTCACTCCTGTATGGACTTGTAACTCTGATTGATCTCATCAGTTATGCAAACAATAAATTACATTCCCATCAAATCATTTCAAACAACCACAATTTGTTTTGGGTCTTTGTTAAACTAATTTCCCTTTCATTTTAAAATATTTTATGGTTCCTTAAAACCATAAAATCTTGCATATAAACTGCCTCTGAGAATAAGTATCTCCCCTATATTTGAGACTATTCAGAATATCATAAAACTGCAACAGTGCACTTGTTCTACATGGCCATTCATTCTCAGCACACATGATTGCATATTGTGACCTTGTGTCACACCCAGCCCCATCATAGTAGCTTTACTGGCATTTACATGCTTGACACCATAGAGAAGTCAGGATAAGAGCTTCTAATGCAAAATCATGGGGTGCCAGTTTGCTGCCAAGCATCAGTCTTGGGCTAGTGGGGCCTACTCCAGTGACTATAAAAACTTGAGCTCACAGGACAGACATACAGGGTTAAATGTCACGGGGTGGGGCATTATCATCCTGGGCTAAGCCCACTATCACTAAATTAATTACATGTCAAACAGCCAAAAGCAGACTCAATGACTCCATTACAGTCACTCCTTACAGTTTCCAGTTGTTAATCTTATCCTGCTTGCAGTACTGTGTACTTTGTACTGCGGTACTAGCCCCCACCAACCTCACCACCCCCCTGACTGGGATTTGGGACCTCTTTAATGCCAAAATGCATATTAAGGATTCTGCAGATATAGGGAGATAATCCCAAAATGTGTGGTGTGATTAAATATAATAAGGCTGCTTTAGTTGAGAGACAGCAGGGTAACTCTTAGCAGTTGTCAGTATGTTAGTCAGCATGGCAGTATGTTAACACTTTTAATGAAAACATACACTGTGTGTTCAAAACACAGAACACTTGATGACAAGATATCTGTATATCACAGTATCCGTATATATACAGTATTTCCCATTCCTTAAAAATAACTTGTCTTCAAAAACAAGAACCTGCAAGTCAGCATAACAACTTAAGGCAGTAAATACCTGTTTTGTATATAATATGAATAAAGGAAAGCCATGCAGATGTAGAAATACAGTGGAGACATGTAATTGAATTACCTCGACCTCAATTCCTTTAAGACCAAGGATCTGGTCATCGATCTCCGCTATGAACAGTCCACCATCTCAGTATTGACGATCAATGGCCAGACCATAGAGAGGGTCGGGGGATAGAAGTATCTCGGCACCACCATCGCCCACAAACTCACCTTCAAGCCCAGCAGTGAAACGCCTCTTCTTCCTAAGGAAACTCAGTAAACTCCAGGTCCACCAATCAATCTTACAAGACTTTTATAATTGCATTCTCAAACCACTCCACAAGATCATTAGAATCAGCAGCAAAATCATCGGACTGGACCAGGAATCACTCAGTAGAATTTATAACAATAGAACAAGGGGGAAGGGATTACAAATCGCCATGGCCAATACACACACCCTGCAGAGCCAATGTAACTTCCTACCCTCAGGCCGCAGATACAGATCCTTGAAATGTCGAACCAAATGGGCCACGTTCAGCTTTGTGCCCACCTCTATCCGGCTCCTGAACTCCTGACCTAAGCTATTTTAATTTGAATTGCACTCTTAGACATTTTAATTGCTCTAAACGTTTTTAAGCTGCACTGTATGTTGTAAATGTTTTAATTGTCTGTCCTGTTAAATGTGTGTATGCATTGGCACTTTCACAAATGAAGTTCCTAACGGAAAAATAAAGTTATTTGAATTGAATATGAATGAATGGTAATGACAGTTAGGAATAAAAAAAACATGGCTGTTTCTGCACTACCAGGGTGAAAAACAAATTTCATACCCATAAACCTAGAGGGCAGGAAAGTATCCAGACATAAAACACACTTGCAAGTTGCTTGCTTGGCTTTAGGTGTATTCTGTTTGTACACACCCACAAAGTTCCTGCCAACAACAATAATGTCAACATCTGTTTTAATCAACATTTTTTTTTTTATTAGAGCAAAATGACAAAGCACTCTTGTGATATTATTTGATATGTGCCCAACATGGTTATGGTACCAATACATTTTAGACAGAGGAAAAGGAGTGTGGAGTCTGAGAGTTGTATCCCTTGAGCAAGGTGCTTGTTTGCTCCAGTAAATATCCAGCCCTGAGTAATTAGTTTAGTCTGAGCTATTCAAATGAGTTGTATCTTAATGGCATTTAATGGCATTTTTTAATCTTTGAAACAAACGAGTAATGCTATTTTTCAACACCCGAGTTTCTAAAAAGGATGCTAAAAAATAAGAATGCAGACCATTTCTCGGCACTGTAAAGATCACGGTCTTGGTCTTCTTCATTTGGTTCTTCTAGCTGTGCCTGTAACGCCTCTCGCTTCACAACATACCTCTCTCCTCAGGACAAATTTAAACTTCGGTTAAACTTTCAGCTCTATTTTTCTTTTAAGCCAACATGGAGACAAACCCCAAGCTATGACACATGAAAAAAAAAGACACGCTGTCTCTTTAAACTTACACAAATGTCCCAGTTTAAAGCCTGCCGTGAACTGTGCTGGGGTGAAAAAATGTGAGCTATAAGAAGCTTTCAGCAAAGGGCTTAGGGAAGTGCCGTGCCTTGGGACTAAGCCCTGAGGCAGTTTGCTCACTCACCTCTCAGCGATTCAGGGCTGCCTCTCCTCCTATTACTCTCTCCCCAGAGTGTATGTGTCAGTGTGTGTCTCCTTGGGAAAGTCCACTGTAAAGGAGAAGGTGAGCACAAGGGTTCAGGAACAGGGGAGAAGCCGGGCCAAAGCTCCCTGTCTCTCTTTCTGTTATTGTCTATGATCTTTCTTTCCTTTTGTATACTTCTCTTCCTTCCTGTCTTCCACTGTCTTTCTCTTTCTGTCTTTCTCTCCCTTTCTCCTCCTCAACCAGCCTCTTGCCCTTTCTGTGTCGGTCTTTCTTTCTCCTGGAGTTAGTTGAGGCACCCGTTGCTCCCAGTTGTCGTGACCTGGGGTGGAGTTGGACTGACACAGCAGCTCTGATATTCACTGATCGCTTTTAAGGGTGGGAGGGGTTACACCACGGCCAGGCAGAAAGTGAGAAGGGGTGGGGGGTTGGATCTGAAAACATTGGAGCTCCTGGTCCTTTACCTCTTCAGAATGGTATGCTCCAATCTTCTGTGCGTGAAGGGTCAGCAGATACTTGATTCAAGATTTGACATACTTCATTAACCCCAGGAGAGGAACAAAGAGGGAAGCGGAGATACTCTGAAGCAGTTCAGAAGTTAAAACCCTGTGATGGAGACCACACAACCTGGTGTCATCCCAGGGCTGTTGGCCACCACTCCCTTCCTGATGGTGGTTTGGACAGAGACACAGACATACTACACACATACACAGTCAAATATGTATTCCTGCCCTGCCTATGCTTCACTGACACATACCACAAGGGAGTTCCTCACCAGTATGAACATAGGGGACCAATCACTACACTCCTGACGACTTATACACACAGATCTCTTTTACAGCATGTTCATCCCATTTTCTCAGTTGAGTAATGTCAAAGAACAAAATTACAGTACATCCATAGCTTTTTCCACCAAATATTAAATGACACTAAGTGGTGTTGCAAATAAATCCAAGGCAAGTACAAAAAATAGCCCTGTTCTATTACGTTTATTTGTGCCTCAATCAGAGGATTCTGTTCCTTAGCTCTTCACATTGCATGCACTTTGACTGAGTAGTCCAGAAGATACTTCCTGATACAGAAGTTTTCCTTTCTGCTTTACTAACAGAATGAATTGATTTGTCTTAAAATATGAATACCAAAATGTAAAACATTTAAAATGTATATTATTTACATTTTCCTTCTACGCCAAGCTGAAACAAATGAAAGCTGAAATCTTGTGTAACAAAAACAGGCCAAACTTTGCTTGATGTTGCTCAAAATCAAGGCCAAATTGCAAAGCAAGAAGATTCTCTGGAACTTTCAGACAAGCTGCTGGGAGTTTTTGTTCACACAGGCTGCACTTGACGCCAATCTACACACAAGGACGGCCAATCAGAAAAGACCTCTCCGCTCAACATCCACAGTGTTTTCTTGCGCAATGACGAATGACATGTACTGTGTCCAAAATACATGGTCTCTACAAAAGAATCGTTCTGGCAGACATACATGACAGGGCACATATCAGCATTTACAACTGCATATGTCTTGATGCCCTTACATATAAAAAAAATATTATTATTATATTATGTTGGTGAGAAGTGTAACCGGTGAAGCCAGGGTAGGCAACTGTTGAGGTCTCCATTGTTAATGCTGAAATATACTGCACCGCACTGCCATAATTGCTCCAATAGGACTGCCAACTGTGCTTATCAAAAAATAAATATAATATAAAAAACATCAGTAAAACATGAAAAATACTTTGTGTATGGGTCGTTTTAATAACAATAAAAGTATGCCACTTCCCACAGTTTCTTCATTGTTTTGAAGAAAGTACTGCCTACTCTACCAACCACAATAGCACATGTTAATAATTTGTAAGCAACTTTTTACAAAAAACATTCTGTAAAAACAATCTCATTAGGTTTTCTAGTTTTATTTTAAAAGTCATGCCAACAATTGACAAAATACAAAAAAAGAAATAAATCAATAAATATAAAATAACCACAGTGTGACCCTAAATAATTCTGAACAAATACATAAAATAAAACATATTTAATCACAGATAGCTTTCAGACATGTCACTGAGAGTAAACATATGCAATTTGAACCCAAGATTCAACAGATATAAAAGATTCAACAGAAGTACAAAATACTGACAGAAGATGTGCATTAAAAAGGCCTTAATATCCTCTATATAGAATGTTATCATGCAGTATAATGTGCAAGTCGAACATTAGAAGAGAAAACTACTTGAGAGATTTACTTGCTCACTCTCTGACTATAGCTGATTTTATTCACAAAGGAAATTCACTAATGACACAAGAGAAGAAGAAGAAGACATACTATTAGGTTCTGAGAGCACTTTCTTTTTCGGTCTTCCAGTCTTAATTTTCATTCTGGTTATGAATACATTATATTTTACCTGGCTGACATTACTGTCCAATGAATTACCTTTAACTTCATCAAGAGTAAGAAGCTGAAGGCTATCTTCATGTGGTGGGAAACATTACAAACTTCATGCGCACAAATAGTTCAACAAACTGTTCAACCTCAATTCAAGTTGAGTAAATATAAGGGAACATAATCTTGAACATGGCATCATCCATAATGGTTTTGGCTCATTGATTAATTGAATAAAAGTGCCATGTTTATGTTTTAGAAGGAACACAGCTATACAACAAATTAAACAACTTGACATGAGAGACACTTATAGGATAAAGCAACAAAACGTACAGTATACAACAGACCGTTTGCTACACAAGTCATCTGATACGTTTACTTTCAAACCTTATATATCTTGGCAATTAAGACTAACTCTCTACAGAGGATCCTATTTATTCATCACCTACATTTCTCTCTAAGTGCACAGTAAAGTATGTGATCAGAGGAGTAGGCATTCAAGCAATGGAGTCAGCAATTGGAATCATCCCCTCCATTTAAAGGCAGTAGAGAACACAGCCAGTCACACCATATAGAGTTTATAAAGCAGGGCTTCTCAATTATGGTCCTGTGCAGTCCTTGTGTGCCCAGGTTGTGGTCATTATGTCAAAATATTATCCAAAAATATATATAAGAAACATACTTCCTTAAACATGTAACAACATGTGCTATATATGACAAATAATTAAATGATTACTGTCAATTTAATACAAGTAATGTTCCATATGTATTGTAGCATATATACAGTACATATGTACAAATACAATCTACAACATATGCATTCAATAACATACATGAATGCAGTGTGAGTTATATAGTCTAATACATTTTTCATTTTATATCTTAAAATGTATTGTAGTTTCCCGTTGTTGTAATGGTTGCTGTCCAGGCGCAGTCCTAAAGTGCATGGTGTCTACGGCCTGGTTGTTGATGCTGTCTTTAATGCAGATTTAATTTGTAAACACTGGGGCCTCTATCCATAAAGCACTTTTAGGATTCTCCTGGACAGGGGTGGACATTTTTCACAGAAGCTTTAAAAATAGCATGTTACATATGGTATACCATTTGCTTCAGTAGTTAATAACCCTTGTCCACAAAAAAGAATTCTGCCTGAGAGCCATGTGGCTTCTTGCACAGTATCCACTGAAGCATTCACATGGCATGATTGGCAAAGTGACCTGCTCCTTTGAGGGGATAATATCCTCTAGTTGAAAGTGGTTGTGAGGCGTACCTAATCTGTACATAACCACGTTAAGAGTTTGAACACTTTTTTTTTTGTCGCAGTCAAAGAAGTCATCTTGGAGCTGCACAAAACCTCAAGACAAACATCACGGCTATTGTAAGATAACAGGTGACTGAACACGTCCTTCCAAAAGTCATTTTTCTAAAACATTTAATCTAAAATCTACACTAAAAACAGTCCCTGGCAAGAGTTTCTCCCCAGCAAATCTGAATAGTTACACTGATTGCCCTGCCATGTAACATCCCAGCCCAGCTAATCTGTTTGGCACTGCTGTTTCTACCCCTGCAATCTAACCAGACTATTCTGTTTGGCATAGGGGGTTTTAGCAACGTAATCAAACCCCTTTCATCACACTTGTGCTGATTCACAACGAAACGCACAGATTAAACAGGTATGGTCAAGTTGGCAGCAAAAAAACTTGACAAATGTATCATCCCCTTGGCCGTCAGTCACGCACAGATTCTGTTACCAACCGTGTAACTCCCCATGATGGCTGCCTTTATCATTAAATATGTTTTCCTTTATAATCTGGCTAATATTCATAGCTGTAAACAAGTTCTTCAGAACACAACTAATATGTTTCACACCACTGCACATCCTGTGGATCATTACGCGTGACATTACAGCCACCCCTATCTGAATTTCAGTACAACAATATGGGTGCGGAAAATATATTTTTTCCCATGTTCAATGAAATATGCTGAGGGGCATAATATGTTGTAAAGCAGAAAGAGAATAAATAGGGACCAATGCCCTAATGTGATGAAATCTTAAGATTCTGTCAATGCTCAGTACAATATTCAAAAGAAGCATCTTCATAGGAATGAGATGACATGTAGCTGATATATAACAATTATACCAACAAATATACATACATATATATATATATATATACTGATGTATATACTGTTATGACTTATTTTTGACTTAACTTCCTACTGTAGAATAAAGTTAAAAAATGTAATCTTTCAAGAAAAAGAAAACAACAACTAATTGTATTATCCTCCTTCCGATTGTGGTTAAAAAGGTTTCTGAAATTGTACTGTACTTGAAACACTATGACATGGCTGTAAATATAGCTTATAATAACATAAGTTAACGGGGGTACTTCATAACACCTTACCATTTTCTAAAATGTATGCATCCCCTGTCTATTCTAAGAGACAGCAGGTCAAAAGGTAAAATCTCTTGCAGGTTCTACTGATACATCCTGGAGATAAAATGAGAAATATTATCTCTGGATAGCCAATACCCGACATCTTTCCTTTCATTAAGGGCACTGTCACTGCTAAGAAAAACTCATCAATGACATTAGTTTATCACAACACTCAGATGGTCCAAATGGTGACTTACTTCCAGCTAAGAAGATCCAGACTGTGGTACAACTACTTTATATCAGTGGTTAGTATCCATGTACCTCACACCCCTCTCATACTCTGCACGCACAACCCTCCTGTAACAGCAAAATGAGGTATATTCTGTGTACCATTCTACATTTAGGCAGGGGCTGCATTCCCATAAACATTGCTTATTTTTTAAATTTGTAAAAGCAAAAACAGTTTCCTATTATTTTAAATGGTAAATGAGGTTCCCATTACCTGAGATAACACATAACACCGTAAATCCTATTTTCCCTCTACAAATTACAGTAACACAGTGTAAATATTCTTATAATATATAATATAGTATAATTGTATAATACAATGTAATACAGTAGAAACAATCCAACCTTTCAGGGTACTTATCTAATACTTACATAAAGGTTAGTGGGGCAGGGGATGGAGTGTAATGTCCACCAAGAATTCACCTTTCTAGTGCCTTTTTTTTTTTACAATGCCCAGTTTATTGTCTAAGCTTCTGACTTGCCTGGATGTGTTTGCTGGTGTTATAAGTGGTGATGTTTTTGGGCACTGGTTAGTCTTGGTGAGGGGTTTTTGAGAAATAATGATAAAAACTAAAATAAATCTCTAACACACAGGTCTAGGAACAGCTGGAAAGAGAACACAGGAGTCAAAAAGTGATGATACGGACAAATACATATGTGCAGTAAACTGAGGAGGATGAACACTGGATGTCAGAGTCTGATTACGACTAGGGAGAATATTCACTCTATGTTACTTCCTGGTTCAGCTTAGGAGCTCTGGTCGATATTTACATTGTCGAGGACTTAAAGAGGTCCGGTGTTAAGGAGTTCCGGTGATGGAACGCTCAGTAGCATGGACTGGATTTTCAATATGAAGTACACAGGCTTTGATATGTATATCTTTACAGTACCTTTGAGAATCTTTGGAGATGTGCTGCTTCCCTCTCATGGCACCAGATTCATATTTCATCTGCCTGTCATTTGCACCACATTTCATTATCTCAAACATTTGCTGCTGACATAGAAAAGTGTTCCCTTATTCTTCAACGATGTAGCAAAAAAATTGTTACTTAGACGTTTTGTAAATGGAGGACTACTGCAATTGCACATCTGCAGTACCATTGCATTCCCTGGCGTATATTGTAAGGGTCCAAGGCTGAGCGCACACCTGTGTGACCACTGTAACACGTGGCTCTCAGCGGTCAGCAGACATCAGAGGTGTATACAATCGAAGGGGGAAATGACGGACATCGCATGGCTGTCTTTGGTCCCAGAAAGGTACTGTATGATGATATGACACAGGCAGACGGAACAGCGTGGTCGTCTTGGCAAAAGAAAATTAAGATTGTATGCCCGCAGGCTATGAGATACACATCTCCAACAGCTGTCTGCATGCTCAGGCCCTACAGTACAGTACAGTACGTGACGTGCTGTCAGTTAATGGCACCCTGCGAAAATTGCTTACTGAGGCGCACAGTAAGACTGTCTTTTCCCCAACTCAGGGGATGAGAGAAGCCTCTTCATGGACGAAGCGCTCAAAATTGGCTGCAGTTTGTATGTCTGAGGGAATGAGGGGCACAGCACTGAAGGGCTTCTGGGAGAGAACGAGGGAGGAAGAGTGTCCTGTCTAATGCCAAACTGGGGTGGACAGTAACCGAGGGGACTTGATCGATGGTGCAGGGTGCATCCAAGAGGGTGCCAAACATGCAGCATGGAGGTTGTTGCCCCTCGGCCAGTCAGAAACCTGGAGATGCTCCCTCCTGACGATGTGTAGCCCTTGAAACCACATTCGAATACATACAGACTACATATATATCCATATACACGTGTAAAAACAGCTCTACAGTCTGCCTCTGTCGGAGGTGGGAAAAACTGTCCAGTGGAAGCCTCATGGCACTGGAGGGGGAGGGGCAGGGAGAGGGGAATTAAGGCTGCAACGGGCGTGGTGTGGGGTGTGTGGCACAGGGCTCAGATGTTGGTTAGCATACTGCAGGTGATCAGCCGAACAGTCAGTGTCCCAGGCAGGTCGTTGCTCTGCTGGTTGCCCTTGTCGCGCAGGTGGATTGTGTGCTGTTCCTGCCGGTCAGTAGGGTCACTCGTCAGGGTCACCTGACCCAGGAAGGTGTCGACAATCACATTTTTATTGTAGATCTGCCCATCGTAGGCACCGTTCCCAGGGTTCAGAGAGAGAAAGATTGAGAGAGACGGTGGCAAAATAAAGAGAAAAAAGACAACAATAAGATCGATAGAAAGGGGGAAGAAAGAGGGACAGCAAACAGTTACCTGCTGTCCTTTAAATGGTCAGATCTTTACATTTACATTTACATTTTGTCTGAGATCTTTCAACTCAGACAACTGACAAGGTGCCATTCATACTATATGTGTAGGTGTCCTGTCAAACTCATTTGTTTCTGTCAGTTCTGCAATCACACATCTGGTCAACTTCATGCATACTCTTTTTTAGCTCCACCCACCTCAATATGAATTCCCTCCTTGGGTCTCTTCCTATAAAAAAGGCCTTTGATGTCAAAGTCCGGGCTGCACGTGTCTTTGTGGACTGGAGAACGCACCTTCTCCCCCTCACAGGTGATTATCACGTATGGGTCAGAGGCTGAAATAAGAGTGGCATCTGTCAATCAATGTTACCAGTGGTGATACTGTGATACTACACTCCTGTAAATAATGTCTACAGTTAGGTCACGTATATATAAATAATGGCTAAATGACACAAAAACAAGTAATTTATTACTATTTTGAAATTAATATTTAAGAACTATATCAATGATCTTAAGAAACAAAGAAACTATTGACAAGATTCCAGATGCATCAATGCTAATAACAGTTTGAGGAGCAAAGTCAAATCAGGTGAGATATGAGTTTCAGGTCCCATGTTCTTATGCCAGTGGGACATGGATAAATCTTGTCAATAGTATCTTTGACAACTAACACCTACATCGTCCTAAGGTTACAGCTACTGGCCACTAGGTGGTGCTCAGGTACCTCCTGTCATCATGCTGTGTCTCTTCTTCTGGGGAATCAGACAGTGGAGTTCTGCATGTGACCAGAAGAGATTCCTAAGTGACTCATCTTAAACACCAGCCTGTGTGCCACTGTGGACCTCAAAGGGCAGTGATCCAGCAGCTTTTATAGGATTCACACTATGGCTTTGGCTTTTCTCACAAACAAGGGTAAAACACCTTTCAAATTTAACAATTTATGAGGTCAGTTCGCTTCCTAGCCAGCAACAGCTCTTTTGTGCAAGATGGGAGTCCTGCATGTGCTGGTGCTGCACCCCTCCCACCTGCATGCGGGCATACCTCCGTTGGAGTCCTGGCCCTGCAGCCCCTCCGCCCCCAGCACGTGCACCTGTGTCACCAGCTGGGGGTAGCCACACATCCCGGTCCAGCAGGTCTGAGCAGGTTCATCCAGAGTCAGCTCTCTGCAGTACCAGACAGAAAAGCACGTGGCAAGGAGGTGAAAAGAACAGGTGGTTAAACAGGAAGTGAGAAGACAAGGGGCTGTCAGAAACAGGAAGTGAGAACCTGTGGTGCAGTAGAATGAATAAGTATTGTGAGAAAGACAATTCACACTAGGATCGCCATGACATTTGTCAGGTGTTTGGTGATTTAAAAATTTAAATAACTTTGCCGTTAGGAAAGTCACATCACCCCCAGTCCCTGACTTTTCCTAAATATGTTTTTTCAACACACTGGCATTGTTTAATTTAAATAATAATTTAAATATAACAAAAGGACCTGTTGTAATTCAATACTACTCTTGTCGCCATGATGTCCTTTGGGCATGGTGCCTTTATAATGCAAACAGGATACTCTATCCCCCAAAAATATGATAATGACACATTGAAACTCACGTGACCCAATTATGTGTTACGTATCACAGAACCAGTAGTCTAATGGATAAGAATGGGTGAGGGTAGGGGAGGAGACAATGCAATATGATTGTATGATCGATCATCAATGTGAATAAAACTGGGCGAGCCAATATTGTGGGGGTAATCTAATGACAATTTCTAAAAAGATATAAGTTTGGAAATGGTACCAAGAGCATCACAACGATTTATGTTTGTGCTGACTGCAAGTAGGAAAGGGAGGAGAGCAGCAATTTCTAAATGAAGGATGGGCAATGGCGCCTACTGCCGCATGTTCAATATTATCAACAAATGACTCTTGGACTATTATATATCAACATTTATATTGGCTTATACATACACTTATTGTTTTAAATTGCTTTACATTTACTCTTGCTTTACATTCATACATTTATATACTGAGAATGAGAGGAGAATCTTTCGTTTTCATTAAAACATGGATATACGCACAGGATATTTATAGCTTAGTATACACTAATACATAGTCTACGATTTACTTTTATGCATTCACAATGTGTGTTTATGTACTCTACATGAACAAAACCAAATCCTTATTTTTGAGGCATCCCAAGGGGCACTACGAGGAAATGGCTGCCTGCCTCTTTAACTCTTGGGAGCCACTGGAGCCTAAGGACTACAGTTCCCAGCAGCCTGCAGTCCCACACCTCATTGCCCCAGCTGAAGCAAGTCAAGCAATTGGGACAGCGGGCAGCTGAAACCAATTTGGAAAATGTATAAAAGACCGTTTTTTTGTCACATTGGAGCAGTAGTGAGTGAGTGAGTGGTGAGTGAGTGAGTGGTGAGTGAGTGAGTGAGTGAGTGAGTGAGTGAGTGAGTGAGTGAGTGAGTGAGTGAGTGGTGAGTGAGTGAGTGAGTGGGTGGGTGGGTGGGTGAGTGAGTGAGTGAGTGGGTGGGTGGGTGGGTGAGTGAGTGAGTGAGTGGGTGGGTGGGTGGGTGAGTGAGTGAGTGGGTGGGTGGGTGAGTGAGTGAGTGGGTGAGTGGGTGAGTGGGTAGTGAGTGGGAATTTTGAAATCGTTTTTGGATTGCTGTTTGTATTTGACTTGGATTGTTTTGAGAACCCAGTTTTGTGTACCGACTATTGCATGTTTGAGGAACTGAATTTTGACATTGGATTACGGACAAAGACAACGAGTACAGTATTATGGACTGTATGTGTTTGGTTTACCGATTACCCCATCCTTTTTTGTGTTTTGTCAGAAATTAGTATAATACAATTATCGTTTTGTTTGGAATACTGCCTCCACATAAAGGAACAAGGAACAAGTGCCTAAACCCACTGAAAAGGTCCTTGAGTGTCACCCCACCCCAAGTGGCACTACAGTATGTACCAAATTGAATTATTACTACTTGAAAATGTCAACGCCCAAAAGGTCTTCTTGTATGCCTGGAAATCCGATGCTCCTAGTGTTAAGTGTTGCCTGTAACCTCAGGCTCTGTGATGCTTGACAACCTGATATCAGGGGAAGAAAAGAAAAAGGACCAGATTGAGATATACTTTTTAGAATTAAGCAGAGGCCCTCTGTCTGTCTGCACCACCTCTGGGGGAAAATGGACGTAGAAAAAAACTTATGAGGAAGGCCACTGTGGTGGGTGTAACACTGAACTGGAATCAGTTCACCATTCTGCATCAAATGCTTGTGGCTAGGATGAGTTTAGGGCTTGCTAAACCCATATCAGCAGGTTGGTGTACAGTCTGACCAGAGCAGGGGGATGACACAGACGCAAAACATGGGAGGGATAGGGATAGGAGGGCCGGTTGGATTACTTGCAGTCTGAAGGCACGTCAGTGAAGACTCGAAGAAGGAATTCTCCCTTCTGGCTGGGGTCAAAAGTTGTGGGGATGATGACGTAGCGTCCCTCCTTCAGCTCCTTCCTCAGGAACACGCAACGGGAGTTGATATAGATTGACCCTGCCACCTTCTGCTGGGCTGAGTGCATGCGGAACTTCCTGTTCAGCTCCACCTGGGAAAGAGAGAACTCATCACACCCTCCTTCTCCAGTGGTGACCACAGCAAAGGGCTTTCGTGTCCTCTGTGATTTTCTTCTAGAGCATTCATTTACATTTTTATTATTTTTTGTTAGATGTTTTTTTCTTGTGTTATTTTGGATTGTGCTATGCTCTCACATCACAGCTTGCCACCCGCACCTGCTGAGTGCGTGCACAGTGACTATTTTCCACACTACAAGCCACACAGTGTACTACAGGACAGTTTGCCTGGCACCTACAAAGAAGAGTCTCATTTCTCACTGATGACACTGGTTACCAGTAGCCACTCTGGAGATCCCCAGCTAGAGTACTGATGAAAACACTCTGTACTCATGAATATTCATGAGCAGGTGGCAGGTATGCTATCAAATTTTGATTCTGAATGATTGACATTTACAAACAGATATTAATAGCGATTAGAATCAGTACCAAGTGAGCATGGGTCTCACAAACAAATGAATATTCATAAGCACCTGCTTTCACCGGAACCTGAACTCTTGAACTTTCTGTTGGCAGGTACAGAACTTTCAACATTAAAAAGTAAAAGTGCTGTGTCATAGGAAATGGGACACCCCCCCACTGTGATGATGAAGGAACAGTCTGAAGAAAACAACTGAGCAACATCAACGCATGTTATGTTACCACATCACAGTAAACAGAATAAATTAGTTTGATATGTATGAACAAGTGCAACTATTAAACCACACCAGACCTCAACCCACTGGGAAGCTTGAGCTTTGCCATCCCCTCCTTTAGTTTTCAAACCCTCTCTTCTACCCTTTCAAAAAAATATCCTACGAACTGTCATCCTATTACCCCTTACTCGATGTGTGACTTCTGCCAAGCTTCTTCACCCACCCCATCCCTGCCTCACTTCTTACTGCGCCTCCCCCCCCCACCCCACCCAATCCCCGCCTTGTCCCTGTCCCTCTCTTCACCCGGTGGATGTCGAAACCAATGGCCAGGTTCTCCCCTTTGCCCTCTTTTGGCTGGGCCCGCTGTTCCTTCTGTTGCAGGCAGATCAGAACCTCATCCTCAGGCTTCCTCACATCAAACACGTACTGCAAGCACAGAACATCATGACATCAAACATAGTTTGGAGTGCATGACAATGATAAATGTATTACACCCTGTTTTCATCATTTTTCATCAACGTGTCATCACTTTTACTGAACTGACTTAACCATTCTCTCTCCAATGTTAGTGGTGCCAGGAGAACTGTAAATCATGCTCGAATCTAAACTTATAAGAACAGGGCTGAGGAGCTGTGATGTTGTATGTCTATGGGCCAACAGACCCAAGAGCACCTCCTGTTATTTGGCACCTATACCTGTGGATTCTGGAGGAAAGTGGTCTTGTGGTTGATGCAGCCTCCGGATCGGTTCCTCAGCGGTTCGTCCCGGTGCACCCAGGACCCCCTCATCACTGCCTCCTCCCACGTCTTGTGGATGCTCAGGTAGGAGGTGTTGATCAGCCGACACAGGATCAGGTCCGTGAAGTACTGACAAAAATCCTCAAAGGTCATCCTGGTGTCAAAGTTCATGCCACAGGAACAGAGGGAGTGGGAAGGAAGATGGGGATGAGTGAGGAGTAGGGGAATGAGTGAGGACCTCAAGCACAGGTTAGAATCGAAGAAAACTCTCAAAAGGTATGCAATGCTTAACACAGCAATTAGTTTTTTGCAACAGCAAAACTTTCATAGAACACTGTATTTATATTGTCTGTAGCCACATGTGTTGAAAGAAAAGGTACACCCCTAAACAATCAGGTCTCCCTACAGGCAGTGTGGGTGGGGGCTGAATGGGTGAAGAGATTTTCTCACCAGAACTCTCCATCATCTTGGACTGTGACCCCCAGCTTCTCTCTCTCACTCTTGCTCACCTTATTCCATTCCTCAGAGCTGCAACAGAAATGTACAAGGAGCAAGATGCTCAGACCTGTGGCCAGACCTTCAGCCTGAAAAATGTTCAATAGGAATGCTAAATATAGTGTAGAGGGGTACAAATTGTTTAGGAAGGATAGAACTAATAAAAGAGGAGGGGGAGTGGCCCTTTATGTGAAAGACTATCTTAATGTGCAGGAAATTCCAGGTATAAACCCATTCGTTTCTTGTGAGGACATCTGGATTAGATTATTGGGAGATCGTGAGAAGGGCCTGAATATAGGAGTATGTTATAGACCTCCAGCTTCAGATAGTAACATAAATAGTACGCTCTTTGATAACATAAAACAAATCTGTGCTGAAGGAGAGACGTTAATAATGGGCGACTTCAATTACCCCTCTATCAATTGGGAGATAGTGACAGGTCAGGGCAAATGTGAAGAGGAGTTTATAGATATGGTCAATGACTGCTTTTTGGTACAGTCTGTTACTCAGCCTACGAGAGGGAAATCAATACTGGATCTGGTTTTGTGTAACAATCCTGATAGAATTTGCAGCACAGAGGTAGGAGAACCAATAGGAGCAAGTGACCACAGTGCATTTATTTTTGATATTTTTTGGCAAGTTAAGACAGCCTCCTCTAACTCTCGAATTTTTAATTTTAGACGAGCTGACTTTAATAAAATTTGAGAGAAGTTAAGTAATATAGATTGGGTAAAACTTCTAGATTGCAGAACTGTGAATGAAAAATGGACTATATTTAAAAGGGTTATTGTAGATGTACAGTGTAAATTCATCCCCAAAGTAAGGAAAAATAGGATGAAAAAACAGTCTCCACAGTGGATGACTAAATCTTTACGGGTGATTTTGAGGCAAAAGAAACAACTGTATAGAGTATATAAAAAGGATAACTCAGAGAGAAACAAGTTAGATTATTGTAATATGCGGGCTAAGGCTAAAAAGGAAATAAGATCAGCTAAAAGGCGGTTTGAAATTAAAATTTCCCAAGATGCAAAAAGTAACCCTAAGAAGTTTTTTCAATATTGTAGTAGAAAAAGGAAAGTTAAGGATGAGGTTAAGTGCATTAAGAATAAGGAAGGAACTTTGGTTTATAATAATAAGGACATTGCAAACACACTAAACAGTTACTTTGTGGAGAGCTTTACTAGAGAAGAGGTTATAAATATGCCTAAATGTATAGACAAGGTACGGAATGTTTTGGAGGACTTTGAGATAAGGGATGTAGAAGTACTACAAAAACTACAAAAACTTAAGACAAATAAGGCAGCAGGCCCAGATGGCATATATCCCAGAGTACTCAAAGAACTTGGGGAAATTATATATAAACCATTGACAGATATTTTCAGTCAATCCATAATCACTGAGAAATACCAGATGACTGGAAACAGGGTAGTATAATTCCAATATATAAGAAGGGGACCGTACTGACCCAGGGAACTATAGGCCTGTCAGTTTAACTTGCATCGCATGTAAAATGCTGGAATGTATTATTAGGGATAAGTTGGAATCATTCTTGAAAAATAATAGTATTTTAAGGGAGAGCCAGCATGGATTTCTCAAGGGGAGGTCATGCCTAACAAACCTCCTGGACTTTTCGAAGAGGCTACAAAGTGTGTTGACCTGAACCAGGCTTATGATGTTATATATTTGGACTTTCAGAAAGCATTTGACAAGGTACCACATGAGAGGCTCATTGCTAAAATGAAATCAGTAGGAATTGTAGGAGTAGTTTCACAGTGGGTTAAAAATTGGCTGCAAGGGCGAATACAAAGAGTAACAGTAGGTGGGGCCGAATCTGACCTCGGTGCTGTGGGCAGTGGTGTCCCGCAGGGATCGGTGCTGGGACCTCTGCTCTTCCTTATTTACATAAATGATCTGGATATGGACATTAGTAGCAAAATAGTTAAATTTGCAGATGATACTAAACTTGGGGGTTTGGCAAACAGTTTGGAATCGACTAAAGTAATCCAAGATGATTTAAACAAAATCCAAAAATGGGCAGATACATGGCAGATGACGTTCAATATTGCTAAATGTAAAGTTATGCATGTGGGAAATAAAAACATTAGACAGGAGTATTTTATGGGAGGAGAAAAGTTAGTAGGTGTTCAATTTGAAAAGGATTTAGGAGTTGTAGTGGATCAAAGCCTATCTGCATCAAAGCAGTGTGCTACAGCAGTGAAAAAGCCAACAGGATGCTGGGATACATAGCAAAAAGTATTGAGTACAAATCAAAGGAGGTTATATTAATGTTATATAACGCCTTTGTCAGACCGCACTTAGAATACTGTGTGCAGTTCTGGGCACCGCACTACAAGAAAGATATTGAAGCTCTTGAAAAAGTCCAAAGAAGGGCAACTAAACTGATACCTGGTATGAAAGGTAAAAGTTATGATGATAGACTTAAGGCACTCAATCTATTTAAACTTAGCAAACGCAGACTTAGGGGGGATTTGATTGAGGTTTTTAAATTCCTAAAAGGGATTAACAAAGTAAAATACCAAAGATTTTTTAAGATAAGTGGGGTCAGCAGAACAAGAGGCCACAGGTGGAAATTAGTTCAAGGCAAATTCCGCACAGATATTAGGAAGTTTTTCTTTACACAGAGAGTTGTCAATGCCTGGAACAGCTTGCCAGGTCAGGTAGTAGAGGCAGAAACGCTTGGGCTATTCAAGGCCAGGCTAGATGTAGTACTAGATGTTCTTTAGATTAGGACATGATGAGCCAAGATGGGCCGAACGGCCCGTTCTCATCATTATGTATTCTTATGTTCTTAAATTATTTTAAGGTCTGGGCCTGTCCAGAAATAAACAGGTCTACTCTAAACCCTTAACTTAGCTGCTCTTGATCAGCATAAATTGTTATCCATTGACTACTCAAATCCCTGTCAAGTAGTTTGAGTTCAAACTGCCTGAAATGCTTGGAGGAACTGAGGCATCTAATGCACATGGTTCCCAGAATGTTTCTGTAACATTGTAGATGCATTGGGCCTCATGCAAGAACATTTTCGTATTTTTATCGTATCTTTCTCGTATTTTTTTTCATGAGGTGACTTCTACAGATTCAGCAAACGCTTGTAACTTCAGAAAACTGTCGTAAATGACAAAGTAAACATGCTGAATGCTACATCTTCTTAAATGAGTGCGCGTTCATGTGATTTGTGAATTCGCATAATTAACGCCCCAATAATGCTATATAAGGTTAGGCGTCCCGCCCCATTTTCATAGGAAAGTCATTCATAATATTGGCACTGAACAAAACCAAAAAGAAAAACTTTACGAGCTCGGAGATTGAAGTATCTGAAATAAGTAACCGAAAGCACATACTATTTAAGAGCGTCAACAGTGGAATTAAGGGACCTGTTAAAAAATTACTTGTGCAGTTAACACAGTATCATCTGTTGCCCGTAGCATCACAGAATTTTTAAAAAAATGGTGTGATATGAAATTGGAGTCAAAGAAACGCCTCGCAAAAGCAAGGCGATCCATGACTGCAACAGGGGTCAGGAGGAAGTCGTTACGCACACCGACGAGTGAATACGTGCCATAATTGGCGAGGTTGCCTTGTCCGGCGTTGCAATGGATATCCCCCCGGACAGCGACTGACAGCGAAGCACAGCCCGTGGTAACCGAAAACGCGACACTAGCCATTCGTCTGTCTCTGCAAATAGATCAGCGCGCTCTCTAAAGATGCACTCTCTTCCAAGATATTGTAGTATTATACCATAGCCACAATTGAAACGAATGATAATGATATAATTATATTAATGAATTATGAATGATATTATCCTACAATTTGAAAAGAAAACAGTCAAATATAGGCCTACAATTGTCAAACAGGATACTCTCAAAATGATTATACATTATGAATTCTATCATTTATCGTGTAATTTATATATTCAAACTCAACAGTTCTTCTAAGTAACGAAATAGACTCCATTAGTCAAAAACAAAGTTGTTTTGCTTTGGAGAACGGCAGGCAAATTGTACATATGATTCGTACGACAGCTCTGGACCACTCGTAAATCTTGTTTGTACCTAAGAGAAAATTCTAAATGCATTGGTGAATGTGGCAAATTCTCATAAATCACTCGCAGAGTGACTTACGAACTAATTTGTGCGTAAAAGTGGTTCTTGCATCTGGCCCATTGTGAGAACATTATGAGTTATTTTGGTAGGTATGTGTTCGTATGCTCACCTCATTTTCATCTGTCTATGCTCTGGTATATATGCTCATTTCAGAGAAACTATTGACCAAGAAAAGTACTAGGTACAGGGATTAATAGGCCAAACTTAGTTTAAGGCTTGTGAGGGATGGTTCTTGCAGTATTATGAAAGGCATGGCATCAGTGAGGGCACTTTGAAAGGGGAGCAATGGCCGATGAGCAGGCGGCTTCTGACTACCCAGCTCAGCTTAAACTTCTTCTAGCACTGTGAATGAATACATGCATCTGTTAGTGTGTCAAACATTGCTTTCAAATGTGTGTTTAATTGTGCACAAGTAGGTTCCATTGATTTTGTTTAATTTTGCCACTCCCATGGACACTCACTCCCATAACAAAATGTTAGATGGACCCCAACACGTGCAAGATATCAAGAAGATGTACATAGAGAAATTCCTTGACGTTTCCAGGAGCTACGGTTGCTGTTATCACAATTTAAAACCTTCCATTTCTACTGTACATTTAAAAGAAAATGGAAACAGGCTGACTTTAATGAATTAGCAAAATAAAAACCTTGAGCCATATTTTTTATTAAACCCCCAATATTTAATTCATGCCAGGAGTTATTCATAAAAAGATTTGCTTTACTTTAATCAGATTTCTTTTCTTCTGAATAATTCAGAGCAGAATAAAGCTCAGCTGAATGTATGATCTGTCTCCATCTGCATTGCATGTCAGAAGAGGGGAATGATATGAGGAAGTGATGCATGATGGATTTTTTTGCAAAATTAAAACCTTTCAATCTCACAGATTCACTTCCAGCCTGAAATTTCAACCTCCTTTCAATCTCACAGCTTCACCTCCAGCCTGAAATTTCAACCTCATTTCAATCTCATCGCTTCAGCTCTCACATGAAATTTCAACCTCACCTCAATCTCAATGCTTTGCCTCTAGCCTGAAGTTACAGCTTCACTTCATTTCAATCTCACAGCTTCACCTCCACTACCTCCTGATGTCAGTTCTTACATTTAAAATTAGTTTTAGAGAACAAAAACATACTGTATACTGTGTCAGACATCAGCGGTAATACCAATCTGTCAATGCCTAGACTTAAACCAGCACCATATAGTGCAGGTACTGTCTGCATCTCTGCATACTATGTGTAGATTGTATCTTCAATGATTTTAATGCTTGTATGTACATGTATTTGTTTCTTTTTTCACTAGCTGCCTGCCCAGGGACTACAGAAGAAAATTAGCCTCCTTGGCTAACTCTGGCACCATCAATGTGCACTGTCCCTGTCAAATAAATTAATAAATGAAATGAAAATTCTTCATAAGACTGCTTTATTAATTAATGTAATAATTATTCCCTTTATGCCCACCACAACCTTATTACCCCCCTCCAAGCACCACAGGAGCCCCTGAAAAGCATTTGACTGGCTGGGGGTTCAGGGTGGAGGCCTTCAGTGTGGGTAATGATTTCAAGCTGCCTAAGCATTACATCGCTATTCATTTTTTCAGCAATTTTGACAATTCTCCAATCCACTTATACAATTGATGCAGTACCATGCTCAAGAGTACAACAGCAATGTCTTCCACTGCATATTAAAACTAGTGACCCAGAGTTTAGAATTCTATTCATTAGCACTACTCCACACTATCCTCATGCCACACGAGTCCATCATTGTGAGCGCCATTCTACACTGCTGCCCACTTCTCACTGCTGTTTCCAGTTTGATTAGACTGACATTTAAAACAGAACAATGGGCAAATGACAGTTGTGCCATATCCTCACAATTCAGGGCTCAAACTTCATTCACTAACCAGGTTATTAACGGTTACTAATTTCATATTTTCCTCTTGACAAAATGATGCCAGACTTCCACGTCTGTCGAAAGAGGCATTACCTGTCACTCCAGGGTCCGCTCCACTCCTTCTCCCCCCAGGGGTTCCTCATGCGGATCATGGTGAGCTTCTCGGACTTGAAGAAAGCCAGCAGCCCGTGTCCCAGTCGAACCTTCCTGACGTCTGTCACGGCATAGGCATGGCCTTTGACCAGCCCACACTCTAGCCGTGCCTCTATGTCCTCCACCGTAGTTGCCTATGGAGCAAAACAGGAGCCACACCCTGACAGCACTCAATTTTATCCACAGTCAACAACAAAGGGTTTTGCCATTTGATACAGAACAAGTTAATTTTTAAAATGTGGATTCATGAGCAGTAAAAAAAAAATGGGGATTTGGATTTGTACTGCAGGTGCGGGAAAAAAGCGATTATAGTTTATTTCCAAGAAGTGGCATGGGTGCAATTTTAAAGAGGCCATGAGGCCATACCTCAGGAAGAAGAAACAAGTCCAATGTAATAATGCAATAGGAATGAGGGGGTCTTAGCAGGGCATGAGAGTGTCAAGACTTTCACTTTTCTTTAGGAGATTCATTTTGACTTGTATAGCTGCTCCCCTGTTTAAATAAATCCTTGAAAATTAATGAATATAAAATAGTTTTCTCAATTTGCCCAAGTTCAGCTCTGCTTGAAATCGCAACGTAAGAATACATGCTCTAGGAAAACGAGGTCCCCCACACTGGTGAGTTCCCTAAGTGTCACATTGTGTTGTGAATATGGAGCTGTTTCATTATTCAAATTACACTACTACTAGTCCAACTCTACTACTAGTAGGTGGAGCGGAGGTTATATGACCCCTGTGTTTGTCTTTGTGTTTGCTTATCTGTCTGTTGTTATAGATGTCAGTTTCAAGTTATGGATGTCGGTTTCAAGTCATGGATGGATTTAGATGAAATTTTATGAAATGAGCATGAGACAAGGAAGAAATTATTATATTTTAAAGGCTGCTATGACAACTCTTAAAGCTGGTAGAGACATGCACTCTATCAAGTGCCACTCCAATAACAACATAGGCTGCTTGGGATTTGGTCATTGTATTGCAATTTGTAATATTCTCTTAATCTAATCTGAGAATTCATATGTTTCAAAGGCCATTCAAACTGAAAATCTCAAGAAGTGCAAAAGGTTTTACCAGTCCAAATTATTTTCAGATACATTTTTGGAGAAACAAAACATACTGTATACTGTGTCAGACATCAGTGGTAATACTGACTACCATGTGAATGAAACTGCTCTTCCTCTCATATCCCCTTTCACAGTGGTGTTGGATTGTATTAAGTATTGTACAGAGAGTCTGAAGTGGCTCTGAATGAAGAGAAATGTCACATTCCCTTTGTTACTGTCTCGTCTTTTCCTTTGTCTTGTTTCTCCCTCGTGATTGTTTGTGTTAATTGTTTTATTATTTTCTATTATTCTATTATCAACCCTCATTACTCCTCATCATGCTCACCTGTTGCTAATCCCGTCATCTGTTCCGGCACACCAGCCTCCCATCAAGATCATCAGCCCTGCAGTATATCTACCCCGGTTTTCCAGTCATTCATCGTCAGATCGTTGTTCTCCCTACCCCGGTAGAAACTGACTTTAGAAATCCTTATCTAAAACTCTGTGTTTACTGTTCTTTGTGTGTCGAGTTAAATTCATGTTAACCCTTGTTCCTGTTGTCTCCCTTCGTGTTCAGGTCCATTCCTCGCCTGTCTGCCAGCTTTGTTTGTCCTGCCAGCCCCGCCTGCCTGCACTCCTCCCAGCCTGTCTGCCCAGCCATTCATCCCAGCTCCTTGCATTTCCATTGTCCACCTCATTGTTATTATTATTAAATCATCTCTTTTCATCCAAACCCACCTTGTCTGTGTCTGCGTTTGGGTTCGTTCCTGTTCACCACAACAAGAAATGCACTTGACGGTAATTTGATTGTAAAAGCTGACACTTCCTTTCATATGGGGAGATTGCTCGATCTAAAGCATACATGGAAACTGACTCCTCCAGGAGAGGGGCAGCCTTGGAGCGTACCTGCCTTTCCAGCAAAACATGAGAAAGGCCCTGTGAGAATGTCGCACGCAAGCTGTGTAAGGCCATGAGACCAACCAACCCTGCTGTCAGGGTGTCATTGAGAAGAAGAAATGGTGCAACTGCAGAAACTGTGAAACTGTTTAATGGGTTAAAGTTATGAGAAAAATAATAATAAATACTGCTGGTAGTGACTGTTAAGCACATTGGTGGAATCACCCCCCCTCCCCTCAATTCACCCTCCACACTACACATAAAATGGATGCTTCTAACAAAGTACTGATCTCAATAAAGGAACCAGAGACCTTTATGAAAATGAAGTCAGACTGCTTGTCAGTACACATGTCTGTGTAGAGGAGAGAAGAACACCATGTGACTACACAGCTGAGTTTGGCCCTTTACCCTAATGGAGCAGCTGATCAGCCCGTCCCGGTTGTGGACCTTCAGAACCCTCTCGAAAAGCTGGTTTCGGGCCACCTCGTCCTGGGCGAACTGGCCCTCTAGCAGATCCATGGGCTCTGACACGCCCCCTGTGAAGTCCACCAAGGCATCAGCCGTGTTGCCGCCATCCAGCGCCTCATAGCAGCCGTATACCCTTAGGGTGACATAAAGATCATTGTTAGCTCACCCTCCTCACCCCCAACCTCAGTGGTGGAAGACAGAGGGGAGCTACTTTCCCTCAAATTACTGATAATAATTAATATTCTTGAAAACTGTACAATGGAAGTCTAACCAAAATGGTGCTCCGTGGAAAAGAGGTGGTTATCAAAATATAAAGTAAATATGGTGCCCCCAGGTAGTGCAAATGGTAAAGGCACTTGTTCTAAGTGCAGGTTGCCCACTGCAATGGGAGTCTCATTCGGGGGCTAAGATTAGCTGCCTGCCCCAGAGGGAGGGGGGAGGGAAACCGGCACAAACTCGCCACATGCACAGAAAGCTCTCTGTGTGTATTGGATTCACAGTCGACGGTCTGGAAGTAGGCGGTACAGCGTTTTAGTCGCTGCCGGTCCCAGAGTAGTGGCTGGTCCTATAGTTGCGGATGGTGGGCCCGTGGGGGGCAGGGATAATTGATTCAATAGAGGGTACAATTGGCCACCAAATTGTGAGAAAACAGGGAAAAAGCAGAAATACATTTAGAAATGAAAATATAAATTAAATAACGTGAGCTTGGCAAAACATATGTATTTACTGTCTATATAAAAAAAATATTTAGTTATAAATACAAAAGCGGGATGACATAATTATGACTGACTAAGAGTAATCATGATACAAAAGCCAAAGAATTGTAATCCTTCTTTGTCATTGTTCAAGAATTCTCAAAGTTGTGAATGAATGTCTAATGAGATTCTGCACATGCAATTGTTTTTTCTAAGCTATGCTATTGGCTATACTTGCTTGGCATATGCCTTTTCCACCATAGCGCTCCAAAACTCGTTGTTGTCATCAGAGTGGCAGTACACCAGCTGGTTGTCCACGGTGGGCAGACGGTCATCAATGACCACATCCACCCACTCTCCAAAACGCCAGAAGCGGAAATGAAAGATCCCAGCATAGGAATCTGGCTTCTCAACATCCCACTCCTGTTCCTTCCAATCTGGAATGACCTGCAAACGTGCAAACACACACAAACATAAACATATACGTGGTGTGGGCCTTCCAGTCAGTGTGCGGGTAAATGCTAAACAGTCTCATAAACAAAGGCCCATAAACCTCTCACACAACTATTACTTTACATTCTGGTTGATGCATTGGGGGACACATTCATCACCATGACTTCCAACATAAATTGAGCACCAAAGTGGGACTGTGAGCAACAGTCAGAGGTGGGGACATTTGTCAGTCTGACAGGGGAGGGGTGGGGCTAATTAATGGTTCCTGGTGTCTCCCAAAGACTGTGAGGCCTTCAGGACCATGGACAGAGACAGTTTGCCTACAGGCACGCACAGTTGAGGTTGACTGGTAATCAGCAGAGCTGTTGCTTTTTGCCTTTCTTTAGACCTAGCCTTAATAGAACTCTCTACTTGGATGCTGCTGCTGAATGGTCTGTCTCTCCACAACACAAACTTTTTCTGTTGGAAATTTGTCTTTACAGTTTGAGTTCAGTTAAAATATATTTTCAGTTGGGAGCATTTACTGTTTCCTTGATATAATTTGTGCACCTCACAGGGGTGAATAAATGGGCCATTGACCCAATTCACAAATTCTCTTTTGTCATTTTCTTTCACCAAATAGTCTGGTGGCCACACCTGCAATTGTGCCACAGTCAGCTGCACAGTAAGCATGCCTAAAGTGGATGATGATTATTTACTGAAAGCAGGTTCCGCAGTCCTCTTTACATGAAGGGAGAGGTGGCAAGATGGGCCAGAATGGTTCTAGCTTTAAATATGCTATGATAATTTCACTGAATATCTTAATCAGACTGGCTGGACTTCATTGTTTCCATTGGATGCTTGCTCTGAGCACCTGTTCCTATGGAAGCTTCATTATTTTGCTTCTTGACAAAGGAGTTGCTACCTTCTATTGATCACTTTCCCAAACTCTGGGATCCTTTCCCATGATTCATAGCGGCGTCATCGCAAAAGTCGGTTACTGATATCCGCTACACTGTGTTTACGTGTGTAGCCTGGTGTATATGAAGACAAAATTTTTTTAAAATGGCCAAATTTCACAGATGGTTACACGGATTGGATTATCTAACAAGTACTGGGGACAATACTGTGAAAGTGCCCCATCCGTCTACCCTAACGGAATGGGTAGAAGATATGAAACAATGGCCCAATGTTAGCTATGTTGACATTGTCAACTACTTCGTTCTTAGTGAGGGCATTGATGGTGAAGAACTTAAAAATTACAAAAGCACAGAGGCTTATAATGATCTACATAGCAATAAGATCTGTAAATGATTGTGTAAAAAAGACGTCGAGTTTACTTTCTTAAAAGCTGAGGTTGAAAAGCCTAGTCAGAGTACCAACAAACCCAAACAGCTGGCTTGGGTAATGATGAGAGCCAGTGGCATGATCAAAATATAATCCGATATTACAGGTAGTTAACATGGGAAATCCTGTAGCCATGCAGCAGCTATTATCTGGAAGGTAGGGATATATGTATTAGAGTAACACGATTGTATTAACCATAAAAAGCATCACTAACAAAAACAATAAACATACCATGCTATAATAATAACCTGTTTATGTATTTGTCCAGGCATTTAATAATGTAAAGATGCATTGAGGTTGAAAAACAATACAATTATTTTTCTTTATTCAGGTCCATAATGCAGTTAGTGGTTAGCGGAAAGACTGGACTGTAATCCATAGGGTTACGGACAAGGACATGTTTTGATTGTGTTGAAAACAGGCTCCATTTATAAAAAAGTTTTCGGGAGTTATTTGTGCACCCACGAATGGCACATGTTGAGCCCGAATACATTATCTATCTGGTGAGAATTCTGAACATTAGCTACTTTTAGCTAGCAACTTGCCTTTGGGGCAACACCCATTGTCTCTCGCAGGAAAGTGGTGGAAACAGTATTAAATCTACATCTTCTCTTCAGACAGACACCCACCCCCGTCCCCTGCACTTCTATGTGAATATAATGAGTATACAATACACAGGAATTTACCATGTGTGAGGGTTGTCCCTGTGAAGACAAATATATGAGTCAGGTATACACTTTGTACAATGGCACACTAACTGAAAATGAGACATACAATTTCACACTTCTAACATACATTTTCCAAACCCAAATGGAAGACAGCTGGATCCAAGCCAAAAGTCGAAATACACATGGACACAATGCTGGATCATAACCCAAAGTCCAAACACACATGGAGCCCAAAATCCAAGTGTCGCAATGAACAGCAGAACCATTTCACACTCTATTCTGCCCCACTTCTCTGAGAACAGGTGACAGGATCTGACAGGACTGAATTATCTGATCCACTCCACTTCTTTAAGGACAAGCTATGGGATGTGCTGAGGGCTCACACAGCTGAAAGCCCAGCAGGTGCCTGTGAGGATGACCATGGTCGTTTCCGTGGGAACCATGCCGCTGGGATGCTCTGCATGTGAGCAGAAGGACCGGGAAGAGGATGTTCACAGAGGTGTTAATGAGGTCTCTAAGGAGAATGTGATGTCTACCGTACTGCTGCAGGGACAGAGCTGCTATTTGGTGTGTTCTGGGACAGATATAACCCCTTCTTGCAAAAAATACAACTTAGGGCTGCATGATATGCACAAAAAATCATATTGCAATCTTTTTTCGGAATGTTGCGATAACGATGTCTTGCGATATGCAGACACTTTTTTGAGTTTTGTTATTTCCATATGATATGGTTGTAGACTACTCCAATCTAAAGCTTCCATAAATAATATGCTGTACTAATTTAAATACAAAAATCTAATAATTTACAACATTATTTTATTGAACTATGCATTATAATGAAAATGAATGCTCTTCAATTCTACTTATTTATACATTTGTCTAAGGTACTGTAGGGCAGGTCACAGAACTATGCCCTGAAGTGACCCCAAAGAGTGTGAACTATGTGTGTATTGCCAGCAGGGAGCCAACGGGTGAGAACAATGGTTTTGCCCCAGACGTCTCTCAGGCCCCACACTAATCCTGTCTCAGCAAAACAGGACACAGTGGGGACTGTTCTCAAGACTTGACCACATCCCTGAGGTTAATGTGTTATACTGTAAACTTCATCATTCACATGTACAGTATAAGCATGTTTGGTGTTGTTGGAGAGCTGATGTAATGAGCAGTGGGTTGGTGTCATTGATGAAGTGGTGCGGGTGGCGCTTACTGAAGATCTCAGAACACCGTTCAAAAGTCACAGATTCAAGTCACTGGTGCTTGCTTTTCAAGCGGCCAGAGGTACTGCTCCCCCATACCTCCAGTCACTCATCACGCCCTACACCCCGTCCAGACCTCTCCGCTCCGCCTCCGCTGGCAGACTGACTGCCCCATCCCTCCGGGCGCCTGGCAGCCACTCCTCGCGGTCTCGCCTCTTCTCTGTCCTGGTCCCTCGTTGGTGGAACGACCTCCCGCAATTGGTCAGGACTGCGGAATCACTTCCAATCTTCCGCAAGAGACTCAAAACCCACCTCTTCAGACTCCACTACCCCTGATCTCTGTCCATCTAGCTAAATTGTCTTCACCACTGTCTACTTGTTCAACACTATACTCTTTATTTAAAAAAAAAAAAAAAATTGTACATTTTGTAAACATTGTAAAATACCTTTTCCTTCCCGGTGTTACAGGTATGGTACGCAGATGCCTGCAATGATGTCTATTGCTGTATTCCTGCACTGATCTCGTGCGCTAACTGTGATTGTTCCTACCATGTATTGATGCACATCTTGTAAGTCGCTCTGGATAAGAGCGTCTGCTAAATGCTTAAAATGTAAAATGTAAAAATGTAAAAGTGAACGGTGCAAATGCAAATGATCTTCGGTCAGCGGCCTGGCAGTGTGATGCGCATACAGAGACAGCAGGGAGTGGTTCCGGTACGGCACGTCTGCATCTCATATAGAGATAGCAACCCGTATAGCGCCACACTACGCGAGAGGAGAGACTACAGTCTCTCATTTGCTTATACGAGTCTAGAAGTAAGAGTTAACAGAGAGAAAAGCTAACATACATGGAGTCAGATAGAGTTGGAGTTAATTAAACCTCCATTTAATCCCGTTCCGGTAACACTAAGGTAAGGCTACACGCTATACCTCCACACTCGGACACGTCCGCCATTTGGTGTGTTCGGGTGGAATCTTACAGGATTCTACAGTACTACCAACGTAAACTGAAAAATAAATGATTTCAAACAGTAATACTGTATTAAACGTACATTTTACCAGCACGGTTTCCTATTGGTATATACTGAATGTAAACAAAAGAGAGAAAATGAATGAATCCAGAGAAAGAATTGATATTAACTGCATGCTTTCCTGCCTGGAGAGAGTGTTTCTCCGTCAGTCACTGTCACTATAAGTCAATAAGGTAGCTTGCTATCTAACTACTGGTGGGTAAATTGGCTTTCTCAATTTGAGCTTATACTGTACACAAACTGACATAACTGATTAAGAGAGTTAGCTATACTGTTGCTAACCTACTCAGATTTGTATGAGTAGATTAGAATATGTGTTTACAAATCGATCAACTTTAGCTAGCTACTACAGCATATTCCACTTTGAATTAACTGGCTGACGTGACACTTTCATGCCTGCGGAGGTGGTGGTCGGAGGTGGCACATCCTACTGGCTAAGGGTCCTTCCAAAACAATGTTTTCACAGTGAGGTTGTGCAAATCTGCCCTCAAAATCACCCCTTGATGATGGAGAAATCGATGGTGACTTTGGGCTAAGGGGAAATCCCAGAAAGCACCACAAATGTCACAAAACCACCAGGTTCCAAGAATGACCAGCCTCCCAAACAACTGGCAGCAATATTGCAGCTTACTGAATTTCTGGTCTGCTGACTTCTATATACACCAAAGAAAAAGCTAAATAAGAATCACTAACTTCCCCACAAGGACAGAGAAATAATACAAAAATATTATTATTATTATGTAGCTGGTATATGTTGGGATAACAAGGCAATTGCCATCAGGTACACAAAATACTGTATTTCTGGATGTATAAAAGAAAGGAAAACATTATCCACCAGCCTACCCAACGTACGTACTATTAAAACACGTATTTGTGCAACTCCCTCCTGCTTAGCTTCTGAAAACTGTAGCTCGAACCCTGATCCTCCACCCAGTGGTCGGACACATCTTCTCCTGCACCACAAGCAAGTTTTGTCACACTTGGCCGTATAATAAAATATAACAATATAGCTGTGCAAGTGGCTCATTTTAATGCATTTTAGAGCAGTATTCATACTTTGCCCATCATGTAGGATATGACTTGCATCTTTAGTGGGCTACTGAACCGTCATCATAATGGATACACTACATTATAATTAATACGTGCCTAGATTAATGGCTTGGCAACGTGCCTAAAGATTAATGGACATCATTCCTGCATAATGTCACAACTGCACCGATTTCATAACCATCCCCAGACAGTGACGTTAAAGCTGATGCCAGGCAGCATATTATTTATTTCAGCAAAAGCCAAGACAAGGGAATCATTTTTTCCTGCATGAGTTGTTTCACATTCACAGTAACATTAATCACGTTAAACCTATTTTTAATTCCAGTGGATCATAATGATATAGTCTTATTTCATAACCATCCCCACTGGACGTTAAGTGGTTTTTCACTAAAATAACATATGCCTCTGACAAATGACATGGACTTGTTCATGAATAGCAGTTTAATTGATGCCAGGCAGCATATGATATCATGCTTAATTAAAAAACAGAAGTACGTTTCAGATTTTATCGCATTTTCTTCCAATTTAGTAGCCAATTACACCCTCTATTTTTCATGTCAATCCCCCCCTCGTATTGCGAGTTTGCTGCCATAACCCTGTGACCGGCAGTGACAGAGGCGAAGTGTCGTCTCCTCCGAGGCGGCACTCGCTAAGCCTGTCGTAACTCCGGTACTCCAGAACCACTTCTATACGCAGGGAACTCATGTTGGCTTCCCTTCCCCCTCCCTGGGGCGGACAGCCAATTGCCACCCCCTAGTGGCACTCCCAGCCAGAGCTGACTCTGGCGCGGCTGGTGGAATCGAACCCTGGTCACAGTGGCCAGCATCGAATGTTGTAACCGCTAGACCACCCAGGAGGCCATTAATTAATTCTTGAGACCAGATTTTTGGTCGCACGGAAATGATAACATAACCTGAAACTTGGTGGCTGAAAGAAGACATTATGATTTTTATGTTATGGAATAAATTGATTGGATATGTTCCATCGTTTCGTCAACATGGCCTTCTTGAGGCATTGTTTGCACAGTAATTCAGTCAATCAGTTCTCTTGAAGCCAAATTAGCCCCTACAACAGAAGAAGAATCATATTTTCTGCACTCATTTGGATTTTGAAGCCATGTAAGGGGAAAGCTTGTGATTGACTGCACTAAAATGCATTTGCTGTGCATGCATATAGTGAGTGTAAATATCAGACTACTGCGTAAAATTTGTTGAGGGGTGGAGGGAATTCCTTTTGTAAGTTAAAAACCTCTTCAATATTTCCCGGAAAAGTCACCTCGCCTTTCTTGCAAAGCGTGATAAATGCTAGTTCCCGCGACCTTACTTTGATTGGCTCAAACCTTTATCTGTATAACTATATTTTATTTAACTAAAGCCTCATTTCTATGCAGATTAAAGTGATACCCACGTACCCATGTGCTTTGACAAAGCAGATAATTTTATACATAATTTTAATATTAAAAGCTCATCCTGTACATGTGGGGAGTAGGGGTTTCACAGAATAGTCGACTAAACCATTAGTCGACACTGTGCATCGTTGTAGACTAATCGTTCATCTGTGGTTTTAGCACGGTGCAGTAATAAAGCAGTGACAATGCATCTACAACAGATATGCAGCTGTGGGCGCTGTGGGTAGTTGTTGACAAGTCATAGTTGTCATGGAGATCACTGTGCAGTGTGGGCGCTAAAGCAGCAGACATGCAAGAGCAAGAAGCAGAAAGAAACATGGATGTATGTCCCAATGCTCGACTACAATCAATAGTGTGGAAATACTTTACCAGAGCAGATAAAACCATCAGCTGCAATATATGTAAGGCTACCCTAAAGTACCACAACACTACCAGCATTTATGCATAACCATTAGTGAGGAGAAGCGCCAACAGAGAGGGCGGCACGGTGGTGCAGTGGATAGCACTCACAGCAAGAAGGTCTCGGGTTCGAATCCAGGCCGGGGGCCTTTGGATAGTACTCCGGCAGTCCAAAGACATGCAGCTAATTGGAGAGTCTAAACATTAGCCCTGTGATGGATTGGCGACCTGTCCAGGGTGTATTCCTGCCTCTCGCCAACAGAGTGAAAAAAGTAACGATAGGCAGATGACAATCTGAGAATTCTCCAAACATCCGATCACCAACCACAGAAAAAGGAAAATGACAGGTCTGTTAGTAAATTTCATTGTGAAGGATATTCGACCGCTTGCTGCATTGTCTGGAGATGGCTTTTTCGAACCGGTCTACATTATCCCCTCACACACTACGCTGTGGAACACCATCACACACCAGTACGATGAATTGCGCGCGTGCAATTAGCATCTGATATGAAAGATCAGAGTGTTTCACTCACCACTGGGGAGAACACCAAATAACATAGCAAGGAATAACCTGGCCAATTTATTTAAGGTCTATGATACATGATGCATTGCATTGCAATGTATTTCTAGTTCATATTATTCAATATCTTTAGATAGCGTGTCTTAGCTTAGCTTATTACCGTAGCTTTATCTACAACATGAACTATTCTACTTAGAATACAATTGCAAAACCTATTATGGAATAAACTGAAGGAATTTCTATCTCTAGGGGTAGCCAACAGCAATGGTGCAAAGTAACCTATATAATTTCACACAGCACCAAAGAGCTTGGCTTCCTCATGTCAATTTCAGTTTTAGTTCCTCTTTTCTTTTTCATATCAAACATGATAACCATCATCTAGGTAAAAATAAAAAGATCAGAAAATTCAATTCACATGGTCAGCATGGTCATAAGCTCTTTTTTAATGTTTATGTCAGAGTACACATTAACCCACGATCAAGGTGTTACCAGAGAGAAACCAACAAGTCTAGGTATAAGTACAACAATGTAGGAACAAATTCTAAATGTTCAGGGTTTCTAGGCCTATAAAGGTTAACACCAAACAAATGTATATTGAACATCCACAGAAAACCCAAACAGATCTGGGCCCGTATTCACAAAGCATTTTAAGGGTAAAAGTTGGTCCTAACTCCCTAAATTTTTGGGATAAGAGTATTTCACAAAGGGTTTGAGAGCTAAAAACTGCTCCTAAATCCAGGAGAAGTTAAAAGCAGCCAAGAGGACTTCTAAGTCGCTAAAGACCTACTCAAGTTGTCGCAATCGCGTCAACACTGGAGATATTGAATGATACAGAGCTCATAAAAGGTACCGCCTCAATCGCGAGGTATTATATATATAATATTATATATATTATATATAGATACCCGGTGATTGTTACGAGATGCAGACATGTAACCAATTGACTAGTCGGTATTCTTGGTTTCATGTTAAATCAGTGACACGTAGCGTACATTTGTATTTTAGAATCTTTATTTGAATATAATAGGGGTGCATCGGATCATTTTTCGGATCAGCAAAAATAATAATAACGGCGACCAAAGGCGCGTTTCCACCAAAATTGCCAGGAACTATTCTCAAGGAATTTAATGAATGATAATTTCAGTTTTTCAATTTAAGTTATTTCACTAAATCTTTATTCGAAAATTTCACAAAATACATTTTTAGATTCAGTACGCCTTAGGCGATGTAACTAGGGTGGTCTTATGCCTGAATTAATTTAATAAAAAAATAAAAGATCGCTAATGTTTCAATTCTATTTAATTCGGTCGCGTTTCTAAAAACATGCCTCCCAGAAAGGCATTTAGTATGAAAAACAAAGCAAACCAAAACATATATGGTTTATATAACAGCGGCTGTATTTGTATTTCTCTATGATGGTTCAATTTAGCTATTAATCCGCGGATCATATGCGTGCCGAACCGTGGGGGTTGATCCGTACACGGGGAGAGACCCATCCCCTATATCAGCCAATCGCTGTGGCAATTCTGAGTAAGCTCGTTCATGAGAAACAACGTCATCCCTAGCAACGACGTCAACCCCGCCCTCACTCTTAGCTTGACAATCGTAGGAATTCCTTAGTATGAGTTTGTCTTTGGAGCTTTGTGAATAGGTTTTAAGGTGGGACTCCTAACTAAAAGGTTTTAGTGCGATTTAGAAGTACTCCTAGTGGTAAGATAAAATGCTTTGTGAATACGGGCCCTGGACCGCTATTCACAAAGCATTTTAAAGGTAAAAGTTGGTCCTAACTCGGCAATTTAGGAGCAACTCCGAAAAATAATGGGCGTGTCACTCATAAATTTAGGACTCCTACATTTTGGGGATAAGAGTATTTCACAAAGGGTTTGAGAGCTAAAAACAGCTCCTAAGTCCAGGAGAAGTTAAAAGCAGTCAAGAGGACTTCTAAGTCGCTAAAGACCTACTCACAGCAATCCGAAAATCTGCTGCTGCCGGCAATCGCGTCAACACTGGAGATATTGAATGATACAGAGCTCATAAAAGGTACCGCCTCAATCGCGAGGTATTATATATATAATATTATATATATTATATATAGAGATACCCGCTGATTGTTTAGGAGATGCAGACATGTAACCAATTGACTAGTCAGTATTCTTGGTTTCATGTTAAATCAGTGACACGTAGGCTACATTTGTATTTTAGAATCTTTATTAGAATATAATAGGGGTGCACCGGATCATTTTTCGGATCAGCAAAAAATAATAACAGGGGCCAAAGGTGCGTTTCCACCAAAAATTACCAGGAACTATTCTCAAGGAATTGAATGAATGATAATTTCAGTTTTTCAATTTAAGTTATTTCACTAAATCTTTATTCAAAAATTTCACAAAATACATTTTTAGATTCAGTACGCCTTAGGCGATTTAACTAGGGTGGTCTTATGCCTGAATTAATTTAATAAAAAATTAAAAGATCGCTAATGTTTCAATTTTATTTAATTCGGTCGCGTTTCTAAAAACATGCCTCCCAGAAAGGCATTTAGTATGAAAAACAAAGCAAACCAAAACATATATGAATTTTATATAACAGCGGCTGAAAATTTGTATTTCTCTATGATGGTTCAATTTAGCTATTAATCCGCGGATCATATGCGTGCCGAACCGTGGGGGTTGATCCGTACACGGGGAGAGACCCATCCCCTATATCAGCCAATCGCTGTGGCAATTCTGAGTAAATTTCGTTCATGTTGAAACAACGTCATCCCTAATCGCTGTGGGCAACAGCGTCAACCCCGCCCTCACTCTTAGCTTGAAAATCGTAGGAATTCCTTAGTATGAGTTTGTCTTTGGAGCTTTGTGAATAGGTTTTAAGGTGGGACTCCTAACTAAAAGGTTTTAGTGCGATTTAGAAGTACTCCTAGTGGTAAGATAAAATGCTTTGTGAATACGGGCCTGGACCGCTATTCACAAAGCATTTTAAGGTAAAGTTGGTCCTAACTCGGCAATTTAGGAGCAACTCCGAGAAAAAATAATGGGCGTGTCACTCATAAATTTAGGACTCCTACATTTTGGGGATAAGAGTATTTCACAAAGGGTTTGAGAGCTAAAAACAGCTCCTAAGTCCAGGAGAAGTTAGAAGCAGTCAAGAGGACTTCTAAGTCGCTAAAGACCTACTCACAGCGATCCGAAAATCTGCTGCTGCCGGCAATCGCGTCAACACTGGAGATATTGAATGATACAGAGCTCATAAAAGGTACGCCTCAATCGCGAGGGTATTATATATATAATATATATATATTATATATATAGATACCCGCTGATTGTTTAGGAGATGCAGACATGTAACCAATTGACTAGTCAGTATTCTTGGTTTCATGTTAAATCAGTGACACGTAGGCTACATTTGTATTTTATAATCTTTATTAGAATATAATAGGGGTGCACCGGATAATTTTTCGGATCAGCCAAAAAATTCTAACAGGGGCCAAAGGTGCGTTTCCACCAAAAATTACCAGGAACTATTCTCAAGGAATTGAATGAATGATAATTTCAGTTTTTCAATTTAAGTTATTTCACTAAATCTTTATTCAAAAATTTCACAAAATACATTTTTAGATTCAGTACGCCCTAGGCGATTTAACTAGGGTGGTCTTATGCCTGAATTAATTTAATAAAAAATTAAAAGATCGCTAATGTTTACATTTTATTTAATTCGGTCGCGTTTCTAAAAACATGCCTCCCAGAAAGGCATTTAGTATGAAAAACAAAGCAAACCAAAACATACATGGTTGTCTATCTCTTCACTGTAACTCTGCATCGAGATTTAGGGAATTGTTACTTTAAAACGTAACAACGGCAGAAAAACTGTATTTCTCTATGATGGTTCAATTTAGCTATTAATCCGCGGATCATATCGTGCCGAATCGTGGGGGTTGATCCGTACGGATCACGGATCAACTGCGATCCGTTACACCACTAGAATATAACAGGAACAGGTAGGCCTACATACCCCTTTACAGTAATATATAATTTATTTTCTAGGTTGAAATCGCGGGCAGAGACCCATCCCCTATATCAGCCAATCGCTGTGGGCATTCTGAGTAAACTCGTTCATGAGACACAACGTCCTCACTCTTAGCTTGAAAATTCTAGGACTTCCTTAGTATGAGTTTGTCTTTGCAGCTTTGTGAATAGGTTTTAAGGTGGGACTCCTAACTAAAAGGTTTTAGTGCGATTTAGGAGTACTCCTAGTGGTAAGATAAAATTCTTTGTGAATACGGCCCCTGACCTTCAGTAAATTCCCGGTCAAATCTGAAAACTCAAAGTGTACATGAAGACCTAGAAATATACTGTGAAACCAAACCACAAAATAATATAGTTAATTGTATTAACCCAAATTCCCCAGGCAGTAAAAAACATGCAATTGTCTATCCTGCTATGATATAGCTCATGGATATTTATCTGCATGCTCTCCTCCCAATTCTATGAGGTCTCACATTGGAACTCCCAAAAATACATATGCATTTCATTTCATATACGCCAAATGCAGGTGTGCCAGTTTAGTAAATATAGACTGGGATTTACAGAATGTGATTATGGCTTAGCAGATATTTTACCCCCTGAAAATAAATCCTGGCCCTGAATTTCAACCTTCATTTATAGTACAAATAAACAGCACTGAAGCAGATCAAGCAGGATGGTTTGATGTTACTGTGTCACCGTGCATATCCTGAGTGCTAAGATTGCTGGCCTTAGGTGAGTACAAAGTGTCCGCACAGAACAAGAACAGAGACTTGTAAACAGAGACTAACTCCAATATTCCAACTCTCAGAAAAAGATTCCAGGATTCCAATATTACATTTCACATTCCGAGTGTGATGATAAGGCTAAAGAGTACACAGTTGCCAAATAACTGCCCCCTGCTGATTAATTGTTGAGCTGTATGAAACAACCAATACTTATTTGTCTATTACACAGCCTGTGCATAATGGCTATAGATTCAGACACCTTAAGTGACAGCATTTACTCTTTGTTCTGGAAGGACATTCCAGGATATGCTATCCTGCAATACACTAATAGTCCCCTTACACAAGTTATACAACCATACCACCCACCTAGGGCAGCCCTTTGGTCAGCATTTGTGCCTGACCTGTCTGTTCCCTGAAACCACTTGACCACAGGCCAACCACAGGCTGCTTGACCAGTCAGTTTGAAAGGCTGGCCACCTGCCCAATGGTTAATTACAAAAGGGTACAATAAAATCTGTCATATTAGTTCCTGGGTAAATTCCAAGCAGAGAGAACACTATATCATACCAGCCTGCTGCCTCACTTTCAGTGTACAGTGTTATTGACAGATAAAACACACACCACCTACTTATACACACAACTACCCACACAGATTTACACACACTTCCATTGATGTTCACACAGACAACCCTGATATACATTGCCATCCAAAATTATACATACCCTTGATAAAGATGAAGAAGGCTAAAGCAAAGAAGGCTGTATAAAATATACAATACAGGTAATGAGCTATATTGTATGCTTAAAAATATGGGGAAATTATATTATTTTATATTAATAGAATTGCTCAGAGAAAAATATTCTGTTTAACAGGTAATATCCCCCTCCCCCACAATTTTTTTATTCACATCCCTGTTTTCAGTACTTTGTGCATTCTCCCATCGCAAGAATAACAGTATTGAGTTGTATTCTATAGTGTTTTATGAGATTGGTGAACATATTGGGGGGGCGGAATATTTGACCATTTCTCCATACAGAATCTTTCAAGATCCTTTAGATCCTTCGGACTGCACTAATGGACTGTCCTCTTAAATTCAAACGTTCACGTTTTCAAAAATCAAAGGTATAGATGATGTGGCAAAATCCAGGTGAGTACGTTAAAAATTAAATCCTACCATGAAAAATATGTAATACTATTGTCCTTGATTTCAGAGAACAGAGAGCAAGAAACATCTTCTTGCTTAAACCCTTACATGGCAACTCAGCAGGGGCTGTGCACTCTTGTTAACTGACTCCTGTTGTCATGGTGATTCCCCTGCATGGAGGAACAGAGACTTCTGCTTTCCAAGCTCATCTGAATCTCTAGACATTGGATCACTGCTTCAAAATCACCCTTCTTGAAAATAACCTTTACAGAGATCAAAGACACTCTTTCAACAGCAAGCCTAGAGTGACAATGATATGCTCCTCTAGGCAGTGATGTCTTAATAGATGATATGATTTTCTGCACAATACCCAACACTGTGTGGATTGCACATTTGAGATTCGCAGTAATGCACACTCTTGTGAGGAACAAACAAACTGAACCCCTCTAATACAACAACAAACACAAACACACATAAACATACATGCATGCCCGCCCACTCACCACTTAAGCGTGGACTGGGATAGATACAGAGAGAAAACAGATAGCCAGTATTATCTTTTATTGATTGTAACATCAGTAGATTGTAGATTCATTTTAAATTGAATGGGAATTATATAGGACCATTGCTGATTCCTGAGTTAACCTCTTCTTGTATCTTTCCCATTCAAGGAAGATACAAAGATAGAGGCTGTCCAGATGAAAATGAGACTGTGGCTTCACACCTTAATGTTAAGATAATCATCATAAGATTAAGCATTGTAATGACAAAACTGACTGAGAGCTGCCAATTGGCAAACCTTTTTATAATTTGGCACTGACCTATGGGACCAAGAAGTGCACAAACACATCTAACCAAATAGATTTACTAAGGAATACTGAGCTTGGTCTGTGTAAGCAGACAACTGTTTGGCATCTGTTTTCACTGGCATGCTGCTTTGATAAATATGGCAGGAGCTCTCTCATACGGACATGTACACACACAAGTACCCGATAAATACACACACACACATAAACACACATACTGTAGTGACTTACTTTCTGCCACAAAGACTCCCTGGAGGCTAGACTGGAGCAGGCTGCCACAAACCAGCAGTTTCCCAGCTGTCCCTGGTGCAAGTCGTGGGCACTGATTCCATCTACAAACAAGTGAGGGTCATCACACAGCTCCTGTGGGAGAGAGAGACAGAGACAAGGGTAAGACAGGAAGAGAAAGGGAGAGGGGGGGAGGTTTGTGAGAGGGAGAGACACCATGATTCAATGATAAAATGTTACAAGTCTTTGTAAGTCACTCTGGATAAGGGTGTCTGCTAAATTAATGTAATGTAATAAAATAGTGAGAGAGGAGGAAGAAAATAGGGGGATATATGAGAGAAAAGTGACAGAGATGGGAGAGATACATAGAAATAATAAACAATGTATACAAGAAACAAATTGGCCACAAAAGAATAGACTTCTTCACTCAGTGGTGTGGGGTAAGACAGGGCTGCAGTCCAACATTGTTACACATCATAAATTAATGGGTTATGATGCTGGAATAATCTGCAGCCTCTGGCCTCAATCTTCATGAGAAAAAAGGATTCTATGCAGATGACCTGTTTCTCCTGTTGCTTGTAGAATAAGGGTGCTCTGCTGGAATAATACTGTCAGACCTGGGCCCTGGCAGCAAATATAAAATATGAAAACTAATATCTTCAGAGAAGACCTGAGCTGTGAGCTGTACTGGCAGCACAGTATATGATGGCCTACCAGTGCCCAGTGGACAGTGAGTGTCACACACTTACACAATATGCCTATATATGCAATAACACCCCAGGTATGAAATATAATATATTTCTTATCAATCTTATCTTCTCTTATTTTGTGATACTGTATTGTGCTTCCTTTAACCCCCTGAGGTCGGCTGGATCGGCGCCGATCCAAGCAGCAATACAAGTATATTACTATTTCTAACTTCGCGATATTTTATCATACACACGCGGCAAAAACATTGACAGAAACCTTAGAATCGCGACTTTCCGATTTGAGCACTGGCAAATCAAATGGGATTTTTAAAATTAGCTTAATTAGACCAAAAGTAAACCTTGCTTTTTACTCTGTTTTTTACCTTTTAGTAACGTCCCCCTTCTATTGACATGTTAACGAGGTGCTAATTTCGGGAGGCGTCGGGCCATGTGTGAAAACGCCGGCATAAACAACACAAACTGAAGAGGACAGTCTATGCTGATATTTATTTTATTTCGCTTGTTTTCAAATACTCGTGAAAATATATATGAATTCCGCGTCTTGTGACTACATATTCGCATGTCGCAATGTAACAAATTGCAATAGGCACAGAAAATACTTTTCAAACAGCCTAAAATGTTATAAAATATATCGTATGTCTGTGTTTTACGCTTGCAATCTGCCAGCAACAGTATATTCACGAGTATATTTTCAAATACTCGTGAAAATATATGAATTCCGCGTCTTGTGAGGCACAGAAAATACTTTTCAAACAGCCTAAAATGTTATAAAATATATCGTATGTCTGTGTTTACGCTTGCAATCTGCCAGCAACAGTATATTCACGAGTATATTTTCAAATACTCGTGAAAATATATGAATTCCGCGTCTTGTGACTACATATTCCGCATGTCGCAATGTAACAAATTGCAATAGGCACACAAAATACTTTTCAAACAGCGTAAAATGTTATAAAATATATCGTATGTCTGTGTTTACGCTTGCAATCTGCCAGCAACAGTCTATGCTATTGATTTTATTTTCGCTTGTTTTTTTATTTTTTTACATCTTGTCTGTGTTTACGCTTGCAATCTGCCAGCAACAGTCTATGCTGATATTAATTTTATTTCGCTTGTTTTCAAATACTCGTGAAAATATAGCCTATGAATATCGCGTGTTGTGACGCCAAACATTCCGCGTGTTGCAACGTAACAAAGAGCCAAAATGGCGGCTGCTGACAAGAAGCGCTTGTCGTGAAAGGAGAAATGGTAACTCAAATATTGCTTAGCCATTTAAAATCTAAATGGTTGTTTTAACTCTAAAGAGGCATGAAATCACAAAAAGTTTAATTGGAAGACACTTTTTTCCTTGGGTCTCAGGACGGCCTTTGAGAGAGAGAGATGGCCCATCTGACAGATCTTAGAGGTGTGGACAATGAATAATGAATATTCAGGTATTTAGCATTTAGCCCTCCCACAGCCTGAAATAAATGTGACCAGTTCTGATAAAAACAGGTTTTTAGCTATTTAGATCTCAGATGTGCTAAACTATTTTCACACCCTTACATAACCAAGACCTTGGTGAACAAACGCACATTGGCAAAACAATTCGTCACTATAGTTTAGTGTGTGCTTTCACATCTTTTGTGACAGCAGAAAAATTTACTATTTTTAACTTGTGTGTTTGTAGATCTATTTACAAGCTGCATATGATACTGACCAAACTATTGATGGCATACAAATGTAGCTGTGATTGTCCTTCAAATAAAAATATCAAACACTTTGGAGTAAGTGTGTGTTAAATTGATGAAATTGAGATAAATATCAGACCATGCCAAAATCTAAAAACATCTAAAAGCTTAGCACGGACCTCAGGGGGTTAATATGTATATACTTTGGCATATACATATTATATGTTTTCAGCCCAGTAAAGCAAATTGTCATTGAAAAATTGAGTATGGAACATCTAAGTGAATATAGGGACAGTGAGAGTAATAGAGGGCAAGAGAGAGAATGTGTTGATAGCCATAAAGAGAGTAATATGCTGGATAGAGGGGGAGACTGAGGGAGGGAGACTGTTTTATAGAGAGTGAAAAAGCAACAAAGTATGGAGAGAAAGGAGAGAAAAAGAGTTGGGGGGGACGCAGAGGGGGAGTAAGACAAATGGAGAGTGTCATTGACAGAGCATCTTATGGACTCATTAATTACAGCAGTAATTGTCCTGAATGTACAGTGTGTGCTGCAGCACAGATGCACAATAAATCAGACAGCCTTTAGAGGTCTTGATAGCTCCCAACATGACTCCATGCTGTGTGCCTACTGGCTTAATTTGGTGCGTTCTGTCACAGAAAGAAAATGAAGAGAATAAAAGCTTGCACTTCTCCACAGAAGAGAGATAAGAGGCAGACACACTGATACTGAGGCAATTAATGTACACCGATTGCAAGACCTTGGGGTCGTGGCTTCATTTTGTATCTCCACATTAGAATTCAACACAAGAATAGCAGTACCGAGCAAAATGAACATCTTTATTCACAGAACACTGCACCAAGAACTCAATGTCTTGTCTTGGTCCAACCTGGTGAGTTTTCATTTTCATTTTAAACAAATGCCGCTCTGAATAAACTGCCTCATGATGTTATGATGGGCCATAATCAAGAGGTGTCTTGGATGGATCGGAAAAACAAATGCCCACAATGGTACAAGATTGGCTTTATAGCCATTATTTGTTTGTTTAGTAATCACAATATGTCCCAGGAATTGAAATCACAAGTCCAATGTTCTACCTGTTATTCCACACTGCTACCCCCAGGCCCAGTGCTCTAACCACTACAATGCCTGCCTGCCTTTCCCGCTATTAGCAGCTAGTGTGCTCCATGAGACTTTTCAACTGTCATCTATTTTATCTAAGCCTCCAAAACTCCACATTTATGGGCACTTGGAAAGCCAAACCAGGAGACTAACAAACCAACCCAATGACTACATGAACACACTCCACTAACAAGATGATTACAGAGTCCATTCTGTCTGCCAAACAAACCTTCTGCCCATTCTACCACTGGCATCTCTGCTATTGAGGATCATAATGGACATTCAACATTATTTACTCTCATTTAATCTCAGACAGATGGCGACTGATCTCTATCTCTCTGTCTCCCTTTCTCGATTTCCCTGTCTCCTATCACTCTATAACTCACTATCCCTGCATTACTTGGTCTCTTCCCTAGCCCCTTCAACTCAAATCACTCTATATGTCTCTGTTACTTCTCCCATTACAACCTCTCTTTCAAACATTTTCTCTCTGTCTGCCCTCCATTTGTCCCCTATCACTCTCCATCCCCTCGCTTTCATTACCCCTCTGTCTCTCACCCCAATTCTAATCTCTCTGTCCGTCCGCACACTTGAGGTGTTTGGTATCTCGTCTTCAAGAACAGTACTTCACACTTTCAGAGAGATTATACTTCAATGCTACACAAATATGAACTACACAGATAACATAATGGAACAATACAAACATAATGTCATTAATAAATTCACATTAATAAATTAAATCAGGATAATAAAGTGTTGCCTACCTGGCTATTAGAAGTTATGAGTATTTATGCTTACCAATTATTATATTGCATTACAGAAGCAGAAGGCAGAAGGGATTCTTTCATTTTAAAATGGTTAAATACCTAATTAATATCCTTCTGCAATCAAGTTTATAAATCACCCTCTCTAAACACTACAGCTCAATTTACTGAATTAGCAACACTAAATGTCATTACAACCTAAACCTGCAGTACATTCAATCACATGAATAGGGCTATTTTGCTTCTTTTTTCATGTGACTACATGTACTGTAGCTTAAGGTACTTTCCTGTAGGGAAAATCCCCTTTTTCAAAATGGCCTTTTTGCATATATTTTTAATTTACATGCATGTTTGTTGTTTTTCACCATTCCACCCATCTGCTAACATGTACTATACAAAATTGACACAATTGTTCAAAACGTCCACAAGGCACACTCTTTATCATGAATGCAAAAACAAACAACTAAAAGTAGTTTATACTAAACTTATTTCTGCTATTCCATATTTCTATTAAATAATCTTTTCCCTGCCACAAGCTTTTAAGGAGGTGGAGGCACCATCTCTTATTGTCCAGCTTCTTCTTCTCACCACGCTCGAGCTATCAAGCATTTAGAAAACGAAAGCACAATTTTACCATGTCCAATGATATTTAATAAAAATGAGGTGCAAAATACATTTTTGCTTTTTCATACTTTTTCATACTTATTTCACTGAATGTCTAATAAATATTTTGGGATGTTTTATGCAGTTGCAGTTTAACAGAGGCATACACACATCCATAATTTAGTGCAGGTACATAGAGAAAATAATGCAAACGAAGAAGTACCAGCACATTACTATTATCTTCACAAGTGATTTATTATCAACCATTCGGTCTTGGTCAGGTAAAGGTAGTCACATGACTACACTTGCACTGTGTACTTCTAGCTTAAGAACATTAGTGTGAAAGTATTTGATTTCAAATGTTCACTGGCCCCACTTGGGAAGTATTTACCTGTGTGATTACCATGGTACACCATGTGAAGTGTTCATTTTGAATGGAGGGATCAAGTGAGGTGAGGTGCCATGCGGTCTGTAATAACCACAGTGAGTCAGGACCTCGGTTCAACGTCACATCCGAAGGACGGTACTGTCTACAGTCACAGCCACCACTGGGGCATCAGATTTCTATTTGGTCCAGAGAGAGGGGTACCTCCTACTGGCCCTCTAAAACATTTGCCCAGGAGGTAATTTAATGAAGTTCCCAATATAACCTGTATTACCCTAGAATGGAGAATGATTGATTTCATTTTTAAATGCCCACTTCAATTTTTAAATCCTGAATCTCTAATTCTGTTTGAAAACAGAATTTCCTTTTCTAGAGGTTAATTCCACAATTTGGTGATACCAAAATTGCAAAAGAGTTGGGGCCCTACACATGCAATCATATCTCTATACAATCACTTCTCTGAACCAGAGATCCATCGTTTTGGTCTACAGGACAATACATTGATAAATCATCAAAGCCTTTATGTATACATTAATAAACTAAAGAAACCTTTATGTAGACATTTATAAACTACAGAAACCTTTAATTTTTTCATCAATTATTCTTCCATAAATACACTACCAAACCTTTATGCCTACAGAAAACATTTATTTGGCAAAATGCCATTGTACAATTAAAAATGTGTATGCACTGACTGAAACAATTAATCAGAGCTTGTTGAGATGCTATATCCCACAGATAAATCATGCACGGTGTTACAGGAACAGAGGGTCAGATGTGATTGAAAGCATAGTCATAACCATCACATGACGGTTGCAACTCTCTTGTCACAGCGACAAAGAGCAAATGGATATTTTTTCATGTCTTCCAGAACAAGCATTCTGTTTCAGGTCAGCTCTTCTGAAGAGCATACGTTTTTTTTTTTTGGAGGAAGCCATTGAACCCACCATGCAAGGTGCCTTTCAGAAGCTCTGTCTCCTAATTCAGTCAAGTCCCGATTCAACCCATGTTGCTTTATTGTTCATGATATAAATTCATTCACCTTGCCAAAGTGAATGCATAACTAATGTGACTGCTGTCTCCCTACTTCAGACTCTTTCTTTTCTAGTCATTAGCATGTGTGGGGAGGTGTACAATCTTGTGGATGTGTTAACTGAGCAAGTTGATTATGAGTCCTGATGACAACCAGAGTACGAGTTATCTCACATGACTGAATACAATCTATTTACTTTTGAAATGTTACATTTGTATATCAGATTTTTAGACATTTGTGTATGCCTTTATAAAGAGGAAATTCAGAGCCAACAAGCACTGAATAAAACATGGCAAGTAGTTATGAATAGAATGCTATACAGGGACTCAAGTCAGTGTTATTGATCTGTCTGAATTTGAACCAAGCATAATACAAATCACTATGCTGTTTTCTAACAGACATTTGTCTCACACTGTTCTTTTTTTGATATACAGTATATAAGGAAATTAAAGGCAAAAAACATAAGCAAAGATTTGATATAGATATGCCATGTGTGGAATAGAATAAATGATGATCAAATTAAAAACCATGTATTACTTTTTTACATCTGCTGCTGGTGGTAAAATGGATTTTGCCACTGGAGATGAATATTCTAAAATATAAGCTGCGTTTCCACCAAAAAGTCCCCGGAACTTTTAGCCCCAGGGACTATTTTCAAGGAACTAAAAGGTTCCTTCAGTCCATTGTAGTCTGCGTTTCCACAGGGGTCTAAAGAACCGCAAAGATTAGGCAAATTAGTCCGCTGATGCATGCCATTCTTTATTTAGCCTTCTTGCTTCATGAAGTCCGGTTGTTTAAAATAATGACATTTCGTGACCATGTTTTTGTTGCTAGCTAGCTAGCTAACTTGTCACTGATGTCAATAAACATATTAATATCAAATATTAGAAGTTTCTCATTCATTTTAAGAATAAAATCTCATCTGGCTAAGGGGGGTTGTACGCTAGCGATATCGCCCGGTAAGAGCCAATCAAATTCATGTGTTGCTGTTTTTACCTTCCACGCGGAACCAACACAACACCGACATTTGGTTCCTAGTTCCGACACTTCAACATGAATGAGGAGAAACTGATAACAGCGGTCTGCAGTACCCCATACTTTATTTAATCCTAAAAGCATAAATATTTATAGCTAGCTAAACTTATATGGCTGACATACATCTTATTTAATGTTTGTGTTGGTTAAAAGGCAATTTTTTATCGCATGGGTACGTTTGGAAAAACGCATCGAGACAAATTGCGAGCCGTTTCCAGCGCAAGTAAATGGCCACAATTGTAAAAAGCCTTCTGAGTTTGAGTTTGCGGTTCATGATGGAAGGAAACAATACTGCTAGCCAACTAATATTTATAATAAAGATTCTCAAAATCTATGATGAACTATTCGTTTACCATGCAAACATTTCGTAAGCACGTCGGAAGCACTTTGAGGAGGCCATTCAAGTGTGACAACACACGTGGGGAACGCCCACTGGGCGATTTCATCGCCTAGTATCGCCCGCTGTTAGAACGCGGGGTGAATGCAGATACTGAAGTTGCAATAAACATCACAATCATTATGATCTATTTCTATGACAATATCAGTTTCTTTTTTTTGGGCTATCGTTACTCCATTGAAAATGCTTGAACCTGTTGTTTGAGTGTAGCAAACTAGCAGAAAAAACTGACATTGCTAAGCGATTTTTCGGAACCCCCGTTTAATAAAGGGCAAAAGTGATAAGGGGTTTCCAGACTAAATATTAATTGTTACCATACTATGAGCGTTAGCTATCTCTAGTTGCATTAGCACCGACGCTACACAAAAATATCACTGCATAAACAAACTCAAAGAACGTTGGCGCTATCTTTTACTGCACTGAAGTACATTATGCGGGAACTCGGGCGCAGAGATAAGTGACTGATTTAACAGATTACTCGCCCGTATGAGTTGGTGTTTTTACATGTTATAGCTGATGATGGCAATAATAGTGGAAGCTAGCTAGCCAACGTTAGGAGGTTTAGCAAACGTAACGTCAACTTTGCTAGCGTTATAGTTTTCACCTCCGTTGTGAATAAAATCCCGTTGCCCTTTTTGCACTTGACTAAACAGGCTATCTAGCAAGCTACATGAAGAGTGTCAACACCAATAATAGTCCATGAGCCAAGACCGAAAATTCACCCACGGGCTCATCTGGGTGGGCAAATTCTAGTTGTGTTTTTGACTTACTATACATCTCTAGTTCACATTTTGGCATGACAACCATTGCGGACTGGTAGCTTAGTGGTAGTTATCATGCGTTGAATATGTGGACCCCTATATTGTCACACGCAAAAAACAACTTTTGAACCTTATATTGTACAGAGACCTATGAACCCACTTTTCGGCATAATTCAAGTATGGGGAATTGATTGGAATGCTTATTTTAATGATTCAAAACTTCCATATAAGCTTAAATGGCCTTTTATTGCAAGATTTTGCAAAAAAAGCTAAACAAAAACCAAAAACGTCTAGTAAATATCCCCAATTTGTAAGTATGTGCTGAAAAACAACATGCTTCACCAGGACCATGTGGGCGAAGAGCTTCCTGTCAGCCTGCAGAATGACCTTGTTTGGGTTGCTTGCAGAAGGTTTCTTTCGTATATCTGAAAACGTCTTCAGCCTCTTCTTCGTCATCTTGTCATGGAACTGGGTCTTTGGTATTTCGTCTTCAAGCTGGTCCCGCTTGAATCCCTCGTATGCTTCCATGCCAATTTTGTGGGCATCAAAAAGGTCCCTTGCTACATCTGGAGGGGGAAAGGTACCTGTCAAAATGCTGACAAACTCACTTTCGTTTGGGTCGAAAGGGTTCGTCCAGTCATCTTCAAGAAGCTTCACAATGGACTGTACATCTGCTTCATCCCTGGTGATTCTAGGCATCTGCAGGTCTGGGTGGCTGAGGTGGGACATTCCGTGTCCCACTATCCTTCTGAACTGCTTGAGGTAGTTGCTGCGGTACTCAGAAGTCAGGTAGCACCTCTCCACAGCAGCCCTTTTCAGGCTGAATCCCTTTGTGCCTCCTGCTGTCTGGGTATCTCGGTTGACTGTTTCCTCAATGGTTTGATCCACAGGGATCCGGCCGAAGGGATTCTGGCTACCAAGCTGACGCTGAAGCCACCCTTCCTCTGTAAAAACCTTTGACTCTAATATGTCAACAAAATTAAACAAGAATTTTGAATCTGGCTTGATCCAATGTTCAGATTTTCTTCTGAAGTTATGCAAATGAGGACATATTTAATTAGATAATGCCTCATTTGCATATTTAAACATACAACTCAACCTGGTGCTGTTGAATTGGGAGTACTGAGGGGTTATTTGGGACACGGACTTGGAGAGTAGGGTTCAGATCTGCAGTGTTTTTTTTGTATATCTGAATTAGCAACACTAAATGTCATTACAACCTAAACCTGCAGTACATTCAATCACATGAATAGGGCTATTTTGCTTCTTTTTTTCATGTGACTACATGTACTGTAGCTTAAGGTACTTTCCTGTAGGGAAAATCCCCTTTTTCAAAATGGCGTTTTTGCATATATTTTTAATTTACATGCATGTTTGTTGTTTTTCACCATTCCACCCATCTGCTAACATGTACTATACAAAATTTACACAATTGTTCAAAACGTCCACAAGGCACACTCTTTATCATGAATGCAAAAACAAACAACTAAAAGTAGTTTATACTAAACTTATTTCTGCTATTCCATATTTCTATTAAATAATCTTTTCCCTGCCACAAGCTTTTAAGGAGGTGGAGGCACCATCTCTTATTGTCCAGCTTCTTCTTCTCACCACGCTCGAGCTATCAAGCATTTAGAAAACGAAAGCACAATTTTACCATGTCCAATGATATTTAATAAAAATGAGGTGCAAAATACATTTGTATGCTTTTTCATACTTTTTCATACTTATTTCACTGAATGTCTAATAAATATTTTGGGATGTTTTATGCAGTTGCAGTTTAACAGAGGCATACACACATCCATAATTTAGTGCAGGTACATAGAGAAAATAATGCAAACGAAGAAGTACCAGCACATTACTATTATCTTCACAAGTGATTTATTATCAACCATTCGGTCTTGGTCAGGTAAAGGTAGTCACATGACTACACTTGCACTGTGTACTTCTAGCTTAAGAACATTAGTGTGAAAGTATTTGATTTCAAATGTTCACTGGCCCCACTTGGGAAGTATTTACCTGTGTGATTACCATGGTACACCATGTGAAGTGTTCATTTTGAATGGAGGGATCAAGTGAGGTGAGGTGCCATGCGGTCTGTAATAACCACAGTGAGTCAGGACCTCGGTTTAACGTCACATCCGAAGGACGGCACTGTCTACAGTCACAGCCACCACTGGGGCATCGGATTTCTATTTGGTCCAGAGAGAGGGGTACCTCCTACTGGCCCTCTAAAACATTTGCCCAGGAGGTAATTTAATGAAGTTCCCAATATAACCTGTATTACCCTAGAATGGAGAATGATTGATTTCATTTTTAAATGCCCACTTCAATTTTTAAATCCTGAATCTCTAATTCTGTTTGAAAACAGAATTTCCTTTTCTAGAGGTTAATTCCACAATTTGGTGATACCGAAATTGCAAAAGAGTTGGGGCCCTACACATGCAATCATATCTCTATACAATCACTTCTCTGAACCAGAGATCCATCGTTTTGGTCTACAGGACAATACATTGATAAATCATCAAAGCCTTTATGTATACATTAATAAACTAAAGAAACCTTTATGTAGACATTTATAAACTACAGAAACCTTAAATTTTTCATCAATTACTCTTCCATAAATACACTACCAAACCTTTATGCCTACAGAAAACATTTATTTGGCAAAATGCCATTGTACAATTAAAAATGTGTATGCACTGACTGAAACAATTAATCAGAGCTTGTTGAGATGCTATATCCCACAGATAAATCATGCACGGTGTTACAGGAACAGAGGGTCAGATGTGATTGAAAGCATAGTCATAACCATCACATGACGGTTGCAACTCTCTTGTCACAGCGACAAAGAGCAAATGGATATTTTTTCATGTCTTCCAGAACAAGCATTCTGTTTCAGGTCAGCTCTTCTGAAGAGCATACGTTTTTTTTTTGGAGGAAGCCATTGAACCCACCACGCAAGGTGCCTTTCAGAAGCTCTGTCTCCTAATTCAGTCAAGTCCCGATTCAACCCATGTTGCTTTATTGTTCATGATATAAATTCATTCACCTTGCCAAAGTGAATGCATAACTAATGTGACTGCTGTACCTACTTCAGACTCTTTCTTTTCTAGTCATTAGCATGTGTGGGGAGGTGTACAATCTTGTGGATGTGTTAACTGAGCAAGTTGATTATGAGTCCTGATGACAACCAGAGTATTTGAGTTATCTCACATGACTGAATACAATCTATTTACTTTTGAAATGTTACATTTGTATATCAGATTTTTAGACATTTGTGTATGCCTTTATAAAGAGGAAATTCAGAGCCAACAAGCACTGAATAAAACATGGCAAGTAGTTATGAATAGAATGCTATACAGGGACTCAAGTCAGTGTTATTGATCTGTCTGAATTTGAACCAAGCATAATACAAATCACTATGCTGTTTTCTAACAGACATTTGTCTCACACTGTTCTTTTTATGATATACAGTATATAAGGAAATTAAAGGCAAAAAACATAAGCAAAGATTTGATATAGATATGCCATGTGTGGAATAGAATAAATGATGATCAAATTAAAAACCATGTATTACTTTTTTACATCTGCTGCTGGTGGTAAAATGGATTTTGCCACTGGAGATGAATATTCTAAAATATAAGCTGCGTTTCCACCAAAAAGTCCCCGGAACTTTTAGCCCCAGGGACTATTTTCAAGGAACTAAAAGGTTCCTTCAGTCCATTGTAGTCTGCGTTTCCACAGGGGTCTAAAGAACCGCAAAGATTAGGCAAATTAGTCCGCTGATGCATGCCATTCTTTATTTAGCCTTCTTGCTTCATGAAGTCCGGTTGTTTAAAATAATGACATTTCGTGACCATGTTTTTGTTGCTAGCTAGCTAGCTAACTTGTCACTGATGTCAATAAACATATTAATATCAAATATTAGAAGTTTCTCATTCATTTTAAGAATAAAATCTCATCTGGCTAAGGGGGGTTGTACGCTAGCGATATCGCCCGGTAAGAGCCAATCAAATTCATGTGTTGCTGTTTTTACCTTCCACGCGGAACCAACACAACACCGACATTTGGTTCCTAGTTCCGACACTTCAACATGAATGAGGAGAAACTGATAACAGCGGTCTGCAGTACCCCCATACTTTATTTAATCCTAAAAGCATAAATATTTATAGCTAGCTAAACTTATATGGCTGACATACATCTTATTTAATGTTTGTGTTGGTTAAAAGGCAATTTTTTATCGCATGGGTACGTTTGGAAAAACGTACCGGAGACAAATTGCGAGCCGTTTCCAGCGCAAGTAAATGGCCACAATTGTAAAAAGCCTTCTGAGTTTGAGTTTGCGGTTCATGATGGAAGGAAACAATACTGCTAGCCAACTAATATTTATAATAAAGATTCTCAAAATCTATGATGAACTATTCGTTTACCATGCAAACATTTCGTAAGCACGTCGGAAGCACTTTGAGGAGGCCATTCAAGTGTGACAACACACGTGGGGAACGCCCACTGGGCGATTTCATCGCCTAGTATCGCCCGCTGTTAGAACGCGGGGTGAATGCAGATACTGAAGTTGCAATAAACATCACAATCATTATGATCTATTTCTATGACAATATCAGTTTCTTTTTTTTGGGCTATCGTTACTCCATTGAAAATGCTTGAACCTGTTGTTTGAGTGTAGCAAACTAGCAGAAAAAACTGACATTGCTAAGCGATTTTTCGGAACCCCCGTTTAATAAAGGGCAAAAGTGATAAGGGGTTTCCAGACTAAATATTAATTGTTACCATACTATGAGCGTTAGCTATCTCTAGTTGCATTAGCACCGACGCTACACAAAAATATCACTGCATAAACAAACTCAAAGAACGTTGGCGCTATCTTTTACTGCACTGAAGTAGCCTACATTATGCGGGAACTCGGGCGCAGAGATAAGTGACTGATTTAACAGATTACTCGCCCGTATGAGTTGGTGTTTTTACATGTTATAGCTGATGATGGCAATAATAGTGGAAGCTAGCTAGCCAACGTTAGGAGGTTTAGCAAACGTAACGTCAACTTTGCTAGCGTTATAGTTTTCACCTCCGTTGTGAATAAAATCCCGTTGCCCTTTTTGCACTTGACTAAACAGGCTATCTAGCAAGCTACATGAAGAGTGTCAACACCAATAATAGTCCATGAGCCAAGACCCGAAAATTCACCCACGGGCTCATCTGGGTGGGCAAATTCTAGTTGTGTTTTTTGACTTACTATACATCTCTAGTTCACATTTTGGCATGACAACCATTGCGGACTGGTAGCTTAGTGGTAGTTATCATGCGTTGAATATGTGGACCCCTATATTGTCACACGCAAAAAACAACTTTTGAACCTTATATTGTACAGAGACCTATGAACCCACTTTTCGGCATAATTCAAGTATGGGGAATTGATTGGAATGCTTATTTTAATGATTCAAAACTTCCATATAAGCTTAAATGGCCTTTTATTGCAAGATTTTGCAAAAAAAGCTAAACAAAAACCAAAAACGTCTAGTAAATATCCCCAATTTGTAAGTATGTGCTGAAAAACAACATGCTTCACCAGGACCATGTGGGCGAAGAGCTTCCTGTCAGCCTGCAGAATGACCTTGTTTGGGTTGCTTGCAGAAGGTTTCTTTCGATATCTGAAAACGTCTTCAGCCTCTTCTTCGTCATCTTGTCATGGAACTGGGTCTTTGGTATTTCGTCTTCAAGCTGGTCCCGCTTGAATCCCTCGTGGAACAAGGGACAGGAGATATGCTTCCATGCCAATTTTGTGGGCATCAAAAAGGTCCCTTGCTACATCTGGAGGGGGAAAGGTACCTGTCAAAATGCTGACAAACTCACTTTCGTTTGGGTCGAAAGGGTTCGTCCAGTCATCTTCAAGAAGCTTCACAATGGACTGTACATCTGCTTCATCCCTGGTGATTCTAGGCATCTGCAGGTCTGGGTGGCTGAGGTGGGACATTCCGTGTCCCACTATCCTTCTGAACTGCTTGAGGTAGTTGCTGCGGTACTCAGAAGTCAGGTAGCACCTCTCCACAGCAGCCCTTTTCAGGCTGAATCCCTTTGTGCCTCCTGCTGTCTGGGTATCTCGGTTGACTGTTTCCTCAATGGTTTGATCCACAGGGATCCGGCCGAAGGGATTCTGGCTACCAAGCTGGACGCTGAAGCCACCCTTCCCTCTGTAAAAACCTTTGACTCTAATATGTCAACAAAATTAAACAAGAATTTTGAATCTGGCTTGATCCAATGTTCAGATTTCTCTTCTGGAAAGTTATGCAAATGAGGACATATTTAATTAGATAATGCCTCATTTGCATATTTAAACATACAACTCAACCTGGTGCTGTTGAATTGGGAGTACTGAGGGGTTATTTGGGACACGGACTTGGAGAGTAGGGTTCAGATCTGCAGTGTTTTTTTTGTTGGGGTTTTTTTCACAAGAAAAAAAACCTTTGGGGAGCTATTTAGCTCATTATTTTGATATATTTAACATTTTAGTGTATAAGAAATGCTGCTAGGAGCTCCATGCACTTTATTTTTCAAAAAATAATGTTGATATGTTCTGTTTTACAGTATTTCATTAAACACATGGTCAAAGGCATTTTAAGGGCGTTTTGTGTTGGAGTTTGTGTTACTGTAAATTTTGACACTTTTTTACTGCAAATGTATATCGGCCCCAAATATCGGTTATCGGTCTCCTTGATTACTAATAATCATTTTCGGTATCGGCCCTGAAAAAAACATATCGGTCGACCCCTAATTTCAATAAAACGCTGCCTTAACGCTGTTACGGCCATGGCCGCAACTTGTTTATTTTTGTTTCCTCACGTTTTTCCCTTCCCTTTTCCCTGTGTTCCTGTTCTCCCTGTTGTGCTTGTCCGTTTGTGATGTGGGCGCGGCTTCCTCCTCTGCATTCTCTGGCTCCCTCCTTGATTACAACAGATCTGCAACACCTGCGCTGCCTACTCACCTGCCATCAATTATCATCAGCCCTGCAGTGTATATCAACCCCGGTTTCTCCTTCATTCCTGGTGAGATCGTTCTCTGTCTCCGCTTCTGTGGTAGCTACAAGACTCCAGACCTCTCTTTGAATCATTATGTTGCTCCTGTGTTTACTTTCCTCGTGAGTTATATGTGTTTTCATTTATTTCCCCGTGTTCAGGTCCACTTTTCGCCTGCCTGTGTTTGTTTTCCCGCTTGCCATTCTGCCTGCTTGCCCACGGACCAACCAGCTTGTTCCTCCGCTACCCGCCTCCCTGCTTGTTCCGCCTGCCTCTTTCATCTACTATCATCATCATCTACCCCCCCTCTGCCTGCCTGCCCATGGACCAGCCAGCTTGTTCCTCCGCTACCCGCTTCCCTGCTTGTTCCGCCTGCCTCCTTCATCCGCCATCATCATCGTCTCCCCTGCTGCCTGCCTGCCCACGGACCTACCAGCCCGCTTCTCTGTTTCCCCACTATCCGGTTTGTCTGCCTGCTTGGTCTGCCTTTATCGTCGTGTCCCTGCACCAGACATCATCATCATCGTCTCCCCTGCTGCCTGCCTGCCCACGGACCTACCAGCCCGCTTCTCTGCTTCCCCGCTATCCGGTTTGTCTGCCTGCTTGGTCTGCCATCATCATCGTTCCCCTGCACCAGACATTGTATATAATAAATATCCTACTTCACCTTATCCCCTGTGTCTGCGTTTGGGTCCAATCTGTGTATCAGTCGTAACAAACACGGAGTACCTGGTCGGGGCTTGGGAGATTTTCGAGTTCCGACCACCCATAAAGCTTGAACGCAAAGTAATGTTTGTTTGTATTGTAACGTTAGTTACTTTTCCTACAACATGCTGTAATGTTACCGCATGGGGGCATGCTTATGCTTAAGTTTGTAACTGTAATGTTGGCTAAATTCATTTTGGTCTGTGAAGCACTAGCTCACATCAGCAAGGACGATTGGTCGAAACACGACCACCATCAACCTATTATCGGCACAACACCTTCACATGAAAATGGGAAAGGGGGGTCCAATCATGACTCAGGCTACTCTGATCAACATTTGGCTGCTTATTCGGACCATCACTTTTCAGGTCATTCAGCTGTGTCTGAATTCCCTACCAGAAGTTCATCTGTCTGGCCTTCTCAAAGCCGGGAGGAGAGGAGCTATGCTCCAACCTCGGACCCAGGGTACAGAAGGCAGACAGATGAAGATCACGGTCATGTCGCTTCCCGTCCTCAACAGAACACTGACGAAGCTGAGAAAGCGAGCGGATCCACAGGGACCCTCACAACATAAATGGCCTTTCGCCAAGCCCCATCTCTACTCACTCAGCAGGACTTCTTGTTTCAGCTTCTGGCTCTTACAGAGCAAAAGAGATGCCTGACTCAGATCCTTATCATTCCATGAACAGTCCACCTGCAACAACACACTGCAGAGAAAGTCACTCAAGACCTTTTCACCCCTGGGCAAGGAGCCCATCTCCAGACCGCTGTCCAACACATTTAAGGCTCCTACCTCATCAGGTGACCCACAGGCTCACTGATGATGAATTCCGCTTTAGTGATGACCGGCATCGTTACAAGCCTAGCATGCAACAACCGCTCAAAGATTTTCAAACACCTTCCTCCAAAGAGGAAAGATGTTTAACACCTCCACAGAGAGATAAGAACAACCACTTTCTGACTTCCCTTTCTTCTGATGAAGAGATTAGAGAACCCAACCATATGTCACATCTAAGACATCTCGCTTCTCGTTCTTCCCTACAACAAGAAAACGAAACAAGTTCTCCACTTATCCCTCCAAACGGGGGACCAGAAAGTCTTATGACTATTCTGCCTCATCTCTGATCCATAAAGAAAGAGATGACCGCTTCTCAGCTTCGGTCTCTCAGCCAAAGAGAGGACGGCATGCTTCACCAGACCACCCTTTGCTTCGCAAAACAACCAATAAGGTTGAGAGCCGCTCACAAAGGAATGCCCAAACTAAACGCCATGGTCACAACCAATGTCGTGATCATAGGCCCAAAAGCTTGGGAAGAAGGCCAGATTCGAACATCTTGGCTCATGACTGTACAAACTGTTGGTACTGTACTGCTGTAATGTATCATAGTTCATGACCGTGTACAATAGCTTTTACCATTGTTTTTGTAGCTATCATAGCTGCTCACTGACTGCCTGTGTTAGTGATAAAATACACCACACATAAACCCAGGTCTCGCATGTATTGTTATCTACTAACCCGGCATTCCGATCTCAAAATACGCAATAACGCCAGTTATTCTGGTGCGTGCAGTAAGCGCCATCTTTTATTTCACCTCAGTTCCAACCTAGCTTCAAACTTCCTCCCATCTTGTTTCTCCATCTTGTTTCTTTGTTCTCGATGCCCACGTGGTTAAAGCGTACACGCACAAGCGCGCGACCCACCACACACACACTGTTAAACAGGTTGAAAAACTATATTGCTTCTCTGTACTATTCCAATGTGTGTTAGTAATTGAACATGAAACATAAGCTTGCACACAGACGCGCCACACACACATACAGATACATACACGCATTCACACATACAGTGTTGTTCATAAATGTATGAATTGTGCTTTGCTATTTTCATATGTTATGTTCAATCAATTTGATAAGTATATTTTATGAGACTGATATACAAAACCTAAGAATACTTGTATTTTTGGCTGCTACCGTGTTGGGAATGAACAAGCCTTGCATTGTGCCATCAACTATATTATAATTCTAACTTCTAGTGGGATAGCACCCTACAGTTATGTTTTATTCTTCTTTTTTCATGTTATTTTATTACTGTTCCACTGTTCGTAATATAAATGAACGGTTTACCGAGAGCCCTCAGTAGCTTAGAACTAAGAGGATGTTTCACCGGGAGATCTGCGACACACTTGAGGTCCTGCAGCTAGCCTCAGTTGGGGAGGCAAGCTTAGGATGGAACATTTACGTTATCTTTTTTCAATGTTATATTATCATACCAAGAGTTTGGGGGCTTTGACATGCATACTGTCCTGTTTTTTGAGATTCTGACTGGGCTGGGATTTGAGGGATAACTTTATTTCATACCTCGTACTACAACTTCAAATGGCTATGGCTGACACACCAGATGCTAATGTGAGGTCAGGAGGGACAGCTATCAGACTTACTTGTTGGAATGTAAAAGGGCTAAATGAGCCAGTGAAACAGGCTAGGATATTTGCTCACCTTAAAGATTTAAAGACCGAAATGGCATTCTTACCGGAAACACACCTGCGTACAATAGACCATGTTAGACTTAGGAAATCATGGGTAGGACAAGTTTTTCATTCAAATTTTAGTGCTAGGGCAAGAGTAACTGCTATATTGATTCACACGAAGATACAATTTACCATGACTAACACAATTTCTGACCCACAAGGTCGTTTTATTATAGTATCTGGCTCTCTACAGTACCAGTCAAAAGTTTGAGTACACCTGCTCGAAACTAGGCTTATCTCATAATTGACAATGTTTTACACCATATAAGTTTCTGTAAATACTTGAGAATTACAAAAAAACACATGTAATAATAAACAAAAGGAACATCAAAGCAATGTTCAAGAAAATTTGATTGAAAATTGAATCTTGGATTCTTCAAAATAGCCACCCTTTGCCATGATAACAGCCTCCAAACACCATTCGGATAATAGGTTTCAGCAGGAAATCACCCGACATGTCTTCCCAGCTCTCCTGCAGCAATTCCCAGAGACACTTGTGGGTTGCTTTGCTTTGCCTCTTCTGTCCAGTTTGTCCCATACAAGTTGTATGGGATTGAGTTCTGGACACTGGGCAGGTCAGGTCATTAGTTTGAGTTGTCCTTCACATTCCTCCTTCACCAGATAGTTCTTGCACAATTTCAAGGTGTTTTTTGGGTCGTTATCTTGCTGAAGAATGAAGGAGTGCCCTATTAGCCATAATCCGGATGGAAGGTGTACTCAAACTTTTGACTGGTACTGTATATCAAACCCCTGTTCTGCTTGTTAATGTATATGCTCCCAACTGGGATGACGTGGGTTTCATTAACAAATTAATCTCTGTATTGCCTAATCTGAATTGACAGAATTTAATATTTGGTGGTGACTTGAACTGTGTACTTGATCCAGCCTTAGGCCGTTCAAACCCCAAATCACTGTCTCCCTCCAAGATGGCTACAGCTCTATCAGCATTCATGAACAAGGCTGGGTGTGTAGACCCTTGGCGGTTCCTTTTCCCATACAAGAAAGAGTTCTCATTCTTTTCACATGTACATCATTCCTATTCAAGGATAGATTCTTTTTTTTATTGTAAGACTCTCCTCCCTTCTGTTAAGAAAATGGAATACTCAGCCATAGTGGAATCAGATCATGCCCCCCTATTGCTTGATCTTTCTTTCTCTCTAAATTATACAGAACGTCCCCCATGGAGGTTGAATACCACCATACTAGCAGATAGGGGATTCTGCACAATGTTGTCAACCTCAATTGACAATTTTTTAGAAACCAATAGATCAGATTCAATCTCACCGTCTATTCTCTGGGAGACACTTAAAGTGGTAATCAGAGGGGAGATCATTTCTTACTCTTCTCTGCTTAACAAAATAAAGAAAAGAAAACAGGAAGAACTAATTGATTCCATAGCAAGACTATATCCCCCTCACCAGAGCTGTATAAGGAAAGGCTGGGTCTTCAAACGCAGTACAACTTGGTATCAATGGATGAGACTGAATGGTGTCTGCTGCGCTCGTGGGGGTTTCTTTATGAACATGGGGAGAAGGCAAGACGACTTTTAGCCCATCAACGGAAGTCCAGATCTGCATTTCGACTTATCCCACAAATTTGTGATGCCTCCTGTGTATTGACAGTTGATCCTATTGAACTCAACGATACTTTTAAAGCATATTATTCAAATTTGTACCTCGCCACAGGACAACACAGCAATGTTCGATTTTTTTTTACAATCTTGTAACTCCCACCATTAGCTTAGATCAAAAGGAGGAAATCGACAAGCCCTTACAGCTTGAGGAGATTGTTAAAGCTATTACATCGATGCAAGGTGGCAAGGACCCTGGAGGTGGCAAGGACCCTGGACCAGACAGCTACCCAATTGAATTTTTTTTTACGCTTCAGAACTTACTCCTCCACATGTTTGAGCACTCTCTGAGTCAGGGAGTCTTGCCACAAACACTCACAGAGGCATCGATCACCCTAATTTTAAAGCCTGGCAAAGATGCACCAGAGTGTAACTCATGTCGTCCGATCTCCCTTTTGAATGCAGATGTGAAAATACTGGCTAAATTACTTGCCTCCCGAGTAGATGCCACCATGGCAGATACTATTTCAACAGATCAGACAGGTTTTATTGCGGGTTGCCATTCCTTTACCAATATCCGTCATGGGTGTCATGCACTCCTCCGCATCCTTGGACATTCCTAAAGTAATTGTTTCATTGGATTTGGAGAAGGCATTTGACAGGGTGGAGTGGGAATATCTATTTGCTGTCTTGGAGAAGTTTGGTTTTGGGCCTAAACTCATTGCATGGATTCGTCTTTTATACTCTTCCCCAAGAGCATCGGAGGATTCGTCTTTTATACTCTTCCCCAAGAGCATCGGTGATTACAAACAAATTGCGCTCACAGTACTTCACCGGCTATTCATGGGATCCGCAGATGGGGACGGGAGCACAAGGTGTCACTATATGTTGACGATTTATTGTTATATGTATCAGATGCTGTGTCATCCGCCCCTGACATTGTGGAATTACTATGCAGATTTGTCTCCTTTTCAGGGTTCAAATTAAATTTTTCTAAAAGTGAATGTTTTCCTATAAACAATTTGGCTCTACAGATCGCAGATGGTGACCTACCCTTCCATATGTCCAGGTCGCATTTTAGGTATTTGGGGATCAATGTTAGTCTTACCTTTGTCGGTTTACATGAAATTAACTTTGTGCCACTGATCAACAGCCTTAAGACTGACCTTCAGAAGTGGGGTGTTCTTTTTTTGTCTTTGGCTGGTAGAATCAATTGTATTAAGATGAACGTCTTGCCCAGGTTTTTATATTTGTTTCAATGCCTTCCAGTTTTTCTGCCGAAGTTCTTTTTCAATTCTGTTGATAAGCTCATATCATCTTTTTTATGAAGTGGCAAAAATCACAGAATACATAAGGAATTCCTCCAGAGAAGCAGGAATCAGGGAGGACTGGCACTTCCTAATCTGATGTATTATTACTGGGCAGCAAATGTACAAAATTGTTTACTGGACTCAGTCTCCAGATACAGATTGGTGTCAGACAGAAGTTAATTAATGTGTATCAATGTCTCTCCCTGCTCTGGTTTCAGCCAAAAAGCTCCTCACATTAACCACCTCTTCATTCCAGCTAAACTGGATTCTAGTTTTGTGCAGTGGCAGAGGTTGGGCCTGTCCAAATTTAGTGACCTCTTCATTGACTTTTAATGTTTGCTACTTTTAATGACCTTTCTTCAAAATTCAATTTGCCCCGCTCTAGTTTATTTAGCTATTTCCAGATAAGACACTTTGTCCGTACTCAGAGTCCAAATTTTCCTAGCTTGCCACCGAATTCAAAGTTGGATGTTTTATTACAAACCCCTTCTCACCTTAAGGGTCTCATATCTAACATCTTTAATTCTGTCTCGTGTCTTAACAGTGTGTCGCTCAGCAAGATTAGGATAAACTGGGAGGAGGAGCTTGGAGTGGAGATATTGGACGAAATTTGGGCTTTGGTTGGTGTGAACGGGACCACTTCTTGTGCATGCCTTGGCTTAATACAGTTTAAGGTTCTCCATCGAGTCCACTTTAGTAAGGCTAGACTTAGTAGAATCTATCCCAGTATAGTTGGAACGTGTGATAAATGTCATCATGACACTGCTGACTTGACTCACATGTTCTGGTCCTGCCCCAGATTTATAGACTTTTGGTCTACTATATTTATGAGTCTCTCTGATGCTTTTGATATAGATCTCCAGCCTAGTTTTGAAGTTGCTATTTTTAGAGTGACTGGTGACGCGATTTCAATAACGACCAAATGTAAGAATGTTATTGCCTTTGCCATCTAAAAAAGCCTGTACAGTTCTGGAACAACATCCTATGGACAGATGAGACCAACTTGTACCAGAATGATGGGAAGAGAAGAGTATGGAGAAGGGAAGGAACTGCTCATGATCCGAAGCATACCACCTCATATGTGAAGCATGGTGGAGGTAGTGTTATGACGTGGGCATGTATGGCTGCCAATGGAATTGGTTCCCTTGTATTTATTGATGATGTGACTGCTGACAAAAGCAGCAGGATGAATTCTGAAGTGTATAGGGCTATATTATCTACTCAGATTCAGCAAAATGCTTCAAAATGCAAAGAAGTAGAATGTTCTGCAATGGCCGTGCAAGTCATTCACCTGACCTGAATCCAATTGAGAATGCATTTCACTTGCTGAAGGCAAAAAGCCCCAAGCCCCAAGAACAAGTAGGAACTGAAGACAGCGGCAGTAAAGGCCTGGCAGAGCATCACCAGGGAAGAAACCCAGCGTCTGGTGATGTCTATGGGTTCCAGACTTCAGGCAGTCATTGACTGCAAAGGATTTGCAACCAAGTACTAAAAATGACAATTTAATTTATGATTATGTTAGTTTGTCCAATTACTTTTGAGCCCCTAAAATTGGGGGGCTATATATAAAAATAGTTGTAATTCCTACACGGTTCATTCAATATTTTTGACAAAACCCTTAAATTAAAGCTGAAAGTCTACACTTAAAGCATATCTTGATTGTTTCATTTCAAATCCATTGTGCTGGCGTACAGAGACAACATGATGAAAATTTTGTCACTGTCCAAATTCTTATGGACCTGACTGTATATATATCTATTCTATTATGTATGTTATTTGTGAAAACGTACAGAAACGTCATATGCTTCCAATCTGTTACACCAAATTTGTTCACACAGCATTGCCAACAGCAAATAATACTGATGTGGATGCTGCTGTCATGTGTCAGTAGTGTTGGGAGAACATCACATGTTAGAAAGCCTGGGGAACGCCGCAGCCTATCCTTTATGGCACATTTGTAATTACTCACATGTAAGGTCGTCATGTCTCTACTGTAGCAATCCAGCTGATTCAAATTTACACCAATATTTTGAGAATTCTTGTAAGAAAGCCAGATCTGCACTGTGGGAAAAAAGTACCTAAAAATATATTATTGACTATGAAAAATGAATATATGTGATGTGTCAGCTTATGTACAGTTTAGGGCAAATTCTTTTTTATTTCAAATGGAATAAGACAAACAGTTCAGGACTGAGTAGGTAGAGGGACAATAACCTGAACAGTCTGTGTGCTGATTGGTGAATTGGCTATTGTCCCATAATATATTCATCCCACTTTTTTGGACACGTCAAAGGCAGTCCCACAGGCTTCTGTCAGGTAGAGGTGGGGTGCTGTTTATTATCAGGGAGACTCATTGGGGACCTTAATGAGATTCTAAGTGACCACCTGGAGGGATTTTCCTTGATTGCCTGGTGACATCCTGGGAACCTGCCCTGCATACATTGTCACTAAATGGATTTGAGTGGAACTGCCCACACGAGAGGTCAGCGATGTGCACACTCAGCTGAAATCTCTCAGTGGGAAAGCAACTTTTAATCACAGCCAAAGCGCCAGGCCATGGTGACATCCCCCTCAAGACCTGATATTCTCCCACCATCCTCTGCTTCAGTTACTGAGGACCTATAAAATCCTTGTTATAAATGGTTCTAGACAAGACTTTTTATTTGGCTCAAAGACCAGTCCAACAGGATGGGCACGTTACCCAAACAATAGTTCACAGTGAATCTATATTCATAGAATGCTTAATCTTAAGAGGATGCCCCTTTTATTCTGTGTGCTATCACAGCCACAGTAAAATACCTACCATCTCACACATTAAGATAAAGTAAATCTGTACTATAAAAGACAAATATAGAGCATATAGAAAACAGACACTGGCATGGACTTACAGGAATTTAGTAAGGATGAACATGATCTTGCAGGTAACAAGTACAGCCATTGAACAGTATTATCACAATAATGAGACTCTAATGGCAAGGGCCTAACTCCCAATCGATAAGGATTAGAAGACTGGTCTTAGCACTCCCAGACCCAGACTGACAGACAAAATGTGTAAAATGCTCAAGCTCATCTTGGCTTCATTATCCACACTGTAGAGAAATATTGACCTGTTATAACTCACATTTTATAGCCTCACAGACATTTATATCTCTCCATCCCTAATCTAACTGCAAACTGATGCAAGGGGGAAGGGGCAGACATTTGAAGGGAGGGAGAGAATAAGAGAAAGACATGGAGAAAGGGAGGGAGGGGAGGAGAGAGAAGAAGAAGGGGGGGAGAGGGGGGAGGGGTAAGAAGGACATTTCATAGAGAAATAATTAATTCTCTTTACTCAGAGGCAGACTTGGCTATAAACATTCCCAGGTGCCTTTATATAAGGACCGAGTAAATTAATTGCCTTCTCAAAAAGTTGTTGCTGATCAATTCCTCTGTTACTTGGCGGCATACGGCTGGTGATATCACTGCCTGAAGATACTCGATAAGACCACAATATGTTTTTCAAGCAGGGCTACAATTTTCAGACTGAAGGACTGGTCAGAGGACAGAGAACAGAGAACAGGAGGACTGCACTGGCCCAAAGGTGTCAAGTCAACAAGAGCTTCCTAAGCACATGCATGCTGCAAAAAACGCCTTCCCTTCAGAAGATCAGGCCATCATGAGACCATCCACATAAAGATCATGGGGGGCGGGGACAGAGCGCTAGGACGTGCTGGGAATAAAGCCACACCCAGCACACACAGGGAAGAAGGCAGTCACACAGCACTGCAGGCACACGTCCTGTGAACTGCTTAGTTCTTAGATAGTAATGGCTTCACCAGCGCGCTTCGTGCAGAGAGCCGTGTAGTGAGAAGATGAGAGGACAGGAGACAGTGAGCAGGGAGTGTGTTATCATTGAATCCAATGATACCATGTTTGGACTTCAGCCACTCCTACAGCAGTGGCTTTTGAGTTAACATAAAAGGGTATGCACTCTACACAACAGATATACCCATCAGTAAAAGCACCCATCATTTCAAAATGTAATTATCACTGTTCACAGGGGCACTATTTTCTTGGCTGAGCATGACAGGTAAAAGAAAGCAAAACAACAACAGATATGCTGACATTTGCTATGGAAATGGAAACAGACTGTCTGGCTGTGTTCTTATATAAAAAAAATGACACGATCAGTGAGTTAGCGAGCACCACACAGCTTTAGACAATAACTCTGGCATTTTATTGATGGGGCTGCATCTCTGATAATAGTAGCCTGTGCAGCTTCGGGAATGGGAAACACTCAGAGGGCAGGCTGTGAAAATAGCAATAAGACTTGACAATTTTGACATTCTGTCTGCCTCTGGGTGAAAGAGGGTAAAGTTTCCTTGCCCCCCTGGGACTTTATTTAGCACTAAATGTGATCTTGGGGTTCTCAGCATCCAACAGAGCTGTGATATCTCACTGAGAGCAGCTGCCTGGGAGACACATGATTATAATGTGTCAATACGATGGATTCTTTGGGACTTTTCCTGCCATGAAATTCTATGTATTTCCAACATTCAAACATAACTCCTTTAGTTACCAGGGGCCTTACTTTACTAAAGTTGGAAAGAAAAAGCATGGAAATGTAAAACCTTAAATGCCCCACAATGCCTTGTGTCTGTGAAAGAAGTGATTACTCTACACTGTCACTATGTTTCCAAGCTCAAATAAAAACGTATTCATAACTTTACTACCACTTGTATCAACCATATCATGTTCCTACAATCTGTCAGTAATATTGTGAGAACAGTATGAATTAGCAGGGGTAATACAGATTTCTATGCATTGTATTATCTCTCAGGTCATGGGCATTGGTGTTACTTGTACAGAATGATAATGTGTATGTGTGACTGACATATTAATTGTGATTGTTAACTGAAGGAGGCACCTTAAATCCAGCAAGTGTTTTCTCATTTACTCACTCACTCAGAAGATAACTTGATTACCATGTCCATTAGAGCCCTAACAAAGCCATAATGGACAAATCACATAACATTAAATTCCATTTGAGATAAAATATGACGTGAGAAGTGGGTTTGTCTAATTAGAATTCATAGTCAGGTCTGACTTTTAATTCCTTAATGTGATTGAGTATCATTCATTTTTCAACATTCATGCATTCATTCAGACAGTACCAGTGACAGCCAAATAGTCACAATTTTGATCGCATTTCTAAATTTTGATTGTTCTTTTAAAAAACACACTTGATGTATTCTGTCTTTCAGTCTATTCTGTGAAGACATCTGACTTCCTGCTTATGAGAGATGTATTTGTACAAGCATATGTCTGTCCAAATCAGTGATCAGTGAATAAAACTGTTGGATTTACTGACTGAAAGCATCTCACCCTGGGTCTCTTCCAGATCACCCGTCCGATCCTGTTGCCTTGGTAGAAGAGGGACTCATCAACGGCAGGGAATCGGGGGTCCTCAAACAGTACCCCGCTCTGCAAAAACTGTTTCTTCAGGGAGGCGTAGTGCTGTCCCTCATAGGCTTTCACTGAGGAGAACATGCTGCAGCCTGCAGTTACAGTGCACGGCACACAGGGAGTGCTGTGGAGACAGAGAGAGAGCAAGTGTTCAAGCTTGAAGCTGAGCTGCTGCTGAGACTCTTACAGTCAACAACTGGGTCAAACCTTCCTTACCTCTTCATCCCATTATCTCCTTGGAGGTGCCAGGACTCTCGTGACTAACTGCATCGCAGTGTGCTGTTTGCTCTTCTGGGGACGCATGTTATGTTTTTTTCTCATTTTACTACGGATACAAGCCCATTACTCTGTCTGTAAGCATGTGATTAAATCCCAGGGGGAGCCCACCAGGCTGGCAGACTGCAGTGGCAAGGTGCCTGTCCCCAGTGGGCCGAACATGATGTGGAAATGTGCTGCAAAATTAGCCGAGAAAAGGATCATTCTTGTCATGTCATTTAACCAAACAATGGCCATATATCTGCTCTTGCTCAGGTTTTATGTGATGTTTTGGTGAATAAATACTACCAAATTATCTCAACGCATGTTTTTGAGACAAGAAAATGTCAATTGTTGATGAATGATACATATTATTGCACAGCACCTCAAGTCATCTCTGCAAACTTTCCAGCAAAAATGACTTATATGACAGTAACAGCTTTCCATCACAGCTTCCATCACACTCAGTGAATAATTATTGCTATGGTATCCGTTTCTCTTTTTCTGAAGGGCTTAAGCCAGATCAAAATACTGTATATTGAAGGGGGGTTCTATTTTGTTTTATTTGAATTGTTTAAGGTTTTCTTTCCAAGTCTCTGGCACCAGCCATTAATCTTCTGGCTCTGTTCGTGGGATAACTGAAAATGTAATACTGTAACACATTTAGAGAAATGCAGTACAGCCAGACAAAGCAGAATGTGCTTCAGGTTCCAGCCACAGTACTGTGGATATAAAATGTTTCTTTAAAGAACAAAATTGGCCATGCAAGACTATTCTTGTTAAAATAATACAATATTTGACCCCTTCTCTCTTGTTTCTAGCTCCTATTTTTATAGAACTTAAAATTCTAATCTTGCATCCAGATTTTTTCTTAAATAATGCTATTATTTCAAAGGTTTCAAAGGTTTTTAATAATAAGAAGCTGGTTATAAAATAGAAGACACAATACAACAGAATGTCAAAGACAATTGAACACAATGCTCATTCTCATTTCACCGTTGTGGATTTATTGGCATATTTGCTGGTAGGCTGTAACCTAGGAAACACACAATGTTGGAGGGCAAGGGTTAAATATCTCTGGCCAGTACACTGCATCCACAGCCAGACTCGTGTCCCCTCTCCATCTGTAGAAGCATTTACATTTTACATTTTAAGCATTTAGTAGATACTCTTCCAGAGCAACTTACAAGATGTGCATTAATACATGATATGATCAATCATTGTTCGTGCAAGAGATCAGCGCAGTAATACAACAATAGACATCATTGTTGGCAGCTGCATACCGTACCTGTAACACAGGGAAAGAATCGTACCACTCACACCCCTCATAAAGGCGGACTCAATACAATAACCAGGATAACAGTGCTGATACCTCTCGTTCAAACAGACTCAGAAAGCATGGACACCCCTAGTCAAACAGACTCAGTAGAATAGCCAGATGGGAGAGCACCGACACTCGCAATCAGACAGACTTAGAATAGCCATAACAGCAGCACTGACACCTGTCCTTCAAGCAGACTCAGTAGAATAGCCAGGATGAGAGCACTGAGACTGCACTTTTTCTGACAGCCACGACAACAGGAAAGGCTATATTTCCTAAGGTGTTAAAAGCTTGACAACACAACCAAGACAGAAGCATTTTCCTTACATAAAAAAATTGATTCAATTGTAAATGACTCCACATTGTTAATAAAGCCGATCAATCACTTCTCTTGTTTATGCTTTTGATGAATTGGATTTTTCCATTAGGTTTGTTGGCAAAATATGCACTTTATAAATAAATAATGGTGCATTCATTATTATGACGCATGCAGATTAGGCTTGCGAGACACTACAGTATTTATTATTTATTCAGTATTGAACAGTGTGTAGGTTTTCTATGGACATGCTTATTGTGGCCTGCTGAAGACCACAACTTAAAGGACAAAAAAAGCACCTGAAGTGTTTTCATTCCATTACCCTAGCTGACTAAGCCATTCCCCCAAATCTGTAATTTCTCAGATAGATAACATGAACTTGAAAAACAGGGCTTAAAATCTTAACAGCATGTTTGAGTGAGCATTTTTTTAATTATGTTTTTTTTTAACTTACTTGCTTTGTTTCAAGATTTAAAAACTCACTCCCTAAGATCATTTCTAAAAAGTATTATTTCTTCTCTGTTAGTATTGATCCAGTCAATGGCCTTTGCTGAGAAGAAGCAAGATGGGGGTTTGTGCTGTTAGTCGGTGGCAACAGGGCCTGGTTGCCAAGGAGATTCTTTTGTGGGATAAAGCAGACGGCTCTATAATCTTATTAGCCTTTGGAGGTGGAGTAGGTATGATGATTGACATAAGCACTATTCCTTACCAGGAAACACTCCCGATTGAGTGATATCTTGATTCTTGTTACTGTAGGTGAACTTCCCATAACTCCCCATAACAAATGTTTCTCATTCCTCATCATGAACCTATATAATGTAAGCCTAAACAAACAGGCAATTTGTGGTGTTTGTGGTATCAAACCAACATACAAGCTTCTCATACATACTATTTGTTTGTTAATGAACAGGACTGAAGAATTTGGTGGCAATAAACTGACTGCTTTCTTTCAGGTTGCCATAAAGGTCTCAAAATGGTAGTGTTGCCACAAAGCAACAGAAGAGCAGTAAGGCAAGTAATGATTAAATAACCACAGTGCCAATGTCATATGCTACAGAATGTAAAATCCATGACACTGATCACTAGAACAGTAAGGCATGAAAGTCTGGTTATGGGTCTGTATGGAACCTACTGTAAGCACTACATTAAAAGGGGGTCAGAAGGGAACTGGGGACACCAGAATGGGATGGCAGGGAAAGTTTTGTGATGTGTGAACCACAGACAGGTGGCTAGCACATTGTCCAATCTCCATTCAGATACAAAATAAATGCTTATTTCTTAACTAGTTAACATAAGTGCCAGTGTTGCCCCCATGTCCACCAGTACAGAACATCTTATAGTGGCATAATATATGTGTCTGGACCTGAGTTCACACTGAAAAATACAGGCTGTTGCATGGGAACACTTTAAACTCAATTTTTTGTAATTCTGGTATTTATACCTGTGAGCAGCATAATTAGTTGTCCCAGTAGCATGTAGGGATGTCCACAGTTTTGACGCAGGCGTGCATGTGGCTGTTGTCAAGCTAAAGTCCATAGCTAAAGTCCACTAGGCTGACGTAGTGTCTGCACAATGCAATGCTCTTGGTTACTGAGGTGGGCCTCTGCAAATCAGGGGGCTTAGTGGTATACTCTGTAGCTGACTTCAATTGAAATGCTAATTAAAAACAATTGAGTGCATGTAATAAGTACTAGAATTTACATATGTAAAAATAGGTGTAATGTTTTAAAAATGTATCAAATACTTTCATATGTGCAATGTAATGAACAGTGTATATTGTATAGTAAAATGCATTCTACAATTTATTCATAAAACTGCATTTACAAAAGTGCCAATATGTCAATTTACAACTAACATGCACATCAAATTTAATTTCAGTCATAATCTCAATAAGCCATAAACAATGTATAATTTGACAGAATAAATGCAAGGGGAAAATAGTACTTTTATCACAAATAAAGGAAAATATAATACTGTGAATACCAAAAACACTGCAGAGAAGCATTTTTTTTTAAATGAACATTTCTCAAAGGTAAGAAATTAGGCTAATTCTTTCAATTTTGGATGTCATAATTCAACAAATATGATTCCTCCATAAAGGAGGTTTGGGAATGAGGCAAATGAGATCTGAAAGGACACTGATCATGAACACGCAGGGTGATAGATGTTCTGGGCTTGGCAAGTGCTGCAAGGTTATGGATAGGACCACAGCTTCACCTGCAGTCCAGCAACACTGACACCTATGCACCAGACAGCTGAAAACAGTAGTCGGTAAAAATCGAAGGCACTCCGACTTGAGTCACGATACAGACATGTCACCATAATCATCTCATATCACAGTCACATCATAAGCCATGTTAAGTCAACCATGCAAGCAGAATCATGTCATGGCACAATAATGATGCTATGTCATAGATGTGTCACAGTCACTTCACAAGACATGCCAAGATAGACATGTGACCATAGTCACAATATTTCATAGTCAAGTCACCATAATCATCACAGATCACCAGAATCATGACACAACAGTCATGTCACCAGAATCATTATATGTCACAGTGATGTCACTAGAGTCATGTCACATCACAGATGTAAAATAAATAATGTGACCATAATCATGCTATGTCACAATCATGCCACCAGTCATGGCATATCAAGTCATATGTGGTTGGATACATATTGTTAAGAACCAACCATCCCATAAGAAGTATGCACTTTATTCAGACTACAGACTCTTCCCCCACAGGACCTGATAAGGAGTCAGATTCAGTATACAACATACCAGGAGGATACATCCTCCCTGCTCTATTTGTCCTGTACAGAAATAAACTGGCAGATGACAGAGAGAAAGAAAGAGAGAAAGAGATTTGTAATAAATGGGATCTGTCGTTCTCTATTTCTCACATACTCCGCCTCTTTCTCCCACAAGCTAGTTATTTGAGCTTGGGAAGGAACCCACTGTTGGCTTGTATAGACAATAGTATGAGAAAATGACAATATTCCCTTTGTACTTTATAACCATACAGGTACATGTGTTGAGACAAGAGCCATATACATAACTCATTTTTCTTCTTATTAGCACCTGCCAGATATCATGTAATATGTTATGGGAACATATAACAGTACTCTTACAATATCAGTTGTTTAAAATATGGTAGCCTATCTGTAGGAGGTATGTTCAGGTCACGCAGACTGCATGGCTAATAATATTCCAACAGGGAACGAGGTGAAGGTACGCGTAGGTGTCGGTCACAGCCGCCAACTTAATATTGTGTGCAGCACTGACATTTATGTTAAAATAACCTGGTCTTTAGCAAAGGCGGTTTCACTGCAGTAACTATTCTACGACGGAATTAATCAAACATGTAGCTAATTTTGGACAATAGGCTACTACCAGCCATATTGAGGCATTTTAATAACAAAAATAATTGCTTTCTTGCAAAGTTGAAAGCCTCCCGGACTAAATAATGCGAACAGTGTTAAAAAAAAATCGTTTTCTTAATGTGGTCATGCAGTATCAGCTAGCTACATCATTCTCCTCTCCCGCGCGGTGCAGCATGCAAACCGTCAGATGGCAGGGGCTACCCCTCCTAAGAAGGCAGGGTTGGAGTCATAAATCAGATGATCATAGGATCTTGTCTCTCGCTTTCGTATGGACGTAGCTTGCACCCTCCATCTCCTGCTTCCTTTTCAAACCTATGTTTAAACCCCACAACACCCCCTTGCACCGTTTTCATTGTTTGTATAACATAAATACACAACACCTGCAGTGTGGAGTCGTTTTTATCATTACCTGAGCCTGAGTTCCTCTCCCTTCGGTGACGTGTTCTCTCTGATACTACGGGGTCCCAGCGGTGGTCTTGCAGTCCCGGGGCTGATGTGACTCCTGCTCTGTGATGCTCGGATCCTTTTGCACTGTTTGCAATTTTCTTACTCCCGCACGCCTGGGAGGAGCTACCAACCAGTGCCTCAACTCCAACTGAGCATGTGCAACGGCGAACTCCGCTCGAGCCAGTGATCTAAATACAGATTGTACATTTCTCAAACAAATGGACACGATCTGGTTGTTAGCACTAGCAGGTTTGGTAAACAATAGAATCATTTGTTTATATTTAAGTAAATATTTCATATTTGTATCAAATTACTCCCACAGTCGCAAAGATGTCATATAGGTTATGGATGTGACTACCGTCTACCTTAGCCGAATTAGGTCACTGCAGCTGCGCTGGCACATGTAACCATTGAAAATATAAAAAGGGAAGAACAAAATATTATTGTAGAACCTTTTTGACTTGACAGAGTCACGGATGCAGAAAGGTCATGCATTGTATTTGATGGACCGTATGAAGTATGTTTTACAGAATAGTTACAGAATGAGACAATGCTAAAATGCAAAACACGCACACTACCCAAACATTCAATTTATATAGATATCACTTAAAATAATTTACCGATCAATTGAAAATTGACCCTCACTCAAATCAATATCACAAATAATGTTATGCTATGTCTTTCATTTACATTTTAAATCATTAGTTTATGGTGCCTGTGGAATTACACTGATGTCAGTATATGTCAAATGTAGGGTTTGTAAGTAATGATAAATCCAAGAATAGAGAAAAACAAACTTTATATTGGAAAAATGTAGGCAACATTTCCTCATTCTCATATATACTTTTTTCCAAAACAACTTTCAAGAAGTGCTCAGGCATAGGTGTGAACACCATACCTCATTATCACATTTTAATGTAGCAAATTTTTGGTTTTGTATTTCTTATTTTAAACTTTTTTTTTTTTTAAAGAAGATACGGGAAGCTCCAATGTGTGTAGATGCGTATGTGTTCTTATTCATTAGTCTTGTGTATAATTTAATAGTCATTTCATTCAGTTATTGTTACAGGGCACAAAAAGACAGTTACAGGCTGTCATGATGACCCATAAAAAATACTGGTAATTTCTAATACAAAATGTCCCCCACTTGTGGCCAGCAAGTGCAATATAAATATTAAAGTCTCTTCTGGGCACTGAATGAGAAGGGGCAGAGGTGGTTCAGCCTTCTAGACATACAATACAAGGAGAGAAAGTCCTCTCAATGACTGTGACCCTTCCCTGTCACTACATAAACATATCCAATAGCACTGGTTTTAGGATGGGGGCAGGGGGCAGGGGGCAGAGGGCAGAGAGAAGGGATGTGTCAATCACCCAAACAACCTTTATAGCAGAGGGTACCAACTGGCAATGTAACTATAATGAAAAACAGCTCCACACCATGTTTGAAGCAATCTTGTGTCCACATATCTCTTTTAACAAAGTTTTTGTCATAAGATAACGTAAATATAGCCTTGTAAATATACATGATATACATGTAAACACCAAACAAAATACATGAATATGTATTAACTGATAAGTAGTTGGCCTCCCTTTGCCTTCAGAACAGCTTCAATTCTTTTTGGAAAGCTGCTATACAAGTTTTGAACTATTTCTAGTGGGATACAGTACAATACAATACAGTACAGGCATTTGACAGTCACTCTTATTCAGGACCATCCTTATTGGACCATCCCTCAAGAAGGAAAGCCTCCAGTTTTCTGAGAGATGAAGGCAGTGGAAATGTGTTCTGCACTCTACATTCCAGAACTTCCCATAAAGGTTCAATTATGTTGATGTTTTGGTGATTGGGGAGGCCATGGAAGGTGATTGACTTCATCATGGTGTTCATGAAACCACTCTTGACTCTTTAGCAGTGTGTATGGGGGCATTATTGCCTTGGAATACAGGAACATCTTGAGGAAACAATGTTTGCAACATAGGGATTGCATCTAAAATGGCTTTGTATTCCTTGGCCTTAATTCTACCATGCAGAGTAATAATCAGACCCAATGACTCCCACGAAATGGCTGCCCATACCATAACAGATCCACCGCCATGTTTAAGAGTTTCGAACAGGCAATATGAGTTGAAGGCTTCCTTTGGCTTTCTCCAAACATAAACCCATCCAGATGTAAGAAAAAGAGTAAAAGATGACTCATCAGAGCATATTACTTTCTTCCAATGCTCAGAAGTCCAGGTTTTGTGTTCATCACACCAGGTTATGCATTGTTGCGCATTGGCCTTGGTTACAAACGCTTTCCAAATGGCAGCCCTACCATAAATATAAGTTTGTGAAGCTCACGACATACAGTTGAGACTGGGTCATGGAGGTATAGATTCAGTTCTGTGGTAATTTTTCAGGCTGTTGTTTTAGCAACTATCCTGTTAAATGTCCGTCTATCCCTGTCACTGAGCTTTGACTTGCAACCACCATCTTTCTTGATGCAGTTTTTCCTTATTTGGCATATGTCATAATGATTTTTGACACTGTTCCCCTTGACACATTAAATTATTTTGTTGTTTCTGATTGACACAGCTGCAAATTGGGCACCAACTATTTGATTTCTTTCAAAATATGTTTCTCATGTTGCTTTACAAACTCACATATTAAAGTGTTGAGTTAATGGCAGAAACATATTGGTAATTAGTATTGAAACTAATATGAAACACATATAGACTAATTGCAATTTAGTTCAAAATATTAACCTTTTTTAATTTGGTATTTCCATTATTTTGTCTACCCCTGTGTATATACAGTATACTGTATGTATACACACACACACACAGTACACTCCAAAATGATTCACACCCTTGATTAAGATCAGAAAAAGGCTGTATAAAATAAACAGTATGGGTAATGAGCAATATTGTATGCTCAAATAAATTGGAAAATTATATTATTTTATGTGGAAGCACCTGCTTTCAATATACTTTGTATCCCTCATTCACTCAAGTTTTATTTTATTTTGGCAGTTACCTGTATATTTCATATGTATATATATGAAAATAAACTGTAAAAACATGATACAAAGAAAAAATGTTTTAGATAAATTATGCAACTTTCATCATATTCATGTGTATCTCTTAAACTGTGTTAAACATGTTATTGGATTAATATAGTCACATTATTGCAGGTTTTTCCTTTTTGTTTCAAAGTGGATATGTTTTGTTCCACATATCGGTGCAATCGAAGAGGATGTGTTGTATCCTTATACTTGAGCAGTGTTCTCACTGCCTATAGCCACGCACCTACACTTACTGTGCTATGAGGTTCATTTTAGCCAGGGTGGTATAGAGCACTCCTCCCAAGTTGGGATGTGACATTCACAACAGCATAGTATACAATTTACAGGCTGTACCAGACCTGCTAGACAAATAAATCCCAGTGTCTGATATAGGAAATTCATCCACCAATTCCACAGGGTGATACCATCTGCTGCAGACTCTAGACACATTCTGCCCCTGGTATATGACCTTTATTTTTATTTCACATTAAAATGAGAAAGTATTGTGTTGAAATACAAGCTGCACAGGGCAGCAGTACTGTCCTTTTTGTCACTAATATGTGTTATCTAACCTTATCATGGAATGTGTTGGAATCAAGTCCAATTGATCACCCACAACAGGGATGTCAAGGGGTGTGCAGGCGCTGCAACACCTGATTCAACAACCTTGATTAGTTGAATCAGGTGTTTTAATGCTGGGCTAGAATGAAAACCTGCACCCACACCAGATACTTTCACATAAGACTGAACACCCCTGCTCTGCAACATGCGTCAACCAAAGATGATGCCATTTGAACGCATTTGTAAGGATGTATAGACAGCAAAAATCTAAATAAATGTATCATGTGAATAATTAATAACCAACACTAGAAACCACATAAACAAAAGGACTGAGATTTTATTTTCACCGACTCCACAAAACCTTTGAATGAACCGGTATGAATTCCAAGAACACACCTGAAGCATGACAGAGATCGCTGTGGAGTGAACCGTGCTGCATGAAGGCGTTATTCATGACAGCCTTTCCTGACAGAGGGTCAATCTAAACCCTCAGACACTTTACAAATACCTCCTCACTCGCTCTATTCCAGCTGATCAGTGACAGTAAGTTAGTCCATCTGTGTTGCGATGGGCTCTGTTCAGATATTTGGGGAGCAAGGGGATAGTATGGAATGCAGGCTTCTTCTTCTCCGCCACTTGTGCAAACAGACTCCAGAAGACACCAGGGAGGCAGATCTAATCCACAGAGAAACATCTCAGAGAGCCTGCTTGCAGATATAACAACACATATTTATAAGGTACTTTGTATTACATGAAAGGTCTTTCTGAACATCTATTTCTTTAGCATTATCCATTGCCATATATTGGATGAGTGCAAATTGGGTGAAAAAGCCTTTCTTCCCTAAAGTGGAGTGCAAAGGTCTTAGGAACATGGCTCTTCAGAGCTTGTGTACAAAGCATGACATCATTCCAGCAATATCCATGCAACATTCACTACACCAAGCATCACTGGCCAGTTCTCCATATATTGCACATGGGAAGAAAGAGTGGGAAAGAAATGTATGGTGTCGTGACAAGAGAGCATTAATACAAATTAACCTCTGGCATGGCTTCTGAGGCACACGACTCACTGCTGCAACAACGAGTGACCTCTGTTGAAGTAAATCCCCATGTCCATTCCCTGAAGTCACTTTCTTCTAAGAACAGCAAAATTGTTGTTCAGTTTCCACAAAATATGAAGAGAAGTGACACAAATCAATCATAAGCCCCCCAACACCAAGCTATAGACAGACATCTTCAACAGTTGTAACACGCTCTCATAAATTCCAGAATGGAAGTTAATTTCCTCCATATTTGACAGTGTATAAAATCTATCATAATAATGAAATATTTTGTAATAATTAAGGCTTCATAACTCAAATTAATTCATTATGGGTAGGGTCCTGTGTTTTTGATTCTTGGTATACCTATGGAGGCAGAAAACATACTGTGAAAGTGATAATGGGCCTGAACCTTTTAACATGCCAATTTTAATAAGGAGCACCCATCAGCAAATTCCTTTTTACTGAATTGTCTAATATGATAGCATTACCTTTTTAGATTGCTACATTAAATAGCTATTATTATTATTAACACAAATAAATTTGGTTACTTCATATACATTGATTATGCCAAAGAGATTGGAGATTTAAACCCTTTTTTCTATTACAACCAAGATGAGTTCATGTGTAGTCCACAGAGGCATATGTCTGCATGTTCAAACCTAGGATTTTGGTGGTAGAGCTATGTAGACTGACAAGTGAGAAGGTATAACAAGAGTACAAATTGTCCCACTGTATAGTCACAGTTCTTTATGTTCAGACGGAAGGGTGTCCCCCACTCTCTGCCATCTCAGTGGGAGGGGTGTGGCCTGTCTATAGGGAGCAACTCTCTGTGCACCCGCCGACCAATGATGAGTGAGGAGAAGGGACGGTGCCTGGACACACTTCACATACATCATGTTCTCTAATGAATGCAAGGTGAGCTCCATAGAACAGCATGTTGCTTGGTGACAAGGAAACACGAAGGCCAACCCCGCCATGTATACTGCCTAGAAACTGGCAAAATATAGTCCTTTGTTTTCTTTTTTGAAATTTTATTCATTTTGTATCTTTTTAATGTTTTTTATGGTAAGGCAGGGATTTAAATATTTCTTTAACTGAATTGTCAGTCATAAATCCAGTCCGTCTCTGACACAAGCCCGTTCTGCTGCTGAGGTGCCTTCAGCCAAACACTGTCCACCAGGCATGATCGTCATCATAATCATCAACACCATCATCCTCATGGCTACTGCCCTGTCTGTGCTACGCCATATAGATGAAGTTGTTAATGTCCGTCTCGTCCCTCTTGATGTATTTCTGCTCGATCAACCACTCGATCTGTTCTTTGATCATTTTCTTCTGTGGTAAAAACATGTTCTTCAGGATCTCCACCAGCTCGGTCTGAAGCTGGGCATTGGTGATCTTCTTCCGCATTTTCATGATCTGAATAATGGCCTCCTGCAATGAGAAGGGGCAAGAACAGGATTAAAAGTCTTGCAACAGAACAAGTTATACAATTAATTTTCAAGGGCATCAAGAGAACTTGGTAGATTAAACCATGAAAAGGTTATCAGCTGGACAGCCTTGTGAGGGCTATCTTCGTGGTACTGTATGTGATTGGTACATTTAACTTTCCAACACTTGCACCTAGTTCTATTTGCAAAGATTTACATAATTGTAATGCATTTACACATTCCAATCACACCTATGGTATTAATAATTTGTCCAAACAGGCACTTAGGCACTCCTTAACAGACAGAGAAGTATAGAGATTGAGAACTTGTGTAGATTACAGGTGTGCGCACCTGTGTTCTTAATATCCTCAGCTGAACGATGCCCTCGTTCTCCTCCTCCCTCATGCGCTCTGTGGTCAACTGTAGCCGGCCAATCAGGTTGATCTTCCCCCTCTTCTGGACCTTTGAATTTTTTCTGAAAAACAGTGACAGTATTCCAGGTATTACACATGTTAAGACCTTCAAAACTAGTGAAGAATCTATTTGGATGATCTCTACCAATACATTCAACAGGACAGGCAAATTTACAGTTGTTTGAGGCTAAATGTACTAAATGATTTGAGTAAAACTTCATCTCACAATCTACACTAAATATAAATGGTGCTTACATCAGAGAAAACTCCTGATTGACATAGAAGTGCGTGCCTTCGGCAAAGTCTTTGGGAGAGCTGACTTGAGGTTCATATGACAGCACTTGTCGCTTGAGCTTGGGGAAGGCTACGAGAGACTGGGGGGGGGGAGAATCGAGAGAGTCAAATATTCACATACACAGCAAGGGATATTGACTGTTACCTACTCGCTATGCCTCTATACATGAAGCAGCTTCACATATAAGCTACTCTAATAAACCAGCTAAGCTTACAGTTCACAAGAGCCAAGTGAATAAATGGAAATAATAACTAATCATTTTCCCCACCAAAGGCAGTTTTGTTGCAGTAACTTAATCTGCACACTGACCTCCCAAACCTCTGAACTCTGCCCTCTGACCCCACGTGTGTTTGGTCCTTACCCAGAGTGTCCGTCTCAATTCAGCGTCTGGGAGCTCTGTGGCTAACTTTAAATTTTCAAAACTAATCTTTTCTCTGGGTCTTTGGTTCCAGGCAAATAGAACAGCTAGCTGGAAGGTTGTGACCTCCAGGTCATACTGCCCCACTTCGTTCTTAAATGTGATCTGTGGAGAGGAAGGAGGAAAATGCTTTGTTACACCACAGGGCCAATATGGTCATTAAAGGGACCAAATGGTCTGCCCTACAGTGCCTCAGGAACAACTTCAAGGAAGTTTCAGGGTTTCTCCGACTAATGGTAGAGGTTTATTCCCTCCCTCTACACTTCAGCTGATGTGTGTGGTGAGTGTTCTGGCATAAAATTGCTGCAGTGTATCACCCAACTACACATTGGAGGTGAGATGAGTTTAATTCACTGTAAAACACTTTGATATCATGAGATGATACCGTACATGCAATCTATTATTATGTGTACAAGATGTCTAAATTAGACATGATGTGAGCCCTCATGTACCCATAAGTAATGTGTGAATTATATAGTAGTCTGGGCAACCAAATACAAATACAAATACACTGCCTGGCCAAAAAAAGTCACCACCTGGATTTAACTAAGCAAATAGGTAAGAGCCTTCCATTGGATAATTACTGCAGTGATTAATATGTTTTAGCTGGCAACAAGTTATTTAACCCTAACTGATGCAGTGAGTAGCTTCTCATTTCTTAAACAACCATGTCGGAAGACATATCCTGTGGTCGTGGAAAAGATTTTAATCTGTTTCAGAAGGGTCAAATTGTTGGCCTGCATCAAGCAAAGAAAACAACTAAGGAGATTGCTGAAACTACTAAAATTGGGTTAAGAACTGTCCAACGCATTATTAAAACCTGGAAGGATAGTGGTGAACCATCATCTTTGAGGAAGAAATGTGGTCGGAAAAAAATCTTGAATGATCGTGATCGGCGATCACTTAAACATTTGGTGAAATCATAACGTAAAAAATCAACAGTAGAACTCACGGCTATGTTTAATAGTGAAAGTAAGAGCATTTTCACATGCACAATGCGAAGGGAACTCAAGGGATTGGGACTAAACAGCTGTGTAGCCTTAAGAAAACCACTTGTCAGTGAGGCTAATCGGGAAAAAAAAGGAGCAATTTGCTAACGAGCATAAAGATTGGACTTTGGAGCAATGAAAGAAGGTCATGTGGTCTGATGAGTCCAGATTTACCCTGTTCCAGAGTGATGGGCGCATCAGGGTAAGAAGAGAGGCGGATGAAGTGATGCACCCATCATGCCTAGTGCCTACCGTACAAGCCTGTGGGGGCAGTGTTATGATCTGGGGTTGCTGCAGTTGGTCAGGTCTAGGTTCAGCAACGTTATGTGCCCAAAGAATGAGGTCAGCTGACTACCTGAATATACTGAATGACCAGGTTTTTCCATCAATGGATTTTTTCTTCTCTGATGGCACGGGCATATTCCAAGATGACAATGCCACGATTCATCAGGCTCAAATTGTGAAAGAGTGGTTCAGGGAGCATGAGACATCATTTTCACACATGGATTGGCCACCACAGAGTCCAGACCTTAACCCCATTGAGAATCTTTGGGATGTGCTGGAGAAGACTTTGCGCAGCGGTCCGACTCTCCCATCATCAATACAAGATCTTGGCGAAACATTAATGCAACTCTGGACGGAAATAAATGTTGTGACATTGCAGAAGCTTATCGAAACAATGACACGGCAAATGCGTGCCGTAATCAAAGCTAAAGGCGGTCCAACGAAATATTAGAGTGTGTGACTTTTTTTTGGGACGGGCAGTGTAATAGTGTATATTAATACTAATACTACTGCTGCACATTATTAATTCATGTAATCTGCAAATTGTTTATTTGTGAGAAATAAGGTTTTGGCCCTACATTTTGTAAAACCCCCCCAAAAAAACTAAAACAATTCAGAAGCCATACTGGAACATAAATAGAAAACCACATGGAAGAAGCACAATTTAAACTTCAAATTGATTATATTTGCTGCATTACACCCCAACTGGGGGCACCACTCACAATGCCATTGGACATGAGGTGGTGCCAGTGCAACTTCCTGCCACTGTGGTTCTTCTTGTAGAATTCCTCCACCTCAGGGATGAGGTCCTCCAGCTCTGTAGGCAGTGACACAAACACCTTCTCCGAGCTACGGGACCAGGCGCCTGCATTCAGGATCTTGATGTTGACAGAGTCGGCTGCATATTGGCAGAGGCAAACACAGACACATACCAACACATAAAGAGAACTCGGTTACATGTGGTGCCGCACAGATCAAGATTTCCACCATAAAAAATATCACTCAAAAGGGACATTAAAAAAATATGTAAATAATTTATTCTAATAAAGAATGTTACCTGGTAAGGCCAGCTTGTTGTGTTTATGCATTTCCTTAAAGGCCTGATTGAGATCCTCTGACACTTTGATATCCTGGAACATCCTGGCCAGTTTGTTCACATAGTCTGCTGGCATGCCCACTTCCTGCACAGAGAGAACAGCACCTGAAATGCTTGCCCCTTTTCCTTAAGATGCCTGGGAGGCCAATAGGACTTGACAGACTGCAGATCCTTAAGGGAGTCTAGCAGGGTGGTAGTGTTTGGTTTAAATGTTTTTGTTTTATCTTCATTTCCAGTACACATTTTACACACACTCTCCACAACAACCCCCACCTTGTTAGGGCCAAATGGTCACACCAATTCCATTGTTAACTATATGGGATGGGATATGAACATCTCCCTGTTGGATCAACGATAATCAACTTGAGGGTGAGTATTATTTTAGTGACCATCCTCATTTAGGTGTTGATTGTCCTTGAACCAAATAGTGGAGTGGCTCCTATTCTTTTGTAAAGAAAAGTGTGGAAAGGGACGGTGTTGTGATTGAACCACTGTGGTTGACCAAGAGGCACCGACAAAGGGTGTCGGGATCCATGGGCCGCTAGGACGTGTCAGCGTCAACTTGTTCGGACACATTTGGGTGTCATTGCCATTTTGGGTATTTTTGGTTACTATTAGCGGGTGCTTCCGAGTACCACTGCGGCTGTTGGGTGCTTTCGAGCGCCAATTAGGTTGTAGACAGTACACTTGGGGTACTGTTTGGGTATCGGTAAAAAGAAAGATTGCTTTGGTGAATAGATTGTAAGTTGTGAAAAACTTGGCTGTTTGCCAATGCGAGTGAATGCGTAAGAGAGAGTGCACTGGTGTTTGCTCGTAACTGTGTTCCGAGCCCAATTTAGTTTTTTGTCTGAAAACTTTATGTGCATGAGTTGTATTGTTGTGTTAGGCCTATGTGATATGTTTGTTATGTATAGTGTACATGATATAGCCTATAGAATATAATAAGCCAATATATAATTGTCACACGCCATGGAGCAGAGCAGCTGATGGTAAGAAGTGGCAGAGGAGTGGGGTTTGCCGGTCTATGGACCGGATCTTTATTTTTCACGCTCTCCCCAGACACGGGAGAGCAAAACAGTGAATTTGCGGTATGGCCACATAATAGGCTGATGCTGATGCTGATGCGTAGGCTATGTTTTATGTAATTAACCAGGTTGGTCTCATTGGGATTTAAAATCTCTTTTGCAAAAAAATAGGCTAACAAACGAATGATCACGCATAGCCTAATGTCTTAAATTGTAGCCTAAAGCTGAACATAAAGTGGCTATAGCCTATCGAAAATAACTTACTCGAGTCAGAGACCATCCGATGGCCTACTTCCCAGTTGTTTCATGTTATGGCACAGGAACACTAGCTTGTCCACATTTTTTGCCAAAAGGCTGCTCCTCCTTTTATTAACGATAAACCATGCCTTGGAAAACGCGCTTGCAAAGTTTACATTCCACTTTTTTGGGATCGTCCGTGACTAAAACAAAATCCTGTCATACTCCAGATTTAATTTGACATTATGTTCTTAGGTTATATATCGAAATGAGTAATTAAAATATGCCTATATCACTAATCTTAACTGTAGGCAAATCTTGTGCTATAATTAAAATGCACATTCGCGTGCCTAAAACAATAAGGATATAATATAGGCTACATGAAAGGAGGTGTTACGCATGTTAGTTATAAATATATAAACCATACAATTAGCAAAACACATTTATTATAAAATGTTACTTTTATTAGTTTTGCTGAATTATTCACAACATTACTATTACCTTAACTGCCTAATATAATTTAAAGAGAACATGTATAGGCCTAGCTACGTTAAGAGTGAAGGGCTGCCACTGCCATACCCGCAGCAACCAGAATGGATTATTCTACTGACAAGCGCGATGAACTGTGGCGCGAATCTAGGTGTCTTATGCTGCGTGGAGAATGTTTTTTAATTTATTTAAAAAGAATTAGTGCGACTGCTCGACCAAAACAAAATCTCGGTCGACCAACAGCCCATCGACCAAACAATCGACCAGTCGACTAAATGGGGTCAGCCCTAAATAAAACAAACACAAAGTTTTCACCCTACTTGCCGCAAAGCTTTCGGGCCAAAACATTTAACTAAAATAAACCAACAATAAATTAAAGCCCCGCCTCCTCCAAGGGGGGAATCCCCTTTCGGGGAACACACAACAAACACAGACAATCAGCGGCTTTCCACACCGCCTTCATACATCCACATTTAACACACATCAACACTTACGGGACAGGGTAGAACTGTACGCACTGTCCCGACACACACTTGACACACATCTCAACAAGACACCGTGCCTCCTCAGACTGGAGTTCCCCTAGAACCTCCCCAGGCACACACATATCCAGTGACTTTTCAAGTGCTTCCCAAACCCAAACACACAGAGACCCTCGCCACTCCTCACAGGGAGAGTTCTCTGGTAACCAGCCCGAGACACTCTCCACTCTTTCAGTGAGAGTTCTTGGGCCGTTGTCCAGAAACACTCTCCACTGCCCGAGTGCGAGTTCTCCAATCACACCGAGGGCGAGAGGCGGACCCTATTTCAGAGCGCCCTCTCGCTCTCCCAATCACACCGAGGGCGAGAGGCGGACACTCTTAGTGCGTCCTCCCTCTCTCTTTACCACACACACAGGAAACACTCTACTCAGTCACTTTCGACAAACGCACACAGAACTCAACATAAACTCCACACAGACTCCGCCTCCAAGAAGCTTGGATTACAGACACGCGCCACCATGCCTGACAGAGTCACATCAAACATCAAACACTCCACAATAATACACAATATACGTGCACACGCACTCACACACACGAATGACCAGACAAAGACTAACTCTCAATACACACACATAACAACATGACAAGACTACCTCTCTTGATTCACACACATGAATGACATGACAAGACTAACTGATTCCCGACTCGCCCCACCTGCTCTTAAGTAGGCTTACTTCCGCCTGGCTCAGGTGGGACCCGTGAGGCAATCACCGGTCTAACATTCACACACCTAATCACCAAACACCAAATTGACAGACCATACCCACTCACATTCTCACACACAAATAGGTAAAGGCCTCCACAACATGGTAAAACAAAGGCAACCCTGCCACTCCCATGTTGCCGAGACCGATGCCCTCCACAATAATATAATAGAATTAGCGTAAATATTGCTATAAACTTGTCGAGGTTCCGGTCTAATAGCATAAGGACTGTGAACACAGTGAATATTCTTAATCTATGAGCCCGAGATAAGGGAGTAAGGCTAACATTTTTTATAATAATACACATAGGAACTGCCCCTGTATTCCCATTAATACGATAAAGTACAAAGCACATACTTTACTTGCCCTTAGAAACCCTTACACACAGGGACGTAGCTACCAACAAGTATTTATAATAACTTTGTACTAGCTGTAGTGTTACCGATTGCTGGATCAGGAATGGAGAACGAGATGTTAAGTGAGGAGGTTAGGAAAGCTGCCATGGAAGCGATCATACCTAGATATAGTGGCATAATTAAGGCTAACCCATCCTTTCCTTTGAAAGCACATGATCAAACTTTAGCTCAAGCTATGAGCGAATGGTGGAGTAACTGTAAGAATTGTATGAAAAAAAGGAAAGAAGCCGTAATGTGTATTGTTCTGTCTTACAAAAGCACAGCAATGATGTGGCAAAAACAAAATGAGTATGACAAACAGCTACAGGAGCTGACTAGTGAGCTGACTGAATGTCACATTAAGTTAAAACAATGTCAGGGAGATTTCAAATATAAAGATAATGAAACTGAGATATTCAACCAGCCTCCCCCTACTTATCCCCTCTTGTATCCTGAATTAGCTGTCTTGACACAGCAAGAAACCCCCCCTTATGCCGCAACCGCCCCACCAAGAAATTCTGTGAATCCCTCATAAACATATGCCCCTGTAGTTCTCCTCCCCCCACTCCCAGGACCCCTGGAGGTGTGGGCAGTACGCAAACTTAATTGTGGACTCCTGGCTAGCGCAGGAGCCACAATACAAAATGGGGGAGTAGTGAAGTGACTACATGAAGCAATACAGAAACCAAGACAGGTGGCAGTATTGAAAGTGAAGGCCCACACCAATGGAACTGATCCTGATACAGAGGGTAACAGGAAGGCAGATGAGTGGGCATAGGTTGCAGCCATCGAAGGAAAAGTTGCCTCTGTGGCAGCTGTGGATGGTTGAGCAAACAAACCGGGTTTTAAAGAACAAACTAACAAAGCAATTGTTCTCCATTTCAGGAAAAGACTGGGTGACGAAACAACCAGCGGGGCTCTCTCTATGAGAGCAGGGCCAAACTAATCAAGATTCACTTTCACCCTTCAAAATGCTTACAGGTCGACAGATGAGGACTCCTGGTGATTTGTGTATCGGTGGTGGTAAACTACATGTAATGGGTGATTGTTTAGTTGCATTTAGTTGAATATTGCGGACTCTTGTCCCAGTGTGTCTCACATGATCACAGAACCGAACTAGGGATGCAAATTTGGGCTATTTTTTCTAACCGATAGTCGACCCTCATTAATCGGTTATTATCGGTTAACCGGTAAGCTTAAATAGGCTATAAACAAATGGACGTAAATCCATGAACCATTAAAAATACAGCCGCATATTCAAACATAGGCTGTCTACCCTGCCGCGCTAATTCGATAAGACCGCTATAGTTTAGGCTAGGCTATTCATGAACATTTTAAAATAGCCTAACAAGGAGAAAAAAGTGAATATTAGCCAAAAGAGAGGACATTTTTGCTGTCATGGTCCCGCGAGCACAGTGATTTAGTAGCTTCCCCAACACTGGCAATAGAACAACACAGGCAGCCTATAATTGGCTACGGCGAGCCGGTTTATATATAAATAAATAAATAAAAAAATAAAAAAATAAAAAAAAAAAAAGAAGACACATTTTCACTCACCCGTTGTCAAATAATGTTGAAACACAAGGCCAAGCAGCAAAGTTTCTTAATTCAGCTAATGTTAGCTAGCCATTCCGTTTTGGTAGGTCTATGGCTTTGAAAGCGTGTTCCACTGGCAGACATTGTTATATCCGCTGCAGTATGGGAAAAAACGTGGCTAGAGCCGTAGACAAGAGTAACGTTATTGTCGGCTAGATAAAGGCTACAGCAGCGCTACAACACTTCTGCAAATGGGTCAAATGCAAGCACATGGCTTTAAAATCACCACTCGCGCAATATACGTAGATTCTGCTATCGGTCTGAGTTACACCTCCTGCTCTGTTGTCCCCCAAATGTAGCTATTGTCCTCTTTTTTTAAAACTTTTAACACTAGGCTAACGTTATAGCAAGGGCAGTGGGTGAAAACTGTTTTTTTATTTTTATAAGCATGTCTGCACTTTGTTTTAGGGGAAATTGATTGCTCAGGTATAGGTTGAATTAGCGGAAAGTGAGATGTCAATATGTCTATCCAACTTATATTCACCGCAAATGCCTAATGCATAAAATAGCACGCTTGAACTAAAGGCTATTTGGAATACACTTAGCCTACACTTCTGCTTCTTGTCAGTTCGTTTAGACCGTTGTTTGTCTTTGATATATGAGCATGTAGGCTAGTAGATAGGCTATAATGTGCATTAATCATTAACCTAAACAGTCTAAATTAAATCTAGCCAAATACAGACTTGATGACGTTGCATTTGAAAGACTGCGCTCTGGCACTAAAAACATTAACTTCAAAAAATACACTGTAGTGCACTTCGTCGTCGTTTTCAACTAAATGGTCCCAAAAACCGTTTTGCTCGCTTCATTTTGTTCTCTGACTCTGTGAGAGCTAACGTTGCCTACAAGTAACATAGCCATGTGAAAACTAAGGAAACAAAACTTAGGCATCTGAAAGTTAACGAAACGTAGGCATCTGAAGGTAAACGAAACAAAACCTAACCTAGCCGATATCAGGTTATGGTGACACCCTCTTGTGTTGGATTTAAGAATTGTTTTCCCCCCACACCCCAGTTGATATGCATGGAAATTCAAATTGCCAATATTATGCTGCAATTTGTTTAAAATTAACTGTTTAACCGATAAGGTTAATCGGTTAAAATTCCTATTGTCAGTTAAGGTTAGTCGGTTAACCATTAACATCCCTAAACCGAACCTGACCCGGCTGAGGACAAGGAGGAAACTTGCATAGTTGAACCTGGAGACAGGTCCTGTCCTGTTCGAGTGACTGGAATTCACAGTGTGGATCCACATTACTTTATTAAAGAAATACAAGGGTGAGACCCAACATGGGGCACAATAATCCCTGTCTACCCTTCTGGCTCCTGGGGGGCATTTTTCTTGTCGTGTGTCTCCAGGCAGACACACATATCCACAGTACAAGAATGCACCAACCCTGCAGGCTGCAGCTGGACCTGGAACAGACTCACAGATATCAACTGCACCGGATGGGGCTCCATGCAGTGCAACAATGAGATTTGGAATGACTGAGTGTCATCTCTGGGGTGTAAGAAACCCGGGTAAATTAGTAGAAGGTCCATGTTGTAATGTTGTGAAATCTTTGTGAAAAAAGTGTATTTATTTGGAAGGTGCGAGAGTGTGGGTTGATACAGGAATGGGTTGGGAGGAGGCAATTAAAATACACAAGATGTTTAATATTAATTGCAATAGAACTGCTGCAGGACTGGAGTACGATGGTTCCCCCACTCCGAAGGCCATATATGAGTATGCCCTTCAGCTAAGAGGTGAGGCACATGCTAGATGCTGTACTCCAGAGAAGCCTGGCACATGCCCTAAATTGTATTGTGGATCTAAGTTTGGACTGTCCTCTGAAGGAGAACCTCTGCCTGCCCTAGTAGGTGTATTAATCAGACACTCTCATTTGATTCTCATGTAATTATAAAGGTGATGTAATTAGGAAACGTAGGGATTTGCTCTCTGATATTGCAGGATGGGTGGGAGCCACTGGGTCAACAGCTAACGTCATTTCAATAACTATAGAATCTAATCATTGAGATTGGGCTGACAAACTGTTCGTGTGTGTGAGTGTAACAATTACTATATCGGTGGCAAAAGGAGGAATTCTAAGCAAGCTATTCACCATCTTGCTTCCGCTACGCATGATCCTAACACCTAACGCAACTGGTACTTCTATCACTAACACTTCCTATTGCGTTAACCCAACTGGTATTTCTGTCATTATTGGCTCTATTCTAGTCGCTCCTAATGTCACCGCTAACACTTCTGTTCCAGCACCCGATACCTGGGTGTTGGACTCCAATAATTCCCCTGAGAGAGCTCTTATGGCAGTTTCCGATATAACTGATTGAGAGATTAGTTAAGGAAACTGGAGTAAAAATTAAGCATGCTCTCCTCTCTACTCGGGAGGCTACTGATGCTTCCCTCTGAGCTAATGAGCATTACCATAATGCGACTAAAAAGGAAATGACTGTGACCCAATGGCTAATTGATATATATCTGGCAATACCTCAGGGTATTTGGGGTCTTAGTATTGCAACTTTTGTTTTAGTTATTTGTATGTACTGTAAGTTGCGTAGTTTAACCAATAATGTGCATTATGATGTGACTTACTCCAATCTGACCGGTTCTCTTGCAAATGGGAGAATGAATAGAATCAATATAATGGTGGTTGGGATGTTACCCCACCACCAATACAAAATGGGGGAATGTTAGGTTTGAGATATGAAATTTAGTATAACCCCCATTGATTGTTTTATTCTGTTTAAATGTTTTTGTTTTATCTTCATTTCCAGTACACATTTTACACACACTCTCCACAACAACCCCCACCTTGTTAGGGCCAAATGGTCACACCAATTCCATTGTTAACAATATACCAAATGGGGGCTACTGGGATGTCTGCATGTGTATTCCCTGCCGGGGAACGGCATGCTGGGCAACTGCGACACCTCGGACAAGGGTACTTAAACCCTCACTTACAGTTACTGAGTTGATATTTGCTGGATAAATGCTGTCGCAGCATCTTCGGCATTTCTCCCCTTGTGCATTGTATTAAAACCTTTTCAATTGGAAAGTGGTCACCGGTCCCGATTTCCACAAAGGGAGCAGATTCCCAACAGTAGTTTGGCATGGTGTATTTTCTAGCACAAGCAAGTGGTTCCAGAATAGTTCTTTACACTACTGAAATGGTTCATTATTATGAAAATGATAAAAACTGACCTTAGTCACTCAAATACTGATGAATGTAAATGAGTGTGAACATAATTAATCTCTAAGTGGGAAAGTGGAAAACTATAATTATTGTTCAAGTTACAGTTTGGTTGATCAACATTTTCTATAGTTCGCAAGTGGTATAAGATTGACCAACGCATAGAAAAGCATAGGGTAAAGATGCTGGAGTCAGAGACTTAGGACTCTTATATTAAGTGAAATACTGCTGTTGAGAAAAAAAAAGGTTGTTGTATAACATATACATTAGAATATGTGAGGTGTAAAACTACCATATAAACACTAGAAGATGCCCTGGATAAGTGGACTAAATGGTATTTAGGGAGCAGCAGATTAATGGCATAAATGGGAAACCCGGAGATCTTACCCTGAGCCACTCCACCATGTTCTCCTCAATCTCACTGTCTGCTGAGATGTCCAGGATCAAGCGACGGGTCAGATGTGCTTTGTGGTATCGCATGAAGACATCCTTATTCTGCACATATTTCAGCACCAACAACTAGGTAAAGATGACAAAAACAGGTATTATATTGTTGCATATTTAATCGGTGCTTACCCAGTACCAGGTTCAATTGCCGGAGAAATACACAAATGTACAAATTAGCAGAAACATATTTTTGATGTAATGAAATGATGCAAGTTTAATTTTTTCAATGAATCCAAGGAAGAGTTTTAGCCAATTTGCTGTATTGAAATGTCATTTAGACATTGTCAAATGTCTAAATGTCATTGTCTTGTAGCAATAGTGTCACTGACCAAATCAGGCAGGGCCCTGTGTCTCACCCCCAGTGTGAATTAATGTAAATGCACCTTGCTAACTGTATAAGAGAAGAGCTACACCTTTTGTTTGTTGAAAACATTGTCACATGCTTGTGTCCCCGCGGCCGGCTGTGTAATTCAACTTTCCTGTCTTCTGTTACGAACATCGGGTCCATCTCTTCATCAAGATCATTTGACTTTTATTCAGTATTTTGGATTTACTAACAGCTGTCTACAGGAACAGCAAATTCACCATCGGCTAGCAACATTAGCTACTATGTACCCACAAGTAGTATGCTCAAAACTTGATGACCTGCCAGTAACTTGATCATGTTGAACATGTACAGTGCCCCTTTAAAGTCTACACCCGATCTAAAAAGATGGCAGTTTGTTGCCTTACAGCCTTAAATGAAAACATTAATTCAGACATAATCCACCTTAAATTTACACATTTTACCCTACAAATTCCAAGTGAAAAAAATCTCAAAATTTCGGAAAATTAATAAAAAATAAAAATAAACTTGAACTATCACTTTAAAGCCATGGAAACAGACAATATATTTTATGATTATGACTGAGTGAAACTCAGTGAGATGAATTCAGCACATGAACTTACCACTTCTTTCAGCTTTGCCTCAATCTCCTCTGAGGTGAGTTTCTTACTTAGCGGTGTCTTCCTCAGCAGCATGTCACAATAGTTAGCCAGCAGTTCGGGACACTTGGACTCGGGTTGTGTTTTCAGTCCCACGCTGCATTAGGGTTAACTCAGTCAGTAAACACCACACCACATGCACTGCTTGTTCATGTTATAGCTTCTCCTCATTTCTGACTAGTTCTACATTAAGTCCATTTTTTTGTAAGTAACCTTTTTATTCATTTTTTTCTTTCTCCCACAATTTGGTAAGCCCAAACATAACTACAATGTCCTCTGTGCAGATTAAAATCCTCCCTCCGTGGGTGACACTTGGCCAACAGTCTCAGCCACAGTTGCCACTAGCACAGCAAGAATTCGATCAGGACCATATGGCAGATCACTGAATAAAGAACAAGTTCCTCAACTGGATACGCCACTCGGGAGCCCAGTTTTTGTTTTGAAAGGTAGTTACCTCAAGTGTAACCAGTTCACAAAAAAAAAAAAAATCTACACCGGACAAACTCAACAATACACTTGACCATCCTTGCTCTACACATGCATTCACAAAACATTCACATGCTTCAGTAATAGTATATTGTTGCATTGCCATCTAATGCACGAACACCTGTACTCGTATTGAAGTATAGTTGAGAGTGTCAAACATAGACATGTTATTCTACTTGGCTTTTCACAGATTTTGTGGACCAGTGACAACACACATTTACTCCATAACAACTACTGCTATCATTTATAACATTTAAGAGTAGTGTTCATCAAATACTTTAGATTGGTCACTCCTCCAATTCCTAAAAAAATGTAATTGAATACTTCTACTCCAGAGACCAATATCTCCATGGTTATGAAGGCTTATTTACAGGCTCTAGTGGCATTGAACAAATCTGTTTTTGTTTGTTTTCTCATGTTGAGGTGATGAATCATTAATACTGTAAAAAAATTGGAATTCTAAGAATATATTAAAAAAGCAACAGTAAAGCAGCTGATCTCACCCCTTCTGCTTCAGCGGAAGCTCCAGTTTAAATATTGTGGCATCATTCACAACAGCTTTGTATGCCTGGAAATGCAGAGATTCACACCATCAATATCCAGTCAAGACCTGCATAAGAAAACAACTCTAAACACAGTTATCAGGCGAACTGCACAAACAGGGAGTTTTTCAGTCTTCGAAGAGACAGTCTTAGATCAGTTGTAATGGTATGACTGGATTTGGATGGTATGATTTGATAAAATACAGTAAGCCCCTGCCAACATTCCCAATGTTACTCAGATGCACAGCTATTTAATAATGCATTACATTTAGAGAAATGTTAGGAGTATGTTGCAAATCTATTGAGACGGACTCACTTTGTCTCTGGCTGTCAGAAACCGTGGGTCATCCTGAAACGCCTCCTTCACCAGTTTACTGAAGCGGTTGAACAACGTGAGGAGCTGTTCAACATACTTTTCCGAGTCCTGCAGCCACACAAGCACAAGCCAAAGATAGACAGTGCTAGCTTAAACAGAATAAACTTGCCTGCTGTCATAGCACAGCTATTCGGACACTGTAAACACTAAAATGAAACACCATTGAAAATCTGTCAGATATTCAGCTATTTTTGTAAAAGGTGTTTCAACTTTACAACTGTAACTGTACAAACTTGTACTCTTTGTACAGATGTCATCTCTTGAAGGAAAAGATTCCTTCTCCCTGCTCCCCTCTTTCCACCCCTGTTCCTCTCTACACACCCACTGTCCCTCTTGCCATGCATCAGGTGCCTTGTCCATGCCCCTCCAACCATCTCTGCAGCCCACCCCCTCTCTCCATGCCCCCTGTCCCTGTCTCTCCATGCCTTGTGCCGCCCTCTCTGCACACCAGGTGAATCACACCATTTTACTTACAGTAGTGATGGTTTCAGCTGCTGCCACCATGTCCGCAAGACCTGCATTCATGATGTGGTCCTCTAGATCCTTCAACATGGGCTCGATACCACTAGGAACCTTGTCCATAAGAGAGAACATAAGGTGCAGCTCTGTGGAGGAGATAAACAGAAACACACATGGTTAACATTGAAAATATATATGGCAAGAGGTTAACAGTGAACCAAAATACTGCATATGAAGAGAAAATGATATAGTGCATATGGTTAATGGTGGTAATACATGCAGTTAACGTTGGTAATACACGCTACGTGTGGTTAAAATTGAAAAGACACATCAAACACAGTTACTAGTGAAAGGACAGAGACTTTGAATTAGAACAGCTTTAGTGCATGAATAGACATCAAATTCCTTAGAGGTCTTGGTGAATTTGATATTAATGAACATTAAATTATCTAGTGCTTTCTGTGAAAAAATACACCCATAGGCAGAGATAGGTCAGCTGTACAAAGGCAATTAGTAAAAGGTACCCCTATACATGACCCTTGGAACTCTTTTTACCTAATGGGTAAATCCTGGATAAGTGCTTATTAGGGGAGTTATCAACATGTACCCATAGTAAGCAAATTATTTGTTATGTCCAAATAAACACTTTTCATTATATCATAAAATGTATTTAATGTTCCAACAATTTCTAATATTTCATAGCCAAAGGAACCCTTTCACAGCCAAAGGAAATCTTTCACATTTTAACAAACATGCTACTCATTAAACAAAATAAGAATGGTGCAATATGTCACAGTGACAGCAGGAAAGGTGTTACTGAGTGAAGGTAGGCAGTTCTTGATCTCTGGAACAAAGGTAATTCCAATTGTATTGAAATTGTTGACTTAATTCATACCTAGAACCACATCAATCAGAGCTGGTACTATGCAGCACTGTGGCCTGGTAGTTAGGAAACTGTGTGACCTTCTAACAAGAAGTGAAAGATCAAATTCAAAGTGGGGAATAGCTATTGTATCCGTGAGCAAAGTACCAGACTTACATTCCTTCAATAAATATCCAGCTTATAGAACCATATTAATGGGTATTATTTTTAATGTAAAAAAAAACCAAAAAACAAGTAAACTATGCGAATATAGTATAAAGCTACAGTGGGTATAAAAAGTATTCACCCCCTTTGGCATTGTTCACATTTTATTTACTTATTTAATCGAATTAAAATGGAATTCATTTTTCTGGATTTCTTGCCACTGATAAACACAAAATACTCTATAATGTCAAATAAAATGTTTTTAAAAACTCCAAAGATTTTTGTTAATTCCTTACAAATAAAAACATAAATAATTGATTGCATAAGTATTCACCCCTTTTTCTAAGATTAGAATACATTCTGGTGAAATAAATTGTCTTCAGAGGTCATATCATTATTTGATTGGAGTCCACCTGTATACAATTAAGGTGTTTGAAATGATTTCAAATTAAATACACCGGTCTGTGAGAGGTCCCACAGTTGGTTACTGCATTTCCAAACAAGAGCTTCATCATGAAGACCAAAGAACATTCAAAGCAAATCCGAGAAAAGGTTTTTCAAAAGCACCAATCTGGGGAAAGATATAAGATTTCAAAAACTATAAATATCCCCCAGAGTATCCCCAGAGTCCAAGAAATGTAGAAAATATGGCACAACTGTGACTTTGCCTTTAACAGGCCGTCCTCCAAAACTGAGTGAGAAGGGTACTTGTTAGGGAGACCACCAAGAGGCCTATGGTAACTCTGACAGAGTTGCAGTGTTCCATGGCAGAGATGGGAGAAACTGTCCATGTGCCTGGGCGCTTCACAAATCTATGGTTTATGGGAGGGTGGAAAAATGAGTCATTTTTGAAGACAATTCACGTGAAATCTTGCCTAGTTTGCCAGAAAAGTTTGTGGGAGATTCTCAAACCAAGTGGAGGAAGATTCTATGGTCAGATGAGACATGATTGACATTTTTGGCATCAATATTAGGGGCTATATTTGGTGCAAGCCTAACACTGCGCATCATCCCAAGAACACCATCCCTACAATGAAACATGTAACTTGGCAGGAGCCTAATGCTATGGGGATGCTTTGCTGCTTCAAGGACTGGAAAACTTGTCAAAATAGAGGGCAAAATGGATGGAGCAAAATATAGACAAATTTTGGAGGAAAATCTGCTGCTGTCTGCAAGAGACCTGGGACTTGGGAAAATATTTATATTCCAACAGGACCCATAGCATACAGCAAAAGCCAGATTGGAGTGGTTTAAAAAAAAAAATATCTATGGCCCAGTCAATGCCCAGACCTCAATCCCTTTGAAAATTAGAAAATTGCTGTTCACAACCGGTCCCCATCCAACCTGATGGATCTCGAGCAATTTGTAAAGAAGAATGGGCAAAAATGGCAATGTCCATATGTGCAAAGCTGGTAGGGCCTTACTCAAATAGACTCATAGCTGTAATTGCAGCTAAAGGTGCTTCTACCACATATTAAGTCAAGGGAGGTGAATACTTATGGAGAGTTGTTTTAAAAATATATACACTACCGGTCAAAAGTTTGAGTACACCTGCTGGAAACTAGGTTTATCTCATAATTGACAATGCTTTACACCGTATACATTTCTGTAAATACTTTAAAATGACAAAAAACACATGTAACAATGAACAAAATGAACATCAAAGAAATGTTCAAGAAAATTATATTGAAAATTGAATCTTGGATTCCTCAAAATAGCCACCCTTTGCCGTGATAACAGCCTCACAAACACGGGGCATTCGGTTAATAAGTTTCAGCAGGAAATCACCCGATATGTCTTCCCAGCTCTCCTGCAGCAATTCCCAGAGAAACTTGTGGGTTGCTTTGCTTTGACTCTTCTGTCCAGTTTGTCGCATACAATTTCTATGGGATTGAGGTCTGGACACTGGGCAGGCCAGGTCATCAGTTTGAGTTGTCCTTCACGTTCCTCCTTCACCAGGTAGTTCTTGCACAACTTCAAGGTGTGTTTCGGGTCGTTATCTTGCTGAAGAATGAAGGAGTGCCCGATTAGCCATAGTCCAGATGGAAGGTGTACTCAAACTTTTGACCGGTAATGTATATATTTCGCGTGGCCCAGTGGTTACAGCGTCCAACGCTGGCCACGGAGACCGGGGTTCAATTCCCCGTCTCGCCAGAGTCGGCTCTGGCCGGGAGCGCCACCGGGGGTGGCGATTGGCTGTCCGCCCCAGGGAGGGGGAGCCGACATGAGATTCGCTGCGCATAACAGTGGCCCTGCAGTATACCGGGTTACGGTTGATACTTGGGCGAGTGCCGTCTTGGAAGAGGCGTCAGGTCACGTGTCGCTACCGGTTGCAGGACTACGGCAGCAAACTCACATTATTGGGGGGATTGATTTAAATAGCGGGTCTAATTGGCTACCAAATTGGGAGAAAATGGGATTAAAAAAATCAGAAGCAAAAATTATTTAAAAAAAGAAAATATATATATAAACATATTTGACACTATAGATTATTTTGTGTTGATCAGTGGCAAGATTAATTATTAAATTAATTTTGATTCCTTGAACAAAGAAATGTCAAGGCGGTGAATACTTTTTATACCCACTGTATGTTAGGACATATCCTAAGCAATAATAATAATAATAATAATATAGTACTTGAACAAGAGCCACAGCCATACCCTGTTACTAGAGAGTGAAACTGCTTACCCCAGATTCAGAAGTCAAAAATAAAAATTACAAAGCATATGCAATTTAAAAACATAAATAATAAAATTAAAATAAACTGATCTTGAGTGTTTCTGTTCGAACCTGAGCTCACTGAGTCAGCAGCACTACCGCTCCTGCCGTACTCACTCTCAGTCTCGTTACGCTTGATCATGCCTGGGCATTCCGCCAGGATCGTCTCTTTGAAAGATGTCACAAGAGCATTCACACAACATTCCATAAGCTGGAAAACACAACAAAGGAGCAATGTGAGGTCATGTCTTCCTGGCACACCCTTCCATGTCCTTTTCAGTTTAGCATTTTGTTAAAAAATACAAAATAAAAAAAAAGGTTCATAATGCTATTGACACTGCTGAATTGTTCAGGTGTCTTGTAGAACTTATTGTGGAACGCAGAAGCATTAGCAGTCCTGTAAATGTCAACTATTAAAGCATTAAGAGTTGTCATTATACTCACTGCTTGTACAGAGTTACATTCACGTCTTGTCTCTAAATAACGAAGTGCACGTTTCTCTTCTTCCCTTAACTTAGCATCTGCCTGCAAGATGACACAAAGAAAAACATACACCTGTGAGTCACTACACAAAAAACAGTGCCTAATACATGCAAGGGAATGAAACACAGAGACACACAGCCAGCAACGAACTAGACTACATAAACACATACAAAAGGAGGAAGCACTGCAAAAACACACAAACACTCTGAACACAAAACAAAATGTAGCTACTACTATGTAGTCGCTACACAATGACACCCGAAAGACTGAACCTTCACAAAGCTCTTGAAGGAGTTTTTATCTGTTCCACCTGAGAAAATATCTCTTCTACTGCCAGTGAGACAAGGAGTGATGAAACACTTACATATTTCATATAGTTCTGCACTCCATTCTGCTGCAGGTACGAGGGTGCTTGCGTTCTGTAAAACCTCTCTGTAGAGTCCAGATATGCCTTTTCAAAGTTATCTCTGTAGATCTGCAGCTTGTCCTCGGGATTGGAGCACAGATTGACTGGAGAAAAAAAGAACAGTGAGAATAAAGACACCACCTTTAAAATAAGGGTCTATAGAGGGGAAGATTGTTCATCCATCAGATCAGTCTAAGAGTAACTGCGGAGGGAAGGGTATTACACATTTCTGCAAAGTCATCGTAATATCAAGCAATATGACAGAATGTCAAAGGTGTGGCAGGGATTTTTTGGTGGTTCTGACAATGAATAAAAATGCCTCTTTACATCATCCACCTCTGCTGAGAGACAGACATTTATAAACATTTGTGGGGTGTGGGCGTAAAACAATGTCAAGATAGACAACTTGGATACTTACTTGTATATCTAGCCACTTTCAACCACAAAATGGATACACTCTGAAAAAGGCATGAGCTTTGATCACAGAAATCAGAGCGTGTTCTGAAGTCATGGGCTGTAACTTTCCCCCAAATATCGTTCAGGACAATCTCAGTATACTCTCCACTCACCGTATGATTCCCGCACCCCAATGACCAGCTGAGAGTCGAAAGCCTCCCCGAGGCGCTCTGCATGAACCAGCTTCATGGCGCTGTCCTGCAGACGGTTCTTGATGTTGGAGAAGATGGACTCATTCCACGTGTCCAGCATAAGCTGTAGATGGACAGGACAGGACATGATGGGTTGGTATACTGGGCATAAGAGACCAGCTCCACTTCTTTATGGTGGAGGCAGTGTGTATGACTTAAACCCCCCACATATTCTTCATGCAAACTAGTTAATTTTGTAATTATGGTCAATAGCACACTGAAGCCTGTGCTATCCTAACAAAAACGGTAAAATCCATCATGCTGTAAACTCTTTCAAATATTAGCTCAAAGCAATGACTGAAACTTGGGTCATTCCTACTATCCAGTGTTTTTTCTGTCCCCAGGAAATATCTCTTCATATCTCTTTACTTGGTTTGATCTATTTTTCAAAGTTTCATGATGTTAAATCTGTTTGTCCTACTCTTAAACTTCCACCCTGTTAGGCTAGGTTATAGAGAAAATGTATCAACTTTTATCATTTCAAAACATTTTTGCTATAAAAGTTAAAATCCTCTTCATGTGTTCACCATCATGCTAGCTCAATGTTGATCACTCACAGAGCTATGGCTAGTTTAGGACCAACATTTCCACCCTGTTAGGTATATGAACCTAACAGGGTGGAACATGCACCTAACAGGGTGGAAATGTTGTTAGAAAATATAGTAAATCAACTATTTAGAATTACATATGTATAATATTTGTAATGCACATATAATTGGGATTAGTAATGGTAATGCAATTTGCAAAAATATATAAAATGTATAAATCAAAGATATTAAAATGGTATGTATTTGTTAGGGAATGGCACCACCTGTGCTGCTGAAATGCAGAGAAGACACATCTCTACTGCTGTGAGGAAATCCTCCAGTGACCCTGAAAAAAGAGACTGAAAAGTGTTCTGTACTCACCTGAAATAAGAGAACGAAGTGTTCTATACTCAGATAAAAAAAGAATGAAAGGTTTTATACTCACCTGAAAAAAAAGAGGCCCGTTGACTGTTCATCTGAATGTATACATATATCTGAATGTTTTTAATAATTGTTGTTTAGCTGGTAGGCATGCACAGTTCTGGTAATGGCTACTATGCTCAAGTTGATAAAAAGTGCTAAGGCGACTCAGCACTGCAGGGGGTCAGTGTTATGATTGATGAGACAAAAGTTACACCATGACAATTATTGACAATTCTCAGGTACCCCCTTGAACTGCTTTGAAAGTAACAATGAAGATAAACCAAGTGATACGTGTGTTGCCAGGTCAGGCACATGCAGCAACACTATTTAAAGGTTAATGTATTCGTATGGGAGGGGGGGCAGGAGCCTTTTAACTGCCACATATTATTATTATTATTAGTTTAGGTAGGTACATATATTTGACTTTGTTGTGGTTTATTTATATTTAGCCATTTACACTTAATTTGATACTCATGTATTTATATACATATGGTATAGGCCAGCGGTTCTCAAACTATGGGTCGCGACCCCACTTGGGGTCGCCAAAGGTCATGGTGGGGTCGCCGTGCTTAAAACCGTGCTTAAAACTGCAACAGCAGCAAACGAACGGGGGCTACAGGCTTCATTTGTCGTCGCACATTGGATCGCGAAGACCGGTAATTTTTATTTTTCATAAAGATATAGCCTGTGAATGTACTGTATTTGCTACTATTAAGTCTGTTTTATTTGTTTTTCATAAAGATATAGCCTGTGAATGCATTTGCTACTATTTTGGAAATAGACCACCAATATACTGTATGTTTCTGGACTAAAGTTTTTCAGCGTTGTAATTGCACTATCATTTATGTATGGGGTCGCGATTTTTTCCCACCCATGAAATGGGTCGTGGAGTAAAAAAGTTTGAGAAACCCTGGTATAGGCCATTACGTTTCATTTATTCAGTTGTATTATACATTTGATTATATTATTTGGCTTTACTTATTCATAGTTAGGTATTCAAATGGAAAGTGTACTCAAATTTACAGATGCTTTCTCCTGACTTTCAATAAGGTCCAAAGTCCTCAATGATGTCATTATAATCCAGGGAAGTGGTAATGTTCTCAATCGCCAACAACGCAAAGACGTTCAGTTTCTTTTCCTTCCCTGTTGATCTCAGGTACGTTTTAGTGTTTCAGCAAAGAAAACAACCTTTCTCTGGAGCAATCAGTAATGCCAGATATAACATTTCCACATTGGGGAATGCATCACCCAGGCCTAGTTTACATTGTGTATGACTTTCAAAAATAATACATTTAAATAACGTTTTGATTGGAGTTTTTAATCCAAAAATATTTTAAAAAATTGAAATGTTACAAAAATAAAAATAATAACAATAAAATATATATATATATTTTTAAATCCCTCTGTCTGGGCCCCCCTGTGGCAATTAGATACTAGGCACATGCCTAGTTTTCCTATGTCTAGATCTGGCCCTGGGTAGCACTGTTTAAGGGCTTGTGTACAGTATCTTATGAGCTGTTAAATGCTGTTACAACCTTTTGAATGACCATTTAATTAACTTACCAAGTTATTAAAATATATTCCATTGTTTAAACCTATTGTTTATTATTGGTGTTAGTTCCACCCTGTTATTGCTTTCCACCCTGTTATGTTCCATTCCACCCTGTTAGGTAGGTATTTTCAAATAATAATTTGACAATGACATCAAATGTTATGCATGTTTTTGTAGTAACTTGTAGAGATAGAAGGGGTCAACTACACACATTAAAATGTTGACCAAATTCTGTTGTTATTCACTCTTATTTGGGAAAATAGGGTGCAAAATAAGTGCCAGTTCAGAAAAATAGCATGCATTTCACTCAATAATGATTGTTTTATCATTATTTGAAGAAAACAATAGTGTGATAGAGTAATGGACACTTGATGTCTAGGAAAATCTAAATATAGATATACACATGCATTGTTAACACTTTCAGATAGTTATGTGTATGTCCCTAACAGGGTGGAATAATCTCCTGGTCCATGTGTGAACAATCTTCCTATAATTATTAGGATTTAAGTGCCTGAGCTTGACCAATATATTTTTTGCATAGAATATTTTAAAAAAGAAAGAACTTTTTTCAAAAGTTTTGAAGTCCAAAAGGCACCGGATAGTAGGAATGACCCTCTTACAACCTTTCTGTAATACTATATCATGCGTTAAGTTTGCTGGGCCAGGGGGTCGGACACGAGTCCTCAGCCCTTCGCACCTTCCTCACGATACTGTCCTCCACATTGGACTTCTTGTTGCTGCCCTGCTTTCCCATCAGGGTAATCTCCAGCTGGCAGAAGGGCTTGGGGAGGATGTCACACTGGGTGAAGAACTTCCTCCATTCCACGATGTAGGCCTTGAGCAGGGCCGTGTCATCCTGATGACTCAGCACTCTCTGCAGGGGAGAAACCACGCAAGCATCAGCAAACATGCTCACAGTCGAAGGAGTAACATCAAATTCTGATTCAGGAGAGATACAACTAGGTATCTCTTCCTTTGTTCTGTATTCTCCCCTGTTCTTTATCTAAGGTAATGAACAAATTCAGGTTCAGGATAGGTATATTCAGGTGCAGCTTGAGTGCTGGTTAATTCAGATTCATTTCTTGTATATTTGGGTTTAGCTCAGATAAATTCAGGTCCATCACAATACATGCATGATAATTGAGCTGGTGGTCAAGATCTCCCAGATTTCCCAGGACTCAAAACATGAGATAGCAACAACAGGGTTGACCAGCACACGTTTATTCACCAATGTGCATACAGGGAGAGCCATTCAAGGCCAAACCAACAACGCCCTAAAGACTCACACTTTACATCCATTATTATAGGATAAGTGAGGGAACCTTCCAATTGTCCAATGAGGCACTCTGAGGCCAGATAAGACCCCATATTATTGGGTGGGGAAACTTGGCGCGGACCCTTGTTGATAATTGTCCCGCCTCCAATTCCCAGCGCAAAGATGACCCTGAGCTCCCAAAACATTGATAACTCCAGACGTCCGTGTCCAATTGTTTTCATAATACTTTAACATAAGCAGAGACACTAAGCAGCCCCAAAACAACCTCAAGGTCCGCCCCAGTTGCAGATGCGCACAGTCCCGCTGCCCTGCGGCCTAGTCAGTGAAAGGGAGAATAGGGTGTGTGTGTGTGTGTGTGTGTGTATAAATGTGGGTGCAAGTTAAATTAATTCAATGAGTGTACAGAATAATAGGACATAATAGAACAGAATCAAATCATCAGAGGTAGACATTGTCCCATAACATTTGTGACATACAGCTCGCAATAATGGGGAGTATTGTGAATGATAGGATGGAAATCTTGTGTTGTCTTTGCGCCATTCACAAATATCTGGGGTAAAATACAGTGCTTGAAAATGTACATGTTGTGTCATAAATGTATACATATGGATTGTTTGTGGAGCAATCTAGGGAAAGTACCTTGCACAAGGGCCAATCTGGGAATCATCACCAATGATCTTGGGTTGAATCAGTACAGTGTAGGGAGTTTTCAGCACTAGTTAGCATGATAAATATCAGTTAAACTACACATAGGTTAAAAAAAATGGTGATTTCCCCTAAACACCAGCTCACCAATACCTCCTCTGATTATATCCACAGCTGATATCATTCTACCTGTACACAAACACTATAAAAACAGAGCCGGGAACCTAGGATTAGAGTGGTAAAATGAAATTGACTTACTGCTTGTGCTTGCTTGATAAAATCTAGAATATCTTCTTTTAGAGCCTGATGGATCTTTGCAGGACCTTTATCATCCCAAAGACAAACTGCATGAACATCTCTGTAAGAGGTGTACAACATAAAATTATGAACAAAAGGGAGAATTTGATAATTAGATTGGTCAAACCATTAATTCTGATGTGCGACAAAAATATAAACATTACACAAGTCAACAATCACTGTTCCATGAAGTAAACCTACAAGATATTAAAAAAACACTTTGTGTCAACAAATCTACGGTCTTGTAGGGCTGTCACTTTACATGGGGGGGATAAACTTACTTCTGTTATTTTATAAACCGCTTCAATATTTCCCGGAGAAGTCTCTTCTTTTGTGTTGCAAAGCGTGAGAAATGCTAGTTCACGCAAACCAACTTTTATTGGCTCAGGTCCAAATACGAGTTCTCTATTGTAACTATGTTTTAACTGAAGCCTCATTTTTTACTTAGTTTAAAGTGATAGCCACTTACCTGCATACTTTGACAAATCAAATAAGCTTTCCCATGGTATAATTTATTTGTGCAGTGTAAAATATGAAGACAAAGATAACACCATCATAAACACATCGTCTTTTTAAAAATATATATATTGAAATATAATGTGACAGCCCTTGGAGGACTGTTGTTTCTCACCCTGCTTTTGACAGGGTCCCTACTCATAGGCACTATAGAACAGCCCCAACAAACAACTGTTAGGACACCAGCCTAATTTCACTCAAACTTTAAAATGTCCAATAACACCTTCAGAATGCTAAATAATGCATTGATATACATAACTTCTCATTTCAATAGTTCTCTAGATTTTACGACTAACTGACCAAAATAACTACTCCTTTTCCCTAATAATGGCCAAAAAGTAGACATGAGTAAAGATACCAGGATTAAAACTGTAGCACTCTGCATTCAGTGTCGAAAACTATGGGATGTGTTCATTCTGGCTGTACCAGTGAGACACAGGGTGAATGGTGCAGGGATGATATGGAGCTGTACTCACGAGAACAGATCAAACCACTGCTGTTTGGTGACAGATTCCTGGCGAAGTAGCTTCAGAACAATGGGGCGCATCAAATCCCACTTGTCCTCAAACTGGAGGGAGCCTTTATTCTGGAAGGAAAAAATAAACCACATCTAGTCCTGTTGTGACTGGACCACCAGTAGTTATAATGGGGAAAGTGAATGTCAATTCCACTTCTTTAGACATATTTCTGCCATGAAATGTGGTTGGTCATGCAGCACAAACTAACATAACACAAGTGCAGCCAAAGGGAGGGTGTTCCACATCCTCAGAAATCCCATTACATAGCACAAAATCTTTTTCCTGGGTTGGCACAATCCCAAAAATATACAGCCATGGCCAAAAATATTGGCACCCTTGCACATTTTTCAAAGAACTCACAATTTTCTCTAAAAATAAATTGAAATTAACAAAAGTGTTCTTTTCTTTAAAAGCTTCATTTCATCATCTGTAAACAAAGCACTCATCTGTATTGCCAAAGAACTCTAATTTAGTTTCATCGGTCCACAGAACATTTCCCCAGAAGGATTTAGACTTGCTTAGGTGGGTCTTGGCAGATTCATCGGGCCTTCTTGTGTTTATCTTTCAGCAGTGGGGTCTTCCTTGGCCTCCAACCTTGGCCTTCTTGGTTCAGTGTCTGGCATATGGTGGGCTGAAACCATTACCCCAGACCCCTCCAGGTCAGCCTTGAGATCTTTGGATGTCATACAAGGTGTTTTTTCACTGGCTCACACCATTTGCAACCTTCTCAACCTCGATGACATATAAGATCAATTTTCCTCTTACCACCACATCCTATGAGATTCTTAACAATTCCATGAGCAGCAAACGTCTTGATAATATTGTGAACTGTGGAAACAAGAATGCCAAGGTTGCTAGAGATGGCCTTATAGCCTTGTGAACGCTTATGTTTTGTGCGAATAGTTTTATACTACATAGTTTTAATAGTTTATGACATCCTCAGACAGCTCTTTTCTCTTCACCATTGTCACGGATTTAAATGTCTTACTTTAAAATAGATAATTGGTTAACTTATACCATATGGGCACCTGCAACCTGTCACAGGTGAGTTGAATTACAATGCAAACAAAGAATCTATTTCCTCCAACCACATTTATTTAAATTGTTCTAAAGGGTGCCAATAACTGTGTCATGGCCACTTTTAAATTTTTAAGCCATGAAATATTTTTTTACATTTGTATTATTATTGATTGATTGTGTGCTGTTGTAAATCAAACAGATGAACGTGTGAAGACTGAAAGTTGTTCCAATTATTTCAGAAGATATTGAACATCATCTACAGGAAATGCGGTTCATTATGCCATGACTACAGTAATAGGAGGAAGACAGCTCATCGACAAGTTACAGCACTGACTAGGTTCCTTAGAACATGCAAACTCCTATACAGAAAGGCCCTGGCCGGGATTGAACCCGGGACCTTCTTGCTGTGCAGCGACAGTGCTATCCACTGCACCACTGTGCCGCTTCCTTAGAACTATTGCATAGAATTAAGAGTACTGGAATCTGGGTCAACAATCGTAACTACATATTACACAAAATAAAACTGGAAAAGGCCATGTGCTAGAAAGACCATCTGATTTGCAAAATAAGTTTACAATGAAAACACCAATGAAATGTTTCAAACCATGAAAAATAAAACAAAAGTTCTAAAACCTAAAGTGAGTGGTTTCACAAGTCAGGATCTGCCAGGAAGAGAAAAAAAGGCAACCTCACAGCTGGCTAAATGTCATCTGTGCAATAATATAGACTGTAAAAAACATTCATCTTATTTTTCTGCCAGAGAGTAAAACAACAAGGTGGGGCAAGGGACAGCAACTCTATTTACTGGGGCATTTCTGGGGTCAGCTACAAGTTTGGAAAAGGACAATGAAATGCAAACAACCATCTTGAAATATTTAATTAATTTCAAGTGAACGCTTAAGATCGATTAATGGCTGAAATAAGGCAAAAGGGTAGCCTATGTTTTCTTACTGACAAGACATGCCAATTAACAGCAAACCCTTAGAATAATTTATTAATTTAGGTCTGTCACCAACGTAGGTTGATCATGGTGATCACAGAGTAAAAAGTCAATTATAACTTGACTCCTCTAAATTGAAGTAGGCCCAAGCTTACTGACGGAGAGTATATGCGGGTTTGTGTACTAACTCACAGCTCGTTCACCCCTCACACAGCTGAAAGTTAGACCCAGAAGACTGTAGAATAAGGGAACTATGCAATTAATATTCAGGAATTCCTCCATCTCAAAGACACTCTCGTAAAGAGAGGTGTTGCTATATGACATATGGCATTTATTTGGCACTATTAAGTTATTCCTCTTGTCTGCGTGGGTGTGTATATGTTAAAATACCATTTTTAACACGTGGTAAAAATATATGAATTTCAAACATGTCAAAATTTAAATTATACCGCAGATGATACAGTAAATTTGCTAATATAATTGTTTTCAATCAAAGACATTTATCTTTGAACTTCGTAGCTGAAAGATCAAACATCATAACTTATCATTAGATGCTGGAAAAGTGAACTCTGATCCGGATAGCCAGGCAATGAGCAAATATTTATCATTCATCATCATACATCGTGCCACTAAAAGACTATGGTTAGCTAGTAAGCAATCTCTTGTCAACTCCACATCAAGAAACTCGGAATTCGTTCCCAGTCTGACTGGCTAACAACAACATGCAGTGATCCGGCCAACCAGCTAACTGCTAGCTAGCTATCAAGAGATCAACCCCTTCGCGGGCACATAGCCACCACACATTATCAGCTAGATAAAAATCGAGCTAGCTTAAAATGTCATATGATTTACCCCAACGCAATATTATAGCTAGCAATTATTTGTAGCTAACGTTAGCTACGTAGCTTGCTAGCGAAGTTGTATGATGTCCAATACACACTGGCAAATTTGTACTGATATAGCAACAAACAAATTCAGTTTGTCGGTCTTTCTTATGCAAAGTAAGGTATAACATCTTAACCATAAACGCTGCGCCTTCGTAAGAGATGCGCTTTTATCGGTCAGTTGATCACCGAAAATGTCATATGCACGAAATACTGCCGATTTATAAATGAAGTGCCTCCTACCTTCAACAAATTAGACGTCGCCATGTTCCCTCAACTTATCCCCTCGCGGAGTCTCGCGAGATTTACCAGGCTTTACTTGTAGAGGGGCCTCGGTAGTTGAGACTGAGCGAGGCGAGACGTGCCGATAATAGTTCCAATATTCTTGGAAACAGCGCTAGTTGAGCAGTTCTGAATGTTCATATTCTGTGATTGCGTGTTATGCTTTAAAAAAAAATCATTTTCTGTTGATCTTCCAGCATGAATATCTTAGCTGTGGTTGCTGCTATCTTGCTAAATTCCCTAAAATCCACATTTCAGCTCTGGTGCCTGTGACCTGGAATGTTTATTAACAGCTGACATACCTTTACTCTTATATATGCTACTAGGGTATGCCACACGACCGGAAACCAGAAAACTGATTGAAATGGTTGAGCTATAAAACTCCAGACATACAGGGTTCTGTCCTCTGACCTATCCGGACCTAAACTTATACCAAACATTAAAACAACGAAGGATGTAGACTGAATATAATTAAACTGAATGCAGAACATTGACAATACAGCTGTGCTAAGATAGTCCAAACAATAATATTTTGTAGGCTATATAGTTAGCTAAATTGTTTTGTTTTCTTGATTGCAAAATGTGTATGGCTCGCATTTAGTAGCGTAAATATTGCTTACGTTTCTGTAAATATGAGTAATTAGCTACCTCTTCTTTGATACAGTAGGCTACTACACAAAGTGTCGTTGTGCCTCACGCATGCGATAATAGCCTACAGAAGGTCATATTGTTGATATTATGCAAGAATTGAACGTGAAATCTCATTAACAATAAACAGAAAGGGGGACGTGAACGTGAAAATTTCAATGTTGCAGTTCTGTTATCATTGCCAGTCGCCCAGACTGTAGTTAGGCTGATTTCTACTCTTCTTGGCATTTGTAAATGTTTTGGTTTGTTTGGTCTGTGGCGGCCAAGCTGTTCTGTTGAATTCGCTGTACTCTTCATTCACGCTCTTGAAACGCAATTGGGTTTCTAAAAAAATCAGGGTAGGCTACTCAATCGCTCAAGGAAAGGATCCATCGTTACTTGAAATAAGGTAAAAACTCTTGAATTAGTTTTTCTAGACTTGATCGGTGGCTCTTTTATTTATTTATTGATGAATATGCTATACTCAACGCACGGCTGTTATGAAATATGAAATATATAATCGTTGTTATAATTGTTTTGAAATATATATATATATTTATATATATATATATATATATATTACAATTTAATACCTATGTACAGACTCTCAAATGCAATTAACTGTCTAAGGTTTTAATTGAAAATCGACACCAACCGAAGAAGAAAGAAAGTAAATTCTGTTGATTGTATTGGCAACACAACAGAATGTCCAGTATTTAATCAATTCGGACAGAGAACATTTTGACTCTGATAGAGCAGATTTTATTCCTTTGGACTCATATCAACTGTGTCAGAGTTTAACAGTGAATATTTAACTGTGAATGCGATCTCAAAAAGAAATTCATCTTTAGCCCATGACAATAAACATTTCTTTCTGAAAGTCAACATAATAAATCAAACATTCCTACATTCATTGGCCATTAAATGATTATTCAATAAGCCAATATTATTGCAAATAAAGACACTATTTTGCAATGAGTAATGTTCAGATGCCGCAGATTAACTGCCCCCAACTTTTACAAACGTTTTAAGTAGGGGACATAAAAATTGTTTGTCTGAACAGAGACTGGAATGGAGAAAACACAGTCAGACTGGAATGGCTGCTCACCCCCATATTTTCACCAGAATGTATTTGTGCTCACATGTTCTTTTTTTTACAATGGGGCAGTTTTACAGTATTTTCAAAGGACTTTTCTCATATCAGTCCTGGGCAAAGCGATGCACATTTATGAACAGCGCAGTTTATTCTGTGGGTGAGCATAGCTACTCTGAAAAACAACCATTGAGGTTGCGCTGTACACAATTATTTAACTTTACCGGAAAAAGACGGCTCCTCCGAGTTAAATTGTGTTGGGTTCTCCTCAATAAATCTTGAATATTGAATTGTACTTTGGTTTCAACCACACAACATAAAATAGCTTGGCAATGAAATACAATATGAAAATGGGGATGAAACGGTCTCTTGTTACAGGCGAATATAACTGACATCATCAAAACAACTTCTTAGCCCTTTAACCGACAAGACAACATATAATTCTTGCTTTCGAGATATTTTGCGTTAATGAAGCATATACATTAAGCAAATTCACCCACTCAAAGGTAGGCCTATTACAAGTCGATTTTCTTCTACAATACTTAACGATTATCGAATTCTTGTTGAAAATAGCATGAGTAGTCAACTGAACTATGCCAGTATAGGCTATATGAGGGACACGATAAAGGCCTATTTGAATATCATATATTTGACATTTTGGAAATATTTCATGAGATAGCGCATACAGATTTACTCACAAAGATATAATTTGTTAAACAATAGCAATGTCTGAAATGCTTCAAGGATGACATGCTCTTGTTTCCCATAACAATTCGCTTTCCACTGTGCATTGTTAAAATTCCGTTCAGGGTCATCCCTTGTCTTTGGCTGCAGAATTCTAAACTGTAGGCTATACTTCCACGCTCGGTTCCATTAACACGGGCACCTTCGACCTGGTTTTACTGCTTCCTCTGAAGAGTGGACAACATTCGGGACAAATCCACTTTTAACCCCTTCCCAGTCCTCGTGAATGTTTATGTCGCCCCTTTTCACCCGTTCGTATATGTCCCTGGTGAGTATAGTGAAAGATTCTTCCACATTCACAGTGTCCTTCGCTGAGGTCTCGATGTACTTCATGCCAAAAGCCAAAGCCACTTTCTCGGCTTCCTCGCGGCTCACCTGCCGCAGTTTCACGAGGTCGCACTTGTGGCCCACCAGGAGGAATACTATCTGAAAGGGTTGTACGTGCATCTTTGCTTCCTCTAACCAGTCTTTCAGGTGTTCAAAAGAACGCCGGTTGGTCAGGTCAAATACCAACAATCCTCCCACTGAATTGCGGTAGTAAGAGCGTGTTATGGATCTGAAAAATAATAATAAATAAAAATAAAAAACGGACAGTTGCTTTTAGGAGGTAAATTACGTTGTAAACAATATTACAAGTTATTCATTTCCCAGTGCTATTAAACTTTATTGTAGCCTAAGTCGATTATAACAAGCTAGTTCAGTCTTAGCAGGTGCACGCTAAAAGTTTATTCGAACGTGCGCGTTCATTCATATAGGCTAGCCTAGCTAACAGAAAAGCATGAAATTACCTAGATGACAAAGGGGGGAGTCTACTTACCTGAATCTCTCTTGGCCTGCTGTATCCCACAGTTGAAGTTTGATACGCTTGCCTGGTTCAATCTCCACCAGGCGGGCAAAGAAGTCTACCCCCACCGTCGGATCGGACATATCCGTGAACTTCCCTTCAGTGAAGCGACGCAGCAAACACGATTTTCCGACCGTCGAGTCCCCAATTACGATTAATCTGAACTGGTAGATCCAAATAGCTTCCATCACAACATCCCGGTTTATCTGTGAATTAATGATAAGGCTAGGCTATACCCACAGGTAGGCTAAGTAATGACAGTGCAATAACTAAGCAGTGCAGATTTGCCAGTTGCGCATATAGCCTTATAAACAGCGAACAACAATAAACAAACAGACACACGAAGCATAAAATATTTACGTCTTTTAGTTAATAGACAAATTTGATGTCTTTTAAAGACAGCTTGATGTTTGTTATGCTCCAAGTCTACATCGGCTACTATGCCCCACACACTGCTTCCAGCATATTCGTCCAAATGTGGCATTACTGCAGATATCACATCATCCCTCCCTTTTCCACACCACGTTTCGTGCAGTTAAGTATTTTTCAGATGCCCCACCGTGTTTTAGATAAATGGGAAAATATAATCAAACGACTAAACTATAAGTTTAGTTCAAATAACCGCACAACTAATTATATTGCTTTAACCTCAACATTGTGTTTTCACCTGGTGTAGCAATACCGGAATAATAAATAATAAACACTGGACAATACAGTATCTAGCTAACAGCCTACACTACTATCGTGATCACCAGACACCACTTGCTCTGGAAAAGGAGTTGTCACTTCAGCACCACAATATAGTTTGGTTGAAAACACAAAATTGCTCAATAATACAGATATGCGCACTTTGGATTGACAGCCAAAGATATCGAATCCAAAAACGCTATGAGTTCAGTTTTGGGATGTGACCAATCAGACGAAAGAAAGCCGTTCCTGGGCGTATAATAAGCATGTAAGATTGGCTCCTTGACGCATACACACTAGTCCTGGCTACAAGGACGCAATGATTTATCTATCCTCCTCGAGATTAAAAGCAATAAAACAAGGAAATGGACGGGAATGAGAGGTTACGATACACAGGTAGAACAAATGGCTAAGCAAATACAGATAATTTCATAATTTCGCGAAATGCTACCAAGCTAATTCGAAGTTGACAGTTCCTTAGTGATGGTTATCAGTTAGCTAGCTGATTCAGTTGGTTTTGGTTTTAGTGTTTTAAGTTTGGTAAGCATCCAAGGTAAGGTATATTACCTTATGTCTATCGCAACCGTTTGGCAAGAGTACAAACGCTTTTAACGTCGGCTTCATCAGCTAACTTGGCTAGCTAGCTGGTGGCTAAGGTAATGCTGGCCAAGGTAGACACGTGAAAGCCACGTGGTAACGTGCCTGCGCCCTAGTAATGTTGGGTATATAGTATTTTGAGGTACCGTTAACTACCATGTTGAAACAAACACAGACTTTTCTGAAGATTGTCTAAAGAAAATACTTGCTAGGTGACTTAACTAGCTTGATAATGACGTTTGGGATTTTCTATGTAACCAGCTGTGCGCATTGAGATTGTGTCCGTAGTCCGATGTATCGTAGATCAGGTGACAGCGGCACCTCCTGTTATAACTCTAAAACAAGTGCATGCATCCACGTCACATTTCATATTGTGTAACTACTGCTAAATCAGTGGAACCAGCCTGCCATTGCAAATGTTGGGGTCTGGAGCACTGGCTGTATAGTTAGATAACGTTACTTACCTTCGGCGGAATTGGTTCGGCGGAATTCTTCTGCAGTAAACACACCGAGGTAGCTTGTCTTTCCACTCCAGCTTGTATTTCCAATAAGCCAGGCTTTAGCGGGCTATAGATATGAGAAGAACAAATCACATACAGTAGCTCGCTGCCCAAATAACTACATGAATGATGAATTGGCTCATAGCTATTGTTTGTCCCCGAGTGCCACTCTCCTGTCTTTCTGGTAATGATTGAGACGCCCCTGTCGCGCAAGTTTAATTGCTCCTCAGCTGTAAATTCAGAGTCCATGTTACAGTTGGCGTACATTTAAGTGTTCGCGTGCGTTTAAAAACTACGCTTTCGCTCTCAGGCACGCACACGAGATATATATATATATATATACAGTGGGGAGAACAAGTATTTGATACACTGCCGATTTTGCAGGTTTTCCCACTTACAAAGAATGTAGAGGTCTGTAATTTTTATCATAGGTACACTTCAACTGTGAGAGACAGAATCTAAAACAAAAATCCAGAAAATCACATTGTATGATTTTTAAGTAATTAATTTGCATTTTATTGCATGAAATAAGTATTTGATACATCAGAAAAACAGAACTTAATATTTGGTACAGAAACCTTTGTTTGCAATTACAGAGATCAGACGTTTCCTGTAGTTCTTGACCAGGTTTGCACACACTGCAGCAGGGATTTTGGCCCACTCCTCCATACAGATCTTCTCCAGATCCTTCTGGTTTCGGGGCTGTCGCTGGGCAACACGGACTTTCAGCTCCCTCCAAAGATTTTCTATTGGGTTCAGGTCTGGAGACTGGCTAGGCCACTCCAGGACCTTGAGATGCTTCTTACGGAGCCACTCCTTAGTTGCCCTGGCTGTGTGTTTCGGTCGTTGTCATGCTGGAAGACCCAGCCACGACCCATCTTCAATGCTCTTATTGAGGGAAGGAGGTTGTTGGCCAAGATCTCGCGATACATGGCCCCATCCATCCTCCCCTCAATACGGTGCATTCGTCCTGTCCCCTTTTCAGAAAAGCATCCCCAAAGAATGATGTTTCCACCTCCATGCTTCACGGTTGGGATGGTGTTCTTGGGGTTGTACTCATCCTTCTTCTTCCTCCAAACACGGCGAGTGGAGTTTATACCAAAAAGCTCTATTTTGGTCTCATCAGACCACATGACCTTCTCTCATTCCTCCTCTGGATCATCCAGATGGTCATTGGCAAACCTCAGACGGGCCTGGACATGCGCTGGCTTGAGCAGGGGGACCTTGCGTGCGCTGCAGGATTTTAATCCATGACGGCGTAGTGTGTTACTAATGGTTTTCTTTGAGACTGTGGTCCCAGCTCTCTTCAGGTCATTGACCAGGTCCTGCCGTGTAGTTCTGGGCTGATCCCTCACCTTTCTCATGATCATTGATTCCCCACGAGGTGAGATCTTGCATGGAGCCCCAGACCGAGGGAGATTGACCGTCATCTTAAACTTCTTCCATTTTCTAATAATTGCGCCAACAGTTGTTGCCTTCTCACCAAGCTGCTTGCCTATTGTCCTGTAGCCCATCCCAGCCTTGTGCAGGTCTACAATTTTGTCCCTGATGTCCTTAGACAGCTCTTTGGTCTTGCCCATTGTGGAGAGGTTGGAGTCTGATTGATTGAGTGTGTGGAGAGGTGTCTTTTATACAGGTAACGAGTTCAAACAGGTGCAGTTAATACAGGTAATGAGTGGAGAATAGGAGGGCTTCTTAAAGAAAAACTAACAGGTCTGTGAGAGCCGGAATTCTTACTGGTTGGTAGGTGATCAAATACTTATTTCATGCAATAAAATGCAAATTAATTATTTAAAAATCATACAATGTGATTTTCTGGATTTTTGTTTTAGATTCCGTCTCTCACAGTTGAAGTGTACCTATGATAAAAATTACAGACCTCTACATGCTTTGTAAGTGGGAAAACCTGCAAAATCGGCAGTGTATCAAATACTTGTTCTCCCCACTGTATATGTTTTTTCAGTCATTACATTTTCATAGTTTATGCCAATACATAATTTATGGAAAGAATCCATTCATTTAATAAATTTATTTAGACTTATTTTTATATAAATTTTTATTAATGTTATTTTTCTATAATAAAACTATTTTAGCAACTTAAATACTTTAGAAGAATAGGACACAATTCCATCGGAGCTCATAAGGATTGGGGATGATTTGTGGCAGTTGTACTGTGTACTGTGGGAAAAACAGACTAGTAATAAGTTGAACGTGGGTGACATCAAAACACTTCAGTGTGGATGACAGAGGGGAACTGATGATAATTGCGGATGTTTGAAGCAGGGAACATTGGTTGCCCATGGTAGGAGCTCCTGTTGGCACACTTTGTAATGAGGCTCACATTCCAAGAAAGATTAAACTGCTGTGCTTCTCTGTATTTGGAACCTGTTAATGGTTCAGCTCCAGGTCTGAGGGAGTTTTCTCTCTATCTCTCTCTTTCTTTCCTCTAACTTCTCTCTCTCCTTGGCTGTCTTTTTCTCTGTTATCTGATGGTTATTAGGGTTGCTTCCAAAGAAGATGGAACCAGGGGAGCCTTTGGAGATCTATGTGGACCGCAGGACATGGAGTACTGTTTTCACCAGCTGCAGGCTGAGAGACCTCTTTACTTGGTGAGTAAGGGTTTAAATATACTTCACTTAGGCACGCGTATGCGTACCCAACGCGAGCAGCATTTTTCACATACTCCACTGCGTACTTTTTGTTTGTCTGCATAATTTAAGGCTATATCCACAAGGGGGCAAGTCAGAACTGTGGGGCTGAAATTAAATAGTTTTTGGCCAGCATACTTCGACAACTACTTCCGACAACGACAACGTTGTTTTAATGTATATCTTGAGAATATGGCGGAAAGAGGCAGCATTGGAATGTAACCATGTATTGTCTTTTTTCAAACTTAAATGTCAAATAAGCTAAACTAAACTAAACAACGGAGATGGTATAGATGGTATTAGACCATTAAATGGCATGGCATGGCTACAATTTTACCTCTACCCAGGCGTTTGGGAGTCATGTCAGGGGCAGCGAGCGCAGTAGGTACCATGCAGTGACTTCACACTAGGCTATATAATCTTTCATATTTTTTATTTGACATTGATCCAAAGACATGCACGTTAGCCTAATTGGAGAGTCTAAATTGCCCGATAGGTATTTGACTGTGTGTGAGTGAATGGTGTGTGTGCCCTGCAATGGATTGGCGACCTGTCCAGGGTTTATTCCTGCCTCTCGCCCCTATGCATGCTGGGATAGGCTCCAGCCCCCCCGCGACCCTGACCAGGAATAAGCGGCTTAGACAATGAGATGAGATGAGACATCCCAGACTCAGTCTCAGCCCAAGCAAGCAGCAATCTCAGATGCATTTGAAAATGCAACCCCTTACGAAAAAACTCTTTAAGGCACAACAGTGAAAGAAACCGTAGGACAGTTGTGTTCCTTCAGTAATGTGATTAAGAAGTTCAACAGAAAGTTGAATACTTTTTTCCAACCTTTCAGTAGGCTAAACTAATATTGGGAAAAATGCTATTGTTTGGGTTCCCTTAATTCACTTAATATAATGCCTATTCTATGTGTCTGGAACACATGTATCAATGATCAATTTTCCACCCATGTGTTTTGTTACATCGCGTGCTATATCACGATCGCCATATGTAGCAAGATTATCGCAATACGAGATTCTGCCCATATCGTGCAGCCCTAGCTACGAGCTAACATTTTTATTTAAATGTGAGTGTCAATGTATGAAGGCGCAAGATTGTTCAAACACTTTGTAATTTGACACTGTCCAGTTCAGATCCTTTTGTTTCAAAGGCCTGGGTTTAGCTCAAGCATCGGAATGCATCGAAGCGATTCTTTCTAAAAATCTATTTATGTGAGGAATGAAAATGTTGTACTATGAAAATGTGTATTCTAATTGCGTGAATGAAAATGGCAATACTATACTTTGTCCTTTCAAAGAAAACATGTTTATTTCAGTTTTTGTAACACAAACCTAACTCATAGAATTACGCAAACCTGACAATAATGCCAAATTGTATATAATACTCTTCAAATAATAGCCTACCAATAATCGAAGTGAAGCTAAAACAACATGGCGGTTGTGTCTGAGCCGGTCTGAGATTTAGCGTGACGATTCTGTGACGATTGCGCTTGACAAATCAATGGTCTGCAGTATTGCTAGCTCCACCCTTCGGTCCCTGTTCGGCTTGGTAGTACCTAAACAGAGCAGTAGCTAAATTCAGCATGGGTACTTCGGTTTGGTACAGGTCGCTTGGCAGTGAAAAAAGCGACAAAACATGGGAGCACGGATTGGTAGCTGTGCCGTACCGTACTGTCCGGTGGAAAAAGCGCCATAAGGGCCCCAGGGCCTGTGGATGCAAAACAACCCCAAAGCATTAAAGATCCACCACCATGTTTCACAAGCACATGAGGTGCTTTTCACCATTACTTGCATTCTTTGGACGGCAAACATTATGCTGATGTGCATGTCCAAAAAGCTAGATTTGGCCACAAGACACGTTTCCAATTGTAGTTCAGATGTAGTTTGATGAATCCAACACGCCTTTTTTCAGTGAATTGTCTTCAAAAGAGGCTTCCTTCTTGCAATTCTGCCATAAGGCCATTGTAATGTAGGAGTCGTCGAATGGTAGCTTTAGACACCTTGTAACCCCAAGATGCCAGGTTGTTTTGGAGATCTTGAACTGTGTCCCTTGGACTTCTTTTTGCCTCTCGAACCATCTGTCTCACTACACGTGGGGGCAAGATAGACTTGCGTCCTCTACCTGGCAGGTTAGCCACTGTTCCAGTGGCCTTAAACATCCTAATAATTGACACAGTGGAAAGCGGTATCTTTTAGTTTAGTTTAGTTAAAAAACGTTTTAGTTTTTTGCAGCCATCTCCTGATCTATAGAGGTCAATAACCCTGTCTGATGCTTTCAGGGAGTTCCTTGTCTTTCACCATGATGATGGCTGACCACAGTATTATTACTTATATAGTTTATTTTATATGATCTCTTTTGTTCATCTTTATCAAGGGTATGAATACAAAATGGAGCCTACAGATACATATAGCTGTTCAGATAGTCATTCCCTTAGAAACATGTTTACTTCTAATTATTGCAGGCAGCTCCTCAAGGCGATTGCCATGGGTCAGGCCCTGTCCATGTTGATATGCGGGACAGCAGTCACCTGTCAGTACCTGGCCGAGAGAAAAGTGGAAACGCCAATGCTGCAGAGCTTTTTAAATTACACGCTGCTCTTCCTGACCTACACAATCATGCTGGCCTGCAGGAAAGGTGAACAAACCTTTTTGCTCCTCTGTCATGCTGTCTGAGAACATGCAATGCAGGTTTGTTGTTATGCCAAATGGTATAGAGATGTCCACACACAGCACTGACCCTCCTTGATTTCTCTCTAATCTCTGTCAGATTCCTGTACATTGCTGGTTCCTTTACATTCTGAATATGGTGCTTTATTATTGTTTCATAATTTATACATAGTGTATTGAAGTCCCATCCTGTTATCACTACTGTAATGTGGTTGCTGTGCAGACACACTTATCCAGATTTAGATTTATTTAAAGATTTTATGCTAAATTTTTTAGTTATTCATTCTCAACAACATTTATGATTTTTAGTGTGTTACTGGAATAATTAGGGTTAAGCAACTTGCATTACAACAGTAGTGAACCATCTGGGATTTAAACCATCGATTCTCAGGTCTAGAGTTCACTGCTCAAACTAACACATAACCACAGTGCTTCATAAAGGGCCTTATCCAAGGGCACACCACAAGTGATATTAAATGATGTGTTTAATCTCCATAGTTCTTTATATTGATATGATGTTATTATTCTAAGATTTCTTTCTTTTCTTTCTCCAATTGCATTGCGGGCGAATGCTTTGACCGTTACACTACCCAAGATTTTAACTTGGTAGTAATGATTGAATGACATGCTATTATAACTTATCTTTTGTATTACCATGAACTTGTGTTGTATATGTGCTTCATTTATGTTGTGACATTTTATATTTGTTTAAATGTTTACAACCTTTCACCTACTTTTACAATAGGTGATGAAAATATTTTGCAGATTATAAAGACAAAGTGGTGGAAATATTTACTGTTGGGACTTGCTGACGTTGAGGCAAATTACACTGTAGTGAAGGCATACCAATTCACAACAATGACAAGCATACAGGTGAGAAAACACTCTTTAATGTATTCTTTAACACTAGTGTGCTTGTATACACCAGTAGCCTGTTTGTGATGTGTTAAAGCAGTAATCCCAAATAATTTATAAGATCTTGCATGCTTTTGTTCATCTGAATCCCTTCCAAAGTGTTTCAGCACTGCTTGGAGTATTCAGATGATGGCAGCTCTCTGAATATTCATGATCAGGCAGATCTTCATCATACTGCAGCCCTAATGATATATCAGTGTGTTTTTGTTACAGCAAAAAGGTCTGACATTCTTTGTTCATGTTCCTCTCATTATGGATTTTACAATGTAGATTTTGGCCACGTTCTGTGTTCCAGCTACTGGACTGCTTTGTGATTCCGGTGCTGATGGTGTTATCCTGGATCTTCCTGAAGACTCGGTACAGGGCAGTGCACTATGTGGCAGTGGGCGTGTGTCTCCTGGGGGTCGGGGCTATGGTTGGGGCTGACCTACTTGCGGGAAGAGACCAGGGCTCCAGTGAGTAGAGTACACATTAACATTTCTTTTATTTTTTATTTTTTTCTCCCAATTTAGTAGCCAATTATACCCTCTTTTTCATGTCAATTATCCCCTTCTCTCATATTGAGAGCTCACTGCCGTAGTCCTGAAACCGGTAGTGACATGCGGCGGAGCACCGCCTCTTCTGAGTCGGAACCCACCAAGCCGACACCATAACTCTGGTATGTGCACAGGGCTACTCCTATACGCAGCAGGCTCATATTGGCTTCCCTCCCCTCATCCTGGGGCGGACAGCCAATTGCTGCCCCCTAGTCGCACTCCCGGCCAGAGCCGAAACTGACGCCGCCGGTGCAATCGAATCCCGGTCGCAGTGGGCAGCATCGGACATTCTACCGCTACACCACCCGGGAGGCCCCATATTTAGCATTTACACATAACAAGGATCATTTTAGAAAGTCAAAACACTGTTACCCCTTTACTTATTTCCTCTGCCACAGGTATATAATCCTTTAGGTTTCATATGTTTTATGTAACGGTTGTGGAATAAAACAGTAAAAATATATGTAATCTTAAACATCTAAATGGCTGCATGTGACCCACAGATAGTTCAGAGGCTTTCCTTGGGTTTGATACAGACAAGTGTAAAGATGAGAGAGCAAGTATGCCTCACGTAGGTACATAAATTAAATTAAGTATTCATGATTTCACACTCAGTTTGATATAGGTGCATAGAGCATACCATGAGTTTGTTTTATGCAGCTGTATAATTGCAAATTAGAAGATGAATATTTACTGAAGCAATTTGGATGAAGGATCTTTCTCAAGGCTACAACAGCAACATTCCACCCATCATTCAAACCTGCAACCTTCTGGTTGAAGTGCAAAGTCAATTTCCCTAGTAAGGAGGTGCACAGACTCAAACTGTGTGTTCAGTTGTCTAATCGTGCTTAAATGGGGTGTAAATCATCAGTATGCAGGTTGGAATCCCAATGTTACTGATTTACTGATGTCTTTTTCTTCCCTTTACTGTAGCCAGTTATGTTCTGTTGGGGGACGGACTTGTGCTCATCAGCGCCGCTCTGTATGCTGTATCCAATGTGTGTCAGGAGTACACAGTGAAGAACTTGAGCCGCACAGAGTTCCTGGGCATGGTGGGGCTGTTTGGCACCATTATCAGCGGGATTCAGCTGTAAGGCCTTCTCTGATCATTTTTTCTTTATTTCTTTATACATGTCTTTATTTCTTTATAAATCTAATGTTGCTCAGACACATTCATATTTACGTATACAGGTAACTACCAAAATAAAGGAAACGCCAACATAAAGTGGCTTAACCCCTTGTTGACGATTGCTGCAAATTAGCCTCAAACCCCTTAAGACCTTAATACAGCAAAGAATTATTATTTTTATTTTTTTTAATTCAGGCAATAAGGGGTTAATAGGCCGTTGGGCCACAAGGAGACACCAGCACCATTTCAGTGCGCCTTTGCATAGATTCTTCGCTTAACAGAGGGGGAACCCAGGTCTAGACCCCCCCCCAAAAGCAAGCCTAAAGGCAACAGTGGCAAGGAAAAACTCCCTTGGTAGGGAGAAACCTTGGGAGGAACCAGACTAAAAGGGGGGGAAGCCCATCCTCCTCTGGCCGGCACAGGGTGTGTCCAAAAAAGACCATATCATGGTCAGTCCAAGGTGACTCAGGGCTGAAAGACTTTGCCCCTCCTGAGTTAGGTATCAGCGGGAGGGGCTAAACCACGTGAAGAGGGTCCAGATCCAGGAACTGAGGTTGGCGTGGGGGTGAGGGTTGATGGGGGCAGCTCACACTTGCAGGATCTAGGGCTCGGGGGCAGATATGTTTTTAATCTACACTTAAAAATGTAAACTGTGTCCGAATCCCTAACATGCCTTGGTAAACCGTTCCACAACAGAGGAGCTCTAAAAGAGAAGGCTCTACCACCAGCTGTGCTTTTCAAAATTCTAGGGAGTAATAGATGGCCGGCTTCTTGTGAACGAAGCAGTCGTGTTGGCTTATAAGGGGCAATCATTTCGGTCAGATATAAAGGTGCAAGTCCGTTCACTGCTTTAAAAGTTAGCAACAGTACTTTATAATCAGCCCGACATTTAACAGGAAGCCAATGTAGTGATGCTAACACAGGAGTAATGTGCTCATACTTCTTGGATCTAGTCAAAATACGTGCCACTGTATTCTGTACTAGTTTAAGACTCTTTAGAGAGCTACTAGAGGAGCCGGATAATAAGGCATTACAATAGTCTAGCCTTGATGCGACAAAAGCATGCATCAAGGTTTTTGCATCCTTTAATGACAGAATGTGCCGAATTTTAGCTATGTTTCTTAAAGCTACTCTGGAATTGTTTTTAATCATTTTCAAATGTAAGGTCCTGAAGGTCAATAATAAAACCAAGATTCTTAACCATTAGACTTGATGTAACTATGCAATCACCTGCATGTAACTGCAGATCCAACTTGTTCTTGAATATTTTGGGGCCCAAAACCATCATCTCTGTTTTATCTGAATTTAAAAGCAGGAAATTTACTGTCATCCAATTCTTTATATTAGAGATACAAGCCTCTAATTGAGTGAGTTGAAGTATTTCACCTGGTTTCATTGATATGTACAGCTGTGTATCATCTGCATAGCAATGGGAATTCACACCATGTTTACGAATAACATTACCCAGTGGTAACAAGTATAATGAGAACAGTAATGGTCCCAGCACTGAGCCTTGTGGAATACCATATTTAACCTGAGAGTAGTCAGAGAACTCTTGATCTAATTGCACAAATTGAAACCTGTCTGATAAGTATGATTTAAACCATGAGAGTGCCCGTCCACGCAAACCAACCAGGTTTTCTAGCCTATGACGGAGAATCTGGTGGTCAATAGTGTCAAAAGCAGCATTTATGTCAAGGAGCACTAGAATAGAAACACAACCAGTATCCAATGCTAACACTAAGTCATTTACAACTTTAATAAGTGCTGTCTCAGTGCTATGGTTTGGTCTAAAACCTGATTGTAGTGTTTCATACAGATTTTTGTTTTTAGGAAAGCAGTTAATTGTTGAGCTACAGATTTCTCTAACATTGCTGACAAAAAGGGAAGATTTGAAATGGGTCTATAGTTCTTCAGATTAACAGGATCAAGATTTGGTTTCTTTAGAAGAGGCTTGATTACTGCCACTTTTAAAGACTTAGGTACGCAACCCAATAATAGGAATGTATTTATGATATCTAACATGGGCTGGCCTAGCACAGGCAAAAGCTCTTTAATAAGCTTTGTTGGTATGGGGTCTAACAGACATGTAGATGATTTGGAGGACATAACCAGTTTACTACATTTGTCCAGATCCAAGGGAGTGAAACACTCAAGGGTCTCTACGCAACCCTGCTCCTGATAGTCCTGTGATATCTCGGGCGTTGGAGTGCTAGATATTGGAGTCATTTTCATAATTTGTTCTCTGATTGTCTCAATCTTACCAGTAAATGAGTTCATGAAGTCATTGGAATTATAGTTAGAAGGATAGCTGATGCAATCTGAAGACTGATTTTTTTGTCAGTTTAGCTACCGTGTTAAATAGAGGAACCATCCTTTCGCCTAATCGATGGCCTACAAAATCTTTTCAAAATCTTTGAAGAATTCAAATTTAAATTAATCGGTCCATAAGACCTTCTTCCAGTCTTCAGTAGTCCATTGACGGTGTTTCATGGCCCAGGCAAGCCTCTTTTTCTTATTTTGCCATCTTAGCAATGGCATTTTTACTGCCATTCGACCTGCCAAACCTGCAGCTCGAAGTCTTCTCTTCACAGTCAAAACTGAGACTTCCTTACTTCGACCAGTGTTAAGCTGTGCTTGAAGCTGTTGTCCTGTGAGCCGCCTATCACGTAAGCTGTTGACTCTCAGAAACTTGTCTTCTGATTTTGTTGTGGCTTTGGGTCTGCCAGACCTCTTCCTGTCAGAGTTTCCTCCAGTTTCCAAGTGCCTTTTGATGGTGTAAGAAACTACTCACTGCCAAAAAATGTACATTATTTTTCATTTTTAGTTTTTGGTAACCTAAACTTTTTTTTTTTTACCACTTACTTTTGTACCATTTCAGGCTGGACTTGAACTGCTTAAATTTCAGTAAAAACTGTTTAGTGTTCTAAACCTTTTGACCATTAGTGTAGGTTATGAAAGGAGTTACGCCGTTGAATAAAGTCAGTTTGATCTTCTGAGATAAGTGAGGGAAGAACGGTCTCCACTCAAAGTTTGGCTAATATTTTTAATCTACATTGACTCACACAGGGTCAGATCGTTATCTTTCTTTGCTAAGAGGGAAATTGAAGCTTGCGTCAAAGTTGTGGGGACTGTACGGTGGAAAACATCTTATAAAATTAAATCGGGAATTTCCCACTCAGCATGCCGATAATAGCCACAGTTATTTCGGATGGAGCTATGGCATCCCCAAGCCCAGAATTTAATTTGTCACTGACAGAAGGTAGGTCCAATTTATTAAAGAAGTTGAAGAAGAGTTCAACAGGGAAGGGCCATTTGGGTCGTCTGATGTATACAGATCTGAGTAAAATTCTGAAAAACAATTATTGATCTCTTGGTGGTTGATTTGCAAGGTTCCTGTATGAGATTTGATTTGGATGATCATTTTAGACGTGGCAGACTGACGAGCCTGAAAATCCAGGAGTTTGCTAGCTTTGTCCCCAAATTCATAAGATCTGTGCTGGGCTTCAGTAACATTTGTTCCTCCTTAGAGGTGGATAATAAATCAAATTCAGTCTGGAGTCATAGTCTTTAAAAAAAATACATATTGGGGGGGTGAAACTGAGTATTATCTATCTAAATCAGAAATGGCATCAGAGCTCTTTCAGTCTAGCCACCACTTGCTTTTTCTTTTTTTTGAGGAAGTGAAAGGAGCTAGTATTGATCAGTGGAAGTAAGTTATTGTCTACCAGAAAGTAGTCAATGCGACTGAATGAATGATGCACTGGAGAAAAGAATGAGAAGATGGATTTGGAGGATTTGAAAGAGGATTTGGAAGATGGGAAAATGAATCTCCATGGGTCTGAGAGCCCATACTGGCTACAAAACGTTTGAATCGTGTTAGCTGACTTGGAGATTGGCATGGCTTTTGGCGAGGACCTATCTAAGTTTGGGTGTACAATAATTGAACAATTGAAATCCTAATCTAAGATCAGGGAATGATTATCTATGGATGGGATGGCAAAGAAGAATTTAGTGAAGAATTGATTGTCATCTTGATTCGGGGCATATACATTGCTAAAATAACCGGTTTACTGAAAAGCTGACCAGAAACAATAATAAATTGACCATTTTAATCAGTCATAGTTGGAGATGAAAAATACATTTTTATGCGCAAGGATAGCAGAACCCATTCTCTCCACATTAAATCAGGAGTGATAAACCTGACTGACCCAACTCCACTGAATCTTGGTTATGTCTGAGCTAAGAAAATGGGTTTCTTGAAGAAAAGCTAGCCTTACTTTTAGCAGGGAGAGATGAGAAAGAACTTTGTTCCTTTTAACAAGATGATTCAGCCCTTTCACATTCCAAGTGATGAAGTTCACACCAGTTTGATTAGGCCTATTGTGCATGTTCACTGAGTGAATAAGAGAGTAAAAGGGAACTTATGGGGTGATGCAAGTGGTAGCATGTGCAGTCTGTAAGGTGAGACGAAGGGGGAGAAAGGAGGTGTGATAAAAAGAGAAAGGCAAAAAAAGTGGGGTAACCCATCCACCCCAAACCATACATCTCCCCAACTGAGATGTTGGAACCCATGGTTCCTGAGGAATGCACTGTGTACAAGCACGACTGCACTCTCATAGCTTACTACTGTTTGAAAAAATGTTCCACTGTATCGAAGTGGAACAGTGAGGAAAAATGTATAATTCAATTCAATTCAATTCAATTCAATTCAATTCATTCAATTCTCCATTTATTTTGATTTGCTCTCCCCTCATGAGCCCGCCACCCATCCTCCGATTCAAGCTATTATGCCTCCTCTGAGACGGAACTTTGCCCACCTGCTCTTTAGGAAAGGCCGTACTGCTCCTCAGCTGGTTATCCAACACAAAAGAAAATAACAACATTGAATACACGCTACACATCCCTTGGGATTGGAGTTGGCGACTATAACCTTCTCCAGTATTTTAGAGGTTGGATATTTGCAGAAGTGGAGAGATGGCAGCAGATTTGAAAACTGGCACAACCCCTGTCTCAAGCAACTTGTTAATCAGATTTGCGAGGTGAGTGGGGCATGACTTAAAAAGGGTAGTAGGGATGGAACTTGTTGTTCTCATCTTAACAACTGTAGCTAATATGTCAACATCTGAAATCCTGGTGAAACAGATAGGCCTGAATAAACAGGCTGGGCTGGGTATAGGGATGGGCTGACGGGCAGTGGACATTTGGATGTGCTCCTTGATATTGGCTGTCTTAGAGTTAAAGAAAGCATTTAGCTAGCAACATTCCTCAGGGGTGACAGGAACAACTGATTGCTTAACAGGGTTTAAAACATTTACATTTTACATTTTAAGCATTTAGCAGATGCTCTTATCCAGAGTGACTTACAAGATGTGCATTTATACATGGTATGATCAATCATTGTTCGCGCAAGAGATCAGTACAGTAATACAGCAATAGACATTGTTGGCACAGCTGCATACCATACCTGTAACACAGGGAAAGAAAAGGTTAGTAGAATTATTTTAAAATATTTTTTAAAGGTGATTAATAGTTCTGAAGAGGTGTCTCGGATTTCCTGGGTTGCTAGCAATTAACCTGGAAAAATAGGTAGCCCTTGCGGATTTGATGGCAGAAGCATAAACAGTCCAGTGTTCTTTGAAGGCCAGTAAGTGAAGAGACTTACGCGATAGGCGTTCAAGTTTGCGATCCTGGACTTTCGTACTATGGAGCTCATCAGTGTGCCAGGGAGATGAACGTGGAAATGAAATAAGGCGTATTTCTTTCAGGGGCTAAACGATCTAAAGTGGCACTCAGGTTTTCATTGTAGATGCCAACCACTTAATCCAGAGAGGATGCATCATCAATGAGCAGAAGTTTTGGAGTGAATTTGAATTTGTTCATATTGATAGACCGGGGATTACAAAATGTTATGATGCGCTGGTTGTGGAGGAGAGTTTGGATGGCCAGGTTAATTATCATAGCTCTGTGATCTGACACCCCAACCACATCCAGGTCTGTAGCAGGTACATCACCAGATATCACAAGATCAAAAGTATGACCATGATTGTGGGTGGGAACATTGACATGTTGCTTTAGGTTTAAACAATCCAAGAGGTTATTGAAATCAATGGTTAAGGGACACTTACGGTTGTCAACATGAATATTGAAATCACCAAGAATGAGCATTTTACCAGTAGTTAGAGACTGACAGAGTGTGGTCATGAGGTTAGAGAAATAATCTAAAAACAGACAGTGTTTTGGCAGGGTGGTACAGAGATACAACAGTTCTTGTTAATTTGAGGGCTAAGCATTCGAATGACCTGAACACAGGGAGCGGATTTGGTGATAGATTAAGGCATTCATGATAGATCGCTGCAAATCCACCTCCATGTCCACTAAGATTGGCCTGATCTATGCATTTGTGTCCTAATCACTGAAGCGGCTGCTAAACATGCCCCAACTATCACCCCTCTTTCAAAGTGAAATGAGCCCTTGTGTCCATTTTCAGTCGCCAAGGTTTGGAGCTATTGGTTTAAACTAAACTAATTTCTCATAATTCGATTAAGTGCCATCATTCTTAAAATAATTATTCTGTCATTCTTCTTAAAAATTATTTACAAAGCTTCATATCAGACCGGAAAATGTTTGAAATGTTACAGGAGAAAAATATGTGTGTGATGATTCTACTCTTTCCCCACATTCTCACCCAGCACCTTGAAGTAATGGCATTAATATATTTTGATTGTAAAAATTGTGTTTTAAAAAACCTTGTTTGAACTTCCCAGTCATATTCCTGTCAATACAATACAACATTAAAACCATGTTGCCATTCGTCTTCTGTAATACTTGCCTTACTGTTCTACATCATTATAATTCTGGATTATTTTATACAGATCTCCTGTTAAAAAGGTTTCCAGGCCTTCTCTGTTCTGGGTGCAGGGGTGGGACTTTAATGTTAGAGTGGGGGTTGTGGGCAGCGTTAGAGCTGTTGGAGGTTATGTAGAGTGAATGCATTGCTGTGCGGTTTGGGATACAGAGCAGTTGGATACAGCTGCAATGCTGCACTCTGCCAGGGTGTCTCTGTAAAGGAGTCTCCATTCTTTCTTTCTCCTTCCCCTGTTTTTGTACTTCTCTCTTTCTCTTTCTCTTGCTCTTACTTGCTGGTGTGTTCAGTATGTGCTGAGTTATCAGATTCACAGCATGTCCGTCTGGCTAATTAGATTTACCCGACGGGGATCTTCTTACGAAACATCTTAACAATTCTGTTCTACGTAAATTAAGCTGATTAAGTTGTACTAGCTCAAAACGGGGGATGTGTGGGTATTATCTAACCATTCTAATTAGCTGTACCAGTCCTTGAGGAAGAGACTGATCTGAGGCTAATTTTACTGCTTCTGCTCTATTCTGTTTCGTCCAACAGAGCAGTTCTGGAGCCCAAAGCTATAGCTGTGATAAAATGGGACTGGTCTGTTGGTAAGTTAATCGTAATTTTTTTCTTCTTCTGTTGTTCATATTATCCATGGTATAACAACAATAAAAGCCATATGCTTTAAAATTGGGGCAACTATGTCCTCATGGATGCCCAGAATCTCAAAATCTGATTTTGAGATGAATATAAAATCTATTTGGCTATGGCTATTTTCAGCATGCAAGTAGTATGTATTATGTATAGTATTTGGGTAAAATATTCTCCATATGTCCCATCACCTTATGCTTTTTAACACCATCTTGGAGGCCAACATTCAATGTTGTCACTATAAATCTGTTAGGTAGAGTTTGTGTTTCATTCTTGTTATAGAATTTGAAGAGTATGAAGGATTTATTTCAGATGTAACCAATGTTCAAAACTAATCAAGATAGTTTCAAGACAGAGAACAGAAAAGGATAATAGACAAAACATATAGTGATAAATTAAGAAAGATAGAATACATAGAAAATTATGCACAGATAACATATAGACCAGACTTTGATTGGGCCTTTTTTCCCTGCTCTGATCCATTAAGTAAATTGGTCAATATACTGTAATAATGTGGGTCTAGACAACTAGGATGGTTTTTCTAATCCTCCTATTCAAATTAATTACTAATAAGAAGGGGAGAGAATACATATATTCAAATTTTCAGTTCACTGAAACTTTAAAAATTCACCCCCACTGTATAAATAGTAGCCCTCATTGGTACTCCTGTTTTGCCATCTTAAGTTCCAACAGACTTAGTTAATTATGAATTTGTGACCAATTCTTGTACTTTGTACAAGGTTTACGCTTTTTTTTTTTTTTTTTTTTTTCACACACTTAGACTATGTGCTAGTTTTAATACCCAGACTTTTTATGAATATGGCCACAGGGGTGGTGTACATCAAACTGTTTAGGGTGAGATGTTAGTGTGAGAAAATTCTGAGGCTTGTGGTCATTTTCTTTCCCAAAGTGTAAGAGTGTGAATTAAAAGCTAGTCAAAAAGAGTTTGTAGCCTTAGGAATACTCCTAACTTGTCATATATTTAAAGGCCTAATGAGCTTTGCTAACATGTCAAGTAGCCAGCTAGTGGCTGTGGTAGCAGGCCAGCGGCCACATCTGCGAGCGGGTCTTAGGTAAGGTCAGCAAGCTCTTCAAGTTCCCTCAATGGAACTTAAAAGAACTTCCCCGATTAAAATAATCAGCATAAGAATTCTCAGCACGTGTTAACATAGCAGCTGGGTTATGTTTCCACAGTCCTGCTTTTCGCCATCTATGCCCTCTGCATGTTCGGCCTCTACACCTTCATGCCTGTGGTCATGAAGATGACCAGCGCCACGGCAGTCAACCTCTCCCTGCTGACCGCAGACCTCTTCAGCCTCTTTTGTGGGCTCTTCCTTTTTCACTACACCGTGAGTAAAGCCTGAAGGAAACCATCTTGGGAAATGCCTAGGGCTCGATCTTTTTTTGCACAAAGGTGATTTGTCTTAGATGTAAATGGATGATGACTTTATGGGTTCTCACTCTTAGTCAAGAATTTGAAGTTTTAAAGACCCATCTAGAACCTTCCACCTGAAATGGAAAAAGGTGTTTAGGTTGTAATCTAATCATAAATTCTCACTTTTATGCCCTTTAAAAGTAAATAAAATAGAATGTTTTTGAAGATATAATTTGTCTTCTATTAGAAGTCTAGTTATTGCCTTTCTGTCAGAATAAAGTTTTATATGTATTTAAGGGGAGAACTTATTTGAGAAGACATTTTAATCTTATTGCCTTGGTGGGGAGAAAATTAAAAGACTGGCTTGAACCTTTAGAAACTGTGGCTGCCTAGAGAATATATGTGTGCGATAATTTGCCCCTATCTTACTCATGGTCACTGTTACATCAACTATACAGCACATTGTTTGCATGTAAACACAACAGGTGCATAGGATGAAAAAGGGTGATGGTCAGTCCAGAGTGCAAATGCAAAGTTCTGTACATGACTGTGACAAGGACTGATTGCATACAACTAAAGCACAGCTTAGTCAACTATGGTCCTAGAGGACCGCAGTGTCTGCAAGGCTACTAATGCTAATGCTGGATGATCTCAATCTAATTAGGGCTCCACAACATTGAACTTGGAGGGTAGCAGGCTCTGGCCAAATTTTCCCCTCCTGTTTAACCCATTCAGACCTAAAATGCCTGCTAAAAACGCCTATTAAAACCTAAGCAATTATTCTACACAACCTCTTAAAACCTGAGGGTTTTCTGGAAAAAATTTCAAAAAAAGCCGACACCAACGCACTTCATTTCCCCCACGTCTATTTCAGTGAATCACAGCGCATTTCATTAATCGCAAAATCGATGCGACCTAAACGTCACTCCAGGTCTTAATGGGTTAATTATGCACTTGACTTGATTTTTAAGCATGAACGTAATCATCATAATTTTGATGTAATCACTGAAACATTTTTCCTTTCCCCAGCTCTGAGATTATTAATTAGGTAAACATTCTGGGAAACTGTTCATGACCCTCCAGGATGGTTTTTATATATATATATATATATGTATATATATATATATATATATATATCTACACTGTATATGTGTATGTATATGTATGTGTATATATATATATATATATATATATTATACAGTAACGCTGGTTAACTCATTGAAACAAGGGCACAGGTGAACTCCCACTGATTCATTTTTTTGGGCTAATAAGGAACTTGAGGAGTGATTACCTCCTCGTACCGGACATGTTCCAAGCAGTCAGGATGGGAGCTGTGCTCCCTGTTCTGGACCAGAGCTACTCTATGCTGATCCTTGAGGGATACACTATAACAGGGTTTTCAGCTGCCTATAAACCACTAAAACTCTTGAGTGCTCAGGGAAAGTAAAATCAATTAAGCAAAGAGAATGATTGGTTGAATCAGGTTGTTACATTCCTGGCTGAAGTAAAGTCAACTCATGTAATGGTGATCCACTAGGACCAAAGTTTAGTAGGCTACCACCGAAACTGTACAGTCATTTTTCTGAGACATGTTCTGTTTAAAAAATGGGCTCATATGTGCAACATGGTAGTTATCAGGTCAAGTATTGAGTGCACTCATGGATCTGTTTTAACTTATATGCTCAACGTGTACCCCCTGTCTCCCCAGTTCTCAGGTCTGTACATTTTGTCATTAGTGGTCATCACCGTGGGCTTTGTCATGTTTAATGCCGTGCCTACATTCACCCACGCCCCCACGGATGATCCCAGCGAGGAAGGGTTGGAGAATCCCTCTGATGATGAGGCTGTGAGAGACAAAGCTACCCTGGAGCTTCCTTCTGAGAATGACGAGCAAGAAGAAGGAGGGGCGGAGAATGAATGCATGGAGATTCAATGGAGTCAGAGTGAGCAGACAACACCCACTGCAGATAAAAGCACTAGGTTATAGCACCCCTCATACCAAGAATATATTTTTTAATAGTTTTAGCATGTTGCATTCTTCCAGACCCAGCATAATGCACTTTTACTGAAATCTAGGAAACATACCTTGTTACGTGCCTGAACATTCCTTTACACTGGTGCTGTATTCATGGATCGTTTTTGCTGTAAAGAGGAAGCACAGATATAATGTATATATATTTTTTGAGACATTTTTGTGTCCTTGTTGTGTGACTGCTACGTTCTTGAATACTACGTGACCTAAGCTGCTTGGCTGAAGATATGGTGATGGTTTTATATCAATTAAATGAAGTGAATGTAAGTAAGGAGTTTGTCGGGCAAGAGCTTTTATTTATTCCCCATTATTTGTATAAAGTACTTCCAGTTCTCAGTTCCATAAGGGCCATTTTCCTCCTAGGCCATTATGTACTATTAAAGTAGTCCACTCAGATGATACAACACCCATGATCTGAAAAGGGGTTACATGTAAGATGTTCATGTTTAATTTTGATTATTGTTTGGTTTATTTTAAAGAATGTATGGGTGCAGTTTATATGGTATTCTATATTTAGTATTGTGCCAAATTTGTATTATTATTTTAAATGCAGGGTAGCATTTTACAGCCTTGCTGTGATGTAGCTCTCTCATTGGTTTTTGTTACCAATTGTTGAGGAGACACTGAGAATTTAAACAAAGGTGTGCTTCTCTCCAGTGACTGATGTACCTCCCAAATACCCTTTGCATTTTACATTATATTTTATATGGACAATAAAGTTTATTTCCATCTTTCGCCTATCTTTCGTATTATTATGGCAGTGCTTTTAAAAGTTGGCATTGTTAGGTGTGTAAGAATATTTACATTTAGTCATTTTAAGTATGAGTATATATAGCGTACAAAACATTGGTATGTCTAAGCAGAATTCACCAGTATTTCTGTCTCAGCTATAGTTTCCCCTTGTCGCTTGTCCTCTATCTGTAATGAATGCTTTAGTAGTTTGAGAGATGTGAGGTCACAATATATTGGGGTGAGTGATGTATATAATTTACCTGCGATACCAATTGAATTAGAGCACATGTATGAATCAAGATTTTTTAATCCCACATCAAACTGATTGGCTACTGCCCATGAATTTGATCAATTTTGCTTAGTTGTGCTGTTCTTTCACATACAGTCAACTCCAAAATTATTCACAGCCTCAATAAAGATGAGCAAAGAAGGCTACAGGCAGTCCCCGGGTTACGAACGTCCGGCTTACGGACAACTCGTACTTAAGAACGGACTGTCATAAGGCCTATTATGTTTTTATAAATTGAGTTTAACACAATGGTTCGTAATAACGAAAGCGCGCACTACTTTGTGATGCTCATGAAAACATTGCGCGGTTTCAGCGGTTCGTCGGCTCAAGGAACAGAGATCACTGTCTGTTATTATAAGTCAGGTCACGGTCCCGTTTTTCTTTCTCTTACCCTTACAACAATGCCTCCAAAGCGTAAATCCGATGCAACTGCTGGTGATGTATCGAAGAAAAGGAAAACAGTCACCATGGAAAGTAAAGTTGAAATAAAGAGATCGGAGAGAGGTGAAACGCCATCAGCTCTTGGGAAAGTATTAGGCTACAGCCGGTCAACGATCGTTTTTTAAAAAACAATTTTAAAAGACAAAGGGAGAATAAATATGCCTATTAGCCTTTCTTTAGTGCAAGAAAAGGCTCGAAGCGTTTCTTTAATGTTTTTTTTTTTTTAACAGTACAGTATTGTATGTACATAGTTCCTTTTATTATTACTGTATTATTATTAATATTACAGTATTGTTATTACAGTAGTATTATGTACTGAATGTTATGTTTAAGATGTTTTATTGTATTTTTAGGTTTTTCTTAAGTGTTTTATATGCACAGAAAGGTAAAATAAATACTATACTAAGACAAACATTTAACTAAGTGACGATGAATAAGAACTGTATGTACCCAACTTACATACAAATTTGACTTAAAGACAGACGTAAGAACGGATCTCGTCCGTAACGCGGGGACTGCCTGTATATAAAATAAACAATACAGTTAATGAGCTTTATTGTATACTCAAAAAAGGGAAATTATATTATTTTATAGTATTACAATTGCTCAGCGAAAAAGATTTTGTTTAATAAGTAACATGTTTTACTCCAAAAAGATACACTACCGGTCAAAAGTTTTAGAACACCCCCATTTTCCAGTTTTTACTGAAATTTAAGCAGTTCAAATCCAGTGAATAACCTGAAATGGTACAATAGTAAGCGGTAAACTGCCAGAGGTAAAAAAATTTTTTTAAAAAAGTTTAGGTTACCAAAAAAAAGGCACTTGGAAACTTGACAGGAAGAGGTCTGGCAGACCCAAAGCCACAACAAAATCTGAAGACAAGTTTCTGAGAGTCAACAGCTTGCATGAGGCAGCTCACAGGACAACAGCTTCAAGCACAGCTTAACACTGGTCGAAGTAAGGAAGTCTCAGTTCCAACTGTGAAGAGAAGACTTCAAGCTGCAGGTTTGACAGGTCGAGTGGCAGTAAGAAAGTCATTGCTAAGATGGCAAAATAAGAAAGAGGCTTGCCTGGGCCATGAAGCACAGTGGACTACTGAAGACTGGAAGGTGTTATGGACCGATTAATCAAAATTTGAAATCTTGAAATTTTGAAAGGTTTTTGTAGGTCGTCGAGTAGGCGAAAGGATGGTTCCTCAGTGTGTGACAACTGTCAAACATGGAGGAGGAAGCGTGATGGTCTGGGGCTCTTTTTCTGGATCCAGAGTCGGCGACTTGCACAGAGTGACTGTTAACCCATGTTAACCCATTACTTGTTCCTTGAAAAGGGCCTTTTTTTATAGCTCTGAAATTTACGTTATTTTTCAGTTTTTGGTAACCTAAACCTTTTGGGTTAGTAAAAACTGGAAAATGTTCTAAAACCTTTGACCTGTAGTGTATGTCCCAATTATTCACACCCTAAGAAGTATTTTAAATAAAATCTAACAAAAACTGAAATCAGCATTAACATGTCGTTTTCTATTGTGTTTTATGACATTGGTGAACATATTGCCATTGGAACTTGGTGTTATGGTCAGATACGATACGACCAAATCTACCTTTTATAGATTTATAACTTATTAGCTGTATTGTTTATTTTATACAGCTTTTTTGCTCATCTTTTTCAAGGGTGTGAATACTTTTGGTGCAATTTAAGAAATTGTTGTGATGTATATGAGTGAATCTAGTAGTGCCGCTATTCATTTTCGATTACCCTCAAAATTGCGAATAGAAGCAGGAGTGGGTGTATTGTACTGTAGACATTCTAGACGTCAGAGATACAGTAAGTTCCAGACAGTGATTGTTGTGGGCAGACAGCTAGCACTTCCTACCTACAAATTAAAGTTGAAAATGAAATCGTATCAGACAATAGATATCATATTGATAGTTTAATGACTTAATACAACAATTTAGCTAGCCAACTATCAAAGTCATTAAGTTATGTTATAAAAGATTGGGCTGTGAATGTAATTAGCAAGCTAAGACGGGCAATGGTTGAAAGGAACGCTGCCGCTCGCAAAATGAGCCACGCCCACGTAGCATGTCGTCCCTGACGCCCCTAGACAGGGTTTTTTTTAGGAAATTAAATCTGTTTAGACAGCTCAGCTCACAATTTGTCGGCTGGTCTAGGGTCAGTCTGTAACCTGATCAGTGGAAACATATTCGAGTCCATTATGGTCAGTGAGTTCGCGTTGCTTGAGAACGCCGTGTTTCTATACAAAAGCAAATCGCCGGATTTGGGGGAGATTGCAGACAAAATACATATCTGGAGCATATGGAGCCCATTATTTTTTGGTACAAGATCACACACGTAGATCAAGTAAATAGATTTAGTTATCAGATTATCACAATAGATATGTGATGGTGTAACGTTAACAGTCTGGTACATTATTTGTGGCAAGTGGCAAGTATAATAAACTAATGCCCCACTATTACAGTTAGCATAGCAGAAATCGAACGGTTAAATAAGATAGTAAGGCTTGCCTGCTTATCATGTTGCACTGGTGAAGGTGCAAAAGCGCTTGGGACTCCTCAGTCGCCTAGCGACAACAAATCAATACAAATCAAGAAGAGAATAAATCATGCACAGATGGGGGTATGCGTTTAAACCCATAGAAGCTTGACACTGCTCGAAATCCCAGAATAAGAACCGCACAAAATATAATATAGCCTACACTTTATATGTATTTATATGTTCCTTGTATTCATTTTCAGAATAAGCCCGTGTTCTCGACCACCTTTGGACGTAATAGCAGGTTGTAATTGCGTGCGAATTTACCCCACGCGCTCATAAATTCAAAAGATCCATAGGGGATTGTGCGAGGAATCGATGAATATGCTAATACATCGAGAGCCATTTCATTAAAATACGAGACTGTTTACTTAGCTACATGGACTTACAGTTTGAATGGCACCAGTGAGTATATCAGTTATTGTTAGTCTAAGATATATTTTAACAAGTCAATGCGAATGAAGATTGTCCTCAAATACCGTCCTTAAGCTCATTATGTAGCTATCCACCCATAGGCTATTGTTTAGGCTACTGGAAACGGGACAAGCCGCATTCACAATAATCAATACAAATGTTTTCACAGATAGATGGGATAGGCCTATATGTAAGACACGAGCATCTAAATATACCAAACGAATTATTTAAATAGCCTACGTTTTCCCCTGATAAAGCGAGTTAGACACGCGAAGTAAGGGGAATAGAAGGGCTTGGTTCATGGTCTCCAACTGTACTGCAGCTATGCAGTGTTATGCTTTGGCGGCTTGGTCTGCTCACTTTTAGTAACACATTCATCATGGAGGAAAAACAGGTACCTGACACGGAGTGAACAGCACGAGTGCCTTTGGAATCGCAGCGACGTCTTCGGCATAGTTCGTTTCTCCCATGTGTCATTTACATTTTATTGCGCTTACATTTATTGATTTGTCTTCCACTTGTTCACCATGCACGAGTATGTTTACCTAATGATTACGAGCTGTGTTGTGGTGTGCCTGCCTGCCGGCGCTAATTATTAGTAACGTCACTCGAAATTACACTTTGTAATGCATAACTGGTAAAATCGAGACATTCATGCTTATGGTGCCAATTTTGTAAAATGTATGGGTTTAAATGAATGGCAAGAATTGACGACTTAATTTGACCAGAAACGTACGAGTTGTTGTGAAGAATATAGAGTAGCCTACCGACATGTTTGTAGCGATGTGCGTTTAAACAAGCATAGGGAAGATATTCGGTTGTTGGTCTTCAGGTTTATCTGATAAAGGAAATGTAGCTATTTGATTTTCGTCTCTTTTCCCAGCCTGTCTCAATCGTCTATAGGCCTATGTAAATGACTTCGGAGGAATACATCACGAGAAAGAGAAACAAATAAACAAAATGAAGCATTTTTTGAGGTAGGTAATGCTTTGATGATTGTCAGCAAACACATTTATCAATTGCAACTAGCTGTATATGTGCATGTACAAAACACAAATGAGTAGTTATCACAATGCGCTTTTGTTAAACATAAATAGGTCGCTAGTTATTTGAATATGCAGCATTGTACAGATATTAATTGTAGGCTACAATATTTAATATGGTATTTTTGGATTTGAATCTTGTGTAACCCACGGCAACAGTGTTTTAACTTACTGAAAATTAATATTTATTTGCTACGTGTACAATATTTAAGCTTTATGTAAAAAGGATAAGCTACCTAACATTTATGGGACCATAGCCTACCGCACAATTTCCTGGAATTTGTTACTATTACTGTAGTAAATACGAAAGCAGATTTTGTGGAAATGTAATTAAACAAAGCACATTTTAGCACTATACACCTACCTGGAACGTTTGACTTAAAGGTTCATTCTGTTTTCTACCGTCTTAAACGTCTTGTACCGTACGAATTATCGCTTTTATTGCATGGAATGATACAAATAGCCTAATTAGTGGCAACAATCCCCTAAATAAAGTTATGTTTGGGCCCATTCCTTTTTATATGACTGAATATAAAGAACGTGAGAGTTTAATTGTATATTTTGTGTATATTATTTTAGAAATGTTACATTGATACTATGTTGCCTGTATACACAAGCACGATTTCAGTATACAAGATCTGGCCCTCTGGCTGCCTTCTGACCATGCCTCGCCTCTGGTTATGGATTCTGATCGGTGTAGTTTTGTTAAATGGGTAGTTTTGTCCTTAATTACAACATGTGTTTGCACGCATTAAGGATTTTCACCTTCACTAGACCCCTGGTAATGGTTAATGGAGTTGCTTCTTTATTGTGTCTCTGTTCCGCACACAAACAGGGACAGGGAGCTTTGTGTGGGAACTGGGCACAGCGATAATTAACATGCTTGTCTGGTATTCACATGCACAGAAGACCTGAATTATGCTACATAAAATATGTGTTTTAGTAATCTACTTTAAATTATGTTTTTTTTGGTCATTATTGCCAGGTGCTGTGTATTATGTTGTGCAGATGTGTAGTGAGAAACATGGGGCGATGTCTTTGGGTGCTATGCTGTGCACATGCTGAATTAATTAACTTAACTTTGATCATCTTACTGGTTTATCCCGTTCACTGTACATTTATCCACCAATCATATCACATAAGGATCAATGAATCTGTGTAGTTTGTACAGAAACGGTAGCCCACAGCATTCTAACACATTGTCAGATGTATAGTGAGTGTGTAACAGGTAGTTCTTGTATTACATCTTGTAGATGTGTTGTGTGTTATTGAGAGCTGCTGTGGTTACTAAACTCATTGTTGGCCTTACAGGTTTAAGTACTGGATAAGTAAATAGATTTTTACCTGTTGGCCCTTTGGTTTAGCTCTTTGTAGGCTATATACACATTCATATGTGTCAACGTTCACATATGCCTTTATATGTCAAGATAATCTGCTTGAATGCCACAATAGCTTCTGAAGCATGTTTAAATCACATACTCATTGTGTTTTTGTTTCTGGAAAGGACATCACCATTGACGAAAGGATACTGTCCATCTTACTGAAATGTATCTAAGTTATTCAAATGCAAAGGCTGAGACTGGAGAAACAGCCACACAATGCAATTATGAATATCACATAAGGACACTTTTGGGGAAAACAGGCTTGTGATTGTGTTTCTTGGGTTTGAAGGCTGCACAAGTAATCCTTCACCTCAGCTAATGACATGAAAGCTTAGCCTCTGCTGGTTACTGTGTTATTTCTGCCCATTCCTTCAAACAAAAAACTTGCTCTTCTTTGTATGGAAGCACATTACCCTCCTTTGAACTTATGTAAATATGTACCATTTATTTCTTACCCTGAATCTTGCCTTGATATCTGCCTCAATAGGAGACAGCAAGGTTTTGACCTTCTTTTAGGAGGTGTAACATGTTATCCAATCACCTTCCTCATTCCTCAGGGTTCTCACGCAGTTCTTCTTATTCCTGTACTGCAAATGTCTGTGGCGAGGCCTGAAGTTTGTGATCAGAAAGGTCACGGGGCGATGTGAGCTGCAGCGGATCTGCTATAACAACAAACCAGGGGCTCACAGGACACTCAAGATAGGTGATTATCTCTTTCGTAAATTATTTGCGAATCAATGACTATCCTTAAGTTCTGCAAATGAAAACAGAAATGAGTGTCCTCAGTCTGAGACATACATCTTTACAGCATTTCTAAAAAAAGAAAGAAAAATAAATATATGAAATTATCTGTTGGACATGATTTATTTTCTTGAGTGCTCATATAATCATCTGCTTTGTCTTGATAGAGTCCTCTCTCAAGTTTTCTAAGAATGAGGTCAGTGAGAGGTTTTTTATGTTTCATGTTTGTCATAGGTATCATCTAAGACTGTCAATCAGTAGTGCCATTACCCACAATCCATCTGTAATGCAGAATTTATGTAGAGGGGCAATGTGGATACCTTTTTAAAATGATGTATTAATTCTATATACTTACTGAGGTATAATACGTATACTGAAGGGGTTAATCTGTTCCTCCTCAGCTCTTGCAGTCTGCAGTCAGTGTCCACCCAGATTCAGTGGAGAAGACAATTGATGACATCATGACCCTGAAAAAAATCAACCCTGACACTAACCCTCAGTAAGCTATGCCAAACCCATTCTGTGAACAGTACTCATTAAGCCAAATAAAGATGACAGGGCATAGTCTTGAGCATGACTGACATCTGTATCAGTGTAACGTATCCCCCCAAGAACAGTGAGATGACTGTGTCATTCGTCTTACCTGAATTGTCATTGTGTCTCTGCAGGTAGAATAGTGAGTTAGATCTGTCTTCTCACCGGTGTCATGGTCCAGTGTCTCAGAACACAGAAATTATTCCCATTGCCTCTCACCCCTGACCTGCCTGTGCCTGCCCAGGCTGGGAATCTCTCTCCAGGCTAGCCTCTTCCAGATCGTGGGGTACAGGAATTTGGTGCTGGAGGTGGAGAAGCTGCGCAGGGAGCCGTATGACTGTGAGAATGCAGAGCACGAAGACATGCTTTTAAAGGTAGAGCAAAAGCCTTTGGATTATAGGAAATAATCTATAAACCTAAACAATGAACACCTTTTCAACTGTAAGTAGGGGGGGGGTGGTAATCGGCAAGGTAAAAAAAAAAAAACTAACTCTGTATCTCAAAAATATTGTACCCCACCCCATGAAATTTAAAGAATAACACAAAAAAGATTCCGCCATTTGTATGCCCTCACTAGTCTTGTTGTCTGCTAATACTAGTGTATAAAGACTTTCAATTCATTTGGAATACTTTGCTAACAATAACATTTTTATTTAAAATTGAAACAATTCATTATTCATTATTATTCAGTCACAGTGGCATGGAAAGAACTTAAGAAGATGCCAGCCTGTCAAGGCTTTGCTGGAATTTCTCATATTCCAGTGTGGTTTGGTCACTCAGGTCAAATACTTACTTTGAAAATTGTTGAAATTGTTCAAGAAGAGAGAGCCGGGGGCTCAGTGGGAGAGAGACATCTTATTTGCACTTGGCATGTGGTATGTCTTACAGTGTTAAGATTTTCCCGCCAAAAATGTTGCAATGTTAGAGTCTGGGGTGTTGGAATATGTAGGTTTTGTCAAAATTCAGTCAGGGATAGGTACTACTACACAGTTTCAAATAGATGTTGCAATTTTCTAGAGGTCTACCACACCATTGCATATAATACAGATTTTGTTTTTTGGGTGGGGTGGGGGGTTATTTTCATGCTAGGTGCCCACTTCCTATGCAAAATCTCCCAAATGACCCAATGCATCACCACTGAAATGGGTGTAATCATATTCAAAATTTTTGGTTTTCATCTCCATTACCACCCCCCTCTACTGTAAGGGATATATTTGACCTGAAGGAAACAAATTCAACACATTTACATTTGATGTAATGTACATGATTGCTGTCTGATCCGTGTAGAAGCCAGAGCATAGAAGTGCAAATCTGATGAGGCAGAATCTTAAGGCAAATTGTTGGTATGAATACAATATCAACTGATAGCTTAAAATACAGTGATTCTGTATAAGTATGGTCTCATGTATGGTTAATATGGTCAATCCTAGAAGGTTGTAGACCTTTATACTTCGCATTTTAAGTTTATCAGAACTCCTGATGTTATCAGAGACCTATGCAAACTTTTTAGAGACATCTATCAGTCCTTTGCCAAGACTTTGACTGGTGGTTTATTTCACTTTAGTGCTGTCATCTTTTTCAGTCTCTTTGTGTTTGTTTATACTCACAGTGGGGCCATTTTCAGAGTTATGTATCTGTTTTTTCCTGCAGCTGTGGAAAACACTGCGTCCTGAAACCCTTCTGACTGGACGCATCTCTAAACAGTGGTGTGAAATTGGTTTCCAAGGTAGCGACCCCAAGACTGACTTCAGGGGCATGGGCCTCTTGGGCCTGCACAATCTTCTGTGAGTATATATGTGTGTGTGTGTGTGTGTGTGTGTCTGTGTGTGTGTGTGCATGCATGTGTGTACATTATTATTTTAATCTTTATTTTACTATGAAGTCACATTGAGATTTAAAACTTATTTTGCAAGTGAGACCTGGTCAAGACACAGCAGAACAGAACAGAGGACCACAAAGAATGCATGCATGTGTGTGTGTGTGCTCAGGGGCACTTCCTGCATAGACAGGAAGTGGGGTATTCTGCTCCAAGGTTCATTGAGAGGGGAGAACTGCTTTAAATCAGTTTGAAAGTGATCATAGTATTGATGAAGCTTTGTTCTTCTCTCCTATTTTCTTTGTGACTGTAGATATTTTGCTGAGCATGACAAGGCTGCAGCTCTGCAGGTGCTTCATGACTCACTACAGCCGAAGCACAGGTTAGTCCCACCCATCGTCCCTCACCTCCTCTTCAAGGCATGAAAAAGTCACAGGGAAGTCACTGTGACAACTCTAGTCATTCTGATAGAACACTCAACTCAATGTCATTGACAACACCTTATTTACCTTTTTACTTATTTATGACTGAATGTAAGTATAATTAAATATATTAATTCGTTGTTCATATATGAATGCCCAGATGCCCTTATTCAGGGTGACTTACCTATCTTGGATTGTAAATTATATTCTTTTTTTTATAACTGGATATGAACTGGGGCTGTTATGATTGGGGAAAAAATAACTGAAAACAGAGGACATGCCTGAGAATGATTTCAAACATCTAAAGGAGAAAGGCAGGCGCATGTAAAAAAAAATGGTCTTGCATTCTAGCAAAAAATACCATGTTTAAATGAGGATACCTCTTGTGAGATCCACAGTCAGGGTGATTACTTGTGCATATATTGACATGATGTGACAAAACGTGACATGACTTGTCAGGCACAGATATGAAGCAATATTAGTGCCACAACAAATTTAATTTGAATTACATTGTATTGAATTTGTAGGGCTTGAATTTAATAATTGTATGCAAAAATTGAATCGATATTTCGTAATATGAAGTTGCAACTAATGGTTTGTAATTTAGTATTCAAAACAATTCTCATTCCGTTCAAGTTGCGGTACTACTTCACGCTGCCACTGGCAGAGGCACTTACTTATTGCCCAGACCAGGTCAGGTGGTCACCCATTCTCCTGTGGGATTGGTTAGAAGGGAGTTCGATTAAACCTATGCTCTTCTACTTTTTCCTAGCTCAGTGACTGGATGGGTCTCAGAAAACTGAATTTTTTGCTGAACTGAATTTCAATGTTTTTGGAAGTTTAATGTAACTTCCACAGCACAGTTTCAGTTTAATGTAACTTCCAATTAACTTGAAATCAGATTTTTTTGGGGGAAAAGGGCATTTAAATTGAATAATAGATTCAATTATAAACCAACAACCATCAACTTCATATTGTGAAATACAGATTATTTACAATTATTCAAGTCAAGCCTTACAAATGTAATGTAATGTAATTCAAATTCAATTTGTCATGGTACTAATATTGCTCCATACACAGAAATGTAAAATTACAACATTGCTTTTGAGTAGAGAGTGGAAAAACAAAATGAGTGATGACACAAAATAACTTACAGAAAGGAGGGGGAAATCATCTTGGTTATCTCTGTCTGCCAAATTGTCACATCTCTGTTCTTTTGCATTCCACTCAATTTCCATGCTTGGTTTGTTCACTGCATGCATCGCAATTGGGTGAAATTCCGGAGCATCCGGAGTTCGTGGGCTTTGCAGTCAGTTTCCTTTTGATCAGCCTGAGTTCACCTTATCCTGTCACTGAACACATTTTCTTTAATTCTTCTCACTCCTCTCACTCTTTCGAGTAGGACCATTTCCCTGGGAAACGGCAGGTATTTAATAATTTTTCATGCTCCTTTAAAGCCATTAATGTCAGTTTCTTTAATTTGTGCATTTTTTGTTGTTTGCATTTGCACGGTTTTAAACTGAACGCTTATCCCGTCTCCCCCTCCAAAATTAATAATGTGTCAGTACAGAGGACTGGGTTAAGAAATTCATATAATACCTTTCCTCTCTGTTCTCCCCGTGTCCGCGTGGGTTTCCTCCGGGTACTCCGGTTTCCTCCCACAGTCCAAAGACATGCACGTTAGGCTAATTGGAGAGTCTAAATTGCCCGTAGGTATGAGTGTGTGAGTGAATGGTGTGTGTGCCCTGCGATGGATTGGCGACCTGTCCAGGGTGTATTCCTGCCTCTCGCCCGGAACGCATGCTGGGATAGGCTCCAGCCCCCCCCCGCGACCCTGACCAGGAATAAGCGGCTTAGACAATGGATGGATGGATGGATGGATGGACCTTTCCTCTCCTCTTTCATTAAATGTTTATCTACTTTGACATTTCTGTGTTGTCGGAAAACACAAGAACATCAAGTTTACATGCCCTGCAGATGAGTTAGGAATTAGCAGTTGTTGAAAATCTGTGACCCCAGGTGTTTTCCATCTGACTGGGGCATTTGTCTTCTTGGTTGTTGGAAATGTGAGACTCCTCTGGTGTCTGATTGTGCTGTTTGTCCTGTGTGGGGTGATGTCTTTACACAGCAAGATGAGCAAAGCAGAGTGGGAGAAGAAGAAGTTTGATAAAGCAATTGGGTGAGTATCTGCAGTCCTGCCCTCCCACCTTAAAACCTTACAATTTTGGATTATATATGGAATTTCTAACTCTGAGGTATGCAGTGATCTTTCTGTTCCTGGTAAAATAGCAAAACGTACTATTCCTTGCATGTTGTGGGCTTCAATTTTATGTAGGGTGTCATGGTATGATTTGGATTATGGCCCTTGTATCAGAATTTTAATTGTACTCTATTGTGAAGAACCTGCCCCAAAACCCACCATCAGTCCACTGTGCATTCCGAAAATGTGCACCCTTATGAAAGGAATTCATGTAATATGTGTTCAAATGTAAAGGCAAACAAATACAAGGTGATCAAGACAAGTGTCATATGTTACAAATGTAGATATTATTGACGCTTTAATAAGAAGATAAGAATAAGAATACGAATACATAATGAGGAGAACGGGCCGTTCGGCCCATCTAGGCTCGTCATGTCCTAATCTAAAGAGTGTCTAGTACTATATCTAGCCTGGACTTGAATAGCCCAAGTGTTTCTGCCTCTACTACCTGACCTGGCAAGCTGTTCCAGGCATTGACAACTTTCTGTGTAAAGAAAGACTTCCTAATATCTGTGCGGAATTTGCCGGAATTTCCACCTGTGGCCTCTTGTTCTGCTGACCCCACTTATCTGAAAAAATCTTTGGTATTTCACTTTGTTAATCCCTTTTAGGAATTTAAAAACCTCAATCAAATCCCCCCTAAGTCTTCAAGATGATTAGAGCTGCCCTGTGTCCCTGTCTACTACTTTCACCCTGAATTAGCAATGACTTTCACCATCAGCTGACTACAGACACACACACACACACACACAGACACAAAGTCTCTGCTGGAGGGAGAAAAAACAATAGTGTTGTGACTTGTGACAGAAATTTTATATGGCACCCTACCTTTAGTCAGATCCAGTTGGATGAGTACAGGTGTGAGGATAGTTGGGCGAGTGGGTGGGTGAGGAGGTGTTGAAAGGACCACTGATTACACAGAAAAAAGGATGAAACAGTATTAGGTAGCTTGTCATAGGTACCTAATCCATCATGCTGTCAGATGTATCCTGATCAAGGATGTCCAGCAGCGGCAATGTCCAGCTTCATTATTACCCACAATGCTCAATGCACAATATCATCTCAAAGGCCACACTGAACCACATTAAACCATTGGGAGGACGCACCTGTTACAAATCCTGTTCAGTTGTAAGTCTCAGTGTAGGGTGGAATTATTACTGTTGTGTAGAAAAATCTAACATTTGTTATGTTAACCTAGAGTGAGCTCCATAGTCCATGGGTTGACATGAACTGTCCTTTATGTTAATGAAGCTGACCTTCTCTTTTACTGTGTCATCTTGCAGGTATTCCTTTGCCATCGTCGGCATCAACATCACTGACCTGGCCTACGCGCTGCTGGTCAGTGGTTCCCTGAAGACCCACCTATACAATATTGCCCCAGAGATGCCCAGCCTTGCCCACTTCCAACAGACCTTCTGTGAGTGTGCCTACTCCACCACGCATGGACATAGTGATGCAAATGTGCAAGCTGCATAGCACCTACACGGACACTATAGGGCATATGTATGGTAAACATTAATGCCAGTTATTGCTGCAGTGATGTCGCCTCAATGGGCTCATTGTTAATTAATTCTGTTCCAGAGATTTACTGTACTGTAACACAGTTCATGCATTATTGTTTACCCACTGTCACTGCATATAGTGAATGACAGATAGGTCCTGTCTCGACCCTGTGTTTACCTGTACAGCAGGTCTATTCTTTCACCAAGTTTTCCTGTATCAAAGCTCTGTTTCACGGTCTGGCTCTCCCTCTCAGGTTACCTCATGCAGGAGTTCCACAAGTTCTGGACAGAGGAGGACCCCTGTGACATCATGGAGTTTAACCGTGTCCGCAGCAAGTTCCACAAGCGGATCCTGAAGCAGCTGAAGAACCCTGACATGACCCTGTGCCCCCACTTCGCTGCATCTGACCTCCACCTGGTCAATCTGTAGTCACCTCTAATCTCCGAGGCCTGTCCCCTAAACTTCCAACACCCCACCACCTTCCTTCCCTTTTCCCCTGCCAGATGCTCCATGTCACTGCCACAAAGTCACATCCTCCACACCCACATCTGCCTTGCTGCAGCCCCAGGACACCAGCATCACTGAAGACCGTGCCGATTGTATGCATGCATGGCAGTGCTGTGCCTCATTATTCAGATATTGTTTTTATTTTTATTATGAATTACTGTTATCATCATTATTATCACTATTATGATATGTATTATGAGGTGCAGTCTAGATGGAGAGTACATTTACATTACATTTGGAGATTAATATTAAAAACTGGGAAGAGACAAAGGTTTTATTTTGAAGAGGTAGATCTTGAAATTAAGTTAATGAAAGACTTAGCAATATTGATGTTGTGAGACAGTTATTTATACCACCGGGGGAGCTAGAAAAGAAAGAAAAAAATGAAAAAGAAAGGAGAGAAGTAGAAACATTTTGCTACACATTGGTGATCTCTGTAGATGTGAATGAAAAAATGATTTACTGAAGATAAGGAGCATAATGGTTAAGACAACAGAAAGCAAGAACACACATGAATAACCCTACTGAGCTGAAACACATAGACAGATCAGCTGTCTATGCAGCAGTCATGTCACTCTTAGCCATTCTCAGTTGTATATATTGACACAGGAATGGTAGACATGTTTCTGTTAGGTAACAATATCACCTGAAATTCAACTTCACAATAAGGGAGCAGAGCTATAAGACTTGAGTATTTCTTTGCCAAAAAAATATATAACAAACAATTTTGAGAACAGGGACATAAAGACATATTTTAGTTGTGAATGTTACTACTCTAGATTCATGATTGTTTAATGCAACAAAAAAAGATATGTACATTGATGGAAAATTGAGGAATGTGACATGTTTGTTCATTGTAATAGTAGCCAAAGCAATAATTCAAGATTTGTCTGAACAGTTTGATGATAATATTGGTGCCTGCTGTTCTCTTGGCCCTTCATCCTTAGAACTGACACACACAACCACTCATAAACTTTCTAAGCAGCACATTGTAACTGATTTTTATTGAGTGTCCAGATCAGCGCTTGCAATTTTACTATACTGTACTGTTTTGTTGCACCATGACACATGCATTTCTTCTGACATATTTAATTTAGGTGAGTTTTTTCTATTTTTGTAGTGTTCCCATTTAAATATCTGATACATAATATTAAAAAAGCATGTTTTGTTATCTTAATTTGCTATCTGTATATAGTCTGGTGAAGCCCTTTTAACCTTTAGCCGTTATCTATATGTTGATATGTGGTACTGCATTGATGACATTGTTGTTAACGGTCACAGGGTTTGCATGCAGTTTTGGTAACACAGCTATGATTAAGCTTTTGTACAGTTTATTCACAGCTGTGATGAAAATGTTTTACTGACTTATCATATAAATTACTTGTCTTAAGAAAACAATGTAATATCTTTATTTTCACCACACCCACTGTACATTTTTCTAGGCAAAAGTGTTAAACAAGTGAGTGACATTTAAATGTGAATGCCTAAGCTTTTCAGCAGTATTGTGTAATAATAGCTGAGTGTAAATGTCAGTCTGTTGTGGAAATATGTTCCTTTTGATGCCATTGCTCTCATTGCAGTTGGAATATTTTCAGCGTACACTGTTTAATTAATAGCCACAAAAGGGAATTTGTGTTTTTGAGTTGAAGGGCTTTACTGTAGTGTGCAATAATTATGTAGATGACATTAGGAACAATAATGGAATACATGCTGTATAAAAGTGCTTTAAGAAACAAAGCCACACTCTAGGCCACTACGATCACTGTGCATGATGGATTCCATGAGGTCATTGTACTGGCCTTTTTTTGGTGTTGTTTCTACTAAGGCCTGAATGTCCAGGCAAGATATGCCCTAGCAATGCAGACGCTTATGTAATGTGCACAAATTCACCGTACTGTGAGAAAAGAGTGCTCATGTATTTATACTAACAGCTTAATGTAATAAAAAATGGACACCTGTAATGTTTGATGGTTTGAGTTTTTGCAGTGAAGGTTTTACAGTTACTGTAAGTGTATACTATACTAGACTCAACCACTGGCTGTTGAGAATGTCAATATTCAATACAACTACTGTATCCATTAACCATGGCTGGTCAAAAGTATCAAGTAAATATTATTGCTGAACATGCTAGAAAAAGTAATAATATTCCCAAAATGTTCAAGGGGACACACAGACATGTTATCTTCAGTACAGAGGTGACTAACATCTTTACATCAAACCCTGACCGCATGGTTTAATCAAGTCTGAGGTCTATACTTACAGTGCCAGCTCTTCTGCTATTCCTGTCAAAGTGAGGAAATTGGTGCTGAAATCAAAAGGCAGTCACACTCAACCCTCTAAGGATGAAGAATTGTCTGGTTGCAAAGCAACTAAACATACATGCCTGCCAGTATAATTTTGAAATGTTTCAATATTCAGTTTCACAGTGTACAGTACAGGGATCTCTCGTATGGGTATCTCATGCTTCTGTGGCATAAAGCATGCCTCAGTGATAAACCTCCATGAAATTGTTCCACCCAATGCTCTCATTCCCTCTCTTCCCTTCTCATCTCCATCTACCTCTCTCCACCTCTGCTAATCTAAATAAAATAAATAAATGGATGAAGAACAGAATGATGTCATGGTTGCCTATGATCCCAAGTATTGAAGTAACGGCAGATTCCAACTGTACCACTGCAAAATCTGAAGAAAGCCAATTGATTTGCAATATGGAAATAAGGAATTTGCAAACGCATACATACGTTACTGTGTGACCTGTAATGGCAGTGTTACCGTTCCTTGAATATTTTACAACCTCTTCTGGGCAATATTGAAACTACAAAAATGCACAAGGGGACACGAAAGCCGGTGGCTGCTTAGTGCTGAGTATTCTCATGCTACAATATAGAAATATACAGAAATATGTCACAATTGAGTGAGTTTATTATACAGAAAAAAGTTAAATAATTTTGGTCCAAATTATGTAGTCTGACCCTGTGACTGAACGGTATGTCCATCACGAAGCGTTTCGACGAACTTTTACATTTACGGTACATGGACTGAATGATCACTCACACACAAGATTTCGCATTGGTGCTTTAATTGAGAACTGTGTACAATAATGATACTTACATCTCCGACGAATTCCATTGTCACCCGGTACATCTGTAAAAAACACGCGAGGCGACTTCCTGTGTGCTTTTGTAGTTTTTAGCTTACCACCAATTTAATGGGGGAATGTCTCACGTCCGTAGATTTTGTATGCCTGTTTGATATGTTCATTTATGGAATATATAATGTGCATTTGATCACTGGTATGGGTTATTTAAATGTTTTAATTGTTGAATATTTAGGTAGGATGTAATAGTGTAACATTTAGCACTTTTTATATTTGCTATTGTAAATGGTATGTTCCTAGTGATGGGAGAACTTTGTTTGTCTTTGTTGTTTTACTTATTATTTCACCTGCATGCTGCAAACAGTCACCTGCATTCTGCCACATGTCCTTGAAGACAATAAACATCACCATTTTTGCATCTATCTGTTGCCATTGTTTTTTCTACCACCGCAAGGATAATCCACAACAGACCCCATATCGATAGTCCAAAATGAGCATACATTTTTTATGGCTTAAATTTCATCACAAGAAAGACTTTAAAAAAGGATCCCAATTATAAAAACATTGTAAAAATCACATTTTATTCACAAATTTCAAGCAACGTGTTTGATACCGTGTTGCTTGGAGGCAAGAAAGTTGGAATAAGAAATGTGATGAATGGACATAAACCTTCTGTATCCCAGACAGTTCAGTACTGGTTCAGGCCTCCCATGATCCTCCATTCTCCCACTGACATGATTTGGGGGGGTTCCTCCCAGCATTCCTCAGTCCTGGTAGGTCTTCACCAAGAGCCACATGATCAGCAATGTGATTAAGACGACGGTGAAGTTAATGACAAGTTCCTGTGCGGAGCGGTCCATCCTGCTTGGGGGATGGTGATACAGGTGCAATGTCAGATGGGGGTTTGGAGAAGTACACAAGTAACACAGGGTGTGTGTAGCACTGTCAAACTCGCTGGGACCCAATGAGGCTTGCCTTGGCTGAGCTGAGCTGTAGTTGTAGTTTGGAGAATCTGAAAGCTGGAACAAACATATACATTTTAAGGGAAATTCATAGGTGCACATTATACAAATCATAATCCTTCATAACCATTTATTACAAACCATAAAGGCCGATATAGAATTGATCACCATCAATGTAGAACATGCTGTAGGTAGAATCAAATGAAAACAAATGAAATGGCTAATGTGGCCTCCTCAAGAAAAGGCAGAAGTTGTCCTGTAAGTGTTTTGTGTTCAGTGACCCTCCACATTCCATTGAAGACCTTATTATTACTTTAAAAATACCTTTCTATTTGGGGCTGCTGGATGGCTCATCCTGTTAAGGCACTGCTTTAGTGTGTGGAGGAGTGTTGTGGTCGTGGTCTGGTATTGAATCCAGACCGTGCCAGTGGTGACTGTGGCCTAGTTGGCCAGGGTGTCCATGTCTAGTGGCACACCAGTGCCACATCACACATTTTGTTGGAGAGCACGTGCTTGTCTACACTCTCCTAAATTGACAGCAGAGGTTGCAAAGAGCTCAGTTTAGAATACGATTGGGCATTCCAAATTGGGGGGGAAAAAGGGATAAAAGCATTAAAAAACCTTTCTGTTTGAGCTTCATACTGTATCATTGCAAAACAGGCTTGGGTTAATATGTTGGGATGGGAACAGGATTCACATTGGCTTGATTAGTCTTACACCAACTGCCATAGGCGGAGGGTGTGTAAGGCTGGGGAAAGCTTAGCCTTACCCTGGCCACGGGCATGGCGATTTATATGTATACAATTAAATACAAATATGTAGGCCTATACATACACACACACACACACACACACACACACACACACACACACATATATATTAAATACAAATGCTAGCGATAGAGGATTCGAGGTAGAGTTGGCTCACTCAAGCCACTGTCTACTGCGGAGGACGTAACTAAGCTGGCTGGCTGCCGCCGATTGCTACATGCTTATTAGGCTGCTAACGTAAATTAGCTCGCTAGTTCAGTGCTCCAGTCTCATCCAACAGCGCGTTGTCCTGTCAGCGAAGCGGCAGTCAACAAACTAGCCTATGTTACCCTGAAAGCCGAAGGATTCATCACGGACTCACGGAGCCATTCTGGACACACTCTCTGTTAATGTTTTTTTTATAAATTATGCGTGTGAGAATTAAGAGCAAGCCTTATATTACACCTGGCATCGAATTGAGTAAGTACACTGGTGTAACATTAAAGAAAGTTAATTATTTTATTTTATTGAAGATTAGTACAAGCACACAAAACTCACTAACTTAACTTAGTTCAACCAGTGGGTTTCGGCAGTGCGAGGCAAACATGACATTATGTAGATATTCAACTCAATTTTAGTATTTATATTTCCTTCTATGATACATGACTTGCGTCATAATTGCTGCACACTGCCATCTACTGGTCAAAATACAGTGCATGCGCAGAGAACGTGCATGCGCCTAGACTTCATAGCTTTACCCTGCAGTTGGTTCACCCTCCGCCTATGCCAACTGCAATGCCTGAACAGCTGTGTTAGATTGAAAGATACCAGAGGTTGGAAGAATGTTGGATGTTTCCCCACCCTCTGCCATCCCCCTGTTATGTTCCCTTTAAAGGTGCTAATATTAAACACTGTAATCCTGGCTGATACCCTTCAATGGATCTATGGATTTGCACGCTATGGGGGCACCAATTGTTCCATAAGAACACCTTAAACTAGGGTTCCAGGGTTTTTTTATGCCTTATCTATGCACCCATTTAGCCCCTTTCTAAACCCCCCTTATCTACCATCAGACTGCTGCCCAAAGTCTAAAAGGCGTATTGGCTGCAGATGCAACAAAACCAACCAGAAATATAATAAATTAATAATACAAAGCAAATAATCCTTGTTTTTTACTTTGATGTAGTACATCATCAAAATTTGTTTATCACAATGATCTGGTCTTAAACCAATTGCAACAGTTTTAGCTGTTGTTTTAACTCATAGATTCAAAGGCACGTTGTACTGCACATGCATTTTCTTTGTAAAGTATAATGCAGTGAATTATTTTACATTAAACTTTCAAGTGAACTATTTCTACAAATCAGTAAATACAACAGATACATTTATATTGTTTAAACACTGTAGATTGTTTTAAATATTCATGTATTATTTTTCTCTGAGTGTAATTATACCTGTACTATAGCTTTGTATGTTTAATCAAAGTGTGAACTAATGAATAATAGCCACAAACCAGAAAGTGATATAAAGACCATCTTTATCATGGACAGTTTTTTAAAACCCACAATTAATAAAACCTGTATGCTTTACTACCTATAGCTATCATAGAAAATTTAGAACATTTTTACATTAAAAAATATATTGCTTTCTGTAAATATTTGTGATTTAGGAAAGGTTCTTTAGTATGGATAGCTTAAACATAATTTTCTAATGGTAGCCCCTTTTCATCAGATGTGTAAGTGCACTGCTTACAGGTTCCACCATCTAGGTACTACTTACCTGATGTCCTGTGGTGCAGGTATACAGTATTATGCTGTTGTGCCTGGTGTAGGTGTGCTGCCCGTTGTGTGTGGCACAGGTAAGTCCGTGCTGGTGGTGTGGACAATGACGTTGCTGCAGTGGGGTTGAAAATGTGTCACTCGCAGTTCATGTGAGTTGGACCTCTTCCTCTCTGTCGCTAGGCTGGTTGTTCTTGTGTTGGCTCACTGGCACCTAAAGTAACCAGAGGGTGGGGAACAGACAGCGAATGACCTGTCAGCACCTCTAAGCTGATGTCACATGGCAGATATTTATGGGCCACTTGCTGGGCAACAATAGAATCCACCATGGATTTAGAGGAGGGATTTTGTGGGGCGTTCTGGAGGTGGCATTTGGCAGATATTTTTCAACACCTGTCGGCCTCATTTTTAAACTAATTTTAATTTTAGAGTTGGATTAGGTCAATACTATTCTGCTCACATGATCTAATATTTCATTAGGTCAATGTGTTTCATTGTAACACTTTGTGGTACTAAAATCAATTGGAATAGGTACATCAAATAGCCTATCCATTATTCACTCAGCCAGAACATTATGTATTGGATGTCTATATGTTTTAATACAAGCAATGGAAACTAATAAGTGAACTACAAACATCATTGAAATAATTTAAATACAGCAGCAAAAGGATTAGACCGATGTGGTACACAATAAAATATTTAGTTTCAGTGAAATCTTGGTGAAATGTAGTTTAGTAATCCAATATTCCTCAACCAGTGTTGTTAGGACATTTGTGTGCTATAGTATAACAGTTAACATTTCATGGGAGGGGTTTCTGTAACTCATGTTGTTACTAGAAAGGTTTCTCAAAAGAAGAGCCCAGGTAAACCTTGGCTAAGAACCAACCTCCGAGATGAAACACGCCCACCTACTTCTGGAGAGAGCCTGCGCCAAATGCTGCCTTTGATCGGGGATCCCAGCCAGCGCCGGTCTGGCACAGTCGGGTTTCGAACCGTGACAACAAGAGGCAGCTCACACTCCTGAAGCACCACTCAATGCAAGTGCGTTAGACCGCTACGCTATCCAAGGCCCCCCGATATAAAATCATTTGAGGAGATTATCCATATCTTTAAAGGGATAGTTCACCTAAATTACATAATATGGTGTCAGGAACGGTGTCAGAAAACCAGGCGCGGACCCAGAAATGCAATAATATATTTTATTGCATAAACAACAGGCGATGGTCAAACAGGGGTAATCAGAGCAATGCAGGGATCCAAAGAATGGTCAGGGACAGGCAGAGTTCGTTCCGGGCTTCAGGGGTATCAGGGGCAGGCAAGGCGTAGTCAGTGGGCAGGCGAAGGTCGAAAACGTGAAAGCAGTCCAGGGAACACAGGGAGGAGTGGGAACAAGACTGAGAACAAGACGAACACTGGAGCACAAGCACGAACACAAACACGATGAAACAAAACACGGGGAAACAGCGAAAACGCTGGAGAGTAGTGTAAGCATACGCAAAGCACAAGACAATCTGGCAACAAACATGGGAAAACACACAGCTTAAATACATTTAGACGTAACAAGAAACAATCAGGAATAAACATGAATGCAACTGACTGCAATCAGACACATGAGGAATTAACTGAAAACGATAATACAATAACGAGACAATCAGGAAATGAACAGCTAACTACATCAGACATAACGAGAAACAATCAGGAATTAACACGAATGCAGCTAACTGCAATCAGACACATGAGGAACAGGTGAAAACGATAATACAATGACAAGACTGGGAACAGGTAAGTGAAAGTGAAAACACGGACCAGACAACCAGGAAAACATGGAATAAATGAAAACACCTAATTACGGGGAACACGAACACGAGACGTGACAATATGGTACTAGTTGTCTTGTCTTGAAAGTAGTTATGGAAAGCTTTTAATTTGCTTCACCTGGCTTCAGCATATCTAAAATTGCTAAGGTTAGTGACATAATGAATCTCTCTGGTCCCCGCAAATCATAGCCAATACATGTTTTGCAGCTGTTGGCATTATGTGAAAGATCTCACTTACCTATGCTTTATGGCAGGGGTGTCAAACTCATTCCACCGAGGGCCGAGTGTATGCAGGTTTTGTTGCAACCAATGCACTATACCAGGTGATTTCAATTAGGTCCCTCCCTTGGTTGAAGAAGTGTGCTAATTAGTGAAATCACCTGGTGTAGTGCATTGGTTGCAACAAAACCTGCATACACTCGGCCCTCGGTGGAATGAGTTTGACACCTGTGCTTTATGGGATCATTTTGTATGTTCATCCATGCTGCGTTTAATGTTCTGTGGATGGCCATGCATGTTTATTCCATTTTAACAATAATCAATTATATCCTAGATGTTTTGGTGAAAATCTCTGCAACCATTATTTACACCATTGTAGATTATTGAGTTTGAAGTCTAAAATGATTAACTAAGGTGCTAGTGTATGCAAAAATGCCTATTTTGGGTTGTTTTTACTATACCTTTACCTCAATTTATATGAAAGGCATGTATTCTAACATGCACCTGAAACTCTCTCTGAAGGCTTTTTTTTCCCCATGCCAACAATCTATTGTGTGCTACAATCAGTGTAATTCACAATACTACCCATTATGCTATAAAATGATAGCTTAAGCAGTTATAAGCTAAATTGGTTGAAAAGTGAATGAATTGAAAATATAAAGCATGCATGAAGGCTCTATAAATGGGTTTGTTGCACTTAATGTAAAGTGTCTTTCAATGTGATACCCATAATCGTATATAATACAATATGAAGTAGTCACAAACCTGAAGACTACATAGAGCTGTATGTTGCAGTGTCCTTCAACAGACCATAAGGCTTCTTGAAGAAACATTAAGAAGTAATAAACTGAACTGGTTGACATAAGACATTGGAAGACAACAATATTCTCAATGAAGGATTAAACTTGGATTCCCTTGTTTAAAATAACAAGGAATAAGTAAATATATGATTTTTTTGCAAAAAAATACAACAATCTGGTTTCTAGTTACACTTATTGTAGATAAATATATATTTTTTAAAGAATTCGTTTGTGATTTTATCCCATTTTCCCCCAATTTAGTAGCCAATTACACCCTCTCTTTTTCATGTCAATCCCCCCCTCGTATTGTGAGTTCATTGCCGTAGCCCTGTGACCGGCAGTGACAAAGGCAAAGTATTGTCTCCTCCGAGACGGCACTCACCAATCCATCGACCGTAACTCTGGTACTCCAGAGCCACTCTTATATGCAGCAAACTCATGTTGGCTTCCCTACCCCCCCCCGGGGCGGACAGCCAATTGCCACCCCCTAGTGGCACTCCTGGCCAAAGCCGACTCTGGCGTGGCCAGTGGAATCAAACCCCAGTTGCAGTGGCCAATTATTGTACATATTTTGAAACAAAATATAAAATCATTATTTCAACACTGGTTTAGTTAATATAAAGATACAAGAAATAAGGGGCAGAAAATAAGATTGCGGTGTGACATAAATAAGTGGTGGCTGACATTGGGCCCTATTTTGGACGGTGTCGGTAACGCAGACATAAGTGAAGACTTTGGTGCTTTAGGGCATGTCTAATGCAATTTCAGTAATTTAATGATTTAGGACTATAGCGCACCTCCGGCGCAGTTGTAAAAGAGGTTGGATTGGCATTTCCCCCAAGCGCCAATCAGACGAAGTGAAAGACACGCCAGGAATTCACAAAGCCAATTAAGTAATTCACGGAAACAGTCAGAATCATTGCTAACAGCTGCAAATAATTAACGGGAGGATATTTAACCAGCTGGCATTCTCTGTTTCGGCACTTGGACATTATCTAGCTTAGTTTGGTAGTACCTACTGTGATTGATGTTTCTTGCCTTTCTAGAAATTGTTTGTTTGTGTGCTTTTGGTTGTTTAGATTCCCAGTGTTTAGTTTATTCCGTGTTTTTGGAATACGTTTTGAATTGACCGTTTTACTTGTTTTGTTTGTTCCTGATTGTTGGTTATTTTGTTTTGTTTTGTTTATGTCTTTGCTTTCGTTTTCTACAGACGTTTAAGGATAATAAATATATTAAACGCATTTCCGCGTGACATAATTTTCATGATTTGAGTTTATATTTTGAGACCTACATTGTTAAAAGAAAGTGCTTTATTTTACCATCTCTTTTTTTCCTTATTTGTAGGCTTTCCGACTTAAAAAACAAAGTTTATTTTCTTCTAACTTAATGTGATTGTTAAATGGAAAGCAATAAATAACAAACTCACAACTGCAACTAGGCCTGTTTCATGTATGCTTGTCATGCAGTAGGCCTACATGCGTCACCCTGGAGTGTGCATTACAAACCATCTGGATATTAATGGAGTGGACCCCCTTCCGATTCACATAAATGATACCGTGATCAGATGGTGCGTGCAACTGCACATGTGTGCAGACCCCAGGGAATCCACATTGCATATAAAAATCCTGTTTAGTTCTCTGCTGGCTGTCGGGTGTAAGAAAAGTAATAAACAAATTTTAGGCCGTCTGGCCAACACCGGCTACCAAACCCAGGGTATCGCTCACAGTATCGCCTTCAGGGTCCAATTATGTACTCCATTTCCTGTAGTGCAAATGGAAAGAATAAAACCCTTTCACATAAGAAAAACAATGTACATACAACCATATATTTATTTAACAGGTGTATCTTACTGAATGGTAGCGATGGATGGGCTGCTGGCTTCAGTCTTTCATGTCAGTGCATTGAATAACCACAAGCTGTGGTAAAATAGTTTTTAGCTTAATTGATTACGCTTGCAAGTTACCCATGGATTGGACGATTTGCCTCAACGTGGGGGGAAATTCACAATAATCACAAAACATTCTAATGTGATTTCAGATAACCTTATGTTCATATGTGCGCATCAATAAAGTCACCAAATTGCACAGAGTGCCAGCGTTTGCGTTAAGAGGTGGTCTAGTTGGACGTTAACGCGAACTCATTATTTGACACCAAACTTGCATAGCGCCGACTGTTTTCATTGTCACACCCCCTATTGCCCTGCTCAACCCATAGTTGCGCAAACGCCTTCATTGCGCACCACAAAATTGCCAAACTCGGCAGAGACAGGAAATGTTCAGTTTGCGACAGACGAAACTGGCAATTCGCCAGCGCTAGGGCATAACGCCGCTTAGTGCCGGCACGAAAATAGGGCCCATTGCCTGATTTGAAGGACAGCACATACAGGTAACTGCCAAAAGAAAGTAAACACCAAGATAAATGTCTTAATAGGGCAATGGGTGCTCAAATATTTCATAAGTTTTAAATATTTAGATGGTGCACATGTATTAAGTGCTTGGGGATAAAAGTTTAACTACATCATATATTATTAATAACTTTCACAATTAATTGATTCTATTGTGATGTGTCACTATACAGTGCTATGCACTATGCTATGTGGAACACTTCAAGAATAGCGAGCTTATATAATGGAGGTCATACAGCTGCAGCGAACTGGCTTATACATATACAGAATATGGCTATATAACATTTCTACATGTTACATTTACATTTTAAGCATTTAGCAGACGCTCTTATCCAGAGCGACTTACAAGATGTGCATAAATACATGGTAGGAACAATCATAGTTAGCGCAAGAGATCAGTGCAGTAATACAGTGATGGACATCATTGTAGGCAACTGCGTACCATACCTGTAACACTGGGAAGGAAAAGGTTAGTAATGATGATTATTATTTTTTTATTTTTTTATTAAATGGAATAAGCAGGGGTATATAGTGTTGAACAAGTAGGCAGTGGTGATGACAATGCTAGATGTACAGAATTCAGTGGTAGTGGAGTCTGAAAAGGTGGGTTTTGAGTCTCTTGTGGAAGATCGCAAGTGATTCCGCGGTCCTGACTGATTGCAGAAGGTCGTTCCACCAGCGAGGGGCGCCCGGAGGGATGGGGCAGTCAGTTTGCCAGAGGAGACGGAGCGGAAGGGTCTGGGGTGTAGGGTGTGATGAGTGAACTTCGGCTGGTTGAACACCAGACGAGTGGCAGCATTCTGGACTAGTTGCAGTGGCTTGATGGCACAGGCTGGTAGGCCTGCCAGCAAGGAATTGCAGTAGTCCAGGGCCTGGACCAGGAGTTGTGGCCTCTTGGGTGAGGAACGGTCGGATCCTCCGGATGTTGAGGAGGTTGAATCGGCAGGTCCGAGTGATCGCTGCAATGTGGCTCGAGAAGCACAGCTGGTTGTCCAGGGTCACTCCAAAACTCCTGGGGACAACATGAGTGCATTTGAGGGACAGAGCCAGAGGAAAGAGAGGAGTTAATAACATTGGAGACAAAGGAGAGGATGTCCATAGCAATGGACTTGAAGAGGGGGTAAGGAATGGGATCGAGAGGGCAGGTGGTGGGACGGTGGGAGTGAACAAGTTGAAGGATGTCCAAGTCAGGGAGGGGCGAGAATGAGGACAGAGGGGTGAGAGGTTTAGGCAGCGAGATGGGTGAGGGTGAGCGAAAGGATGGGGTTGCGAATGTCATCCACGGTTAGAGAGGAGGGGAGTGGGGGAGGAGGACAGGTGAGCAGAGAGGAAAATGTAGAGTTTGAGGGTTAGAAACAGAAGATTGAATCTTGGAAAGGAAAAATCCAGACTTAGCAGAGGAGAGGTTAGAGGAAAAGGTAGCCAGGAGTGTATGGAAGTCAGACAGAGCCACAGGGGATTTGGATTTTCTCCATTTCCTTTCTGCTGCTCGCAGTTTCAGTCGGTCAGCCCAAATGGAGTCAGATAGCCAGGGGGTGGGGGGTCGAAGACAAGCAGGTTTAGTGGATAGAGGACAGAGTGAATCAAAGGAGGAGGAGAGAGAGGACAGTAGGGTGGATGAGGTTTCCTCAGCAGGTAGCTGAGAGAAGGCATCAGTAGGGGGACGGGATGATAGAACAGTAGCTGACAGGGCAGAGGCTGAGAGAGAGCGGAGGTTGCGATGGACAAGGACAGTAGGGGCAGGTGAAGATGGTTTAGGCACAGAGGGGAGCGGGAGGGAAAAAGACAGAAAACAGTGGTCAGACACATGTAGAGGAGATACCGTAATGTTGGGTGAGGTGCAGTTCCTAGTGAAGACCAGGTCCAGTTGGTTACCAGCCTTGTGGGTGGATGGGGATTCAGCCATGGTGAAGTCAAAGGACTGAAGCAGGGGGATAAACACAGAGGACTGAGGGGTGTCCAGCAGCAGGTTGAAGTCACCGAGGAGTAAGATGGGAGTGCCATCCTCAGGGAAAGTGCTGAGTAGAGCATCCATCTCATCTAGGAAACTCCCCAGTGGACCTGGTGGGCGATAAAGAACAATGATATAATGCCTTTGTCAGACCCCACTTAGAATACTGTGTGCAGTTCTGGGCACCGCACTACAAGAAAGATACAGAAGCTCTTGAAAAAGTCAGAAGAAGGGCAACTAAACTGATACCTGGTATGAAAGGTAAAAGTTATGATGATAGACTTAAGGCACTCAATCTATTTAAACTTAGCAAACGGAGACTTAGGGGGGATTTTATTGAGGTTTTTAAATTCCTAAAAGGGATTAACAAAGTAAAGTAGCAAAGATTTTTTAAGATAAGTGGGGTCAGCAGAACAAGAGGCCACAGGTAGAAATGAGTTAAAGGCAAATTCCGCACAGATATTAGGAAGTTTTTCTTTACACAGAGAGTTGTCAATGCCTGGAACAGCTTGCCAGGTCGGGTAGTAGAGGCAGAAACGCTTGGGCTATTCAAGTCCAGGCTAGATGTAGTACTAGATACTCTTTAGATTAGGACATGATGAGCCTAGATGGGCCAAACGGCCTGTTCTCATCATTATGTATTCTTATGTTCTTATGTTCTTAATGATGTGCAGTTTACATGCAGGTCTTTGTACTCCTGCAGGTACTCCGAGTCCTTGTACTCCTGCAGGTAGACTCCTTTGTCTTCCGAGTCTTTGTACTCCTGCAGGTAGACTCCTTTGTCTTCCGAGTCTTTGTACTCCTGCAGGTAGACTCCTTTGTCTTTGTCCGCCGAGTCTTTGTACTCCTGCAGGTGGACTCCTTTATCCGCCGAGACTTTGCACTCCTGCAGGTAGACTCCTTTGTCTTTGTCCACCGAGTCTTTGTGCTCCTGCAGGTAGACTCCTTTGTCTTTGTCCGCCGAGTCTTTGTACTCCTGCAGGTAGACTCATTTGTCCGCCAAGTCTTTGTACTCCTGCAGGTAGACTCCTTTGTCTTTGTCCGCCGATTCTTTGTACTCCTGCAGGTGGACTCCTTTGTCCGCCGAGACTTTGCACTCCTGCAGGTAGACTCCTTTGTCTTTGTCCGCCGATTCTTTGTACTCCTGCAGGTGGACTCCTTTGTCTGCCGAGACTTTGCACTCCTGCAGGTAGACTCCTTTGTCTTTGTCCGCCGAGTCTTTGTACTCCTGCAGGGAGACTCCTTTGTCTTTGTCCGCCGAGTCTTTGTACTCCTGCAGGTAGACTCCTTTGTCCGAGTCTTCGTGCACGGGGAGGCTTCCGCGAAAAGCTGCCACTTTCCACAACTATGGTTACTTATATAGCTGAGTGGCGCTAGGCACTAAGTGGCGAATGCCACCTGAGAACAATAGAGTCTAATTAACAACTCACAGGTCCCTCCCACTACTCAGGGAACGCTCAACTAGACACAGGCTCTATGCCTGATACAATAAAACAGGATGAAAGTACCAATCAACTTTTAAATAAAACTTCTAAGCAGCGATAGATACTAATAAACACTGGAACATCAGCAACAAGATACTAATTAAGATAACTAAGTAGCGTTAACTGCTACTGCAACCTGTGAAACAGGAAGCGAACGCAGAAGGTAAACACAAAATCTAGCAGTCGGTCAGCCCAAATGGAGTCAGAAGCCAGGGGGTGGGGGTCGAAGACACAGGTTTAGTTAGAGGACAGAGTGAATCAAAGGAGGAGGAGAGAGAGACAGTAGGGTGGATGAGGTTTCACAGCATCCATCAGTAAACAATAAACCTAGCGGATTGCATACACAAAATAAAATAAACTTAGAATTGTAAGCATGTAAACATATAACATAGAAATACAGCCTCCATGCATGCTTTAATTTCTTATGTCTAGTGATTGAGTTCATGACAGCTTAATTTTGCCTCATATGGGCTTTACAGGTGGTGTATTGAAGGATACCTTACATTAAGTGCAACATACAGCTCTATGTGGCCTTCATGAATGCTTTAGTTTCTTAATTCAGGTGATTTGGTTTAAGACTGTTTAATATTGCATTATATAGGCTTTGTGGGTGGTGTATGAAGTCTGCTGTTTTAACATTTTCATTTAAAAAAATGGATATAAAACTTAGACATGTTAACTACTTAACAAGCGATGATTAGTTGAATCAGGTGTGCTGGTGGTGGAATTTAACAATTATATGGACTGGTTGGGGGTACTAGAGGAAATGTGCAGTTAGAGTATGCCATATAATTACATTTACCTTACTGTCTTAGTTATTGATGTTCAAATCAGATGATGGTGCGTTCATAGCTAGCTAGCTACCGATACCTAACCCAGTAGCTAGTTAAGCCAGACCCCACTTTATGTTTGGTGCTCCGTCTAAATAATTGGCTGCATGACGACCCTCAATAAGATGCTTGATAGCAGAGGTGCGGGAAGATGTTTTGACTTGGGGGAGCTGAAATCTGAAATGAAAAAATATAACGTTATACTAACACAACAGGGATTGAATAGGATTGTTTTGTATAATTTAAAAAAATTATTATATATATTATTAAGCCAAATAATAAAAGGAAATGGCTGATCGGGGCTCCAGGCACAGTTGGGTTTCGAACCGCGACCGCAATAGGCAGCTCACAAAGCACCAGTCAATGCGAGTGCGTTAAACCGCTACACTATCCAAGGCCCGTTATGTATCATTTTGATTCAGAATTAAGTTTTCTGACATACCATTTTTAACGTATTTAGTGTTTCAAGCTATTAAATACATATTTAAATTGTTGTGACGAGTAGAAGGACACGGCCAGAACATGAAAACAGGATACATGCTTTTCACTCCTACAATTACACTTTTACACTGTTACCCAACTCTGTTCGGCTCTTACGTTCGATCAGTGGTTCCCAATATTTTCTGTACCATGGCAGACATGTAAATGTATTACTTTCTATGAGGCACACCATTTCTAAATGTGAACATCTATTTAATCTGTATTGAGTTTTTGTACTGAGCATTTTTTTCTGTTTAATTCAGGCATTACATGTTTGTAACACAATAAGTTCCTTCTGAATACTTCTGGACAATACTCAGGGAATACTTATTTAACTAAATGAATAACAGAAAAACGGAAATGAAAGCAATAGTGCAACTTGCATTTTACCTGAAACTTTGCAAATGCATGTCACATTTGCATTTTCGACTGGGATCAGAGCCAGATTACCGCTGCTCGCAGGTCTTTCTTTATTGACAGACGTTCTCTCTATTTTTGTATGGAAGTTAAAGAGATGGCCAGCTTCTTGGAGCTCGTATGCGCTGAATCGGACGTCATATAATAGCGAGATCTGCACCCAGAATTGCCTGCCAAATAAGATCCGAATGCCAAATGCTGTAGCATTAGTAGGCCTAGTTGTTATTGTAATAGGCTATTGTTTATGAACAATACTTTTCCTTCAATTTCCAATGCAGTTTTTTCTTGTCGTGATTTATAATTTTTTGTTTATAATTGCTCACTGTCAGGTTACCATGGACAATTTTAAAGTCCTTCTATGGCTGCCAATATTATGAGGCTTAACCCAAAGGTAAAATAAGAATGGTAACAGACATATTTATTTTGTAAAGTGGCTGTTTTGCTAGTTGTATGCGTATTTGTTGATTATGCTGATATTATTTAGATGTGAATTATTAATATTTTCTTTCTATAGTGACTGAAATTCTATGCGTTTAATCTTGGGTAGCGTTTGTTTGTTTTCAGGAGACAACCACCCCAACACTCCAATATCTGAAATGTCACTGAGCATAGTCTTTCTGTCCCTTTCCATGTGCATTTCTCCCCAAGGTACTAATCTGGGTGATGCAGAGTGCTACGGTTTGGCCTATCTAGGATATGTCAATCCCCTATGTATGTGTCTAAAGCCTATGTGGTGCAGGGAAGCTCTCCCTATGATAAACACTACACAGTAGCCTACACACCAGAACAGCATGAAACCTGAAATAACCAACTGAAATAATAATTTATTGTCGTGTCCTATCGCCCATATCATCCAGTAAGGGCCACAATAATCCTGTTTGTGACGGCAAAACTGTAGGGAAAATTTATAAGACGTACTGTGCAACATTTTAGTCAATTCAATTTGATTTTATTCATTATCACTACCATATTATGAGGTCAATCATGACATGTTGAACTTCCGCTTTTCTCTGGAGAAATTTGGGGAAGATGATCCGGACAAACTATACAACTAACATTAAGTACATTTAGACAACATATACCGCAGACATTGTGTTTGCCCCTGTCCCTGTAACAGCCATATAGGAGTCGAAAGGCTTCATCTCTAGGACCCACGTTATAGAAACTATCTATAGTGAGTCTGGTACCCTGAGATTCAAGACTTAAAGCATTCGCTGACTGTATACAGTACAGCTACTAGAGACATTCTAAATCAGTGGCATACGATGCAGCTACTAAGATCATTCTAAGTTCTATAAAGTAGTGCTATCAGGAGTGTATACATTCGTGTATACAGTACAGCTCCTGGAGACATTCCAAGCCCGCTACTCCAGGCACGGTGCAGAACTGACTACACAGCGCAGCAGGACTGATGCCGTACCACATGCCAATTGCAGCCTTGCTCCTGGCTTGTTACACCTTCCCTTTCTAGCACTAAAGGGGAAGAAAACATAGGTTGAAATTATGATTTGCACACTTATTTCAACCTTAGCAAATCTCACAAAACAGACAGTACACAATACATACCAGAGAACATATAAGACAAGGCAGTATAACACATTCCCCCAAACATGCAAAACTAGAGCGCAAGAGTGCCTGGAGCCTTCATTAAGCAAATTAACTCCTCGAGCTGGGTTTGACTATTCCTTTTATAAACCTCTGACCAGCCTATATAGTACCCCATCTGTTGGCTATTCTAAAGAAAACAGTTGTTCGCCTGACATATCAGATTGCTGGTTTACGGGGCTAGTGGAATAGTGGGTGCCCCCCTAATGTATTTATTTATTAGTTTATTTGTAAGGGGCAAGCACAGAGAACATTGACATGCCGCAGAAGCAGTGCCCGATGCACTGTAAATGTGTATATAGCTGAAGCTAATTTCCAACAGCAGTCCCTTGATGAGCATTGATAGTTCAATCAATCAATAAAATAATAAAATTACATTGTTACAGTTTAAAATCAATGCATATAATGACCGAAAACAACAACAGCAACAACAACCATACATGACACAAAAAAAATAAAAATAACATGAGCTCAAATACAGTAACGATTAGTTGGTGACATTATGACAATTTGGGCTAAGTTTTAGCCAGGACTCGATTGTTGTGGAAAAGATTTTAAAATCTTGGATTTGTTTTGAACAAATCACTTCGGGTGTTAGTGGCAGTATAGTGAAATCTAGCTATGAATGTATTGAGAATGGCTGGAATTAGATGGTAGAGACATTTACATGTAAGTGTAAGGTTGGAATAATTAATTAAATTGTAAAAATTGAGCAGATTGTAAATTTTTTACATTACATTTTAAGCATTTAGCAGACGCTCTTACCCAGAGCGACTTACTTCCTTAGGATATTGCAGTGATGGAATTGTAGCGATTTCTCGCCCAGGACTTTGATAGGTTGGTTATTGGGGGATGTTAGTGGTTTGATGGCAGAGGCTAATGCCTGGGACCAAGAGGTTATGCAGTCAGTATGAGAGATGAGAGAAAATCATGGCATACATAAATGTCAGAGCTGTGTGGAATGGTAAGCAGTGTCTGATTTGCCTAAAGCTTTGAAGATTGACCCTAACAGTCCTACCTATTTTTTTTAATGTGTTTGTCAAACCTTAGCTGAGAGTCCAAAACAATTCCAAGATACTTAAAATCCTGGACTGTCTCTAGTTCATTGTCCTGTATTCTCACACTGAAGGTTTCTGTGGCTGGGAACTTTCTAATTGAGAAACATAGGGATATTTTTTTTTTACATTCAATTTTAGGTAGGAAATCTCAAGCCAGTGTTCCACCTTGACAAAGCAGTCTGTTAGTTTAGCTGCAGCAATAGTTGTGTCATCAGCATGCATTTGTGACCCAACTCCTGTGCAACATTCAGAGGTTGATCATTGATATACAGTAGGCTCCGTTTTTATTCATACCCTTGATAAAGGGTATGAACAAAAGAGATCGTATAAAATAAACAATATTAGTAAGTAATGAGGTATATTTTGTGCTCAGAATATTCAGAAAATTCCAAACCTACATTACTAATATGATTGTTCATTGTTTTATGAATAATATTTTTTTTCCAGAAAACATCTGGATCACAACTACTACCGCAATTCATACCCCTAACTATTATTTGGAATTTAATCCAACAAAAACAAATCTTCATATATTGTAGCGCCCGAGTAGGCGCGTGCTATGGCGTCATTGTGGAGGGGAAATACCTCTCTGCCTGCTGGCTTCACCCCCGCGCAGAATTGGGAACCCCGGGACTTACTGTTGCTAAGTCCGTCAAGCTTTCGGAGCCAGCATGACGCTCCCACTGTCGCTAACTGCACTCCCTGGAGAAATATTGTCTAATTTTTGGAAAATAGAAAAAGCGATTTCAGATAGAAGCAGACAGAAGGGTCTACAATATGCATTTGAAGGTTATATTCAAGATATCACACTGACTCAGCAACAAAATGACGTAAAAAAATTAAGATAGAAGCGAAAGCCTACAGATCACAGAGTAAAAGTGAACCACCGCATCACCTGGCGATTGAGACAGAGGACAACGACATTAAGGAGCAACACTGTTCCTGTAAAGCTGGGTAGGTCTCTATTCACTATTACAATCATTAAAAAGCAAAAGCAGTAGGCCTATATAACGTTACATTCAGTAGTAAGTTAGCTAGCATTAGCTAACTAACGTAACATTAGTAGCCTATAGTGTGCTGTAACGAAATTACTCTGGTTAGCTCCACAGGTTTCTGCGCCCATCTCATCGGATTTATCCGTACCCTGGACCTCTGTAAAGCAAAAAATAGCAGTGTGTCAGCCCAGTCCTCCACAAGATTTAGATACTCGGGACTGGGCTTCCCATTGACAAAGTGCTGAAATAATAATGAAAAAATAGTATTACATTTTGACATCAAGGTAACATTACCCACTTGGTTTTCTAGAGCTTGACTGTAACATCTTAACGTTAGCAAGCTGGCTGGATCACGAATAACAAAGCTAACATTCAGTCTAACTTTACCAACGTTGCAACCCGGAGCTGTATATCCAGACCGTAGCCACGTTAGCTTAGCTGGCTAACACTTTTCAGGATTTGATTTAGGTTTTGGAAAGGTAAAAAAAATGTATATCTCCTTCCAACCTCTCCGGGTAACGAGTGTCACTGTTACAAGTGCCCCAGGCACAACGTTTAACCATAACTCGCTAAAAATCCACAAAACCAGCTCGAAAATGAAGAAAATCTCAAACTTTTCTGTCAAAGTAAACGGAGTGCGGCCATAAACTATCGGACCTCTGTCGGAGCCTGTCAAATGCTGCGCTGTGATTGGCCAGTCTGCGTTTCGGGGCGTGGTTTAGCAAAGGGTCAATTCCCCAGCTGAAGTGCATAAACGCGATTACGAATTGTTAAAAGGTGCGCTTTCACACAGGTGTGGGGTTGGGAGTAGGTACGGGATTGTGTGTGCGAGAGTTTGGAGAGAAAGAGAGAAAGAGTTTTGTTTGAGAGAAAAGTATGCGTGTTGAATTAACACCGCTTTGTTCTTTTGAAAGTTTTGTTTAGGATTATTATTTTGTGGCAATCGGACAGATTCTTTTTTTTGGGATAAACGACAACGGATTGGACGACGACGACGACAAAGGATTTACCCCGGAACGGACAACGACAACGGAATTGGATCACGGACAGTACAACAACGAGAGCGAAAGTTTGTGGACATTGTTGTATTCCCAGTGACATTTGTTGCAAGCCGAATTTCCCTGCATTTCCTTCCACGGAAACCTCTGCTGTAATTAATAAATCTCGTTTTGATTGCGAACTGTCTCCATTTCTTCGTTGTGCATTGATTAAGTTATCAATTATTGGCGGAGTGGAAACCCCACGCCCTTGGTTGCGCTACAATATATATACACAACTTATTTAAGTTAATTGAAAGGTTATGGAACTATACAGTGGCCTACAATGTTTTCTTGTTTCCCTTGGGTATAAAAAGGAGGGAACACTGTGAAATACTGTGGTCAGCCAAGGCAAAGAACTCCCTGAAAGCATCAGACAAAAGGTTATTGACCTCTACAGATCAGGAGATCGCTACAAAAAACTAAAAAGTCAAAAGATACTGCTTTCCACTGTTGTGTCAATTATTAGGAAGTTTAAGACCACTGGAACAGTGGCTAACCTGCCAGGTAGAGGACGCAAGTCAATCTTGCCCCCACGTGTAGTGAGATGGATGGTTCAAGATCTCCAAAACAACCTGGCATCTTGGGGTTACAAGGTGTCTAATGCTACCATTTGACAATGCCTACATGACAATGGTCTTATAGCAGAGTTGCAAGAAGCAAGCCTCTTTTGAAGACAATTCACTGAAAAAGGCGCCTTGAATTCGTCAAACTACATCAAAACTACAATTGGAACCATGTCTTGTGGCCGAATCAAGCTTTTTGGACATGCACATCAGCGTTATGTTTGCCGTCCAAAGAATGCAATTAATGTTGAAAAGAACCTCATGCCTATGGTGAAACATGAAAATAGATGGAAGCATGAACTCCAAGACATTTTGTCCAAAAACCTTGTTCCCTCTGCCAGGAAGCTACACCTTGGCCATAGATGGACCTTCCAACAAGACAACAATCCCAAACATACGACCAAGGAAACTAAGAAATGGTTGACCGAGCACAAGATCAATGTCCTGACGTGGCCATCTCAGTCTCCAGACCTGAATCCAATTAAAAATGTGTGGTTTGAACTCAAAAAATGTCAACCCAAGAATCTGAAGGAACTAGAACAATTCTGCATGGAAGAATGGTTGAGGATCCCCCCCAAGAAGTTTCATAACTTTGTACGACACTACAGAAGGTTACTACTTGCTGTTATAATGGCCAAGGGAAGAACCACAAAGTACTGATAACAGGGGTATGAATATTTGTGATTCTTGATTTTCTGGGGAATTTTTTTTTTTTTTGTGAACCATTCTATTGTGGTCCGTGCCAATGCATTATTATTAAAGAACATAATTTTCCCTGTTTTTTTTGGCTTAAAATATACCTCATTACTTATGTATATAGTTTATTTTATACAATCTCTTTTGTTCATCTTTATCAAGTGTATGAATAAAAACTAGGGATGGCAATTTCCACACCGAAGCTCGAAACTGTATTGTTCGGCACTTGCAAATTTGATACAATGTTCTGAGCAGCGTTTCAAAACGGTAGTCATGTGATCGATGTGTCGAACATCACAATCGAGGTGTCAAACATCACGATCGAGTCATCATGCTAAAGCTCGAAATCTTTGAATGCATGGTGCGAGTTTGTGGAGATTTGTGAGATTGCAGAGAGAGAGAGATACTGTTTGTGACGATTACTCAGAGAGACAGAGAGTGATATTTGTGAGGATTACTGAGATATTTGAGTTTATTTGAGAGTATTTTGAGAGGTAATTAATTAGCTGTAGAGGAGAAATTGTGAGATAAATATATTAGATACATTCGGTTGTTAGATAGATAGATATAGCCTAGATTATGGAGGATAGAGACATCAAGAGACCAGGTGCTCTGTCTTTCATCTTATACATTGTGGTGTATGGGAAGCTTATTTGGATGCAAAACACGCGCAGACAATAAAGTATTATCTCATCAACACAATTTCAAGTATCCCCGCGATGAGGTTTTTGGCTAACGTTAAGCAAAACCAAGTCACTTGGCTCTGTTATTTCTGCTCATGGCTTTTCCTATCACTGTTATGCCGATGACACTCAACTCTTTCTCTCCTTCTCTCCATCTGATACCCAGGTCCCGGCACGGATCTCTGCATGCCTGGCTGATATCTCCGCATGGATGTCCACCCACCACCTGAAGCTCCGTCCCAGTCTGCCAGGAGCCTTGGAGTAACCCTGGACAACCAGCTGTGCTTCTCGAGCCATATTGCAGCGATCACTCGGACCTGCCATTTCTCCCTCCACAACATCCGGAGGATCCGACTATTCCTCACCCAAGAGGCCACTCAACTGCTGGTCCAGGCCCTGGTGATCTCACGTCTGGACTACTGCAATTCCTTGCTGGCAGGCCTTCTGGCCTGTGCCATCAAGCCACTGCAACTAGTCCAGAACGCTGCCGCGCGCCTGGTGTTCAACCAGCCGAAGTTCACACACGTCACCCCTCTACTCTCTTCTCTGCACTGGCTCCCCATCGCAGCACGCATCAGATTCAAGTCACTGGTGCTTGCTTTTCAAGCGGCCAGAGGTACTGCTCCCCCATACCTCCAGTCACTCATCACTCCCTACACCCCGCCCAGACCCCTCCGCTCCGCCTCCTCTGGCAAACTGACTGCCCCATCCCTCCGGGCGCCTGGCAGCCGCTCCTCGCAGTCTCACCTCTTCTCTGTCCTGATCCCTCACTGGTGGAACGACCTTCCGCAATCGGTCAGGACCGTGGAATCACTTGCAATCTTCCGCAAGAGACTCAAAACCAACCTCTTCAGACTCCACTACCACTGAACACTGTCCATCTAGCCAATCTGTCATCACCACTGTTTACTCGTTCTACACTATTTATAAAAAAAACTAACAAAAAAACAAAAACTAACCTTTTCTTTCCCAGTGTTACAGGTATGATACGCAGACGCCTGCAATGATGTCTATTGCTGTATTACTGCACTGATCTTGTGCGCTAACTATGATTGTTCTTACCATGTATTAATGCACATCTTGTAAGTCGCTCTGGATAAGAGCGTCTGCTAAATGCTTAAAATGTAAATGTAAAAAATGCAAAACCTTTATCTTCAACACACTTATAATGAATGGCTGCAATGACAGCTTCTGCCAGTAGAGGCCAGTGTTGACTTGCAGTATTCTGAAACGTTTTGAAACAATTGTTTTAAATGTCTCGAGTTGTCTCAAAGTTTCGAGCTTGCTGGTTACAACGTCCGATGCTGGCCACGGAGACCGGCGTTCAATTCCCCGTCTCGCCAAGTGTCGGCTCTGGCCGGGAGTGCCACCAGGGGGCGGCGATTGGCTGTCCGCCCCAGGGAAGGGGGAGGGGAGCCGACGTGACTTTCGCTGCGTATAAGAGTGGCCCTGTAGCACCGGGGTTACGGTCGACGGACGGCGAGTGCCGTCTCGGAAGAGGCGTCACTTCGCTTCGTCACTACCGGTCGCAGGACTACGGCAGCGAACTCACATTACTAGGGGGGGATTGACGTAAAAATAGCGGGTCTAATTGGCTACCAAATTGGGAGAAAATGGGATAAAATCAGAAACAAAAAAAAACAAATGTCAAGCTTGCCATCCCTAATAAAAACAGAGTCTACTGTATAAACTAAACAACAAAGGTTCAAGTACTGATCCTTGTGGAATACCCATTTTTCTTTCATGGCATTCAGATTTAGAATGACCAATGGTGACCTGTTGTCATCTGTTTCGTAAATATGAATTAAACCATGTCTTTGCTTGAGAAGATAAATTTAATGGAGTTAATTTGGACAATAGAATGTCATGAGTGACAGTATCAAATGCTTTCTTGAGCTCTAAAAAGACTGCACCAACTACATTCCCCCTGCCTAAGAAGCTTTTGATATTTTCTAGCAGATAACAACTGGCTAGTTCTGTTGAGTGCTTAGGTTTAAAACCAAATTGATTTGTATACAACAGATTATTGCCCTCCTAGTATATAATTAATTGTTGTGCTACAACCTTTTCTAAGATTTTGGAGAAAACTGGAAGTATGGAAATTGGCCTATAGTTTGAGGCCAAGCTAGCTGCACCTGACTTGAAAATGGGGGTGATCAGAGCCTTTTTCCGGTGATGAGGGAACTTTTCTGTGGTTATGGACATGTTTATGAGTTGGTTAAAGGTTTTGTAAGAATGGATGAGTGTCTCTTCAAGAATGCTGTGTCTATCTTAAAGACATCTTTAGCATATGAATTAGACAGTTTAGTAATGATTTTATGTACCGTATCCTGATTGGTAATTTTATTCATTTTAAAATATAATAATGTTAATTCTTTTCTTCCCGTTTTCTCCCAATTTAGTAGCCAATTACACCCTGTATTTATTTAGATTTACCCTCCCCACATGGGTCCGCCGCTTGTCTCTATGAGGCAAGCTAATTTTCCGAGGGCAGCAAACTCTGCTTCCTTCGAGACAGAATTTCCTCACCCACGTTCTGGAGACTCCTTATGTGCTTCACGCGGACCCGAGCCGGCTTACCCTCCCCCTGGGGCAGACAGCCAAATGCCGACGCCAATTGGGGCTGACCACCAAGGCTGGTCTGGTAGAGACAGGTTTCGAACCGCGTCCCTGACAGGCAGAGCACACCATATTGTACCAGCCAAAATATGGTGCGTTAGACCACTACGCTATCCGCCGCCTGATTGGTCATTTTAATATAGAAAGATCTGTAGGAGTCTGTTGTAGTATCATTCTCTGATTTAACTGGATGAAAGTTTCTGGCAAGTTCATCAAGTCAATAAATAAATCATTAAAAATTATAATAACAAAACATTTGCAATCTCCGTAGGGTCTGTAATTGTGGTATTCTAAATCTTAAGCTCCTTAACACAGCTCTGTTTCTGAGGTTTAGGGTTTACCAAACTGTATATTTGTTTCCAATCATTAGAACCATTCCCCTTGTTGTTTTCAATCAGCCTGATAAAGTGCTGTGCTTTTGCAGCACGCCATTCTTTGACCACCTTGTTTCTTAAAGACTTAAAAGTTATGAAGTCCAGATTTCCTTTGTCAGCCAAGGCAATTAATTTTTCCTGGGATTTGTTTTCCAAACTTGTGAATACTTATCCATAGTGTTTTTGATTGTGCCATGAGGTTATTGCAGCTATTATTCAAATCATTAGATTTTATTACGGTATGTCTTCCCAGTTTATTTGTTGCAGCTCAGATTTAAATTGAGGCCAATTGCGTTTTGGAATGCCTTATATTCTCATTGAATTGGTGGCATGGGCTGAGAATCTTTTTTTGGTTAATGTATGAGCAAATAAAGTCAAGTTATGATCAGATAGCCCTGTGATCAGATATATGTTTTAGTTACACGATCTGGGTTGTTTGAATTTCTGTTGATTCTTGTTGGAGTAGTGACCATTTGTTTCAGATTGAGCTTTGAAGTTATGCTTTTGAATTTTTCCTTATTTTTCTTATCCAACCAGTTGATATAAAAATCACCAAGAACATATATTTCTTCATGATGATCCAGTGTCTTCAGCAGTACTTTGAAAACACTATAGAATGAAGTGTCATGTGAGGGAGGGTTATACATGACCAATATATCAAAATACATTTGGGGTGAGAGGATAATACAGCCAAACATTACAGTTGGGATTCTAGTTCTAATTCACAGCTGTTAATGGCATCTTTAATGTACATTATTACACCTCCACCTTTCCCCGAATGTCTATCTTTGTAGTAGCAGTTATAGCCAGGTATTTCTAACAATTCTGGTAGCCTACAATATTGGAATTAAGCCATGATTCAGAAAGAGTAAAAAAGTCCAAGTTTGAATGAATCAACAGAGTGTTTTTGATCACGTTTGGGAAGCAGGCTTCTAATATTCAAATGTCCTCCAAAAGTACCTTTAGGTTATGTCCGATCCCAAATAATTTTGGCATGGTTTACAGTCTGAAAGAAACTTGTTTTCGCTTCTTATTCAGATTGAGATTACTATTGAGAACCTTGATGCTACCATTATTGTCATTTGAGTTTTTACCTTATTTTACCTGAGTTTCATGTCCATTCACATCCGTTCGAGCTGTTTGTTTGTTTGTCCTTGGTTGTTTTGCGTGTTGAGAAGGCCTTTCGAGCTTCTCCCCATTTGCACATTTGCGTTTTCCAGATGGGCTGATGACAGGGCTGGACTGGGACAAAAAATAGGCCCTGCCATTTGGCTCAGACCGGCCCATCACTAATGAACCAATGGGCCGCTGTCCATTTTGGGGTGGCCATTCGATGGCAAAAAAAGCATGTGATTGGGCCGGCCCAGTGTCAGTATAGAAAATGAACCAATGGGCCGCTGTCCATTTTGGGGCGGCCGTTCGATGGCAAAAAAAGCATGTGATTGGGCCGGCCCAGTGTCAGTATAGAAAATGAACCAATGGGCCGCTGTCCATTTTTTGTTGGCCGTTAGATGAAAAAAAAAAATATTATATTTTTTTAAATTAAAAATAATAATTATACCGGCCCTACCGGCCCAAAACTAGACCGGCCCACCGGGAATCGGCCCGGTAGACTATATAGCCAGTCCAGCCCGTTGTTGTTGATGTCAGGAAGGAGGTCGTCCGAGACAGCGTTGGTGTTCGCCGTAGTCCGAGGTCCAGGGAAAGTGTTCAGTTGGATACTGGTGCACAGTGTTTCTGTGGTTGGCAGCAGGCAGTCTCCAGAACAGGCAGGCGCGCTGCTCGCCAGGAGCAATGGAATTAAAAATGTAGTGGAATAAGAATAAAAGTGAAGGCAAATAATATACATGCATAAAGTACAAATCCCTGAAAAAAGTATTTTAAATACAGTACAAAGTATTTCTACTTTGTTACTTTCCACCACCGTGGTGTCTTGATTGATCTTACATTTGACATTTTAAGCATTTAGCAGACGCTCTTATCCAGAGCGACTTACAAGATGTGCATTAATACATGGTAGGAACAATCATAGTTAGCGCACGAGATCAGTGCAGTAATACAGCAATCTTAAATCAATTGGCCTGAACCTGGCTGTGTATCTCTGACTATGGACCAGTGACCATTCTTTCTAATGACAACCACCTAGCTTGATAACGTCATACCCTAACCTAACATAGTTATGATACAGTCAAAACCATTATTTTTTATATATATATTTAATCTTTACATAAAATGTAAAAAAATACACCTGTTTTATTTTGCTGCTCTAGGAGTGCTCCTGCATCTAGTTCCCACACTCCCCGCGACTCCTAGGCCACTTTCCAGGTGATCTTTGTCTTTGGGACTTGGGTTTAATTGTATGTCAGCTTTCCAGGGGGGGCGGATGAGTCACCTTCTCCAGGTTCTCAGAAAAAAAACTGAAAACAAAGATTTTAAAATTCCAACTTTTCTGTGACTTTTGAGAGGTGAAATATCCAGTTTCCACTGATAATTAGAATATGAAATAAGATCCAGGTCGTAAAAGACTATTCTACACCCAATAATCATATTTCCGTAAAAAATTGCTGCAAAATGCATGTCCGCGAGGTCCGCAGTCCACACACAATTCCCAGATTACAACTCAAATGCGACGTAGGCTAGCGCGTAGCGAAAGCATTATCACAAGCAATGGAGTCCTGTCAGACTGTCCCTGTCAATCGCCTGCCACAACGGAAGACCTCAAACCAGAACTTGAACTTGAACAAGATGATAGTCTCCTGATGACACTGATGTGACCAATCGACCTGCGTGTTTGAATAAATATCAGTCGGATTACTTCTGTGAAACCTACGAATGGCTTGTGATCATTAAATGAAAAATGTCAACATTTGAAAAAGTGCACTTATTTTAACCCAGCTCTAGCCCTAAATATCTGTACGGTGTTACAGCCTAGTCTGTTCTGGTTCTTGTACTTGTTCCCAAGGTGGGGGACAACTGCAAGGTTCTTGTTAAATGTCGGAGGCTCGTGCCATGGGGACCCGGAGCTATGCCTGGCATCCCTCTGAGCGCCCTCGCCGTGCATCTGGGGGATCCATCACCACCCCCGCGCATCCGTCCATCATTGCCCTGCCCCCCTCTCCCCCGGCTCCTGTCCATCACTGCCCTGTTATGTCTGTGCCGGGTGGAGCAGGGGATCTTGCTCTGAGGTGTCAGAGCTAAAATTACTTTGATAAAAATGAAAGAAACAAAATAACTCAAAGGAAGACGTTTGTCCACTCCCAACACACACACTCACTCACAATCACATAAATGCACAAACACACACACTCATACCCACGCACACACACATTCACTCACATACACACACACCAACAGACACACATATGCTCACGCACATTCACACCCATACATTACGGACACACACATATGCTCTCACACACACATTCACACCCACAGACACACACGCTAACACACACACACGCTCTCACATCCCCACCCACACACGCATTGCACACACATACACTCACACCTACAGACACACACACACACACACACATTACGCACACACATACACAGCCACATCCCCACCCAGAGACACACACGCTCACACCCATGCACATTATGCACACACACACACGCTAACACACAAATTACCATATAGAACAGAATGCAAAAGAGGACTCAAATGGTAAGGCTGATCAATCTCTTTATTATTTTATTTTTAGGAAACAGCTGAGTGGGGGTTTGGGGAGGTGGGGGTGTAGTGGGGGGCTTTAGGGATGTGGGGGAGTGTTGGGGAGGGGAGGGGCTTTGACATTTACATGTATTACTTTTTTTAATTCATTTTTTTGCTTCTGTCTATTGTAGATAAAAAATAAAAAATAAACACATGAAAACCATCATAATTAAAATGAAAACTCAAACAATCCCAATCCTTGAATCAGCATCTGAAACAGGGGAATGAAGCATTCAACAAGTCATCTAAAGCAAGCTTTCTTTTTCTTACACTTTTAATATGTGAGCCTGGCGTATGACGACATTACTTACAGCAGGGCTGTATTTTTCCATGTAAAAGGGTGTCATGATTAGAATGAAACTAACTTTTCTCAATATCCACTAATAAGTGTACTTCTAGTAGGCCTAAGTATTTAAAGTGTAAAGGGGTGGAAGAAGTGGAGGATGTGCAGTTAGCATTACTGTAATACATGTAAAATTGTATCATGACTGTAATTAATCTACCTTCTTTCAACATTCCTTAATAATTGTTTTCCTGTCCTCCGAATAGTTTAGCTAGTTACTTGTGAGCCTACATACAGTATGTCTAGGAGGTAGGTGACAGAGATGCAAGAAAGGGGGAAATCATTTTGGGGTGCACTACAATCAATGTGGGCAATACAGGTGCTTTCTGTGAGACACTTATCAGACTATTACTTGCAAGCGTCTTCTTGGCATTATAGCCATCTTGTATTGACTATCTGTTCACTTTCTCACCTGGTTCCTGCTCTCTCTCTCTCCCCCTCTCTCTCCTGTGGCCTCTCCATCCCACCCTCTCTCTCTCTCACTTCACCTGCTGCCACTCCATCCTCCTCTCTCTCTCTCTCTCTCTTTGTACTGATCACAAGCAAACAAATTGTACTTAACAAGAAAATAACATTCTTAAATGTAAAAGGGTGTCATGTCTGTGAATTTGTCTCAATATCCCTTTAAAAGAGTAATGCTAGTAATATATATACATAAATAGATATAAGAAAGTTTGATAACAGTATTCCAATCCACTGAATAGCTTAGCTAGACTTTCACCAGTGCTTTTTTGGCAATTCCGTAGGACCCAAATCATTAGATTAAGCATTAGTGATTGTGACATGACTATTGCACTAATCACTCTTGGGAATCATATGAGAACATTACACCGCACTTAATATGCAGCAGTACATTTGATTCATTATTGATATCTATAGTCAACTAATGTAGGGAAACACTATAAAAACATAAAGAAATGTTCTGAGCATGAAGACCACCTTGCAAACAGCATGGTAAACTATATGTTTGCTGAGGTTCTCTGCACCACTAACGGAATGCATATACCAGTGGCTAGAAAACATAGGGTAGTTTGCTGCACAGTGATCGCATGGCTTCAAGGAGTGGTATTTGCGACATGTGGCTCTAGAAGCTTGCAAAGATACAATATTCCCTCCGCAGAGAGTCTGTATCTCTGATATTAAAAAATCTGATTACGCAACTCTCTAGGAATGGTGAGGCAATTTTCCTGAGAGCTGATTTGTGAGGGGGCGGCCTTTTGATAGGATTGGATCTGTTAGCCTGAACTGAACCTACTCCGGAGCAAGTTAGGTTTACGGCATAAGATACCATGGCGATGTAACCCGGTTAAAAGTGAGCCACAATCGTGAGACTAAAAACCCTGGGTTAAGCCCAAAGTTAGCTCGCTAACTCAGTGATCCTGCTTCATGAGACAAGCCCCTCACCCTGTTATTTTCAGGAGCACCAATACGAGACAATTCCAGCTTTTATTTTGAATTTTGGCCATGGAGGTTCCCGGATTTCCGTTTTGTTGCTAGCTTTACGATCGTTTATTGACGCTAGATTCCCACTCCCCACTCGCAAGGTAAGTAAACGTTAGCTGACTAACTAGCCGTTCGGTCACCTGTTATTTAGATGAAGCTAGGTAGGAACGACACTGCTGTTATATTTGTTTTCCATCGTTTCTCCGTTACTGTTTGTCAAGTAGACTACACCTAGCAAGTTACAGCAGGCGATGGGAACTATCCTAATGCTAGCAGCTAATTCGCTAGCTGGATCGCAAAACGATACGAAGAGAAGTTATTCATGGCTTGCTCTTTGATCTGCCCAAATGTTACAAATTAACAGGCTAGTAGTATACGTTATTTAGTGTATTATAAAAGCAGTTGCTAGCTAGCGTCAGTATTATTCAGTTTTTACACGATATCATTCGATTCTTATATTTGCTAAATTGCTTGGACGTATTTTTGTTTGTTTTGTTCATATATCTCTGGAAATATGATTGTGCTTGCTAGCTACCACTGACAGTAAATTCTGTTGCAAATTAACAGTCATACTTTTTACACTATCGCCAATTATATTTTTTTCTGAAGTAGGTTTTATGAATAATTCCAGTCATTGGTGCTATCATTTGTACAATGTAAACGCCTGTTTTTTCTCAAAAATGAATGTGTCACTTCTGACAGCAGATTCACCAGGTTCCTTGGTGATTGTGACCACTCACTCACGGTCATCAAGCTGGATGCTCTACTGGCCTCAGACTTTCCCAGGCTTGGTCACTCCTCATTGGCCACCAGGCTGGATGTCCTTCACATGAAACACCTGAAGCGCAAGCGGAAGAGCAACTACAGCGTGAAGGAGACGCAGGTGCTGATCCGTGAGATCCGCAAGCGCAGGCAAGTCCTCTTCTCCAAGCAGCAGAACACCACCATCAAGGCATTGAAGCGCCGAGCTTGGCAGGAGGTGGCTGATTGCGTCAACGCTCTGGGCGAGGGCGAGCTGCGCACTGCTGCCGAGGTCAAGAGGAGGTATCTGGATTGGAGGGTGTTGATGAAGAGGAAGCAAGTCCGAGCAGACTTGTCTGATATCAAGAATGAGTATGATCACCAGTCCTTGAGCAAGGAAAATGTGTTGAGCAGGGGAGACCCATCTCTGGAACTGAGCGGGTTTCACAAGGAACCGGACTGTGATTGGCAGGACCTCTCTGACACAGGCGATGCCAGGAGCCACCCGTCCTCAGGGGTAAAGGTGCAGAACAAGGATGGAGATGTTTACAGAGTACATATAGCCTTCTGTGTGCGTGTGTGCGTGCGCGTGCGCGTGTGCGTGTGCGTGTGCGTGTGCGTGTGTGTGTGTGAGCATGAGCATGAGCATGTGTTTGTGTGTGAATAATTTGAATAATGTATGAATGAATGGATGAATAATTTCAAACTATGTATGTGGCTACATACAGAACATTTCCACTTTTGGAAAGAGCATGTTTCTCCATTTGTATTGCACATGAATTAGTAACTGATCCCTGCTTCTCTTATGCCCTGCAGCTGGAAGGTGGGGGTGGAGAAGAAGAAGAAGAGGAGGAGGAGGAGGAAGAAGAGGAGGATGATGACCACTTCCCATCCCTCCTGCCAGACATGGACAGAGAGGGGTGTGTGCCAGAGATGTTTTCTCACATTGATGAGTTTGGCATGCTGAGCAGCACCAAGGGAGCCACAGCACGAGACCCAATGACAGGCCTGGCTGTGGAGAGAGTGGGAGTGGGAGTGGCAGGGGTGGTGTTAGGGATGGGCGGTGTAGAAGACATGGGGTTGCTGATTGCTGTGGAGAAGCAGCGGTTGGAGCTTGAGAGGCGTTGCCTGCAGGTGGAGATGGAAAGACTGCAGGTGGAGAAACAGCGGCTCCTTGTGGAGAGGGAGAAGCTGCGGCAAGTGGAGGTGGAGCGGGAGTGCCTGCAGGTGGAGAGGGACCGTCTGCAGGTGGAGAAGGAGCGGCTCCGGCTGCTCATGTTCCAGGCAGAGCGGCAGCTGCCCACCTCCTCCGGCGACTGTGAGAAAGAGAGGAAGGCGTGGCAGCCCTCGGCACAGACCCAGCAGCAAACTCTGGCGGACCTGGAGGCGGAGCGACTGCAGCTGGAGAAGGAGAGGCTGCAGCTGGAGAAGGAGAGGCTGCGGTTCTTCAAGTTTGAGTCGGGCCGCCTGCAGATCGAGAAAGAGCGCTTCCAGGTGGAGAGGGAGAGGATGCAGCTACACAAAGACGGACAGCAGCTAGCCCTCCAAGGGCATTTGGAAAGAAACCTGGCTCACCAGGAGAGAAACCTCTGAAGAGACAATCTGGGGAATACAGACTTCCTTTTGGTGGTGGTGGTGGTGCGTGGGGGGTGCGGTGGACTGGGCAGCTTTCCACCCTGCCTAACCATGTGGAGGTAAAAGTTTGGTATTTTTATTATTTATTTATTTATTTTTGTAATATTTTATATATTTTGACCAGCCGTTTCCTTAAGTTGAATTGTGCTCATATTTGCTTTGACACACTTGAACTGTTGTCATGATGATGCCCAGGTCTCAGGAAGAGTGCACTATAGCTGTTACCCCAGAGGACAGTGCTGCTCTAGCAGATACAGTTACAGTTTTTCTCGATTGTTAAGACACATTTCTCGAAAGCAGCTCTCCTTTTCTCTAAACTGTGAACACAAAACCCAATTTTCAAGCTACATTCACAAAACCTCAGACTCTTCTTGCAAAACCAAACTTTCACCTCAAAACAGTTTAATCTGTGCTCAAAACTGAACTCACCTCAAAACAGTTCAATCTGTGCTCAAAACTGAACTATGTTGTCAAATCGTGCCCCGAGTCAATCAAAATTAAAAACACTACTGAGCAGTCACTAAACACTACATAGAAAAATAGAAAACACAATGCTCAGGACATGAAGCTGTAGAAATAAATGTTTATTGTTCACTGTAGGCTAAATGCATGTTGCAAAACAAAAAACCTGTGCATTAGCACTTGTACATAGTAAAAAAAAAAAAAAAAAAAAGTACAATAAACAGAAATCTTGTGCATTTACACGTAGCACTTGTACAGTACAAAAACAAACAGAAATCTTGTGCATTTAGCACTTTTATACAGTAAGCCTACATAAAAATAAAGTACAAAAATATACAAATGAGAAGTGCATTACTCAGCCACAGCATCATTTCTCCGTACTGGGTCAGGCCACAGGACTTCATCCACATCACAGGCCACATTTTGTCTGGCCAGGCAACGGGGGAAAAAAACCCTGGCATGCCGTATCCAGGCTTGGCATGCCTCCACACCTATGTCACCACAGGCTAGTTCCATGGCTTGCAGGAGATTTACCCTGGTGTAAGGTTGGCGTTCATATACCTTCCACCGCCATGAGGAGAATAATTATTCAATGGGGTTCAGGAAAGGGGAGTACGGTGGAAGGCAAAGATTGATGAAACCTTGGTTCATATTGAACCACTCTCTAACCTGGAGGGCTCTGAAAACTCACATTGTCCCAAACAACAACATAGATGGGATGCTCATCCTGCTGCCCTAACAGAGCATCTCGCATGTGATTGAGGAAAATGAGGAGCTGGTGAGTGTTGTAGGGCCCCAGGTTGGCATGATGGTGGACAACCCCATGATTGCTGATGGCAGCACACAATGTGACATTGCCACCACGCTGCCCAGGGACACCAACAATGGCCCGTTGGCCAATCACGCTACGGCCTCTCCTTCTCCTTTTGGTGAGATTAAACCCAGCTTTATCCATGTAGATGTATTCATGGGGTCTTTCCATTGCATCCAGTTGAAAAACTCTCTGTAGAAATAGATATAGTTTTGTAAGTGATACAGAAAAAGTGATTTAGGCCACTACAGTAAATCACTACTTACAGTAATCAACATTGAATGTGTCTGGATATATACAAACTTCTACATACTGGAATCTTTGCTCTTTGACTCTGTCTGAGTTGCGATCAAAGGGCACTCTGTACAGCTGTTTCATGCGTAGTCTGTTGCGCTTGAGGACACGATCAACAGTAGAGAGGCTGACACTGTTGATACCCTCAAAATTGACATGGTCCTCAATGATCTTCTGCAGAATTTCATGCAGTTTAATGGCGTTGTTCTCACGGACCATATCGACAATTAGGGTCTCTTGGTGTGGGGAGAACATAGCTGTCCTCCCACCCCCATGTGGCAGTCTTTCAATTCTACAAAAAGAGAACATGCAGTTACAAAAATATACATGGAATACAAGGCCTACAAACAGTTAGACTAACCCTCCATTACAATACTACAGTACATCGGCACAGTGATGTACTGAAACATATATTTACTTACAGTATACTGTGGTACAGTATATAGTATAGTCATACAGTAATTGCTGTCAACATTTACATACTATAATGTCAAAAAAGGTAATTACCTGTCCTCTTCTCTAAATCTTCGGATTATGGTGGACACAGTGAATCTACTGATGTTTGGTTGTACCCTTTGTCCGGCCTCCCTCATGCTCATACCATGGACAAGAACATGGTCAATCAAAGTAGCTCTGATTTCATCAGATATTACTGTTCTTTGTCTTCGCTGACCACCTCGACCACCTCCACCTCCACCTCCTCGACCACCTTGACCTCCTCGACCACCTCGACCACCTCTCACACGAACTCCTCCTCTCAGATTTCTATCCATTGTAGTGCCTCACAAACCAGTGCTCTCTGAACTGGCTTATATATGTTCCCTCACATCATTAGCCACAGGTGTGACCAATTTTGAGTTGTTGTGTTCAACCGGTGACACCAGTGTTTTAATTGTGTTTGACTTTTGCCACCTGTGCTCACCATTATGCAACACAGGTGCATCACAATGAAAATGTGTTGGCAAGTTGTGTCTAAACAGGTGAAAAGTGCTTATGGTTTTGCCAAAGGAGTGACTGATTCAATCAGTGGGTTCAGGCAACTGAGCATTTGGTTCAGACAATAGGGTTTAGTGTTTTAGCAATTGAGAAAAACTGTAAACACAGTTAAATCCTATCATAAGAACCAGTCCATATAGAGTGATTTGAATTCTAGTCAATAGAAACAGAGAGACATAAAGACCATATATATTTTTTCAATTCAAACCAAATCCATTTATTTGTCATTTGAATATTGGGAATTCCCTGTAGTGTATAAATTGCATTTAAAGCCATAACTGCGTTTAAAGCAAAAAAACAAACCCAAAACTCCAGAGCATGTGCAAACTTGCTAGGGGCTCAAATATGCTGGGCATGGGTTTCACACAGGTTCGAATATGACCATGTTTTTTGAGTGAACATAATTTTAGGAAGTGAGCAAATTATATGTTGCATTGGTTCTCCATAGCTCTTGTCTGAGGAGTTTTGTCTTAATCACCCATAATTTTTTTGTCGATTTTACAAATGGATAAAATAAATATTGTGTGTGTGCGCGCGCGCGCCAGTCATACATGAGGCATTTACTTGTTATTTAGGGTCAACATACAAACCTACTATGTAAATAATGTGATCAGTGGCGTCTTTTATGGGTATTTGTAATCTTTGTCCTTTGTGCATGTCCTTTACCTTTCCTCTTACTACCATCCTGTTGATGAAAAGCAACATTGGCAAAAGACCGTTCAGAGATGTGAATGTACTCCCATTGATTAATCCCATTTTTTAAATACAGAATAAAAATTCCAAACTCTATATACACTCAGTGGCCACTTTATTAGGTACACCTGTACACCTGCTCGTTAATGCAATTATCTAATCAGCCAATCCTGTGGCAGCAACTCAGTGCATAAAAGCATGCAGACATGGTCAAGAGGTTCAGTTGTTCAGACCAAAAATCAGAATGGGGAAGAAATGTGATCTTTGACTGTGGAATGATTGTTTGCTAGACGGGGTGGTGCGAGTGTCTCAGAAACTGCTAATCATAGGATTTTCACACACAACAGTCTCTAGAGTTTACAGAGAATGGTGCGAAAAACAAAAAATATCCAGTGAGCGGCAGTTCTGTGGGAAAAAAACGCCTTGTTAATGAGAGGTCAGAGGAGAATGACCAAACTGGTTCAAGCTGACAGGAAGGCGGCAGTAACTCAAATAACCACGTGTTACAAGTGGTATGCAGAAGAGCATCTCTGAACGCACAACAGTTTGAACCTTGAAGTGGATGGGCTACAGCAGCAGAAGACCACACCGGGTTCCACTCCTGTCAGCTAGTAACAGGAAAGTGAGGCTACAGTGGGCACAGGCTCACCAAAACTGGACAGTTGAAGATTGGAAAAACGTCGCCTGGTCTGACAAATCTCGATTTCTGCTGTGACATGCAGATGGTAGGGTCAGAATTTGGCGTAAACAACATGAATCCATGCATCCATCCTGCCTTGTGTCAATGATTCAGGCTGGTGGAGGTGGTGTAATGGTGTGGGGAATGTTTTATTGGTACACATTAGGCCCCTTAATAACAACTGAGCATCGTTTAAATGCCACAGCCTACCTGGGTCTTGTTGCTGACTATGTGCATCCCTTTATGGCCACAGTCTACCCATCTTCTGATGGCTACCTCCAGCAGGATAATGTGCCATGTCACAAAACACACGTCATCTCAAGCTGGTTCCATGAATATGACAATGAGTTCAGTGTACTCCAATGGCCTCCACAGTCACCAGATCTCAGTCCAATAGAGCACCTTTGGGATGTGGTAGAACGGGAGATTTGCAACATGAATGTGCAGCCAACAAATCTGCCGCAACTGCATGATGCTATCATGTCAACATGGACCAGAATCTGAGGAATGTTTCCAGCACCTTGTTGGATCCATGCCACGAAGAATTCAGGCTTACTGGGGGCAAAGGGGGGTCCTACCCAGTACTAGAAAGTTGTACCTAATAAAGTGGCCACTGAGTGTATATATAGTGGTTGATTCTTTAACTTTGTATGTTAACCTAGTTGTGTGTTCAAAATAAAGTAACCAGCTACTTTTTATTTTGTAAATGTTCACAATTTCCATAATAAATGTTTTGTTTTCAGCAAATTACGTCATGACCAGTTGTATAAGCACTGTTTAAATATAGCTGCTGTTTCCCTCAGACACTTCCATCCCCTTGTCTGTATCAGTAGTTATTCATTAGTCCTCCCGTCCAAGCAATTGCATGTCTCCCAGCTAAATTATATAAAATACATTTCCTTTAATTTGATTATGTTTTGCATCATTTATGCTACTATGCCTTGGTTGTTTCAGTACCCCCCCTCCAATATACAGTATATATATATATATATATATATTACTGTACCAGTTACATTCAGACACTTATTTGCACTATGTGATTGTATCTTAGTAAGATTTCATCAATCATCACCTGTTGAACAGTATGGACTTGACATAGAGATGAACCCATTTGGATATTTAGCATTTTCAGGAGGTTAAATTCAGTTGCAATCTACATGAGAAGGGGCAGAGTTTGAGAGCTTTGATTTGATTGGCTCTTATCAGCATGATCATTCAATGGCAGACTACAGTCGCCTTGTACTCCCCTGCTGCTTGAGGTCTGCATACCCTGAAAAGGCTTGTCCAAAAATAAAGTGTATGGTGAATTAGGGTTCTGTTGGTTCTCTGCAGTCTATGAAATGACAGGCCAGTCCCAGGTCATCATAATACCACAGTACAACATAATACCACCTGAGCCAATACCCACCAAGGCCAAACACAACCCTCAGTCCAACTGGCACTCATGTCTATGTGAACAGCCTGCTGAATTTCCATCAGTATGTTCCTTGCTATTCCACCAGAAGACAATCAAAAAGACACAAAGACCACAGTGCTAAAATTCATGTTTTACTAAAAAAAATAATAAAGATATACAATCAAAGCCAAAATAGGGAGCCAATCAGGTTAGTTTTACAGACATGTCAATACACCAATGCTTGGTCTGGGCATTGTACCCCTTGTGAAGGCCTTGTTGCCTACCCTCCTAAACCTTCCTGTCAAGAAAAGCTCCACTTGTCTGTATCTTTGATTTATGTGTGTTTGGAGGGGGCTGCAAAAATAAAACCTTGCACTTTTTTGACAACTATACAAGCCGATACAAGTTTAGGGAAAAATAAAATCGAGAAAAATAGCAGGAAAAAATTCACTTGAATCCTTGAGGCTGAGAGATTGTCCTTTTGATGCCTTGGGACCTCCTGAAATGTCCAATTGAATATAATATTAGACCAACTATTCCCCTCATAGTCACCTTATGACAGCACTCATTTCCCCTGCACATTCCAAGATCAGGTGTATGAGAACAGACTGAAATAAAGGCATAAAGGAAATCCACAGTGTTTAGTAAGGGCCAAAGCAGCAAGCTTCGCTCTGGCCATGGCTCTCAACACTACAAATAGTGTCTACTTTTGATTTTTATTAAAAATGATTTAAATCTGAAAGTCTAGTTACAGTTGCTTTAATGAAAAAATAAACCTTTCCTTTGTTCATTTAATTTTTTTACTTTCCCCGAATGGTTTAAATGTTAACAGCTTTTAGAATATAAACATAGTCAAATGAAAATGCACAATATATAGACATCAAAAACAGTGGACTGTTATTACTCTCAAACGCAGATTGTTTTCAGGTTGGAAGCTAGGACATAAAGTTCTGTATGGAGTCTGATCCAGACTGCACTGAGGATGGGCATGGTTTGGGGTGAGACCGTTGCTAACATTCAGCGAGAGTTGAGATGGGGACAGTCCATGGGGAGTTTTAACATAGCAGATGACACAGCAAATGCAATGTTGCTCATGGTTTTTCATCTTATATATAAGATTTCTATGATGATTTTGTTTAATTATGAGTGGTGCCATCTTATATCCATTATTGCAATGAATTATTTCTGAAAGATGGTTATAAAAGACAAATATGTTCTGTTCACTATTTACACCTGTTAAAAAGCAAGCATGTTGTACAGTCTCCTGTCTCTTTACAGGACATTATAAATAGTTTCTATTGTTTCTTCTTCACAGAATTGACATGTTTACTTCTTTCTTCACAGTACACTGTGTAATTATTATTATTTTTTAATCAATATTATCATTGCTATTGTAATTTTATTAATATTATTCTTTGACCCCAGCATCACTTGGGGCTGCCACCCATGTTGGTTATGGATATTCAGTGGGTTGTTCACTGTTCCTTGAACTCTGCCTTAGGCAAGACTACAGTCAATTGTTTAACAAGCACGTCCACCATTTTCTTTTATGAAATGGTTCATGGCAAAAATTGCTGAACAGCACAGTTTCAAGTTAACAGTTTTCTGGTCGTTTTTCATCCTGGCCCCCATCGTGGTCCTGGTACCTGCTCTGTAGCAGATGTCACCAGAGCAGCTCAAGCACTGCCTCTGCTGTACATGTTGCCTGAAATATCTGTCTCCTCCTAGTGGCGATCCAGTTAAAGTAGAGGTGTTTTTTTTTTTTGCCTCCAGTCTATCTGATGTTGTCAGTCCTCGCTGCATTGCCATCAGACCATCCTCACATGAGATTGTTTTCCCTCTTATGCTGTTTGCATTTTACCCCTCTTCATAAACATTTTCATGTATTGATTTTCTGGGTCAGCATGTTGTTGATGTTGTTGTCATTTTTGTTGTTGTCGTTGTTTATGTCCTGTTGTGTTGTGATAAGGCACTAGGATATTTTTGGTTTTCACGGTAAGTCCGAGGACACCAGAGCCAGGCCTGAATTCTGTCGGAGAGAGGGTCCCGTGTGGACGGCCTTGGGGCAGTCAGGGGTTAGGACACGCCCATTCTCTCCCACGCTGCCCGTGATTGACAGCCGGGCCTTGTTCCGCATGGCTTCTGTGAAGGTGAGCTGCAGAGGTTGAGTGGGGCATGGGTGGGGACAAGAGAAAACCATGTTCACTTGTAATCCATTTGTAATCTCTGAGAGCTACCCACACTAAAGATTAATAAGAGGCAGGCCATGACAACAATCAACACCAAAGCAGATTGAAGACAAACACATTTATAGACATCTGCATTTATAAGGGTTCTGGCAATACCTGCAATTTATGGTGTTAGTGCAACAAATTGTACTAGTTTAAAGACTTGTTTATTTACAATATCATATACACATTATTATAAAATATGTCAAATATGGAACATATTTGACATCATTTAAGCTATATACAATCTATATACAGTATATCTGTCTCAAATGACCTTGTTACTTGCATTATTGTGTATTTATTTCTTTAATTGTTTTGAAGAGGAGTAGGCAACCACCATCCTTGTTGTTCAACAAAGCTTCTGTATATATAGACTCATGCAAGAAAAAACATTAGCCCTCATTGTGCACCTAGTTAACCCACTGTGGGCCACTGTGTCCAGCAGGCACTGGATCACCGGAGTCAAACTGAATATTTAATAATCATTCTCTTGACTGTTGATTTACACTAAAGCTTCCCTTCCAAGTTCTGAGAGTGATTATGGTTTAAAGAGAGCTGGGAAACCAACAGTAGCAATGTGGAATTGAGCAGCTGTTCCATAAAATAACAGGGCATTTGACCAACTGAATATTTAGAAACTTTAGAAGAAACCTTCAGGCACAGGATGTCCCACCCCTCACACCCATGTATAGCCCATTTACAGGGCACACGGATGTCAATGCAGGTGCCTGAGAGCAACAGTCAACAGCGTACACATAATCTGCAGCCAAAAAGACGCAACCAAATCTACAATTGCTAGTCAGCCGCAGACAGCTCTAAAGGGAAGCAATTTAAATAAAAGACATCACATCTAGAAAAAAGAAAGAAAGAAAAATAAGAAGCTTGTACCACTGGCCACATGGTCACATCACACGTTTGCGTCACGAGAACTTTCACCACCCCACTTACTATAGGAGACCCTAAATCCTACCCCTAGATTTTAACGCCCTCGGTTCCATATACGTCGTAACCTTCTCTATATGTGGCTAAATTCTGGGTGCTCTGTGCAGGGCTGGGGCAGGGACTGGGAGTGGGGCTGGGGGTAAAATTGTGTTCAGTCGATTCCACCTTCATTCTCTTGGCCTCATTTCTGGACTTGTAACAGAATTCTATCAGGGCCACCAGCATGGCCAGGCCCAGCCCGCCCACCAGGATGTAGAACACCCCAGCCACGTTGCTAAGGCTCAGAGCCTGAGAGCTCTTGTCCTGGAAAGACACAGGGAGACAGCCAGTTAGAGGGGCTAGGAATGGTGACATCACACACAGACACAAAAAAACATACACACACTACACCACATAGACACCACACACACACACACAGTACCACACCCAAATAGGCACACACCACAGTCACACACACTACACAAACACACACACTACACACACAACAAACACACACACAAACAAAAACAGACTTCACAAACTTCAAAAGAGCCTACTCTAGTTGTACCGCTACTGCTACTGCTGATCCAGTTTTCAGAGAAAGGGGCTACTTTGACAATGATAAGAATGGCCACTAGTATGGCTAATATACTTTGACAACAATTAAAGTGAAAACAATGATGTAATCATTACTTTTCACTTCAGCTTCCACAGGCTATTGTTCATTGTAAGTTTTCATAAATTGAAAACCTTTCATGATGTCACCACTTTTTCTTCAAGGCTAGTGTTATCCTACAGGATTTGAAACAATTATTAGCCTTATAAAATAAGGGCTGTCAAATGTTGGTCTGACATTGTGCTTCATCACTTATGTATTCAATACAATAGATAAAGAGAGCAATTTAAGATACCATAGCAACATATCTGAATAAATTAATTTTAGGTTGCATCATGCTGAACAATTTGTAGTGCTCTGTTGATGAGGATGACTAAAGTACAGTAAAGGGACTTTAGTCCTGAGGGACTTCAGGTCTATAACATGGTGACAGATCATCAATAAGGTGCAGAACTCTTATTCAACACATAATAAAGCCCCCATAGTTTGAGGTACCACACATATCACGTCAGGTTCTTGTATAGAATATATGTATGTACACAATAATGCAGTGATGAATCTACTGTCCATATGAAGAATATATTTAAATATGATACATATCTGTAAAGACAGTAAGTATGCATGTCTGACTTTAAAGTTATCATGCATACCTGGCGATGCTGTGTTTCTAGTGCAGTGTAGTCTAGTGCTCTCTCTCTCTCTTTCTCTCGCTTGCTCACTCGCTCACTCGCCCAATCTCACGCACACAAACTGCATCGAGTCTAACTTCCTGAGGGGTTGTGTCTGGGTGTGTGCAACAGTGAGCTCAGACTGTGGAGACTGACCTTACTTCCCGAGTCCTTGGGTCCACACTCCCCCTTATCGTACCACCATTTGTTTTTCAGCTTGTCTAAGATGCCTGATTCACTCAGTTTCAATACGGCAAGGTTTACGGGCGTTCTTCACCACGTGGAAAATAACATAAATAACATCATATATTATGTTATTTTATGTTATTCAATTAAAATCTAACATGGCAAGTGTATTTGAAAGTGATGGAGCGGAGGCCCGACTGTGGGTACATGTCTGTGTGCTCTCAGGCAGGTGATTGGAGCTGCAGACATGTGAGTGGGACCTGCTCCATCACTTTAGGTAACAGGCACATGCTGCCGTGGCCTATTTCGGAAGAATGGGAGGCAATTACTGTGAATACAGAATTATTGGCAAATGGAAAATATTCAGTTGTTTTTATGAAAACCTTTTTTGCTTGTTTTTCTTGTTTTCTATTTTTTACAATTGGAAAAAATTGTCCAAACTGCGAATGTTTTTACCAAAACCATACAAAGTTTTAAAAATAAACAAAAACTATCTAACAATATCAGGCCAGCTTATACTTTAACGCCAGTGGCCATTAACTGTAAATCCCCTACCTTATTGTGGCTTTACAGACAAGTGCATGCAGGTCGTACAGTGCGGGCAAATATTTCTGTTTTGACGGTAATTGCTCTCCTTTGTTTTTATTTTAGTTTTTTTTAGGGCTACATGCCCATAATGGGTAGAATACAGGTGTCGTCATGGCAGATGCACTGGTTACCATGGTTACTGTTTACCCGCATTTGGTGACATAGTGGCTAACCTTCTCACCACCGCCTCCGCTGCCACACTCTCCTTTGTCGTACCACCATTTGTTTTTCAATTTGTCCAACAGGCCTTGTTCGTTCAGTTTTAAAACTGCGAGGTTAACAGCACTTCTTGAAACGATAAAACATATTTGTCAGAATATGAACATCCAATTGGAAGAACAAAGAAAGGACAGGGGTGGAAAGCTCTATTTGTGTGCCCCTAACTCTGAATAAACCCCTCTGTTTTATTCTTAATGCTTTCAGTGACCTCAAGAAAGGGTCATCTCTGCAAAACAGTCTTTTCCCAACAAGTACCTGTACAAGTTATGGATCTATAATTGCAAGTTTGGCTACTGTCTAAAAACCAGGGCAAGGTGACCACTCTCAGAGGGCCTGCACTCTCCCTGCACAACACTGTTACACAGCATTGTTATGAAAATAGGTCAATTTTAAAGGTAAAATTTACTCAGATTTACTCTGATTGAATAGACAACTATTTTCCCTTTGACATAGAGGCACTGCACTGCATTTCAAAAGTAATCATTCTAACAGAGAACGATATCAAGAGACAACTGCTCAAACCTGATCACTGGAGCTCAATTAATTTAAATTAATGTGGACATCCTGAAATTAACCTGGTCCTTCTTTAACTGCAATAATGCACTGAGTATCTTTACATAGGAGGGAAGCAAATTTACTTGCATTATGCTGACATATTAAGTGCCAGACAGAATATTGACAGATTATTGGCAATGAGCGCTCTAGTTAGTCAACTTGCCATTGTCTTCCATGTTCCTGAATGCTCAATATGTAGATTGTTAAAATAGCAGACACAGCCATCAAATTCTGAGGAAATTTCAACTAATTAAGGTCTGCAGTGTTACTTAAAGCATCTGTAAAAACTATTTGTATAGTAAACAAATACCATAAAGTACTATACTTATACTACACTAAATGCACATGCGGAACCTGAAAAAATAATTAATATACGGAGCTGCCTATGTCTCTGTACATTAATCTGTCAATTGCAAAGTAGTGTAGGGTAGTATATGAAGTAAATAAACATATTTTACATCACTGAGTTCAGTATTTGAAATCAGTCATATTTCCGGTTTACATATAAACGTTGAAGACCATCTGAGAATGCACTTCCCACATTAGACTCACCCTGATTCAGGATTGATGGGTCACTGATAACTGCTGATCTCTCTGATTCATGAGAGGGTTATCCAGAGTGAACGGCACACTGAGTCAAATTCATTTCATCATCAAAAGTGATAACAAAAAAAGAGACAACAGAAAATAATATGATAGCATCTCAAGCTGAATAATAACAAAATAAACATTCATTATGTTATATTTGCTTCAGTTCAACGGTGTTGTGCTTTTATCACTGTGTAAATGAACAGCCATAGTCTGACGCCACACACTCTTGGCCACGTCAGTGCTCTGAAGAAATTTGTGACTAGGAGAAATAATTGACAGAAAACTATAATTCCAGAAATTACCGGTGGACAGAACTATCGTCCTCTGTCAGTGACTTTTCTTGCAAAAGATAGAAAATAATAAAATGCTGTGCATGTCAGATATGTGGTGATTGCCAATGTTGTTTTTCTAGAGAGCAATTTTTGAGGGATTTACAAACAGGAGCCACTAAATAATATGATAATGCTTACATGTATTCTGGTCCCCTACCTACTAATATATATATATATAGAGAGAGAGAGAGAGACAGACTGATAATCTGCTGAAAATGTACTTACTGAAGCTAATGGTTACCATAGCTGCATTCTCATACACACACACACACACACACATACATACATACATACATACATACACGCACACACAGGGTTTTGTACTCTATTCTCTGCACTCTGTTTCTCCTTTGCTCCATTTTACATGGTTGTAAGCCATCTGTCCCACTTTAACTTAACTACAATATTCTTTTACACTTTTTATTGATTCATTGTTTTCCATTTATTTATGCTGATAACCTGGCTCTCCTGTAAATCTGTAAATTCCATCGTGTGGCATAGGACAATGAAAGAGTCTGATAGCGATAGACTGTGTTGCACATTTACACGGCTGTCAGACAGTTATATTCAATTCCCGAAAAACCCCCACACAAAACCAAAACAGAAGCTCAAATGTATTTCCTTTCAACATAAGTAGATATCAACTTATTAAATAAGTAGACTATTACCTGTATGAAGTTCTGTAAAGTTAGAAATAGAGACACGACACATACCATTGCATAGATTCATATGTATCTCTACACACAACACACATGTAGCTGGCAGTGACAGAGAAGGCAGGCACATCAGGGAGGGTGGAGTACCATAACAACACATTAAATATTGTTATACTATTCCACCCACCTTAACTGTGAGCCCTTGGGCGTGGCCACGACGTAGCCCTTGGAGTCCAGGTTGCCTCCGACCTTCATGGTGTCACAGGGCTTCCTCTGCTCCGTGTACTCGTTCATGGTGGACTCCAGCAGGAAGGCGTACTTCCCCTTGGACTTGCGCACCCGCGCCACGCCCTCTGCCGTGGTCTTGGTGAACACTGTGGGCTCGGCCGATTTCATGTACCCCCACATCTTCTCATACACAGCAATTTTTGATCTCTGTGGTGGGGACAATGCAAACGACCCTCAGACAGGATGGCAAGCCACCATCTTGGGGCAAAATCCTACTGGTTCAAATATGTCCTCTGAGACCACGCAAATGACTAACGACTCCTGCATTATAGAGTAAGAATCATGGTTATTAAGCATCACTAATAATGGTAACCCTCATGCATAATAAAATATGTATCAGTTACCTTAAATTAGTTAAACCTGTAGATTCTTTGGGGTATTTAAGGCTGTATTTTTACAGTCTTCACAGGAAATCACAGCGCCATAGTGATGAGATACAATCAGGAGCCACAAAACATGACCACACCTCTAAAAATATGCTCCCTTTTTGGTGTTATTTTCATAGCACAAAATCACAGCAAGAACTGAACCGGATAATTTATCCTATTATGTTATTAAACGCTGAATGTGTAACTTGTGTAGTCCCACAGTGGATCAAACCTACAATCGTTGTAACCACATGGCACAGCTTCCTAGGAAAGAAATAATTAATTCACTGAGCAAAAGACCAAGATCCCTGAGGGAAATAACTAAGCTCACTCTTATCATGACTCTAGAGGCTGCAAGATGCTTCAGATAATACTATGAAAACAAAATTAAAAAGCTGAAAATACTGAAATAACGTATTTCTCTCATGCTCTTTCATCCACACAAATGTGTGCGCGCACACACACACACACACACACACACACACACACACACACACACACACACACACACACACACACACACACACACACACACACACACAGACTGCAATATGATTTTACACTTTTCATTGATTCATTGTTTTACATTTATTTACGTTTTCCTTTTCACCTGGCTCTCCTATGCTGCAAAATATGCTGCTGTTGTTGTGAAACCTCTGCTGTGTACTTCAGGGTTGAGCTACAATAAACAATGTATTGAGTCTTCACTGCTTTCTGGGTGTCTGTGCTCACTGTGTGCAACTTACCCTAAAGAACTCTTTGGTGGAGCCTGAATCCAGCGTCCCATACGCTATATCTGTCTGCTTGGCCAGGTCCTCTGCACTCTCGATGGGCGACACCATCCGCTCAACTGTGAGGAAGGCAGCCAGGTTGGCCGTATAGGACGAAATGATGATGAGAGTGAAGAACCACCACACACCTCCAACGATACGTCCAGAGAGAGACCTACAGGCAAGCGGGGAAGAAGAAAGGACTCATCAATAAAATAGGAAATTCATTATAACCCACTAGATAATCGGTAGGATGATATTGGCTAGATATTCATAAATGCTGGGCTTGGAACTTGAAGCTGCACTATTTCATAATAGCCACACGGTGGAGCCCTGAGGTTATAACATACCAAGTTGCTCCCATTCTCATAGCAATCTAAAAGAGGGAAAACCACAGAAAACAAATGCAGAAACCCTGTCTGTCTGCCTGTAGAGATAAAAAAATATAGAGCAGTGATATGGAATTCTTTGTTTGAAAATAGGGCTGCTGTTCTTTGTTTTTTGTTTTTTGTTATGTCAGTGTGACAACTCTGGCTGAACCAAACGAAACTAGAGAAGTATGATCATCATTGCCAAAATAAGATGTGTGTGTAGAAACATCAAAAAGACTACTTTGTGAAAACAAAAATCCAAGAGTGCCATACAACACACTGCTTTCAATTTATGCGTAAGCATGTTTTTATGTTTTTATTATCCACACATCATACTCACTGCATAACATAAAAAGGGAAAAACTTTTGTTGCATACATTACTAGATATATATATGTAACACTGGATAAGTATATCTGCCCTAAACAACTTCATAATGGCAAAGACAGTAACAAGATGGCCACCAGTCACTCCCTCTTCTCTGCTCCAATGAGTGTGTTGAAATGCTTTAGACTGGGATTGAAAGTCCAGCTAAATGTCTCTCCGCCCTTCTCACCTTCCTAAGAGATTGGGAGAAGAACATTTTCAAGAAACCAGTCGCATCTATTGCCTAATTAACATTTTTCCATTTAGAACTAGGAGAACAACACCTTAATTTTTCCTTTGCAGAGAATAAATTGTCACCCACCGCTCTGAAGAGTCAAGTGTGTGAGATCTTGCGGTTATATTGAGAGATAAGGACTGATTGTGTGTGTGGCTGCACTGACCCAAATACAGTGGTGCTTCTTATATACACAATTTTATGGTCCTTAGCCAGATCCCTTTGTGAACAGGGTCTTTAATGGTGACTAATCTTGGCCGTGCTGCAACAGGGAACACAGACACTGACACAAATGTAACATGACATCACAGTCACTTTGTCACCATGGCAGATTTTTTGTGATGATGGCAGAAATGTTTTTTAAATAAATAAATAAATAAATAAAAAACTGAAAAAGAATGCTGATTTTCATCTGGTTTACCACATCAAAAACAGCTCCCCTAGCCTTGGCATTGCTTGAGTGGGTGTCTGAAGACCAGGTTTTGTTTATTTTAGTGGTTTTGTGTAGAAAGAACAGGAGCACATGGGGTGGGAGTCAGTCAAACTTAAAAGGCCAGATTTCTACTGAGGGGCAAGATGTTGCGTTGTGACATTTTAGTACCAAGGAAGACATGCATCACTTCACAGATGTCCACAGATTATACAATTACGCCAACTAATATATGTATATGGGTATATGGACCTGTGATATACTGTACACTCGGTGGCCACTTTATTAGGTACACCTGTACACCTGCCCGTTAATGCAATTATCTAATCAGCCAATCATGTGGCAGCAACTCAATGCATAAAAGCATGCAGACATAGTCAAGAGGCTCAGTTGTTGTTCAGACCAAAAATCTGAATGGGGGAAGAAATGTGATTGTGTGAGTATCTCAGAAACTGCTGATTTCACGCAAAATAGTCTCTCGAGTTTACAGAGAATGGTGCGAAAAATAAAAAACATCCAGTGAGCGGCAGTTCTGTGAGCGTAAACGCCTTGTTAATGAGAGAGGCCAGAGGAGAATGGCCAGACTGGTTCAAGCTGACAGGAAGGTGACAGTAACTCAAATAACCACGCGTTACAACAGTGGTATGCAGAAGAGCATCTCTGAATGCACAACACGTTGAACCTTGAAGTGTATGGACTACAGCAGCAGAAGACCACACTGGGTTCCACTCAGTGGAGAACAGGAAAGTGAGGCTACAGTGGGCACAGGCTCACCAAAACGAAACAGTTGAAGATTGGAAAAACATCGCCTGGTCTGACGAATCTCGATTTCTGCTGCGACATGCAGATGGTAGGGTTAGAATTTGGCGTAAACAACATGAATCCATGCATCCATCCTGCCTTGTGTCAACGGTTCAAGCTGGTGGAGGTGGTGTAATGGTGTGGGGAATGTTTTCTTGGCAAACATTAGGCCCCTTAATACCAATTGAGCATAATTTAAATGCCACAGCCTACCTGAGTCTTGTTGCTGACCATGTGCATCTCTTTATGGCCACAGTCTACCCATCTTCTAATGGTTACTTCCAGCAGGATAATGTGCCATGTCACAAAGCACACGTCATCTCAAACTGGTTCCACGAACATGACAATGAGTTTAGTGTACTCCAATGGCCTCCACAGTCACCAGATCTCAGTCCAATAGAGCACCTTTGGGATGTGGGCGGAATGGGAGATTCGCAACATGAATGCGCCGCCGACAAATCTGCAGCTATCATGTCAACATGGATCAGAATCTCTGAGGAATATTCCAGCACCTTGTTGAATCCATGCCATGAAGAATTCAGGCTGTTCTGGGGGCAAAGGGGGGGTCCTACCCAGTACTAGAAAGGTGTACCTAATAAAGTGGCCATTGAGTGTATATCAAGTAATATATATCAGGCAATATTTATATATCTATATATGTCAGGTCCATAAGTATTTGGACAGTGAATCAATAAATACATCGGAACCAGTTCCATTGGCAGCCATACATGCCCACACCATAACACTACCTCCACCATGCTTCACAGATGAGGTGGTATGCTTCGGATCATGAGCAGTTCCTTCCCTTCTCCATTCTCTTCTCTTCCCATCATTCTGGTACAAGTTGATCTTTGTCTCATCTGTCCATAGGATGTTGTTTTAGAACTGTACAGGCTTTTTTAGATTTTTGGCAAACTCTAATCTGGTCAAACTGTTTTTGAGACTTACCAATGGTTTACATCCTGTGGTAAACCCTCTCTATTTACTCTGGTGAAGTCTTCTCTTGATTGTTGACTTTGATACAGATATGCCTACCTCCTGGAGGGTGTTCTTGATCAGGCCAACTGTTGTGAAGGGGTTTTTCTTCACCAGGGAAATAATGGTTTTGTCATCCACCACAGTTGTTTTCCGTGGTCTTCTGGGCCTTTTGGTATTCCTGAGCTCACCAGTGCGTTCTTTCTTTTTAAGAATGTACCAAATAGTTGATTTGGCCAACCTAATGTTTTTGCTATCTCTCTGATGGGTTTGTTTAGATTTTTCAACCTAATGACGGCTTGCTTCACTGGCATTAGATTACATTACATTACATTACAGGCATTTAGCAGACGCTCTTATCCAGAGCGACTTACAGTTTACAGTGACAGCTCTTTGGACTTCATATTGAGAGTTAACAGCAACAGGTTCCAAATGCAAATGCCACACTTGAAATAAAAATAATGAAATAATGAGGGAATAACACACACCTGGCCATGGAACAGCTGAGCAGCCAATTGTCCAATTACTTTTGGTCCCTTAAAAGGGGGGCACATATAAAAAGTGTTGTAATGCCTACACCGTTCACCCGATTTGGATGTAAATACCCTCAAATTAAAGCTAAAATAACAATAACTTTGTCAATGTCAAATATTTATGGACCTGACTGTATACAGTATATATATACATTTTATATGTATAAGCTTGCACTGTCTAAAAAATGTTTTTTGCAGCAGGCTAAACATTGATACATACATATTGTATATATGTCTGACATATTTCTACCACTAGCTATGTCAGAATCCAGTTTAGAGCAACATAAAATCAGACAGGATTATAACTTTTTAGCTTTTTATGGCTCTACATAATAAAGAACATTTAGAACAAACTAAAAGATTTCTTAACTTCTTTCCCTGTTTTTAAAAGATACAAGATTTCTGTAAAAACATGTGGCTGGCTACCTAAAGCTGGGTTGCATTATTTGAGACTTGTTCCCTGATACATTTTTTGAACAGTTGTGATGAGCTGGGATGGCATCCTTTCAAAAGTATTTTTCTCTAGGACTGTAGCAGACCGTGAACACATTGGGTCAGAACTCTTGGACGAGCATTGAAAAAAGAAGGTCAAATATTTTAACAGCCTGTTACACATCGCTATGATAATTACAATAGTGTGCTGCTTTTCACACACTATCTAGAAAATACACAACAGCCTTACACTGGGTGAAGCAGCAGCCATAATAACATTACTTTAAAACGTCAACAGCCCAGCAGCTTGCAATCCTAATGATAAAGTAGTGGTGAACTGGTATACATAAAGTGTGTACATAACTGTTACATTCAGAATCATATTTGTATTTGTACCATATAACCCTATAGGCGTTTAGGCACAGCCTATTGTGTGGGGTAGCTGTCTTTGTATAGTCAGCACCATATTGTGAGTGTGGATTGGTGTAGTACTGTATCCAAATTTTATTTGACATATTTTGAGTATAAAACAGGGTCCAAAATTACTTCCAATTTCAGGCATGCAGGAACAAAAAAAGAATTAAAAGATAAAAGCATCATAAATGATGGCTTGGTGCCACTAAAAAAAAATAAACACTGATGGAAATGAATGACATTCATGTCATGGTTGCAGAGGGCCAGAGGCTTGTCACAGACGAAACAGCTGCATCCTCAACTATGGTGGTGTTCTGATTGCTTTCCTTTCTTAACATCAATAATGTATGAGGAACCATGAAAAGAGTTAGACAGGCACGTCTGAGATGGAGGGCGCATCACCTCCTGGTAGGAGCTGGTAATAATTCTTCCTTATGAAACCAAACCACATTTGATTATGGCCTTGTTGGAACAGACAGAACTGACAGCCTGGCAGCTGAATTGTCAGAAACTCAAATGTTTTGTATTACACAAATTGGCAGATTAATATAGGACCTCTGCTTTAAAGAGGGAATAAAAAATCATGCTCTTTTTGCTATTTTGCAGTACGTTACCAGGCAATATCTGCTTCAATTACAACAAATAATATTAACACTACAATTGCAGCTACTTTACTCATATATTAATTCTACTACAAATTACTACATGCACACTTCCCTAGGTAGAAAATCGGAAACACTTTATATTCCCATTAAATAATGTTCAATAAAAAAGTATTAATGATTTACCATAATTAAATGTAAACAAGTACATTTTGTTTTGCCCATTATCGGTATTTATTGTTTTTCAGTGCTTATACTAAAGCAGACTGTCCATACCCCTTGACTTATTAATAGTAATCAAAAATAAATGCTATAAAACAGTTTGACTTGTTCCACAAACTTTCCTAAAGTCATTGGTGAGGGGGTAGCGATGTTGACATTAGAACAGGTACTACAAAAAATGTTAATGTTTAAATAATGTATTTGTCAATGGTTAATGAATGGGATGTTAATGTAAAGGATTAAAGAAGAACTCATACCCTATGGCCATGGTCTATGTTAGGTTTTGTGCCAATACTATAGCCTAGACTTTTCTATAATGCCCCTCTACATAGGTCAATACCAACTGGAATTATTGGAAATGGCACACTATAAGAGAGACATATTTTGTACATCTATTCATCGTAATAGTGTGTGTGTGTGTGTGTGTGTGTGTGTGTGTTTAAAACAAATCAATGAGGTCAATTTACCACACAACCAGGGTGTTCTGATGGATGGGAGACTTTGCCATAGTGTCTAGAGTGGGGCAGCAGTGATGTAACCTCTGCCAAAGATCCAGACTACAGCATGTGAATTGAGAGACGAGGTAGACTGCAGAAATTTCTTTTGTGAGGATATATACTGACAGATATATTGCACATATGGGGGATGGGTGGGGTGGGGCCACAGGGGGTGCAGCGGTTAGAGAACAATTTACTGAGGGGTGGGGCAGGGGGAGTTGCAAGAATCAGAGAGGCAGCCTGTTGGGGGAGGGGCAGTCAGCAGCCATTCTGTCTAAGTCCTGGTGTCAGCAGGGGACAAGCCCTCAAATCCCCAAAGGTTACCAGAACAACAGAGCTTGTAGAGCATGAACCAGGAGACATGTTGTGTGGCTGTGGTGCAGTGTTAAGCATTCTGTCTGAACACTTGTACTGCTCTGAATTACATTGCATTGCATTATCTCTTCTCTATACAAGCATCCATACCAAGGGCATATTGGAAATTACATACTTCATAACCCACTTATACAGTGTGTCTGGCAGCATTTGAGGTTATGTATACAATATTTCTTAAGGCTACAACAGAGGTTAGCCTGTTAACCCAAAGAACTTCAAGCCGGGAGTCCAGTTCCCTGATCACTACTCCATACTCCTATTCCCATAAAATACAGGAGTGTAGACTAGTGAATGAATAAATAAATAAATGAATGAGAGAGAGAGAAAGAGAAGGAGGAAGCTGATCTTGAAGCACACTAAACAAACAAAAGGGTCAGTCTTGACTCCCACTGTAGACCCACAGGATTGTATTATTTGTGCCCCTCTCTGATTTAGAATGCCTAGAAATCAATTTGGCCATGCATGGTGGGAGTTATTTAAGCTTTGGTACATATACAGTATTTTTAAACTGAATTTTGTATACGTTTACTGGGAGGACTAGTCACAACCTGTGCTATTTTCCTATTTAATGCTCATACTAAGAGCCAGAAGAATAAAATCTTTTTGCCATAGAAAAGTATTTTTGCATGAAATTGCCTTCAATTTTCTCATTCTTATACAAACCCTCTTCTGTTTCTTTTTTTATACAGTATGCAACTGTTGGTCTGTTGAATGAATCTAATCATCTTTAAACTGTCAGGCTGTATTTTTCAGGTTGGTTCTTCCTTTAAATAACACCACATGGAGAGTAACCAATCACTTTAAAATGAGCATGTCTAGAACAGAGTCAGTGGGAGGGTGCCCCTGAGACAGAACGGGGTGGGGAAATGGGGGTGTTGAGACAGACAATGATTTCAAGGTAAATTTAATGTGAGAACAGTCTCTGTGTAAAGAATTATAGGAGAACAAGAGACAGAAGCTCTTTCTGCCCACTCCAGTGTGACACAGAGGAGAGAATATGCTGCATACTGATTTATATTCAGTTTGAGAACAGACAACACATATCATTATTCATTTTTCTCTGCAGACACCCTTATCCGTTCTCACTAACAACTTCTTACATTTTTTTGGTTTTTTTGTTTCTGATTTTATCCCATTTTAGTAGCCAATTAGACCCGCTATTTTTATGTCAATCCCCCCCAGTAATGTGAGTTCGCTGCCGTAGTCCTGCGACCGGTAGTGACGAAGGCGAAGTAACGCCTCCTCCGAGACGGCACTTGCCAAGCCGTCGACCGTAACCCGGTACTACAGGGCCACTCTTATGCACAACGAACGTCATGTCGGCTTCCCTCCCCCTCCCTGGGGCGGACTGCCAATTGCCGCCCCTGGTGGCACTCCCGGCCAGAGCCGACTCTGGCGAGATGGGGAATTGAACCCCGGTCTCCGTGGCCAGCGTCGTACGTTGTAACCACTGGACCACGCGGGAGGCCCCCACTAACTAATTCTACCCTCATAACATTCACTCTAAAACACATTTAATCAGCTGAATGTTTCCTGGTTCAGCAGAAAACATTGCCATCTCTGAATTCACTCAATATCATCCCTCCCTGGTGCTTATGCCCAGAAAGTAGAGCAGAGTCCCTATCCTAACACATAGCTGGTAGCCAGACAATCCTGGGGTCATGGGCATGATCAGCACACACACATCTCAAACATCTCAAAACTTACATCATTGCTCAGGCACTATGTAACTTGTAATCAGTGAGACAAAAGCCTGAACATGTCCCTTAAAATCTTGGTGTAATTCACAACAGGTTTAAACTTTTGATAAATGTATTCATCTTCCCCATCAGAGCAAGGATATTTTCCCCAGTTAGAATGCTCCTTGGTTACCATTTACTCAAATCTAATCTCTTTGGTTACCAAGGAGACCTGGTGTTGCTGCCGTTGATGCACATACAGTGCAATTAATTACCTTATTGGCATCAGCTCTGACAGTCACGTTCTCCCATGGGAGCAGCAGCAACATCCGCAGAACGGTGGGAATCTGGGCCTCAAAGCTATTAACCTTCATTAGCATAAATATTCGGACTCCAACCAAAACAAGCTACAGCCTCAGCACTGCCTGCCCGTATTAGCTGAGTTGGGCTTCACTGCGCCCTTAGAATCAACAGGATGAACAGTTACAGTCCCCACAGTAACTGCTGACGTTCATTAAAACTCTCTCACCATGGAATCAACAATATGTCTCTCCGAACAATAAAATAAATAAAATAAATGAAGCAGGTATAGGGCAATAGGGTGAGGAGAGAAGCATTCCAAAATGCAGTAAAAAAGCCATTACAATGAATTAATTTTAAACAGTGAGCTTTAATCTCACCACACCTGTTTGAACTTCACCTGTTGTACATTATTATTTATGCACAGACACAACCTACAGGTAACTGCCAAAATAAAGGAAACACTTGAGTAAATTAAGGGTTCTGGTGGCTCTTTATGGTGTCCCCATAGTGGCCGAACGCCCTATTAAGACACTTTATGTTGGTGTTTCCTTTATTTTGACAGTTAACTGTATATATCCTTAACTCTATATAAGGTGTTCTACTAGTGTTCTAACACTTTCACATTTACAACTGAATTCTTTCAGAGAATTTGGACAGGTAAGCTGGAACAAATTTGGTTATGGGATCCTAAATTGCATTTTGGAACGATACAGGGTAGACTGAATCCACTGATCCCAAGGGTAGATGTTTGTAGATTAAACTGAAAAGTGATTTTCAGCTCTTCATATTCCTTCAGACATTTTACTTTGCTTGAATGGATTCAATAATCAGTTCCTCATGATGGAAACTCTTTGTTCCCCAAATAGATATTGAAAATATACCACCTGAGAAAGACAGGGATTCTTTAGTGGAATACTGATGCACCAGCACTCTCATTATGAGTAATGTGGATGTGGTAATGTGGTACCCTCCTGACCAGGGTACTCTTCAGCCCTCCTGACCAGGGTACCCTTCACTGCTCCTGACCAGAGTACTCCTCACCGCTCCTGACCAGGGTACACTTCACCCCTCCTGCCCGGAGTACTCCTCACTCCTCCTTACCAAGGTACTCTTCACCCCTCCTGGCCAGGGTACACTTCACCCCTCCTGACCAGAGTACACTTCACCCCTCCTGACCAGAGTACTCCTCACCGCTCCTGACCAGAGTACTCCTCACCGCTCCTGACCAGAGTACTCCTCACCGCTCCTGACCAGGGAACACTTCACCCCGCCTGATCAGAGTACTCCTCACCACTCCTGACCAGGGTACACTTCACCCCTCCTGCCCGGGTACTCCTCACTGCTCCTGACCAGGGTACTCCTCACCCCTCCTGGCCAGAGTACTCTTCACCCCTCCTGATCAGAGCACACTTCACCCCTACCGATCAGAATACTCTTCACCCCTCCTGGCCAGAGTACTCTTCACCCCTCCTGATCAGAGCACACTTCACCCCTACCGATCAGAATACTTTTCACCCCTCCTGATCAGAGTAGACTTCACCTCTCCTGATCAGAGTACACTTAACCTCTCCTGCTCAGAATATTCTTCACCCCTCCTGATCAGAGTGTACTCTTCATCCTCCTGTTGACGGTGCTCCTTTCTCTTCTGACCATGGTCATCTTCATCCAAAAAGATCTGTGTCTGTGTTGCTTCCCCCTCTGCAAAAACTTGTGGCTGGAACTTCACGTTGTCTATGAATTTATGTAACGACTGATGAGACACATTACTGTTATTAACTATTAAATAAAATATTATTAGGGAAACTGTAGTTTGATATTTAATTTAAGTGTATAATTATTTATAATTATCACAGATGAATATGTAATGCTACAATGTTGGACAGCCTCAAGCATTAGCACAAGCAGGTCACATATTGTTACAGAAGAATAAGTGGTAATCTGCAGACAAATGGAGGAATATAAATAGACACACAGAGAGGAGAAATCCTCTCATGGCCAGGAATAAAACCACGGTGTAGTTAAGGTCTCCTTTCATTCTCCTTTCATTCTCCTGCATTCACTTTTCATCCCCCCCCCCGATTCAAATAACCATCAGCTTGGCTGAATCAATACAACAACTCCTCACAGGTCTGAGAATGTTTACGGTTTTAAAAGAGAAAAAAAATTTCTATTGTGCAGCGGCCCTGCAAGACCAGAGTCTGGAGTGCTGGAATGCAGCAAAATTTTGTTATTTTTCATTTACCAACAGTTACCTGAGTGGACACCCTGGGACCCTGGAAGACTGAAGCTGCCTATGCCTTGGGTAGACAGTGTGAATGCCTGTTCTGTCTACACTGAGAGACCAGACAAAATAAAAACAAAGATGGCCAAAGACTGTCTCACGGCTGTCTCTGTGGATAAAAAATGTATGCAATGTGACTGTTGGTGGGCGAGAGATTCATCTCGTATAAGCCATTGGGCCACAGCCAGCCAGCAGGATCCAAGACAAGGTCCAGTTGTCACAGACATGTCCAGTTAATTTTAGGGCAGGCCGATTGACCTGTAAAGCTTCTCACACCTGTATCACGATCTTCAGGAATAAGGTGACATTGACACAGGCAGCCCAGCTTAACTCATAACATTACTGTAGCATTGCATTTATCTCTTAATGGTGGTAAAGTACCACATGATAGCATAAATTTGAGAGATGGTCTAGTGCTTGCTGGGTGAATAATATCAAAGCTAGGAGGATGTTCTTCCCAGTCAACACACAACATTTTTATATAACATTAAATCAACACCTAAGAATTATTTATTGAATGTTGTGTGCTGAGTGAGTCCTTATCATCTCTATACACGTATATACAAATGATGCTCTGTACACGTGAAATCCTAAATGGAAATGTTTACTTGGATTTAATCAAAATCATAGGTCCGCTATAGCCCCTTTGTGGAGAAGCTATAGAACAGAAATGAGCGGCACTATTATTTTGATTGTGTTCTAAGTACCTTAGAGTCCTTGTTCAGCTGTTTTTTTTTGTTCCTTTGTTCTCCTTGTCCTGCCATTTGAGTGACCACTTATCTGGGGGGCTGAAAAATACAGTCGCTATTTTTCCTCAGAGAACTGAAAGATGTTAGAGCTCTAACAGGAAATGCATGCTGCTACTGCAAAAGGATGAAGTGGTGTGTCACAGAGAGCCTGAACCTGGATTGGCAGGAAGTGATGAAACTGAGCCATCAAAGGCTGAAGACGAATGAAGTAGCATCTGGCAGGACAGCGTTTTTTTTTTTGCACTGTTGACTCATAGGACAGGTGTAAATGTACAAGAACAGCTCCTTTGTGATGGATATAATGGCCCCTTTGACCCCTTCCCCTCATCCCACACCCCTCAGCTGCCCCAAACAAAAGAGAATCATCAGCAGGACACATGTTTGCTACACAAAGCTTTAGAGAAACACAGTGTACCACAGCAATGGCATGAGTTTGAAGAGGAAATTGTCACAGTTTCATTCAGATGCATGAAGAAGCACAGGAACAGATCTACAACAGCTCAAGATTAACATTACCCACAGTGCATGAGAAGGCCTCCATGACATGGACAATCAACCAACATATTATTAAATATTATTAATATTAAAGCCACTGTTAACTCTTTGATGAATTATCGCAAAGCACTCAATGTCCTTGACTGATATCTGATCTCCCAGAATGCATCAGGAGTATTCTCTCAGATTCTCCCCTCTCAATGCCAATTTAAAATTCTGAAATTCTTTGGCAATTTCTTTCTGTCTCTCTGCAGTGATCATCTTGATAGTAATTAATTATTCACTAAACATGCATTCTGAGGTCATCAATAAATACAACTCTAAGATTGTGTAATGTTGTGCTCTAAAATGAAAGGCATTTAATAAATGTTCACCATTTGGTGCATTTGAAATGTGTGTAAACTACAACCATTTACCGAAAAAAGCAATTTGAAGAAACATGAGATAGCAGGACTCCATAAAGGCCTGCTGATACAGAATCTCATGCATATTAAAAGTTGTGAAGTTAAAAGGTGCATATAAATTGCATAATGTATGTATGTTAAGGTGTATATGAATTCCATGTTGTTACATAGTAGGAAGTACACAGCATACAGTACATGAAGATTGTGAATTAAATAGTGTACTACATGTAAACTGCATGGTGTATTTAATTCAAGATTTAGGGAAGATACATATAAGGTAGGTAGCATATATACATCATGGCATCTGTGCTGGTCCACAAAACAGAAGCCAGTCTGAGACCCACCTTGGGGAGATGTCACATCCTTGCTGCATGAAGGCCCCCAGGGAAAACCAAAGGCTGTTGAAGATCCCAAATTCATTGGGTGGCTGGTCACTTGGCTGCCCATCCGTGCCCTCCTCCGGCTCTTCGGTGTGCCACTCATATGGGCTGAAGCGGCTGACCAGGAAGAGCACCACACTGACACCAATGTAGGCAAAAACGATGCACATCCAGATCTCGTAGGCCAGCGGGTCAAGGAAGGAAAAGACGCCCGGCTTGGATTTCTGGGGCTTTTTGATCATGATGGAGATGCCCAGGCTCATGAAGGGCTTGGAGAAGTCTATGACCTCCTCCCTCACCAGGGTGATGGTTAAAGGAGCCACCGCGATCTCTGCTTTCTGGAGAGGTGAGAAAAGGGCAACACATTTCTTTTCAGTCATCAGTAGAGTCTCTCTCATATGAAAAGAAAACTGGAACATATGAGCAATTCAACCAAAAATGACTGAATATTAATGTATTGGTTAATTATTTATTGCAGCAGGGGTCATGACTTAGTTTGATCTACCATTGAAGGGAGCCCAGCTGAAAAAGCAGGCAAAACTTATATATACAACTAACTGCCAAAAAAAGGCAACATTTTGGTAACCAGGGGGACACACTGAAACGGCCCTGGACCAGGATAGGAGAGTTCCAACTGGGCATGTGTTACCTTTATTTTGTCAGGTACCTATATACACGACCGGTCAAAAGTTTTAGAACACCCCCATTTTCCAGTTTTTACTGAAATGTAAGCAGTTCAAGTCCAGTGAATAACCTGAAATGGTACAAAGGTAAGCGGTAAACTGCCAGAGGTATATATATATATATATTTTTTTAAAAAGGTTTAGGTTACCAAAAACAGAAAAATAATGTCAATTTTTTGGCAGTGAGTAGTTTCCTACACCATCAAAAGGCACTGGAGGAAACTCTGACAGGAAGAGGTCTGGAAGACCCAAAGCCACAACAGCTTGCGTGATAGGCGGCTCACAGGACAACAGCTTCAAGCACAGTTTAACACTGGTTGAAGTAAGTGTTTCTCAATTTCAACTGTGAAGAGAAGACTTCAAGCTGCAGGTTTGACAGGTCGAGTGGCAGTAAGAAAGTAATTGCTAAGATGGCAAAATAAGAAAAAGAGGCTTGCCTGGGCCATGAAGCACCGCCAGTGGACTACTGAAGACTGGAAGAAGGTCTTATGGACTGATGAATAAAAATGTGAAATTTTGAAAGGTTTTTGAAGGCCGTCGAGTAGGCGAAAGGATGGTTCCTCAGTGTGTAACACCAACTGTCAAACATGGAGGAGGAAGCGTGATGGTCTGGGGCTCTTTTACTGGATCCAGAGTCGGCGACTTGGACAGAGTGACTGTTAACCCACGTTAACCCATTACTTTTTTTACTTTTTTATAACTCTGAAATTTACATTCTTTTTCAGTTTTTGGTAACCTAAACTTAAAAAAAAAAAAAAACCTCTGGCAGTTTACCGATTACCTTTGTACCATTTCAGGTTATTCACTGGACTTGAACTGCTTAAATTTCAGTAAAAACTGGAAAATGTGGGTGTTCTAAAACTTTTGACAGGAGAGTATATATATATATATATATATTTATATATATATATCAATGCTTGACAGGTAGAGAGATAAGAGTAAAAGGCCAGTCATAGTCTGTTCCCCATCATACACAAGTAAAGTAACTGGTGTGGCAGAGGCAAGGGAGGGAGTGCGTAAAGCCAACTGCATTGAAAAATAGAAGGAAATCAAAGCTGGCTGGAATATAAATATGTTCACTCATTGCAATCTTTTCATAAAGAAGGCTGATGTACTTTAATGCTGATAAAACACAAGGATTTGAATATCCGATAATAATGTATGCTTTCTCTTCTCTTCTCGTCCAGAGAGACCTATTGCCTGCATGCTAATTATGGGAGCCAAAGGGGAGAATAAAATAAATATTCACCTTTATTCTCCCTACTTCTTAGCATTTTGTGATTGAACAACCAAGGCAATTTAATCCAAGAAGTTTAATTCAAAGCTAAGATTTTTTTGTGGAAATGAAATAATAAATTCTGGAAAATATCTTACTGCACAAGACGAAAATTGGATACAGCCCTTTAAGTCTGGGAGCATGTATTGCTCCGCTGTAAATCCACAAACTAGATTACTTGTTAGCGACTTAGCAACATTTTTCTCCTCGCATCAGCTCTTGGAATATCAAAATTAATCCAAGAAAGAAATTAAACTTTTATAATAACAGGCCAACATTTAAAAAACGAAGTACAAGTTTGCCATCCTAAGCAAAAAATGTCAAAGATGACAGTCTGACAGTATATGCATTAAAATACATCATCGAAATGGGAAGGAACATTTTTATGAAACCTGTCTCCAGAACTGTTGTCAAAAGGTGAATGGTCAAAAAGAGAGGACTTAAGCAGTAAAGTGCTGACAGGAACTGTTCTGTCATAGACTGTAGAAAAAAGCCAAGCACCTCTATAAACCTCCTTTAAAATAAGCTGCAGGAGTGATGTGTCCTAATTCCCAACATTCCCACAGAACCACAATACACCTATTCTAAATCCATGAGGTGCCCTTACACCCACCAACCCACATTCTCTTGTTGTACACCTACTATGCAAACTTTCCTGTACACCAGTATCCTGGACTATCCCTTCCCCCTGTGCATCAGTAGGCTACCCCTGACCATTCCTTACCCCTGTACAGCAGCACCCATGAAAGCCCTTATCCCTGTGCACCAGTATCCCTGACCATCCCTTACCCCTGTGCACCAGTGCTCCTGACCATCCCTTACCCCATAAACCAGCTCCCCAACCATCCCATTCCAGATCTTGGTGTCTGGATCCCTTGCGCCGTATTTGCCATCAGGCACAATCGAAATCTTGTACTTGATGCCGATGTGCTTGGCGATCTCGGAGGCCAGGTCTACACAGTAGCCCTCATACTGGTCATTCCCCTCAAACATCTCCCAGTTCTTCTTCAGCATCACATATGGACCTTCCTGCAACAACCAGATGATGACAAGGGGGATCAAACAGACCTTTAAATGCCCCACAATCAGACCTAAACAGCCACAAAGACACAATGTCAGAGAGATAACATACAGTCACTCTGCCCTGACAGTGTTCTGCTGAGGTTGAGGAAACCAAATGTCCTTACATGTACAATGAAGGATTAATTTCTCAGTATGATATGACATTTTAATCAATGCAAAACCTCACATATTTTGTACACTATGTTGAGGAAGGCCAACTGTTCTGAAACCAACAGAGAATTCCGTGAGAAAAGTGTAAGTCTAAATTTCCCATCAAGGTTTTGACTGACTGCAGTACATCTGAAGACTAACATACATATTTTATACACTTTGAAGCCACCCAGTTATACTTTAATTTTCATGGAAGGGGAGAAGAGCTGATCTGAGTCTGAAATAAATTAAACCTGCATCGATTATGAATGGGATTAAAAACAACTGCCAGTACCTGCTGTCAATTCATTTAAATCTCCTCTGATAGGGAGTTTAAAAATAGGAAGATTTGGCCAAAAAAAATTGGATTCGATTTGAGGTCATTAAATATTCAGTTCAGATAGGAATCTGGACAATATTTTAAAGCAAAACCAAGGCTGAAAGCAAACAAACATCACTCACATTTACTATTCTGTACTCTGACACATACTCCTTTATGACACTAACATATACATAACCGAAAACCAACAGTACGGGAACTTTATTCAACATTTTTTAAAGTTAATCATTAAACATGAATTGTTAGACAATACAATAATGTAAAGTAGAGATGAGTTGAAGAAGATTTGATGAGACAATGTTCAACAACCATGTGAATTACATTAAATCTTCACCAAGTGCTATTGCCCTTTACCTGCCCCTGAATTATTGTCCATATACAAAATTCTGCTTTACACAAAAAGGCTGAAGCAGTGATGTAGAATTATACTCTAACCATGCTAATGATTTCAGTGTTTAGTGCTAGAGTGCCTAAAGTTTCCTTCCCTGACACCCTCCACCCCAAAACAAATAAAATAAAATATTAAATTTGTTCCTGAATTTTTAAGCTTGTTTATTACCATAATGTGGATAAATGTATGCATTATTCCGATAGTAATTGTGACCTTATTAATGACTGCAGACCTGAGTGGAGGGTCACATACACTGCACAGTAGGTACACAAGGCTCGTGAACACAGTAATAAAATGATACAAACAAAAATAAACAACAATGTCAGGCTCCAGGTGACAGAAATCAGCTGAAAACACCCAAATTTGACAGCAAAAGACAGGACTTTAAAAGATAAACATTTTTGATCAGATGCTGCACAAAAGTGATATATTTTGGAAAGCTGTTGGGAATGTGTAAAATAGACTTTAGCTATAAAGGTGTTTTTTTTTTTTTAAATAGCAACTTTAGCCAAAATATTATATACAATTATATTGGTATCATTTTTTACCATGGTAGTCTATGGTGAATAAACATATGGGCTTTACTCTTGCCACAGACAAAAGACAACAGACAGCATGTCTTTTCACCAACTTTATGTGAGAATTGCGAGAATGCTATGTATAAATCTGCGCCGGGTGAAAAAAATCGCATGCCAGCTGAGCTATTTCAGATGCTAAGGGTTAAACAAAACCGTGACATAATAAATAAATATTATAATAAAAAAATCTCTCAAACTGGCCTATAACATGAGTCATAGCAGCATCAGAACTATAATGTGCAGAAAAAATGTCTATTGGCCCTGGTATTATAATTCCTTACACATTTTTTACATAGTGGTAACTTTCACAGGTGTAATGCCTCAGATTCAATTGTCTCAAATAAATGTATTGTTTTAAATGACACAATATTGTGTTTCCTCTCTCTCTGTCATACACACACACACATACATATATATATATATACACACACACACATATATATATACTGTATATACATACATACATTAAAAAATACAGTATACTGTATACTATATACATACATACAAACAAACATTTAACATTTACTCATACACATACATACATGCATACATACCTGTATAGTACAATTTCATTTTTCATGTACAGAAACTTTCTTTCCTCAAGTACATTAAAGAATTGAGGTCTAGCATTAGTGGAACAATTACTAACCATCCTAATACTAATAACAAATGTTCAAAATACAACTTTCCACTGTTCATTCCATTTCAGATTTGTAAAGTTTTAATAGTTCATGTACATGTAGAAAGTAAGCACTTCCAAAAATACATTGGAAAATGTATAGTCATTTTTGCAGCATATTTGTGTGACAGATAAAGGAATAAGGGGAGAGACAGTAATTCCAGTCTGTTCGTGCTGCTGAGCAGTGATAGCAAAATCCAAGTCCTTTCACAGCAGCTGCCAAATGCAGGATTAACGTCACTGTACAGTAAAAAATACTATTTTCGATTTTCCATGTTAATTACTCAGCAGGGAAATAGATTAATGCAATCAATGTGTTTTTTAAGAAAAAAAACCTCATTTGGTTAACTCCAAGTATATATAAAGTAGCTTAGCAGCAGTGCTGTTTGACATCTCTCTCCCCCTGTCTGTGCAAATCACAGGCTGAGCTGTCAGATGTGTCAGTTGGCCTAGGAGAGACAGTTGAGCAGGCTCACAGCAGGGTTCCACAACACGGAGTCTCTGCAGAAATGACTAAATCAGTTGCTTCCAATAGCAAAGATCCACAAACCTCAACAGGGAATTCAGAGTAAAACATGCAGAGCCTCACACACACACACACACACAAACACACACACACAAACACACACATACCATCACACGCACACACACATGCACACACAAACTCATTTCATCATTATACAGGACAAGTACAGTATAAACAGTGCTTCAGCAACAACACAATGTGTCTCATTCACAAATGTGTTTGTAGAAACGTGCAACTTTTTCTGCTTAGAAAAAGTTATCACTCAAAAGAACCGTCGGACATTCTTACCCACATGCATATATTGATGAATCCCAATTGTTTTTAAGTGACTTGAACGCACATGTATTTTTTTATGATCATAATACCTGCCATATATAAGGCTCTTCTGTTTTCACAGTCGCATAGCCAAGACTCAAAGACAAAGAAATAGAAAAAAACATGCCGCCAAAAGGTACTAGAAAGAAGAACCACTTCTCTTGGTAATTGAAAATGTCTTATAAGCTATTAATCATTTTCTGCAAACACTGTTGTGAATGAGACCCATTTCCCCCAAAATTACATTCCATTTGGAGCTCAGCCTTTGTCCCAAAGCTACAGTTCCACATTCAAAATAAGAATAATAACAGCACAGAAGTTATACAGGGCATACATAAATATTCAAATGTGTCAATTGACTGCATGACATGCTGAATGGAAAACTATTTCAAAGGGGCCACGCTATGAGATATTGAGTGAAGCAAGCATGGATATCAGCCCTCTATCGGTAGCTGTGCAGTACAATTTTTTTACAGAGAAATTGAGACATTTTAACAGAAAACTAAATGGCATTTTGAACTTTCTGTTTGATTAGAGAGATCAATAGTAATATCGAGTCTACGACATGGTCTATGATATAATTAAAAACCTTTAATAATGCGTGACACTTACAGTATTTCCTTTTTGTCATGTAGCCCTGTGGAGATTCTGCTTCTGTGCTGATCTATCATGTAATGAACACCCTGATTGACTGTGGTGTTTGTCATTACATCATTGTTCACTCTCCTGCCATCAGCCTTGCTAGCGAACAGTTTCGAGCTCATCAATGAAATTTAGCTTGTCAAAAGGATTTGATATTGACTCATTTTTGATCAATAAAATAGTCTAAGAAATATTGTGTGTTTCAGACATACATAACATCATAACTGAAATCGCTGTGAGAACAGCACTAAAGGCATAAGACAATGCAATTTTTTCCCCGTGGTTTGCAATCATCTCACTTGTTTTATTCATCTTTTCAAAAAATGAGCAGAATGAATCAAGAAATATCTATAATTGCATGCTTTGTACCATTATTTATTTTAAGTATTAACGGTCTGTAATGTTATGTATGTTATGGTACTGACATCACCATGAGAGCAGATCCTAAGGCATAAGGTGATGTTTCTAGGTTAATAAATTATATGTAACTAACAAGCTAGCTAATGTTAGCTACCTACCTTAGCTAACTTAGCTAGCTATTTCCCTTATGTCCCAAATATGTGACAGAACATTAGCTAATTACCATACCCTAGCAAGCCGTTAGAGTATGCCAGTTAGAGTATGCCCTAATTAAATTTAACTTACTTCACGTTATTGATATTTAAATCAGATGATGGTGCATGAGTATAATTCATTTAAATAAATTGGGGAACTCTCAACCATCACTAACTTTAATTAGCTAGTTAGCTGTTCCATTTGTACCATTATTTGTTTTAAATATTCACGGTCTGGCTATCTACTAGTTTAAGTACAGTATTGGTACCTTGCTAGCTAAGCCAGACCCCCGTGTTATTTTTGGTACCCCCTCTAAATAATTGGCTGCATGATGCCCCTGAATAGGATGCATGAAATTATGTATATATAGACCTGAAACAAGTTGGCATTGCTATGGGTTTATGGTTTCATGGTTATGACTTTTGAAAAAGGTTATGGCTTTTAAAAAGTTTGGTCTTTAAAAACGTAGTGGACAGATTTACACGTGGCCCATGGTTCAAATTATAACAAGACAATTGCTTAGCTTTTAAGCTAAAAATAAGTAATGTCAAATATTTATTTATCAACCATAATAATAGCCGACCTACAGAAAGACAAACCACTTAAACCTGAATTGTTATTACTAAAAGCTGCAGATGATGGCATTTGTAGCATATTTATTGTAGCAACAGAGCCATTAATTGTAATTAGACGAATCTCAAGTTAATTCGGTTCAATGCATTACAATTCACAAAATGAAGTACAAATCAATAGTTTCCCCATGAAAGTCAACAGAGCAGTTTCGACCAATGATAAGGCAGTTCTAATCAATGTAGTGACAGTTCTGGTGAGTCAAGCGCTAATTAAACAGTCCTAATAGAAGCAAATGAGAACTATAACAACAAAAAGTAAAAGATTCCTGTGCTCTAAGAGATAGTATAGACATTACTTACATTAATTACATTCCGTATCTGAAAAATACAGTTATAGAATTAATACTAAATTGTCCTCTCATTGACTTCAATTGACACAGAAATTGTACTGCCCACCCACGTACAGATGGCGCTGTCGAGCACCCGGAAGTAAATGTCTCCTTGCTTGCTTCAAATTGTAAACTGGGGGAAATGGAGGTTGCTTGGTGCTCCTTGACACCTTGGTGCTCTCAATCCCATGTGTTTGAGTATAACTGGGTAAGCCTGTGTTTGCTATTTTGTCCTTTCCAATACATTGACACTGGTTAACCATTTGACAGATGCGAAAGTATTTACTTCACAGAAGCTAAACAAAATACAAAGAGGAAGAAAAACATTTTTACAATATTCTTTAAAGTTTTTGAAATAGCAATTATGTTGAGCAGAATGAAGGATCATGGCGGAGACTCTACTAATTACATATTTGACCTGTCTGTCCAGGATTACCACAGTAATAATAAATGTGAATTCAACATTCCAACAGAAGGAAAAAATGAAAAGATAAGTGCTTTACCAGTTGACCAGTAAAATAAGAAGTGTATATACCTGCCCCTCATTCATAAAAGCTAAAATAAAAAGAAACACCTTAATGACAGATTGAAAAAATATAGACCCAAAAAATGCAATAATTTTAATACTTTCAAAGGGCATTTGTAACAGAAATAGGTAAACACAAGTATATTGTGAGTTTAGGTCTCTTTCTCCTTCTACTAGAATATTAACTACTAGCCTTCTCACTTCTAGTTTCACATCTAAATTCCTTTAATAATATTTTTCCTATTATTTTCCTTAAACATTAGAGATTTTTAAAATGTTAATTATTGTTAAAACAAGGTAGAAATCTTTCCCAGTTATTTTAAAAATACAGTATTGAATCCTCACACTAAATAGTACACCTTGGAAATAGCTGACTTATTTTTTGATGCTTTCAATATTACAATGATAATGAGCTAAAATTACATGGGTGTTTCAATATGTTATTCAGGTTTGTGACAGAAGCAAAGCCTGGAAATGAACTTTTTATTATTATAATATTTGAACTTTAAGACTAATATGTTGACAAATGATCCAATATTGGTGGAAAAAGTCCAAGAGCAAACTAGAGAGCCATTGGGAATATCTGGGGTATTGAATTTCCAAGACATGCATATAAAACACAGACCAAAATTAAATGACAGCCAAGTATGAAACTCTGATATAAGCATCATGAATAAACATTGGAATATAATCCCTCTGGGGAATACTAATAGCTCACTTATTCTGGCCAGTTTTCAATAAAGAGGACAGGATTGTATGTGGGATATTGAACTGTTCAGCTAGGGCTGTGGTATTCAAATATAATTTATGTCTTAAAACATCCTATTTAATGTTACATTTATTTGATTAGTCAGCATTTATTTCATGTATTTAATATTCTTAACATGATTAATTCCTACTAATTCTACAACTAATACTACTGCCACTGTTACTACTACTACGTATAACAAATATTCACATAGACTATATACAGTATAACAAAGTAAATTACATCCCAGTAAATGTTTTTTGCCAGTTTTTCATTTCCAGTTCTGGTTAGAAGGCCTTTACTGTACTTCCACATATCTGCCAGATCAGTGACAACCACTGTGGAGCAGTGTGGTGTAGTTTAGTCTGGTTCAATGGTCAAAAACGTTCTACCTTGGAACCAATCCAGAATCTCTCAAGGACACTGTGCATTTTGAGGCCAATGCTTTTCAGTTAGCATTTTGTTGTATCTTGGAAGGCACTTCTTAGACATCTACTTTGGGCATATCTTAACTTCCTTATTGAATTAACACTAGTCTACACCTAAGGTGCAGTGGTGAATTATACTGTATAAATCTAAATTCATTGTCTTACTGTTGTCTTACTACTAGCCTGGACCTCTGGAAACTGAAAATTGGCTGACCCTCATAAAACCTGTGGTAACCTCTCATCTAACTTGATCTCCAAGATGAAAATGTGCACATATAGTAAACTAAACAAGAAAACAAGAGTTGGTAATGTTGTTTACTCACTAATAACTTACCGATAAACATGATTACCCATTTACATAGTGAATAATAATGGTACACTATGTTGGTGCAATAGAAAAAACTCATACATATTTTTCTAAGTTCATATCCCAGGTAACAAATGAGCTGAAAATGCTGACTAGCTAGGCAGCTATCTAAGAAGTACACACACCTCTTAAATACTGCCACCATCAAGGGTGTAAATGTGTCCTTGTAGTTATTATAAAAAGACAGTGTTGTTATTCTGATGCAATCAGGCACAAGAGGTTGGGATAAATCATAAATTTGGCACAGTGTTTTAGTGCATTATTAGGTACTAAGCTAAGCCAAGTACCCATCAGTGCAATCTCGTCTACTGGATGGAAACCTGACAGGAATTTATCTGAATAGAGATACATTTTGCAGAGGCTTGTTTAGGCTTGCAGACATTTAAGAGTATTTTCTTCATAAATGCCCAGGTGTCACACTGGTAGTGGTCTTGTGCCAGACAGTTCTAACTGATGTAATTGTGGACTTTAACAGCTATTTCTGAATGAGATGTCTGTCCATCGTTCATTTTTGTTGATGGATCAAATAACAAACCTGAGAAATGAATGAGTAATTAGCATGATCGTGGCAGCAATTGCAGTTCATCATGCTGAGGATTACAGCTCATGCATTCTAACAATCCACCTCACACCATCCACCTCAGTGGTTTTCTTTTGTGACTGTACTCCAACATTTCAAGATATTTGTCTGAAAAAAGGAATGATAGATAACAAAAGGTAGAACAGAGAAAAAAGGTTGATGCAAAAGCTTAATATCAAAAGTTCAGTCGCCCACATGGGTGTGGGAACTGCCGCATGCACACCGCAAAGGTCCAGTCCCCTCATCGGCCTGAAGGAGGCTCTCACACAGGTACAGTCCACCTCAGCAGCTCTCTCCGCAGAGCTGGGTCTGTACCACTGGCTGCAGGTGTGCGGAAACTCGCACTCACAAACCTCCCGAAAGGAGGCGCTGTCCGTTTCTGGATCAGTTTCTGAATAAGGGATTCTTCACCAGGGGCTGAAAAGAGGAGGATTCTACTGAAGTGTAACTCTCCATGTGCTCCTTATTTTCCCACTCAAAGAAAAGCGAAACTGGGACAGTTTCAATACCATGCAACACACTTTCAGTCTCCCTCCATTTTCATTTAGATTTTCCATGACAAAAAAACCCAAAACAAAAAAAACTGTGGCAGATTCATTTGCTGTTGTGTGGGCCACTTCCAACTGTACTCATGAGCAAAGCACTTAACTCCAAATCACTTGCTCAAAAGCAAGCCAGGTCAGTCACAGATGAGCAAATAAATAAAGTTTATGTGTGGATGCCTCTCCTCTCTGTGTGCTGTACTGATTTCACATGTCACTCCAAAGCCAGCTAATAGCACTCACATTGTCACCAGAGAGCCTGGGCCTGTAAAACTATTGGACAAGAGAGCTTGTGGATGACTTACCATTATTGTGGTGACGACAACTGTTCGGTTCTCCATGCCCGAAGTTTCATTGGGAAGTAGTACTTCATTCTGGATCAACACTAGCTTATCAACATCGTTCCAATAACCAATCTGGTGATAAAGAGACATAATGTAATTATGAGCTTGATTGTCAGGGAATAGCCAAAAATCATTAAAGCAGTCAGGAGATGAAGGAATGTGTGTGTATGTTTATGTGTGTGTGTGTTTGTGTGCGTCTCTATGTGATGAAAGACATTGGGGACAGCGGCAGCTGACTGTTGCCTAAGATGAAACAGGGGAGGAAGTGATGTCATAGTGGTTTATAATCAGCAAAGCAGGGTGTGATTGATGTCCTCAGGGAACAAAATACCTTCCTGTCCTGACAGGACCCCGCTGAGTGCTGGGAGGTGTGGCAGAGAGTCAAGATTGCTCTGCCTGCTGATCGATGGAGGCTCCCTCCCTCCTGATCTCTCTCTCCATCACTCCCTATCCTTGGCTTTCAGTAAACATGCAGCATATCACAGGACCTGCAACTGCTGGCACCAGCTCTGCGTCTGTACTTATAACTGCTGGAGTGGTGTGGGTGCAAGATTGTGGTGACTGGCTCTACATGTGACCTGCCCTGAGATCGGACACAGGTGGATATATTCAGAAGTATCAATCCAAATCAGCAGGCATTTTTAAATCCGAACAAGAGATATGGAATAGCGCTCATGTTTCAATGCTTCATAACTTCCTTTTAATATTGCTATTAATGAATTAGTTAAATGAATGAGCCACCAAGGATGAAATAATATGCATGCAAATGAAATAAAGTATAACATTTCACATAATTTTTCTCTGAATGTTCTCTCCGTTTAAAAACTCAGGAGAGCTACAATGAGCATGAATGTGGATTTTGGGAAACCTTTTTGGGGATTTTGTGGCTTGGAGGTTGCCTATTCACTCCAGATTTGGGCATTGCAACAGTGCTCTGCTGATTGATGTAATAAAAAAATGATGTCATAATGTAAATGAAGTCCAAGCTTCAACACAGGCAACTTATTTGGAGATTGACTAATAATAGGAATAACATTTCTATGAGGATAACAATCACAATATATCATTGGCATCATGCAGAAAACCTGATAATTTCTTGTCTCATTAGTACATTAGCCCCAGACTATCACGCTTCCTCCTCCAAGTTTGACAGTTGGTGTCACACACTGATGAACCATCCTTTCGCCTGCTCGACGGCCTACAAAAACCTTTCAAATTTCAAGATATCAAATTTTGATTAATCGGTCCATAAGACCTTCTTCCAGTCTTCAGGGCCCGTATTCACAAAGCATTTTAAGGGTAAAAGTTGGTCCTAACTCCGCAATTTAGGAGCAAGTCCGAAAAATAATGGGCGTGTCACTCATAAATTTAGGACTCCTACATTTTTGAGATAAGAGTATTTCACAAAGAGTTTGAGAGCTAAAAACAGCTCCTAAGTCCAGGAGAAGTTAAAAGCAGCCAAGAGGACTTCTAAGTGGCTAAAGACCTACTGACGGTGATCTGAAAATCTGCTGCGGCCGGCAATCGTTGTCGCAATCACGTCAACACTGGAGATATTGAATGATACAGAGCTCATAAAAAGGTACCGCCTCAATCGCGAGGGTATTATATATATAATATTATATATATTATATATAGATACCCGCTGATTGTTTACGAGATGCAGACATGTAACCAATTGACTAGTCAGTATTCTTGGTTTCATGTTAAATCAGTGACACGTAGCCTACATTTGTATTTTATAATCTTTATTAGAATATAATAGGGGTGCATCGGATCATTTTTCGGATCAGCAAAAAAAATATTAACGGGACCAAAGGTGCGTTTCCACCAAAAATTACCAGTAACTATTCTCAAGGAATTGAATGAATGATAATTTCAGTTTTTCAATTTAAGTTATTTCACTAAATCTTTATTCGAAAATTTCACAAAATAAATTTTTAGATTCAGTACGCAGATTCATTCAGATTTAACTAGGGTGTTCTTATGCCTGAATTAATTTAATATAAAATTTAAAGATCTCTAATGTTTACATTTTATTTAATTCGGTCGCGTTTCTAAAAACCTGCCTCCCAGAAAGGCATTTAGTATGAAAAACAAAGCAAACCAAAACATACATGGTTGTCTATCTCTTCGCTGTAACTCTGCATTGAGATTTGGGGAATTGAAATAGTACAGAAAAACTGTATTTCTCTAGGTTGAAATCGCGGGCAGAGACCCATCCCCTATATTAGCCAATCGCTGTGGGCATTCTGAGTAAGCTCGTTCATGAGAAACAACGTCATCCTTAGCAACGACGTCAACCCCGCCCTCACTCTTAGCTTGAAGATTCTAGGAATTCCTTAGTATGAGTTTGTCTTTGCAGCTTTGTGAATAGGTTTTAAGGTGGGACTCCTAACTAAAAGGTTTTTAGTGCGCTTAGAAATATTCCTAGTGGTAAGATAAAATGCTTTGTGAATACGGGCCCAGTAGTCCACTGGCGGTGCTTCATGGCCCAGGCAAGCCTCTTTTTCTTATTTTGCCATCTTAGCAATGGCTTTCTTACTGCCACTGCCACTGTCAAACCTGCAGCTCTAAGTTTTCTCTTCACAGTTGAAACTGAGACTTCCTTACTTCGACCACTAAGCTAAGCCAGTTAAGCTGTGCTTGAAGCTGTTGTCCTGTGATCCGCCTATCACGCAAGCTGTTGACTCTCAGAAACTTGTCTTCTGATTTTGTTGTGGCTTTGGGTCTTCCAGACCTCTTCCTGTCAGAGTTTTCTACAGTTTCCAAGTGCCTTTTGATGGTGTAGGAAACTACTTACTGCCAAAAGGTTTTGGTAACCTAAACTTTTTTTTAACCTCTGGCAGTTTACCGCTTACCTTTGTACCATTTCAGGTCATTCACTGGACTTGAACTGCTTACATTTCAGTAAAAACTGGAAAATGGGGGTGTTCTAGAACTTTTGACCTGTAGTGTATAAGGTACCCTACTTTCAAAGTGTGCCAAAAATGATAAACAACCTATCAAACACATCACACACAGAAAAAACCTGTTGAGCCCCTTGCCCATTTTTCATCCATTCAGTAGCTGGAAGAACTGTTCAGCTTAAGTTTTGTGTGACAAGAAAATCACTTCTCAAAAAAACACTAACAAATTCATAAAAGTGCAGTTTATATGACAGGTTTTCATTTTTTAAACAGTGTTTTAAACGCCTTTATTGCTAACCATTTTCACAAACTAGATAGCTAGCTTAGTAAAACTGCAGTTTATATGACATGGACACTGCATTTTATGAATTAGTTTGTTTCTTCTTTTCTTTTCTTGTCATGCCAAAATAAAATTGGACAGTTCTTCTAGATACCAAATGGATGCAGAATGTGTAAAGGGCACAAACAGTTATTTTTTTTAACCTCTTTTGGTGAGTTAAAAAATGTGTATTGGGCTTTATTGAACAGCACACATTTAGATACTCAAGAACAAGAACTGAGGAATTTGGGGTAATTTGTTGACCATTTTTGTTACACTTTGAAATTAGGGTACCTTATATATGTTTTATTTAAAATATTTTGTGTAGAATTTGATGTTCAGAATTGGTTTATTATGTGCAGCTCTCCATACAGAAATGATTCTGGAATTTGCCATAAACCTTTTGACATTAAAGAAAGTTGACTCTGTATTGTGTGTTGGTGTTCCTTGTCATAATATTCTCACTTCACTTAAAGCCTACAAATACTAATTATAGTGTGTTTTATCATTAGCTTATGGTATGCTATATCAACCTATCAGGGTTCATAAATATGGTAAATACACCAAGTTGATTACTTTACCTTGAGCAAATAAATAAAACTTATAGTGCTTAATAAAGCATAATTAATTGTCTTGTAGGAAGGTATGTTGTATGTTATATTATATATTATGCCACCATTTTAAAATGGAATTCATTATGCCCTATCATGACATAAGGCCTCTAAACTAATGCATTATATCACCTGTTACATACTATTTGCAAGAGAGCAGGGCTGCAATACGTTATACCCTTTTGTCTTATAATATATTATAGAAATAATTAATATTAAATTATAATATAATAATGTAAGGCATTATATGTGTGTGCCTCATAGAAAGTGTTACTACGTTTTTTGTTCCTGAGTCTTACTGTTACTGATATATACTGTATATATAGAGACAACTTACTCTTCGAGGCCCATTGTTTTTCAGCTCAAACACATCCATTGTGTAGTTGACTCTGCGTCCATAATGGTCAAACTGGATGTTTCCTGTTAGTCCTTGGAGTCGCACCTAGAATCACAGAAAATTAATCCAATCATTGAGGGAGCACACAACAATATAAGAAACTAATGTGATTATTTTGAACATTGCTCATGAAATGAAATTTTCACCTCTCTAGATTAAAGGTGGAAGATCCAGGTGTAAAACCAGGTGAAATCATCCATCAATCAAAACAAAATAATTATTAGTTTAAATATAAACTTTGTTTGTTTTACATTGTTGCATTTACATTTTAATGAAAATGTCATGCACCTCAGTGATACCTACTGGTGAGCCCAAAATATTTTTCAATGTTCAAATTTTGTATAGAAAATAGAATGCAGAATAGAAATAGAATACTGTGATGCAGCAATATTTGACACAATTATGTAAAAAGGAATCAGCTACTGATGAGTGATCCTTATTCCAATTGGCTCAGGACCACTATCCTCCATCACCAGCCCCCTTCCCGTGTTCCTTTTATTCTCTCATCCGGCTCACTCCATCACCTGCTTGAGTGTACGCTCCATGTCGATGCCCTGGTTCCAGGGTGCTGCTGGATTAGCCAGGCAGTCTCCTGCATTCCCCCTGCGAGAGATGTCCACCTTCTGCCTCCGGAGGTTCCGGAAGGCCTCTGCCATCACCATCACTCCATCGTAGGTCAGCGCTGATGTGTACTGAGGGAGAGGATGAGGAAGATTCTCTAATGCTCCCGAGACACACCGTCACTGCTAATGGCTTCATCCAAGGTATTTCATTATTGGTATGTAGAGACCAGGCTGTTCCACCAAGCCAGGAGTCAGTTAACCACTAGACCAGAAGGTTGAGTGAACTCCAATCCTGGGCAAACACTCCATATGTACACTTGAATAAGAGAGAGAGAGAGAGAGAGAGAGAGAGATGTCCACTCCTACCACCACAAGGCCCTAAAATGCCAAGAGCTGAGTCAAACAAAGAGCCCCCTCAACGAGCTAGTCCTGAGGCCAGGGCTGGACTGGCTATATAGTCTAAAATGCCGGTGGGAGATCTAGTTTTGGGCGGTAGGAGAGTAGAGAGAGAGAATCATTTTATATATATTATACCACGGACCGGGTGCCCCAATAAATTTTTCATATAAACGACTGGTCTCAGCTTCTTACCACCGCAAGGCCCTCGACAGATTTGCCAAGAGCTGAGTCAACGAGCGAAATGGCAGGCTCGATCCCAGTGCATAGGCTCCCATGCATACCCACTAATACCAAGCAGTCTCAGGACAGCACCACTGAAACAGAATATTAGAGTAAACCAAATGATGTCACAACAAAAACAAAGCTAAATCCCCCACTTTGACACAAAGCAAACTTGGGTGCTACCAGACTCTTAAAAGACAATACACCATGGCAGGCTGCCTGTCAACAATAAAATATATTAAACAAGGACACATTTTGACAAAATATAGAGCACAGTATGGAAATAATACAGAGCCAAAATATGGCAAGGGAATTGAAAGTGGCATTTACAAGCCCTTGTATTAGCTGGATAAGGGGCAATCTCACATAAGAGTGAAGCACATAGCCAGAAACACTGTCCCTATAGTAAAAAGTGAGCACCCCTCTCCTGTGTGAAAGTGTACCTGGATGTGCACATTATTTACTGTGTATTATGTACCAGAATGACAGCGTATGTAATAAAACAGAGTTTAATGTGGCCCTCCTTCTGCATATGGCAGGGCCAGGACAGGCTCAGGGATGCAATGAGATCCAGTCAGCTGAGCAGAGATGTCCACGGCAGCGTCACGGCCCCGTTTTAATTAGCAACATGGCGGGAGCTCATTTATTCTTCTGTGCCCCTGGGAGTTGATGTCATTACCCCCACCTCAGTGGACTCCCTTTGAATCTCTGCTCAGCTCTGGTATGGGGTTTACAGACCCACAAGGGAGGCTAAAGGCTTTGATTGGCTTGCTGATGCAGGGCTGTGCTCGGCCGGCCTGCTGCTGGGCCCATCTGTAGTCGGGTGGGGGGTACATGGACCACACAGCTAAAGGTACCATCAGCATTTCAAGGGCACACTGTGTGTCTGTCATCATTTTGGAAGGAAAATGGTGTAACATGACACATGGCATAAACATGGTATTTGCTGTTAGTGGTGGGCTATCTGAAAGAGTTTGAGAGAGAGATATAGGTAGAAAAACAAAGAGACAGTAATGGAGGAGGATGAGATGGAGAGATGTAGAGAGGAAGAGAGAGAGAGAGAGAGAGAGAGAGAGAGAGATATTAAAATGAGAGGCCAGTGGTACTGTCCAGGCCCAGCTCCCACAATTGATCATGTGTTTAAACAGCCATAAACACCCGCCCATGCCACCCCACACACACATGTCTTTAAACAGCCATAAACACCCACACACACACACACACACACACACACACACACACACACACACACACACACACACACACACACATGCTTTTTCTGTCTCTATCACCCATAAACACAGGCACAGACCTTAATTTAACAGGTTTAATTTATTTCAGTAGTAGTGTACTCAGTTCTGTAGAAAAGGCTTGCACTGCATAACTCAGGCAGACTCAAGAAGCTATAACTGCAGCAGTATGGGATTTCTGCTGCAACATTTCAATATCTGAGATACTATGTCAACTATGCAGTGAAAAAACATGTCTGAATAAATACACCAGCCATCAAGGAAATATATAAAATTTATTAGATAATTCAGTCAATGATTCCTTTCAAAAACCTCCTACATGTAAGCGCAGGTTAAGAAACAGTGAAATGTGTGTGTGTGTGTGTGTCTGTGTACTAGCAGCTAGTAGTTAATGCATGCTGCATGCTTGCCTGGTTGCTTCCTGCTTTTTGCTTTCAGCTACGGCTGCTGGCTAGCCCTGATTTGGGTGAAAAGAGGAGCAGAGTGCATAAGTCTCCTCCTGACAGTTCACAGCCTCTCCACCACCAAGACTCCTGTAGTGCCTCCACGGAGCTACACATGGTAACTGGGATCCTGCATTCCCAGGCTAAACTACATAGGATCTCGGAGCAGCAGCGGGCCCCAGAGATGCTGTGTGCAGGCCCAGCGGCGAGTGGACATGCCCTGACACCCATCAACCTCTGCCCCAGTTATGGGTTAAAAACTGGGAGGGGCCTCCCACATGGTCGAGCGGTTACAGTGTTTGACGCTGGCCATGGCGACCAAGATTTGATCACACCAGCCACGCTAGGGTCAGCTCTGGCCGGGAGTGCCACCGGGGGTGGCGATTGACTGTCCACCCCAGGGAGGGGGGAGGGAAGCCGACAGGACGTTCGCTGCGCACAGGAGTGGCTCTGTAGTACAGGAGTCGTCTCAGAGGAGATGATACTTGCCTTCGTCACTACCGGTCACAGGGCTATGGCAGCGAACTCACATTACGAGGCGGGGATTGACTTGAAAATAGTGTAATTGGCTACCAAATTTGGAGAAAATGGGAGAATATCTGAAACAAAAAAACTAAAAAAAAACATTTAAAAGCACACTGGGCAGGTGGGGCTCAATAGCCTTGGGTGGTGACTCACCTAGGAGAAGGACACTCTGAATAATAAACCTACAACACTGAAGGTGTCATAGCCGTCTCAGCCTGCTGAGCCACTGTGGAGAAACCCAGTGTCTAAAGAGTCTGATTGGTGCACGTAAGCTGATCTACACTTTAAACAAACTTCTGTGCAGGCAGGAAGGATAGTCCTACAGCGATCGGGGAAAGACAGAAGGGTAGGTGCAGGATGGCACTGGCAGCTGCAGCCTTGAACCTGCATGTAGGTGGCTCAGAGGTATTTGTCATTTGTTTGTTGATAGAGGCAACAACATCTTCCGGCAGCACCCTGAGCGATCAAGCAGCCCTATTCAGGGACAACACTGCTTGCTCATTCTAGTAACAGGTTACCTTTGAACTTAGAAAACCACCTCAATGTCAGGCCAAGGTATAGGCTCTAGGTATGTAGAGAGAGAAAGGTGAGTGAGTGGGGGAGGGTGGTGACTATGTACAAGTCTCTCTCTTTCTCTCTTCTCCCCTTCCTCGCACATACGTTGCTAAGAAGCAAAGCGCTCTCGTCTCTTCAGCGTGTTTGTTTTTGCTAGCCATTTTTAATCACATCTTCATGCAGAGAAACTGGGTCAATCTGTCAGACTGATGAGTAGAAGACAGAAAGGATATTGTCTGAGCTGTACAGATCTCGCTCCCTTTCCGTACTTGACACTGCTTGTGTACACATATACAACCACAGCAGAAAACAGTGATGATTCATAATCTGTGGGGGTGGCTAATGACAGTTTTTGGTGCAGTCTGTTACTCAACCAACAAGAGGGACATCAATACTGGAACTGGTCTTATGTATTAAGCCTGACAGAATTTGCAGCTCAGAGGTAATAGAACCACTAAGGAGAAGTGATCATAGTGCAGTTACTTTTGATATATTTTGTCAAGTTAAGACCACCTCCTCTAACTCTAGAATGTTTTAGCAGACTTTAATAAAATGAGAGAAAATGTAAGATATAGATTGGGTACAACATCTAGATTGCAAAACTGTGAATTAAAAATGCACTAAATTTAAAAGGGTTATAATAGATGCAGAGTAACTTCATCCCAAAAGTAAGGAAAAATAAGATGAAAAACAGTCTCCACATGGGATGACTAAATCTTTACGGGAGATTTTGAGGCAAAATACGAGACTGTATAGAGTATACAACAATTAGGAGAGAAACAAGGTAGATTATTGTAATATTCCCTGATGGCTCGGCAGGGTCCATCTTGAAGGAGGCGGTTTGCTTGCCTTCATCACTACTGGTCCCAGGGTAGTGGCTGGTCCTGTAGTAGGCGGGCTCGTGGGAGGGTAATTGAATCAATAGATTGTAGAGTTTGTCAATTAGGAGAAAAACAGGAGACAAAATAAATAAATACTGTCATACTTCATAAACGTTATGGGCACTCGTTTGTTTTATTATAAGATTGTTACTAGCATCTCAAGTGTCCATCTCAAGAGTCTTGTTTTGTTTTGTATTCCCCTCAGCAAAAAGCAAAGCAATCCAGAGACACGCTCGATCAAACAGCTGAAGAGGGAGGAACACCCTGACTTCAAAACTTCTTTGTTGGGAGCCAATGGGATGTATAGCTAAAAATATAAATTTCCATTTAAAACATTGCTTGCTAGTTTATCATTATTTCAAACGGATTAGCTAACTACATAAGTTGAACAATTACGATTGCCACATCCACAATATTAGTCATTGTTTAAAAAGCAAGGCCTTCTGAGGAAAAAACTAAATTTGGCTAACAACTAGCGTTTCTAGTCTGTCGCCCTTGTAATGATGAGACATGCAGAGCTATAAAATATGTTTTAAAATAATAATAATAATAATAACCCTCATTTATATAGCACTTTTCATCGCAGAGCGATCTCAAAGTGCTTAACAGAAAAGAAAAAGAAAAGAAAAACTGAAAACATAGCAAAACTAAACTTTTATTTGAATGAATATAATTTTAAAAACTGTGTATGTGTGTGCGTGCGCATATGTACGCCAAACTCAGCCATAAAATTTAGTGAATAAGTATGTTTTGAGTCTGGATATAAAATCAACACTTTAATATGTCAGTTTCTATAGCATCATGAGACATCTAACATAAATTGGTCAAATAGTGCCCGGATTGCAGGTGCGTCAGTCACAGAAACGGCAAAATTATTGAATGTGTCAAGGAGAACGATATCAAAAATCATGATGACATACGCCAAAACATTATATAATATAATATATGTTATTTAGCAGACACTTTTATCCAAAGCAACTTGCAGTAGAGAATGCATACATTTTTCAGTATATGTGTTTTTTATGTGGTTCCCAATGGGAATTGAACCCACAACCCAAGCGTTGTCAGCGCCGTGCTCTACCTACTGAGCCGCACAGAACCAACAAAGAAAACTGTATAAGGAAAGAGGAACAATTAGAGGTTGTAAGGCAAAGCTTACCCACAGGGATACAGGGACACTTAACAGGATAGTTGGTCAAAACCACAAAACGACGGCCTCAAAAATGACCACAGAACTGAACTGAACTCTGTGACCCAGTCTTAACAAAAACTGCATGTCGTGAGGCCAATGCGCAATAATGCATAATATAATGGTATAATGAGCACAAAACCTGGACTTCTGAGCAGTGTCAGATAGTAATATGGTCAGATGAGTTGTCTTTGACTCTTTTTCCTACATCTGGAAGGGTTTATGTTTGGAGAAAGCCAAAGGAAGCCTTCAACCCACACCCTTCAAGCCTGTTCCCAACTGATAAACATGATGGTGGATCTGTTATAGCATGTGCAGCCATCTCATGGGATTCATAGGGTCTGATTATTACTCTGCATGGTAGAACTACGGCCAAGGAAAACAAAGCCATTTTAGGCGACCGGGTACACCCTATGGTGCAAACATTGTTTCTTCAAGTTGTTCCCATACTCAAAGACAAAAATACCCATACCCATACACACTGCTAAACGGATTCAAGAGTGGTTTTATAACCACCAGGATGAAGTCAAACACCTTCCATGGCCTCTCCAATCACCAGATCTAAACATTATTTAATCTTTATGGAAGGTTCTGGAACGTATTGTGCATGCCTTCATCTCTCAAAGAACTGGAAGCTTTCCATACATTTACATTTAGATTTTTAGCACATGCTCTGACCCAGAGCTACTAACAAAAGTGCATACAAAAAACAAGAAGCAACAATTCCGAGACATCCATTGCATCCCTGAACATATGTGTCATTACATAACATGCCACATTTCATTAAGTGCCATAGTAGGGGGAAAGGGAGTTTGAGTTAGTGTTCAGTTGTCTTGGGCATTTTAGGTGAATAATTCAGGTGAAGGCTTTCCTTCTTTATGAATGGTCCAATGTCCTACTAGAAACAGTTAAAAACTTGTATAAAAGCATTCCAAGAAGGATTGAAGGCAAGGTGCACCCTAATTCCTTATTAGTTAATAAATATTCATCTATTGTTTGGTGTTTCTATTATTTTGTCTAGCCCCTGTCGCTAACCATTTTACATTTACATTTATATTTTATTCATTTAGCAGACGCTTTTAGCCAGAGTGACTTATACAGTTTACATTTCTTTACATACAATCCATTTACACAGCTGGATATTTTTACTGAAGCAATTCAGGTTAAGTACCTTGCTCAAGGGTTCAACAGCAGTGTCCCACCTGGGAATTGAACCTGCAACCTGAGTTACAAGCCCAGCTCCCTAACCATTACACTACACTACACTGCCGGCCGGCTAACCAAAACGCATTGTTCAACCAATGACAATCGGACAGTCGTATTACTACTGTAGAAATGAGCTAGCAAGCCAGCTACCACTACCCTGTTGCAGGCAGGCTGCCAAAAGTAAATGAAAGACTATGGGAAGACGTTTTATCATTTAGCTAACCAGCTATGCTGTAAAACCCACAGACTTATATTAAACGCGAAATAGCATGTTGAATGCTGCAAATAGCTGAATGTGTGTTTTATTGTTGCTTTATAATATTTAATGTTCTTGGAAAATCATCTGAGAACCCACTTTACACAGTAACATTGCAATTAATAAAACAGAAAGAAGGAAAAAAACACAACCAGTGGTAAAAATTTTAGTTTATAAAATACTATTGCTAGATAAAATGCAATTGGAGTGTTTAGTAGTACTGATAGTATCAGCGTGAATATATATTATGTTTGAATCAGTAAGCTGTAAACTCCATGCACTTTGGCAGAATTTCTCTACCAATTTGCAGGTTTAATTGTAACCTAATTATAGGCTTGGGCTGGTGCGGTGCCCAAATCTGTTCCATGGCCCATGTATACGCTTTACCACAGTCGGGTTATTGGCTGCGTGTTGAGTTTGGTGGGCATGAAAAATTAGCTGCAAGAACATTGAAGAATTAGCAAGCTGAACAGCCAGTTAGCTATCTTGCTGTACTGCCCTGTAGATAAAGTTTAGCTTTCAGCAGACCAGCTTACATGCTCTATTGCTATCTGTGGCTACAGAGGTCATATTTTGCATGCACTTTCTATTTATGCTGTTAAAGGAAGTGCAAATCCATCCATAGTTCAACAAACAGCTGATTGTACACACCAAATATTTTACTACACATATGTATGGGAGACGGTTAATGGTTCTTTAACTTGCATTCCATTTCCCACTCATTTGTCTTCCAGTGTACTTTTGAGAAAAACAAAGATCGCCCGCCCCTACTTCCTTCCCAATTACAATCAATCTTCTACAGGTATCAAAGTATCAACCGAGTTTCAATCCTGAATGTCGATATTATTCATTCTCCTTTTCCAAACGGCATCGATAAACCAAGTTTATATCTATTAAACTATGTAAGTTACATCACACCAAGTCACGACGTGAAAAACAACTCACAGCACTGCCTCCCGAAACCCCCACTCAACACCAGACCCCAACTCAGAATCCTCAGAAAGAGGCTTGGTTTGTATGCAAGGTTTTTTTTTCCGGCAGCTATCCAATATTTGCTGGGCCGCCCGCGACCTGCATTTGTCCATTATAGATCATATAACAACATGGTGGGCTGACCTATTCTTCAAGGTTATCATAAACCATTCAGTAAATCATTAAAGATGCATCTTAGAATCAGAAACACATACAGAATTGACATTTGTATGGAATCCAAGCTAGGAATAGTCAAACGTTTATTAGAGCAGATAAAGCAGTAAAGGAATAACCTCAAAGCTGCATTGGAGATGGAGATTACAATACAAAATAATAAAATCAGGTCCTTCCACTGGACATATGATTCCATCCTAGGTGCAGCAGCATGAAATCTATGCTGTACAGCAGTAAGTGATGTTTTAGGTTTAGTTGCAACTACATTGATTCAACAGACAAATATTGTTACAAAGAAGACATATGCTTAATTAATAACATACAATCCAAACTCTTGATAAACCATGGCACCAAAACCTGTACTGCAGCAGAGCTGTATAAATGTTGCATTGTACTACATAAACTGTAGGAAGTAACAAAGGAAGGATTTATGATGAGAGAATGATTTATGTTGTGAAAAGCTGAAATGCCTGTGTTCTCTGTGTTGCAGGAAGCTGGCTCAGGAGCGTTTTAAGATATGTATAGTGTATGAAGAAACAGTACAATTTATTAAGTCCAGCCAATACCAAAACAGCACGTCCATACTGTCATGGGTTAATGCCAATACATTATGTGTAGGTCTTGGGGAATACCTTTAATAATAATATTTCCTATGTATCATTTAGATCAACTAATTAAGGACCTGAAAAAAGCGATCCTTTCAATACAAAGCTCAAACAATGAGCTAAAGGTAAGAAGTTGAAATGGGCAGTTAGGTTTGCAAATGAAAATGACGCTTAGTGAGAAAGGCACAATCTGCTGGTGAATTCTAACAAAGATATGGTATAACATGAAATGAGATGTGATATCTCAGAAACATGTTGCAATCATCTTCCATCAAGACCTGCACCTTTTGAATGAAATCTGCTCATCCATTATATTGTTTTTTTAGATGTACAAGATCCTTGGTTACATTTTAGAAGATGATCTATTTAAAACGGTTGTTTTGAATAGAAAAGAAGACTAAAATCAATAACACCCTAATGATTTTCATATAGATGTACACGACCGGTCAAAAGTTTTAGAACACCCCCATTTTCCAGTTTTTACAGAAATGTAAGCATGTAGTGTATTTTACCGGTAGTGTGTTTGTTTCAGAATTACATTCAGAATTGTGACGTCTACATTAAATCCAAAGTATGAATATTTAACTTCTCTCTGAATAACAATTTATATTTACACCATTTAATTATTTTAACAAGGCATCATCAAATATATTGACATACAAATGGATGTCAGTGGAGGAAGAGTGGACGAAGTAGAAATGGTGGGTGTAATTTCAACGCACCTGCTTGTTGCTTCTGTTCATCGTCCATAATCCGTAATCCGTAATCCAATTAATGAAAGTGCTCTCAAATGTCAAATGTCAAGTTACAGTCATTGTATTCAAGTCAGTAGCCTATACTGTCTGTATCAAAAAACGAAAAGAAAATCACGGCCTGTGCTGCCTTGTGCGTGTGGTTGAAAAACTGTGTCGCACCCACACCTGGGATCCTGAGGGAGGGTTGAATGTCCATTTTATTCCTTCATGCAACAGAGCATTCGGGATCCTTTCATGATTCAGCTCTTTGAGCGCTTCTCCAAGCTCCCTCTGTGTTCCGACAAAGTTGGTGCCTTAGTCTGTTAGGATACTTGTCACTGGGCCTCTTCTGCAGATGAATCTTCTGAGTGCATTAATACATGAGTTCGTATCCAGGTGACTAGCAACCTCAAGGTGAACGGCTCTACTCACAAGGCAAGTAAAGATGACTCCCGACCTCTTAACATGAGCGCGGCCTCTTTTGACCTCTATTGGTCCGAAATAATCAATATAGTTGTGCTGTCTTGATCTCACCAAAGTCTTCAGGCTTCATGCAGCGGGGAACCTGGAAAGTGGACAGCTGATTCAGGTCAGCCAACCATTTCATCAGTGGTCTGGACAAGTGCCGTGGAATAACATCATCCCATCCATATTTCAAGCGACAAAGTTCCTGGAGTATTAGCTTTGCTTTCAGCACAAACAGAGACAGAAAACCAAATGAATCGTATACTGAACTGACCATTGAGAGAAGACCTCTTCTGGTAAGTGGTTGGCTCTTCACGTTGATCTGAAAGGTGAAGGTATCATTCTCAATGTTCCACTGTATTCCCAGCGCTCTCTCAGCTGGAAGCTTTTCACGATCCAGGTCTAGTTCTTTCATCTGTTTTGGCTTTGTCATCTTTTGGGATTGAAGCCAGCACCGCTTGACTATTACTGACCCACTTAGGTAAATTGAACCCCACTCTGGCACAAACATCTCTGAGCTCTTTCACTAGCGTTATGGCCTGCTCTTCTGTGGCAATTGATTTTAAGCAATCGTCGACATAAAAGTTCTGCTTGATTGTGGACACTACCTCTTCATCATATTCATCATCGTTGTCATCTGCAGTTCTCTTAAGTGCAAAGTTGGCACAGCTTGGGGATGAAACTGCTCCAAACAGATGGACTGTCATCCTGTACTCTTCCAGTTTCGAGTCTGTGTTGCCATCGGGCCACCATAAGAAATGCAAATAATCAACATGATCTGGCCTGAACTCTTACTTGGTGGAACATCCCCTCAATATCCACCATCATGGCAACCTGTTCTTGGCGGAACCTAAGCAGAACTCCATGGAGCGTATTGGACAAATCTGGTCCCTGCAGGAGCCCACTGTTAAGGGATATGCCTTGATATGATGCTGTGCAATCAAATACAACTCTGAGCTTATGTTTTTGTTTATGGTAGACACCATGATGAGGTATGTACCATACCTTTCCTTCTTTCTGTTTTAACTGGTCTTGGGGGACTTTCTCTGCATGACCTTTCTTGATCATGTCGTTCATGAAGTCTTTATACTCTGTCAAGAATGTCTCATCCCTTTTGAACTTTCTGAGTAGATGAAGAGCCCTTTGCTCCGCCATTCGTCGGTTATTTGCCATGACTACTTCCTCCTTATGTAAAGGTAACGGCAGGTAGTAATGACCATCTTCAAGGTTTGCAGAGTCTGATATAATCGTCATGAACTTGTGGTCTTCCTCTGACAACTCACTTTTCCCTTCATACTGTTTCTCCGAAAAGTCATAATTGTACTGTTGGATGAGAACTTCTTCCAGGCTGGCAACTGAGATCCAATTAGCCCATACCTTTTGATGACCCGCATCCTGTGTAGCGGTGCAACCACTGAGTGGCCCATTTACCACCCATCCTAAAAGGGTTTTAACCACATACGGTCCATCATCTTGGCTATTTATGACCCGCCAGGTTTCCATCGCTTTTGAAGTATTCACTCCAATCAAGAACTCCACATCAGCATCAACTTACGTCAAACGTATCGCATCCAGGTAATTCCATTTCTGGATATCCCTTGAAGTTAAGATGTTGTCTTCGGTAGTGGAATGAAAGCGCCACCTTCAATGTTGCCTACTTCGAGTCCAGCAACCTCATAGCTTTCGACCGCTTTTTCCTGACCCATGGTCCTCAAGAGGATCTTTGTCTTCCTACTGTTGGCATCCAGCTGTCTCATGAGTTTCTCGGTAGAGAATGTTGCTGAGCTGCCTGGGTCCAAGAAAGCATATGTTATCATAGTCTTGTTTCCTTTTGCCAGTTTCACGTGTACTGGGACTATAGCAAGGGTACATTCTTTACCAGCCTCATTTTGATTTCCGGTGTCCATAGAGACAAGTGCGCTGTGAACAGTGGCTTCTTCCTGCTTTACTGCAGTGCTCCTCCCCTCTCTCGGATCACTTCTTGAACCGTCGGTTTTCTTGTTCTCCATGTGAAGCATTGTGGGGTACCTCTTCTGGCAGCTTTGACATGTCATTCGTCTTTTACAGTCTTTACTGAGGTGTCCTTTGGTCAGACATCCAAAACATAGTCTGTTACTTTTTACAAAGTCAAACTTGGCTTCATGTGGTTGTGCTTTTAGCTGCTGGCAGGCTACTATGGAGTGCTTTCCTGCACAAAAAACACACTGGTCATTGGACACATTGTTCTCTGGCCTTATTTTTTTCTCTTCAGCTGTGCTGTCACTCACTGCTGACATTGTGGTAGCGAAGCTGCTGCCATAGCTCCTTGCCTTTTTCTGTTGCTTGACGTCTTTGGTTTTTGGAGTCTTTTTGTCGACTATAGAGGATCTATAGTATGTCTCCAAACAAAGGATCTAAGACAATGGCGGTCTTTCAAGGAAGTTAACAAGATCTTTGAACTTGTTTATTCTCCAGTGTATCACAGGCAATGGACCTCCATTTCTCCCTATACTTGTAGGGCAACTTTGAGACCATGAGCCTGAGGTTTGATGGGCTATCAAGCTCCTCCAGATAGTGCAAGTCTTGCATGGCATTGTTGCATCCTCTCAAATACCGGTGATTTTCCATCTTCAGCCTTTATACTTGACCAGTTCGAGGCCTTCTCCATGTAAGCACTGGTTATTTAGATTTCATTCCCCAAATTCTTTTCAAGTAGTGTTTTGGCTTCAGCATAGCCTCTGTCTGGTTGCATATACATACAGCTACGCACCAGGTCTCTTGACTGTCCAGTTGTATACTGTTCCAGGTAGTAGAGCACGCATAAAGGTTCGGAGGTTCATTAGGTCTCCATCAAAAGCAGTGATTTCCCTCACAGGAAGTAAAGCCAGTTTCTGCTGAGTAAGAAGGATTTCAGCAATATTTAGATTTTCTGTTACACTGGACATAGTGTCTTGATGTTCTCTTCTGCTGTACGTTTTGGTTGGCTCAGTAGACTTTGGTTTTTCAGGAACTTTAGATTCAACTGCATGTTGCTGCTGTTGGATAACAGCCCTTCGAAGTGGGGTTTTAGGGACTGTTCCTATGTTAGCATATTCAACTGGTGACTGTTCGACATTCATAGAGACAGCTTGTTTTCTTTGCATATCATCATAAGCATTCATTTCATCTCGTTCTTTTGGAGAAGACGTTTCAAATCTCTCCATGACTTTTATTTTGGCGGTGGAGACAGCAATGCTAGTCGCTTTTACGCGTGTCAAATCCTTCCAAATGAACGGTTTCAATTCCGTAACAAAACACACAGGAATGCGTCTTCATTAAACGTCAATGGTATCTTTTCATTTGCGGGCGTTTGTCCAAATTGCAAGAGATTTTTCTTTTTTGAGAGGTTACTTGAGTCCTGACAGGTGTGGGTGCAACACAGTTTTTCAATTTGATGTGATGGCTATCATGCAAAAGTCAATTAGCCACCGTCCTGATATGAGTGGGTGTGATTTCAAAAACTTGTCAAACTTGTGCGTGTGTTTGAAAAACTGTGTCACACCCACACCTGTCAGGAACTCAACTTGTGCGTGTGTCTGAAAACTGTGTCACACCCACAAAAAAACCCCACTTCCTTTAAAAGTCCATCATGTGTCCTTAGAAGTTGGGCGGGACCCACTAACAACGGCCAATAAAAGTCTTATATTGTTCATTTTTCAGATAGGCCAAACTACAAAAAAAAAAAAAAAAGTTTTTCACAAATAATAAACATAAAGCTATTTTGGCTCCAACATATAGCTAATGTTACAAATGACTGTTGTGACATTTAACTGTGGAACCACAGCTATATTTTTGTGATGTAAAAAGTTATCTCTAAATCTATTTCAATGACCACTACTACCAATAAAGCTTTGAAACCTGCCTGGGGTAATGCAAAAAAATAGCCTTTTTAATTTTACATTCAAATTTTTACTACAATTACATTTAAACAGACAAAGAACATCAAATATGGTTATGAAGATAAGTAAATCAACATGCCCCAGACTGCATCATTTTAGTAATTTTGAAAATTGCTTATATCCTCTGGTGGAGGAGCATTATGTATATGTACTTATGTGAAACAACAGAACAATAAAAACTACAGGAATTAGGCAGTGGTGTATAGTAACGAAGTAGAAATACTTCGTTACTGTACTTAAGTATCTGTACTTTACTGTACTATTTCTATTTCTGCCGACTTTCACTTTTACTTCTCTACATTTTCCAAAGAAAACTGATACTTTTACTCCGATACATTTCCCATAAGCATCTTTGTTACTCGTTACTACAACAAAATTAAATCGGAAGACATTTGGTAGCCAATGATTTTGAAACACAACTGTAAGAAGTTAGATCATTGGTTAATCACGTTAATGCGCAAGTGCAAACAGGTGCCCTCAAAGCTGTGGTTAAAATTCTAATTTAATTCAAGTCCAGACATGTCGACGGACTAGTACGTGAATCATTGGGGAAGAAGACTTCATGATGGAGATTGATTTGGAAACGGCACCTGTTACTCCGGCGGCAACAAATGACTGTGTCAGCGCCTTCTTCATTTCCTTGGAAGCATCATCGATTATGGAGGGCAGGGTCACCCAACGACTGTGTAGAAGATGAACACCCTTGGCCATATTTGCAAGAAATGTTTTCTTATCTTGGAGTAAAAGATTCGTCCTACCGAATGAAGTGCCGCTTATGCCTACCGAAAACGACTGAGATATTGGCATTGAAGAACTCCCCGTCCAACCTCAAGAAACACATTGAGGTAAATTAAGATGAATCCCGTGAGCCGCAACATTAATGTTTAGTTACTTATCATCATTAGCATAGCCTGTTCAGAGCAGTTCCCACAGGATTGTGTAGCTAACGTTAGCTATCTGTGGTGGGGGAGAGATGGGGGGATAACAAGGTAACATGGCGTATGTCTGGCTGACGTTCGCTAGCTATCATGAATCGAATGAGACCATTAGTGTAGACAGATTGCTAGCGAGTTAGGCAGCTGACGAAGTGTTGACAGTTGCGAGAGAGATTTAGTTGATTTGAGTCATCTTAGCTACTGTAGCTAACGTTAGCTATAACTTAGCTATCATTGCATTGCAACACTAGTAGAGGAGGAATGACATTACAATGCTGCTGCCTAATGCAAAAATTATGACAGGGGTGACCCTGCGCTCCATGATCGATGATGCTTCCAAGGAAATGAAGAAGGCGTGACTGAGGCCATGAGGGGAGTTGACCATATCGCCACCACCACCGACTGCTGGTCTGTCAGAAGGCGGAGCTTCATTGGTATTACTGCCCATTGGATTGACCCTGACAGTCTCCAAAGATGCTCAGCAGCCCTAGCCTGTAAACAGCTGAGAGGTTCACACACATTTGATGTGTTGGCAAGCGCCCTGAATGACATCCATTCCGAGTTCGAAATTCGGGGGAAGATTGTAAGAACAACAGACAACGGCTCCAACTTCATAAAAGCTTTTTTTGGTGAAGATGAGAACAACAAGTGATGGTGATGCATCTCAACCAAGAGCGGATGGAGAGGATCAAGAGGATCAAGACGAGGCTGAAGAAGTGGAGTTTGTTGATGTGTCAGTTCTTCTGAATGAAGATGATGGTTTGGAGCTCGAGCTCCCAAAGCACCAGCGCTGTGCTTGTCACCTACTCAACCTAATAGCTGCGGTTGATGCCACGAAAGCAACATCCAGTGAGACATACAAGAAAGTGTACCGTTCAACATTTGGCAAGTGTAATGCACTTTGGAACAAATGTGGAAGATCCACACTTGCAGCCGAAACTGTTGAAGATGTGTGCTCCCTCCAGCTGCTGCACCCGAATGCTACCAGATGGAACTCCTTGTTCCTGGCAGTGGAAAGACTGCTGAAGATCATCAAAGACAAGGGAGAGGGGGCCATCAGAGTCATCTGCACAGACTTGAAGGTTCCAATGTAAGTAGGTATTATGGTTTTATTATTTCATAATTGATGAACTGTGGGTGTTTCCCCACCCTTTCTTGGGCACTAATAACTGTTTCACAGTTGTATCCCAACTTCCACTTATCATTAGTCCATTTAGTTAAAGCTGCATGAGATAACTTTGGCAAATTTTGAACTTTGGTGCCACCTCTGGTTGTGATTAAAAAAAACTGCACTGCATTGAAATGATGGTGTACTAGCCAGTACACCGACATTCTAAAACAATAAATTCATAGGGTTTCATGCGGTCTCATGTCACGAAAATGATTTTTTGGGTCTTGCTAATGCCAATTCATAATAGCAAAAGCATAATAGCAAAAAAATGTGAATATTTAACTATAAAAAATTATCTCATGCAGCTTTAATTACTCATCCAGCAATTTTTTTGTTGAATTCGATGGAAATGGTTATGTAGTGTTATAAAACGATGTTGTTGTTTTTGTTTTCATCACAGGTTCAATCCAGCTGAACTCTCATTCCTCACAGAGTATGCCGCTGCCATGAGCCCAGTCGCCCAGGCAACCAACATCTTGCAAGCAGAAGCAAATGTCCAGATGGGGTGCCTACTTCCAACAATCAACCTGCTGACCGCCAAACTTGACAGAGTCAAGTTGCGACTGAAATACTGCAGGCCTCTGGTGGATGCCCTACAGGTATATTGTATTGTATCTCATTCCTTGCACAATGTTTGTTTATTGTTTACTGTCATGCACCAATGTACCAAAACAAATTCCTAGTAGGTGGAAGCCTACATGGCAATAAAATCGTTTGTGATTTCTGATACAGGTGGGAATAAAGAATCGGTTTGGCCACATGACAGAAGACCCTGAGTTGATCGCAGCTGCGATTCTTCTTCCAAAGTTCCAAACATCTTGGATAAAGGATGATGCCACAATCAGAATTGGTAAGACAACATGGGGATAATGAAAAATAAGTGTATGGGTGTACATTTTGACACTTTGTAATATTGGCAAATTCACAAATCGATTATGGATGCATGAAACTAAATGTATACACCTTAAATTAAAACAAACTATTTAGTACAAAACCTTAGGTTGGGGTCATGACATGTTAGAAAGTTGTATTAATCCTATCATTTATATTTTTATCACCCCAACCTCACTATATTTCAGGGGTGGACTACATCAAGCAACACATGGAAGCACCCTCCCTGCAGCTAGATGATGCCACCAGTTCATCTGACGAAGAAGACTTCTTCAATGCCCTGCAGGCGCCTCAAGCACAAGACAGCTCCAAAGAACTGGACAGATACCTGGCCATTTCATCAGATCATATGGACTTGCTGAAGTCCTTTCCAGCTGTGTGCAAGCTGTCTGTGAAGCTGAACACGCCTCTACCTGCCTCAGCAGCCTGTGAAAGGCTATTTAGCATTGCAAGACTTGTCTTCAGCCCAAGAAGAGCGAGACAGCATTCACGCAATTTTGAGAACCAACTCCTGTTGAAGATGAACAGCAAATTTTATAGTTTCAAGTAATGACTGGGTTATTACTTTCAGTGCTGTTTCAGTCATGTTTTGATTTTGTGTCATTTTGTGGATGATTATGTTATGATGTGGTAGCAACACTCAAGTGCTGAGCACTTTATTTTAATATTGTTTTATGACTGGGATATTCTGTCCCAGGGCTATGGATGTACAACATGCATAACGGGTTCTGTCATGACTTTACAGGCTACATAAGACCTACATAAGGAGTGGGAGGGAAAGAGTTCTTGTTATGTAGACCTTGTTATGTAGACCAGAGGCTACACGAATAAAGACTAAACAATGATTAAAAACTCAAACTTCACCGCTTTTTTATTAACAGCATTTTTACGTGTACTTTTACTTGTACTTTTACTTTCGATACTTAAGTACATTTATATTACATACTTTTACTTTTGATACTTAAGTACAGTAAACCCCAGATACTTTAAGACTTTTACTCAAGTAAATATTCTAAGAGGTGACTTTCACTTTTACCAGAGTCATTTCCCAGTAAGGTATCTTTACTTTTACTCAAGTATGGCTTTTGGCTTTATACACCACTGGAATTAGGATGTGATAATAATGACCTCAGTCATAGAAAGCTGAAGCCCTTTTGCTCTCTGTGTTGTAGGAAGCTAGTCCAGTTGGGACTTGAATAGATAGAGACGAAAGAAAAGAGGACCATGATGTACTGATGAATGAATGAACGAGAAGCTCTTTGCTCCAACAATGTAGATGGATGGGAAATTTTGGTTGCTTAAATAAATAACCCAAGCGGAGGATACCGCACAAGTTACGCAGAAGCATGTAGAGGCCTTTAGATAACTAATAAGTATTCCTTCGCTATTAATAAAGGAATGCAAATTGAATACAATCAGTGCATTAACAATGAATAATGTGTAAACCAACAGTGTAATATCCTAGGTCTTCAGTGGGACCAAAAATCCTGCAAAATATCTCATAAAAATAACAGAAATATAGCATCACTTATAATGCACCCTACATATATTCTAGTTGCACAATTCTAGCTCTAGTGCAGGAGAGGCAATACGTTTTGTTAATTTAAAACATGACATAAATTAGCCTAATAAAACCAGGCCCGGGTGGCACTTCAGGCTGCGCACACAGAGACACCACCGGCACTGACATAACAGTGACACACAGCATAAAATAATGCGCCCAGCAAAATAACAATCACACTGTTCACGCAAAACATACAACCTATGGTAGCCTAACACCATCACATCACACTATAAACAACAGTGACAAAACAGTGTCACATCAAAGGATATGACGGGCTTGTGGTGCTTGGAATGGGCAGCAACCTGAATATGTGTGCACTGCATGGTGCTGAAGTAGAGTGCACTTTGTCACACACAGAGACAACATACGACAGCTGTCACACACAGAATTAAACAATTAAACAATTCAAAAGAATAACCAGCCCATTCACTGGGATATAATAAATCGGTAGGTCTATATAAGACCATAACAGCTAGATAGTTAGCCAGCAAGATAAGATAGCTTTCTAGATAGCCTGACCTGATAGCCCTGTCAGCTTGCTAACGTTGGTACCCTTTACTTCAAACTGTATTTTAAAATTAATATAGACAATGATGGCTAGCTAGCTAGCAGAGTTTGTTGTTAAGAGCAGAACAAAGAAGTCCGCCAAAACCTTTTAGGTGGTATTAATAACAAATTACACAGAACTATGGCAAAGGATAACAATATGTTATCTGATATCTCCCATTATGCTAACAAGTGCGAGCTCCCGTCATAGTATCCTCTCCACTGCTAGCTAACGTGGGGAAAACTGTGCACATAGTGATGTATGCCAGGGCTTTTGCGAAGGCTCGGAAGTGGTGGGAATATAAAAATAAACTCCCATAATCAAAATATGATTGGCTAATCCACCTGTCACTCCAGACATCTGCCCTAATTCACTTGAATAGCAGACACCTTCAAACTAGACACTGAAGGCCTACCCAGGAGGAGTCACAGTTAAGTAGATTGTTCTCCCTAGAGACTACCAAATGAAAAATTGTGATTGAACAAACTAAATCACAAGAAATTAGACATAATGATGACATAAGAATTAACTTTCATAATCATATGTGTCGAGGAAGGACATTTTTAGGATTTTTATAGATTTAACATTTTTAATTTTAATTTAATTTCACTGAAGGCTAAGAAGACCCGGACAGTTCCCCTCTGCATTGTAGGTAGCTAGCCCTCACCAAGGTTACATATGTAACATCACATCCAAAGATTTCCAAAGTACAAAGGAAGAGTCAAATCTTTAACTGTATAAAAATAATATTTTATAAGGGTTATAGAATACCCTTGCTCAGAATGTTGCTCAAAATCACATTCCATTCTCCCTGTCAAGTTAATCCTAATTCAGGTACCTTGGGTGGGGTGTCAGACCCAGGGTACTCCCTCTGGTCCAGCTTGTTCCAGCGCTGCATGAGCTTGATCACCATGGGTGTGCTGAAATCCACAAGCTGGAAACCCGTTACGTTGGCCCCGCCATGCATGAAGCGCTCCAAGGAGATGTCCTTAAACCCCTGCAGTCAGAGGAAGGTAAGGGTGGAGGGGAAGGGGCTGTCAGGAAGGCATCTGACATCAGGAGCTCAGGCTTTCAGAATCCATTCCACAAAGTCTATAAAAGGGGCCTATAAAAGAGCACTGCCTCCCTCACCATTTTCTCTTAATTACCTCTCATTCATAATAATCATTTCCTAAAATTCATGCAATCTCACAAACTCTGTCTGGAGTCTGTGCAAACCATGACCCTGTAGAATTCTAATTTATTAACTAAGAAAATGAAGAAGACAGGTATATGCTTCTCGTATTACTAAAGAATATCACTGCATTTTTGATGATAATAGCACCAAAAGGACAGCCATCTTTTTCCTGTATTAGTCTCACAGAGTTGTTTTCTCGCGCCATCTCCTGACTGATAATCTGAATCTAATCAACATGATGCTGTTGCTGTAAAAGCTCCCCGCTCACTGACTGGTAAGGATGGATCTGACAACACAGATTCGCCTCGCTCTGCCACACTAATGCTGCAACGCCTGCCAGCGCACTGAGTCCGGCTCTCAATGCCTTCCGGCACCGCTGCTGAAATCTGTCTGAAACAGCCGGCCAATCCGCTCGCAGTCGGAGAGAGAGGAGGAAGAGGACGAAAGTGTTCCTTACCAAGTTGGCCATGATGTAATGGTAGCCTTTGACATGTTTCCCAACGCTGACAATCTGGAATAGAGGTCAAATGAAAATTGATTGGTATGCCTTATCACACAACTGTGCAAGGTGTCCTCTCTAATTGTGATTAATTAGACTGCTGTGTCTCAGAATGAATTAATGGGCAGCAATCAGTAGCATAAAGGAAATATAGTCCTTAATGGCCCAGAGGAAAAGGCAATAATAATTATAATTCAGTGGATACAAGCTATAATAATTCACATTTTAAAATACCAATTATGCTCATCACAGCTACAACTTGAACACCTTTCCAAAACTACTGAACATCCTACACTGTAGCAAGGTGGCATGATCCTACAATAAATGTGCTTGTCCTACTGAACACTTTTGAAAGGGGCTGCACATCTCACAGTCTTTATTCTTACATGCAGTTGCTGTTGCTGTATTTTTCATTCCCTTTCCTGCCTTTTCCCTTGTTCTTTTGTATAAAAGACAGTATAAAGGCAGCTGGAGAACAGACCGTAAGTGACACAGGATTTGGGAATCAGCACCTCTGAAGTGTGACAGAGGTGTAAGACATGAAAGAATTGAGGAGACAGAGGGCTGCTTGCAATGGAATATACATTGCTGATCTTCTTGCATCGATCCTGTAGTTTGTACACAGTTACATTCTAAAGTGGTATCCACCTCAAACCCACAATGCAGTGAAGCAGAAGATCACGGTGTCATACTGGGGATCAAAGTAATCCTACTGTACGTGGAACAAAAAAAAACTTCCCCCTGAGGGGATTAAAGTTGGTCACTGGCATATACCAGCTGTTTATGTGACATTTATCTGGCCTAAGGGAGAACATATCATTATATGGGAAGAAATTAATATAACTCCAATGATGAACCATAGGTACTTGGACGTTTCCATTTAAAAACATTTCTGACATTTCTGACAAAAGTTCTGACATTGCCAAATGATGAAAACTTTGTTTGACTGCTGTCCAAATGCATTATTGACTTAATAACATCTTTTCAATGAGAATTTCTAATAATGATGGTTTTTCATATGAAGGACAATTGATGTATTTGGTGTAATGTTAGAAGGATGCATTAAGGCACAAGCTCACTTACCATTGAATTTCCATGAAAGGTATTCAACATACAATGCATCCAAGTGGAAATAACCTACAGATAGCCCAGTTACTGTGACACAGTCAATTCCTGCATTTTATGACTTGAATAATTATTGTATTATATTGTTTCACCTGTTCCAGCATGTTCTGAAGTCTCTCGGCTTCCAGGTCTATGACAAACTTCTTTTCTTGTCGGCGGTCGAGGTCCTCCAGGAGGCGTCGATAGCTGGCGTCGTTGAAGCTCTCCACACAGATAGCGCTGACCTGCCAGCCATTCTGTCCTGCCTTTTCCATGATGGCCTGGAGTATCGCATATCCTGACAAACACACACACACACACAGACATGCAATAAGACAACAGAGACACATAAAGGTATGTAGCTCACCCTCTGCTCTATTTATTCTGAAAACAATTAATCCAACACACTTTGAACGCCTGTGTCATGGGCACAAAAAATTCCTACCTGGGTCATGGAGCCTCACCAAGTGGGGTTATCACACAGGATGGTAATGGAATGTGCCTGTCTTCTTTTAAATGCAACAAAAGCTGGTTGTTGGTTATTAAAATATTCAAATCTGGCCAAATCTGGGGTGGTCTTATCTATCTATTTGGTTGGACTAAAGGGACAAATGGTCGACTCCTGATAATTACATTTACTTGAAACGATTCTACCATTAAGCACTTAACCAAAGTACATCTAGTACACATATGACAGGACTAGTTTAGTCAGTGGGGCTAAAATGCTTAATACGGTATGCTCCTAATTACAATAAAATAGAGGTTTATTTGACTTTAAATGATAGAGAACTGAAAATATTAATTATTTGCCTCTGAATCCAGTTACAGTTTGTTCTGTAACACATCCCCCTACCCTTACATATTAATTCCCTTGCTTTCCTCCACCCCATATATCTCTATTCTTCCACTCTTATCTACCCAATATATTTATATTCTTGCACTCTCCTTCACCTCATAAATCTCTATTCCTACTCTCTCCTCCATCCTTGAATTTCCCCACTCCCCTCCTTTCATCCACCGAGCCACCCTCTCATCTCCATTCCTTTGTCTACTGCCCTCCACTCTTACATCTACATCTACTCCACCCCCTCACTTCCCCATGCCCCATGCCCTGCTCTCCTCTACTGCGGTGTCCCTCGTCTCCGGCTCCCCTCTCGCTCAGCCAGCCTGAGGCCAAGAGGAACAGATGTCCCTCTTAAACGGCTCTTCATGCTTGCCATCAGAGTCTGGCAGCCTCCTACTCCTGCTGCTGCTGCTTTAACCAGGTCCTCTGTCAAGACCCACAGTCAGAAGACAGGGATTACAGCACTGAACTGGGGGGACGACAGAGGGCAGGACCGAGGGCAGGGAGGAGCACAGGACAGAGTAGTGCAGACAATTCAGACTCATGGATGACACAGGAATCCTCTCTGGGCGCCACAGGGGCTTCAAGACAACAGGTGCTTTTCAGAGGATGTGATGAGAACTGGATTTCAGAGTGAAACACCATTTGTGATTTTTACAGGGGTCATGTGACCTGTTCAATCTGAGTCCCCCAACTCTCTTACTGAGTACAGGACAGTACACTGTGCAGCTGTGAATCTCGTTGATTTGCATGGATCTGTGATATGCGCCTGCATGAGTGCTGCTCAAGCTTTGATACCTGAAATGCAGTAAGTACCAACACACAAAAGTAGAAACAGTCTTGCTTAGGGATTAACCTGAAAATTGAAAATTAACTGTATAATCCATAATAATATTTTTTAATGGGTTGGAAAGCGCACTACATTACAGTGTATTTGTTGATTTCTCATAGGAATGATAAAAAGATGCCATAAAAGATCTTAAATCCGGGGCCTTGGGTAGCATAACAGTCAAAGCATTTGCCCAGAATGCAAGTTGCCTACTGCAGCCGCGTTTTGTAAACACGACTGTGCCAGCCCGGTGGTGGCGATTGGCTGTCCGCCCCAGGGGGAGGGGGAGGGTGAGCCGGCATGAGCTCGCCGAGAAGCGCGAAGGGTGTCTCTAGACTCTAGAGAGTAGATTGGTGAGTTCTGTCTCAAAGGAGGCGGATCATCGCTGGCCACGGGGAATTGTCTGAATTCCATTCATCACTGCATGGAAATGCAATAATTGACCAAATTTGAAACCCCCTGACATTTTTTTTTAAAGACAGCCTCTTGTTTACCATATCAACATGTCTTGTGTCTCAAATTTTTATAAGGAAGTACAGTAACAGACAGGAGAGGCCTGATTAGGTATTGTTTATGAACAAAAGACTAATCTGACCGTTGACACATACAACACACACACACACACACACACACACACACACACACACACACACGCACACACATTCACACATGCATACACAATGAGCATCCACACACCTGCACCAGCCTACTGGATAATAATAATAATTATAATAGGCTAATATTAATAATAATAATCAATTTTATGCATGAAGTGCTTCACTCATACCAAAGCCACTGTACAGAGTAAACAGATATAAGTGACAAGTCATAAGAAAAAACAAACATTGAAATGACTGCAGCTCTTGCTTGAAAGCTGACTGCCTACTGAACATCAACTACCAACAGTATGTCCACACCACCTCACCACTGCCTCACCACTGCATTCGCAAATAGCAACACATTAATGACCAATTGACTAAGACTGGTTCTAATTTGGCAATCAAATAAACAAAACGCCCTTATTCGCAATTTGTGGTAGAATACACACAGGTTTGAAACAACATGGCATGTTCTCACATCCAGATCATGCCGAGAAATAAATATACAACAACCATGCACAAGTAGGCTATAGAGGGAACAACTAGAAAAAGAAAACTTAAGTGTACAGATCAGGAAATAGAGGTATTGGTCAAGAGGTTCAGCATCACAAAGTATAGCATAGGAAAACAACACCAAAAGAGAAGAAAACAATTTGGAGTGACATCACAAAATAAATAAAGTAATTTGGCATGACAAAACAAACAATACATGATATAAAGAAAATATGACATAATGTTAGGCGGCGTCCAAAATAAAAACTTAATGTGGGAAAAAGACACACTGGTCCAACTGAGGAAAGAATATTAAAATAACAATAAAGAATAGAAATGGATAAACCTGTGATGGGAGAAGGCCACAGATCTTCTGAAAGTAAAACTGTATTTATGATTCATTCTTTACCCTCCTGAACGCAATAAGATAATTGATCAAATTAAGCTTTTATACTGACTGCTAGCTGATTGCTCAATAGAAATCCTGTGTCCTTTCACATATTTTTTATTTCAAGTTCTAATAAATAATATATATGCTATGTAGAATATTTAAAATGATGACTTAGCTGTCTGTTGATACAGGTATTCCTGAAAATAAAGCTGTCGTAACATGAACCAGGGTACTTTGCAAAAACATTTGTGATTATTTGTTTTGCATTGCTGGGACAGTAACGAGCACCTAGGAAAGCACAATACAAAATGGGGACAGTAAAATACCTAGGCAATATCAGTGCTCATAAAATACTGCCTGGTTCTTAAAATTCTCATGCAAAGATATTTCTCCACCATGTTTTAGCGCATTCACCACACATATAAGAACATAAGAACATAAGAATACATAATGATGAGAACAGGCCATTCAGCTCATCTAGGCTCGTCATGTCCTAATCTAAAGAGTATCTAGTACTGCATCTAGCCTCGACTTGAATAGCCCAAGTGTATACATATGCATGAACAGATTTAACTATTAATCTAAAGGAAAGTCGCAAAGTGACTTAACCCCCGCAAATTACTTCCTAAGAGCGATTTGACTCATTGCGACTGTTTAGTAAATCCAACGTAGATATTGCGACCTTGGAGCTGAGCTTCCTACGGTACAACAGTGACTGCTATTTCAATACTAAAATTGCTGATTGACTGGAGTTTGACAACAGTGTGCAACGCACTTTATTCTGTAAGCATCTATAACGGTCATAAATGTTATGTACTCATTTTCTCTCTGTCTCTCTTTCTATCTCTTCCACTCTCTCACACAAACAGATACGCAAAGTCATACAGGCACCACACACAGGTTTGAATCCTGTTTGCCCCAACAATGCTTGTTTTTGAGAATCATAATCCCCCAAAATGTATGTGCCCTTCAGATTCAAAATCAGTACATAATTGTAGATGATTCAAACATTCAAAATAGATACAATGCTGGTTTATTACTGGTGATAAATATTGAATTCATTTTTGGCTCCAGACAAAGAACAAATCAACATTTTACCCCTCCCCCATCTCAACAACAACACCCTTCTCTCTATGTGATATCCAGTAGGGGGCAGCTGTGTTCCACTGGGGCTTCTGAGGAAGCAGTGAACCTTATACAATAAGAATTCCCCAATCCTGAGAACACCTAACCTTTTAAACACAGCTATTCATCATCTGTGCCCCAGTCCTTCTGCTCTTCAGCACCCTACTCCTGAAGGGCTTTCACACTCCACCAGCTCTCAAAACCTGCTCTCTAGCCTCTGTGTAGCCATGAGGGAAATACTCTATCCACAGACATGCCTGCATGCCTTCATCTCTATGGTAATATGAGGATTAATAAGAGATGGACACACACACACACACACACACACACACACACACACACACACACACACACACACACACACACACACACACACACACACACACACACACACACACACACACACACACACACACACACACACACACACACACACACACACACACACACACACACACACGTGCACCCAGACACATTTGCACACCCCATTATGTCTCTGTTACTATGCTGTCTTAGAGTGTGCTTATGGTCTGTGTGTTCTTTAGGTGTTTATGCAATATTCAATTGCTCTTAAGTGCTTCTCTGAAGCATTGATATTAGAGTCTCGGTTCCAGATGAACAACCAACTTGGGGCAGGAAAATTGAATGCTAAAGGTTCAGCTAATGTACAATTGTACATATAAAAACACAGTTTAACGACTTTGAGATGGTTTTGAAAATATTGTGAAGTATGTAAGTGTTTCAGCACTGTCGGCTGAGTGAATAATTATGATAATTTGTTTAAATGAATGATAATATATTTATGGTGTGCTGCACATTTTACAGCACATTAGAAATTATGGAGGGTACAGTTCCAAAATTATTGGTGGATTTGCCTTACAGCACATTCTCTCCCCAGGATGCCAGCTGCAGAATGAAACAGAGAGATACAAGGATGCAGGTACACACAAGCTGGCACATGGACCTAATGTGCTGTGTGGAGTTTCCTACAACTGTGAGAAAAGGAGGATATCTTCTGCTCTGAGCTATCCAATTGCTGTGAGACGGGGGAAGGGGAACAGGGGGTGGGGGCCACCCAACAAGCTTGGGACACCCAAACAGTACAGGTTTGGGTCAGCAAAAGCAGCGAAGACTATAAGAGAGATTGGGTTATGCTTATTATTTTTTATTTCTCTCCCTGCTTGAAATTTAATTAATTTCATAAAAATTCCCTGAAATTCCTTATGTAAGATGTGTGATATTCTCTCCATTAGCCTTAGGGCTGTTACATCCTCTGTTAGCTGGGGATTTAATCATTCCCCTGATGTGGAGTTATATAGCTGTTAATGGAATTACCCCCTCCTCTGTTGTTACCAGTAAGGTATTCCCTCCATTGGCTGTGGGGTAACTTTCTGTGTGTGTGTGTGTGTGTGTATGTGTATTGTGGGGTTATTTCTTCCTGGGGTTATGTCCCTCACCTATTTTTGATAGAGATACACACAGCAAAATGTGAGAAACAGAGCAGATCACTGCCAGAGCCCAAGCAGGTGTCCTGAGGGGCAGCGATGTCCTGGGACGAGCGAGCTGGTGCCATCACTAGCGAGTGAGAACTGATGCCCACCACACAGGCTCTCCATTAGTGTAACAAAACCTCTAAGCTTGACCTCAGGCCCTCAGAGAAATCCCAACAGGACATTTTATCAATAACAGGCTTCCTCTAAACAAACCCAATACAAAATGAAAATGTCCATCCTGCATTTATATTCTCAACCAAATATAAGTCTCAAGGCTCATAGCATAGGTGGATTCGATCCAGTTTTTTCCTGATATTTAGTTCACAACGTTTGCCATTCATGAGCAGAAATCTAATTGTTTTCCACTTATTTATATGCAATGCATTGAATACACTCACCCACCTAACACACACACAAACACACACATACAAATACTCTATCTGAAAGTCAGCCATATTGAAACAATTCAATTGAGACAATATAGATTAGTCTGAGGGAAACCTTACTTTCAGACAGCCATTATACTGTACCTGTACTGTAGCATTTAATCTTCATTCATTTCTTTATTTTCAGTACTTTCACTAATTCATTTAATTTGGAATCTATATTAGTTTTGTGAATTCCTAGACAAAGGAGACAAATAGTGGCATTCCAAACTGTAGTTTTACAATAAAAGGGATTACTATGAGCACAGCTTTGTGGAACACATAACTGGTACAAGTGCAGCCCGACAATGTGATCTCCAACATTTTCCCATTGATTGTCACTGTACAAACCACTTCCTTTTTGCTCTCAGCGGGTGTTGCATAAGTATCCCTGTGGCTCAGATTCACTGAAGCACACAAAGATCTCACAGACAAACCTATTAAGTTCTCCAAACAGTGTATTTGCACCTAGCAGCAAGATTCATTGCACCTCCAACCTCCCTGACTACCACACAATGCCTACTCCCCTCTCCCTCCCCCCCCCTCCCCCAGGCTCGTCAGGAAAAGATCTACCCTTACCACGGTCGGTGTCGTATAGGAAAACGAAGCGGTTCCAGTCATAGTGGTCAAGCAGGCTGAGGAGAGCGCCCCGTATGGAGGGCCGCAGCTGCAGGACGAACTGGCTCTCGCCCTCCGTGGGAAAGCTGGGCGTGATGAGCGAGATGTGGAGTGCATTGCAGAAGGATGTCAGGGTGTGCACGGAGCGCTTGTCATATAGGCCAAAGATGGCGAAGACCCCCCGGGAGTACTGCGAGCAAACTGCAGAGAGATAGAGAGAGAGAGTTAGGGAGTTAGTGTTATACTCTCTAAAATATTAATGGAGGAGAGGGTGTTTAAGAAAATTATGTAGTAGATATACAACAGTGTGGGCAAACAAGAGCACAGTGATGCATATGATTAACTGCATTTTAAGAAAGAATTACACATGGATCAGTGATTATTTTATCACCTAAACTTGTGAGATATGTGCTTGTTAAAAATGTAAACATTGTTAGTGTTATTTAAGGACTGTGGGTGCAGTTTGTGAAATCAATCTGCATACAGGGCCAGGATAGACTTCATGAGTGCAACCAATAAAAAATAAATCTCAGATGTCATTTTCCTGGTGTCCTCCAATGTCTCTATAGGTTATCTATAAATACATCTCATCTAGCATACAGCCGACCTTATGCCAGGGATGCATTTCAGTGATCACTCACACTGCAAAGTACTCCTAGAAAAACGTGTATCAGGTCATATGGCTACACGTTTTGCTGAGCAATTGTCCTGCAATGATCACAATGTTCAGAGATTGATAGTTAAGGGGTGGTTTCAGGCTCTCTGGGAAAAGTGGAGTGGAGTAGAGAATCTAGTGCTTTTAAAAAAGGCTCAAACTACTGGGAACCATCTGTGTTCAATGTGAATGAATACTTCCACCTCTCTACTATGATGCATCTCTATTTTCTTATTACAGTGTATGTAAACCACATGCAACGTGATGAGACAGCATGACCTCTGTGCACATCAATGTTCAAAACATCCCCAGCATTGTTTTGTTTTTTTGAGTACTGTTTTTCAGGGGGGAACCATCAAATGCTGCTGTTGGAGGAACTCGCTCATTAAGTACTACTGTTGTCTGAGCAGATACTGTGACTGTCTACTTTAAGAAAAGGAAAACATGTCAAATATTCCAATGCATAGTTACACTAGCTTTGTGGCACTCCTGGATAAACAAGCCTTGAGTCTGTTTGAACTGCTTTGTACACTGAGCAGAGATAAAGAGATAAATAAGTTAAAAATCATTCTTCTTGACAGCAGCATTGGTACTGAATTTCAATATTGTGGGCATTCTTTTCATTTTGAACTACCTTAAAAAATAAATTTCAGTTTGAACAACCGAAACCAACGATCAGTTAAAAATTGCAGGCTTTGATAATATGAGTCCGTTCTCATGTATACTGCTTAAATAGTGTTTTCAGAAGTAATCCCTCTCCTACAAAAAGACAGATTAGCTAATGATCAAACAGGTACTGCATATACTTGTGTAGGAATTGGTTTACCATGGTGTATTGACAATTTGTATTACTCTAGTTCATTCTGAACCTCAGTGCCACTACACTGCAGATACTAATTATTTTTCACTATACTGAGACAATCTTAGAAGTGGGAAATACACACTGAGGGTCACACAAACACACACACGCACACACACACATACACAAATATGCACAAAAGGCCTTGGGTACTCTTATGGACCCCAAGGCTAGGTATCTAAGCCACCATGGTAGATTGGAGGCTAACAATAATACAATAATACATTTCCACTCAGCTTCACATCTGTTCCTATATATCAAACAAAGTTCTGGAGCCACTGTCTACAATTTTATTCATCAGTTTTGTCTCATTCTACTAGGAGGCAGTTATCACTCCCACCCAAACCATTGCATTACATTTTCCAATGGTATACCTTTCGGGAGGAGCAGATACGTATAAGATAAGATGAGTATATGCATAAAAGTTTATCATGACACTAGATCTAATGGAAATGCAGATACCGTTGTTTCATGATACATACAAGTATATGCCCAGTATATGCAGCTGGCATATGTAAGTTACAGACAAAGGCCAAGTTGACTGTATTACTATATTTTTATTTGAATGAAAAACAACTAGCTGCTTAGTGTCAAAGGGGTATCTTCCATCTTTGGAGGAAAGATTCTACCTAGCATGTTAGCCTCGAATCTGCTAAAACCCTAACCTACATGTTTTTTAATTGCCAACGGACCTGAGCCTGCTCACCCTTCCCCCTCCCCCTGGGGCAGACAGCCAAATGCCGCCTCCGATCGGGGCTGACAACCAGGGCCGGTCTGGTAGAGACAGGGTTCGAACCGCGTCCCTAAGAGGCAGCGCACACTGGACCGGCCAAAATACGGTGTGTTAGACCGATACACTATCCGCCGCCCTTTTGTTCTGTTTATAACAATAATCTCCGCTAGCTAGTTGGCGCAAGTCATCATTGTCACGTTGTCTACATTAATAAAAAAATACAGCTAGCTTGAAAAAAATGGTCGCAACGTTAGCAAGCTGACTGGGCTATCAGGTCTCGCTATCTAGAAAGCTAGCTTATCTTGCTGGCTAACTATCTAGCTAAAAGTGCTGTTGTGTTTTGGGACTACCAGTTTATTACATCCAAGTGAATGGGCTGATGTTTGATGCTGTGTGTGACACAAGGCCGAAATTACCATATATATTGGGGGGGACACATCCCCCCCAATATTCAGATATGCTTAAAATATCCCCCCAATATATAGCCTAGCTGATATAAAAAATATAAATAAATTGATTTGGTCCCCCCCAATATTGACTCCATGGTTACGGCCTTGGTGTGACAGCTGTCTTATGTTGTGTCTGTGTGTGATAAAGTTCACTCTACATCAGCACCATGCAGTGAATAGGTAGTCAGGTCATTTTAGCCTTTGATGTGACACTTTGTTGTGCTTGTTGTTGATGGTGTTAGGCTAGGTTCACAGCTAGGTTCTGTGTTTTGCTTGAACAGTGTGAGTGTTTCTTTGCTGGGTACATTGTTCTATGCCATGTGTCACTGTTGTGTCAGTGCCGGTGGTGTCTCTGTGTGCGCAGCCGGGCCTGGTTTTATTAGGCTAATTCATGTAATATTTTTTTAAGTAATCAAAAATCATTGCCTCTCCTGCACTAGAGCTAGAATTGTGTGACTAGAAGCTATAATGTTGGGTGCATTATAATTTATGCTATGTTTCTGTTATTTTTATGAGATGTCTTGCAGGATTTTTGGTCCCACTGAAGGCCTAGGTTCAATAGTTATGGTTCGCCACTGGAATTCAGAATTTAGGGTACCTTTCACTCCAATAACTGGGCATAGTTACTGGTCTTACATAATTCATAATAATCTATATCACTTGCATATTCATTGTCACAGGGTAGATTTCAATGGTTAACTATCCAGATGAATAGAATAGAATAGTTAAAAAGATGACCAAATATAAACATTTAGCCAGATCGATACCAGGCATTTTGAGCATTTACCCCATGGAGAGAAGAGCATTGCTGGTCTTACAGCTTTTGAACATCCCCCACTCACCCTTGAACACCCTCTCCACCCCATACCACCATTTCTCATGAGCAGTTCACATGGCTGACCCTCCTGGTCCTCTGCATTTACTGCATCTGCTCCCGTCCCAGGGGGGACCCTTACCCTACATTAGTGCCTATCTCCACTGAAGCAGGAAGGAGTCCCCCCTTAGGAGCATCCAGTGGGGAGGGGCATGGGGTGGGCTCTGCCTGTGTCTAGGGAAACTCCTGTCCACGCTGCTCATGCTTAACTGTCATCAAGCACACACTTGCAAACTGCAGATCACCTCCCCACATCAACTCTGTGTGAAGAGGACATGAGCCAGAGGTGAAGCTCTGCATCTCATTTATTAGGAGAGACAAAGGCTCCTCCCACAACTTGTTTGCACAGAAACCTGAGAGGCTCTTCACATTCACATTAACATTTGTTCACTATGAGATTAACTGTACAGGGACACTGATATTGTTCAGTAATACTTAATATGCCTGTGCAGAGGCACTGTGAGAATACCTATGCAGACGTTATTAGACTGCACGAACACTTTCGTGGGACTAGGGACACTAGGACTTGTGAAAGTTTTGTTGTTATAGCGCAGTGCGCAGATTGTAGCATAACTCCAGGTAGTTTCATGACTAAACACACTGTCAAGAGACAGTAGCGTACCTGCAGCGCAGTTCTTAAAATAGGTTTGTTTAAGAAGAATGAATTACCTGTGGGTGTGGTGAGGGTTTGGTTCAGTATGGTCAATCAAATCATCAGCTTAATTCCCTTTAATACCTTTGCCATCGCAAACTGCCAATTTTGTCATGTTTGATGAAGAGCAAGCACCATTGCTTGCGAAGAGTACGTTTTGACACCACCACATAAGTTCATGGTACACTTTTACTCTCAGAGGTTTCACTATGTTAGAAGGAAATAATCAAATCATGAAAAAAATGCTGGTTGGTGCTGGTTGTTATAAAGTTATGAGACTTGCTATCACTGTAATATAATGGAGTATTTCCATTATCATGCCACATCATGGATACCACATCATGCGGCAATACTAAACTAAACTAAACTAATGTGCATCATATGTATCAGTTTCATACTCAGAAAAGTGATTTTATCAATAGGAAACTGATATAGTTGCCTGGGAGGAGGAATACATGTCTTGCACATTATTTTAGATTAGTTTCTGTATTTTCATCAAAGCCACATATATTAAAACATGTTTATTAACAGTATTAACGATGTTTCATCGATGAACTTATGATGCTATGCAAAGGGTGACCAGATGTCCACCATTGTGTGGGACAGTCCCACATTTTGACTTGTTGTCCTGTGTCCCGCAAGGAAGGATGTTGACCCACATTTCATCAAAATAATAACATAATGGATACCCCCTGATCAACAATATCATCACCCCCGTGACAATAAACATTGTTTCAGATTTCAGATTTGTTATTTTGACTAATATCACATTTTAAATAAAGTATGAACTTCTATGTATAAAAATTATGGATATGATCCCCCCTCCACCAACTCAACAATATCATTATCACCCTCTGGCACAGCAATATCAAACCAATCGCTTTGTTAGTTTTTGTTATTTCATTTGTTTATTTTGTTTTATACATTTTATTATAACATACTGTGCAGCAGTCCATTTCATGTTGCACTAAACCAGCGATGACCCTTTAAACAACATCCACAACATTCCAGTCAAATGAACATGCAGGTCAACTAGTAATTCTGCTCTGTTCCCAATCAATGTGTATGTGTGGGTCACTTCCGCACACATTTTTTGGCTCTCTTACCAACTGGACTGCATCCTCCCCCCCATAATGATCCCAAGTGTAGATATTCTGTTCTACCTCTATGCAAAGTTCTTTACCCTAATGTCTCCACAAAGATTCAAAGTGGATGAGAGCACTGGATGAGGACATATGCTAAACACAGAAATAAAGTGCATCCTTACTTCTTGCTTTCTTGTGATGAAGGCCCATGGATACAGAGATCAAACTTGGTAATAGGAAAGGAGATTTGGAAATAGCTCCCCCTACCCTTACAAAACAGACACTGCAGAACTTAATGACTCATTTGCAGTAAATCAGGGACTACCCAGCTTTTTAACATGCCACTCAATACCATGTACGTATATGTCACTAAAATGTGAGAGGTCTCTGCACTGCTGCGTCTGCAGAAACCATGAAAATAGTGGTATGTCCTCTTGGCGGGAGAGAACGCTACACTTTTTGCATAACTGATGCTGACAGTTTGACTCTTGGTTCACATGACTTACTCTGCTGTGGTGCCACCGGGAATATGGGCTTGAGTCTCCTCCACTCCACCCCCATGCTTCCCTTTCCATACCAAAAAAAGATTAAGTCATAACTGACCTGTCGCTGTGAAGCATGGGAGGATGAAAGTGTGTTTTACAGTGTTTGCTGAGAGAGCTCTGAAATAAGCACATGAGAACGTAAAAATGTATAATGAGGAGAAGCGGCCATTCAATCAATCTTGGCTCATCATTTATCTATAGTCATGGTAAGGTCAAACTGTGCTTGCATCCTTCTGTAATTCTGCTGGGAATATGATTACAGCTAATCTGCAGCAGACAGTGGTGGATTAGGATAGAGTCTCGCTGTGGTACTTCAGCCATGTCTATTAGATGGAATGTGCTGAAAACCTCAACCCGCTTTATGCAAAACACCCCATTATAGTTTCCGCTTGTTGCAAATCAAGGAAGTTCATTGTTTTGCTCATCAACTGATAAAACTATCACAACTGTCAGTTACGTAACTTGAAATATCAGTTGAGGACTATTAGTAATTATTACCTGTCACACTATTCTCAACAGGACCACAGACTCTGATTATCCTTCAACAGAACAAATGTTCTCTTTTTCTTGTCAGAACATAGACTGATATCACTCTGGCTTTGGACTAGGCTCACATATATTTGTATATTTTCATATATTTTTTAAAAATGTCTTACATCTTCAAATGTATTCTATATCAGTGGCTCTTAAACTTCATGGAGTACCACTGTGTATGCTGGTTTTCTGTCAAACCAATCTCTTGTCTACTTTTGTGCTGAATTTGAACACAATGCGGGTTTGGCTCATTACCATTTGCTTTGTCTTTGTCATATTCCACAATTTTTTTGTTTAAATAACCAGGTGACCACACAGTATTTAGGACGAGACTGACCTCAGACCTCAGCTGTAGGTCCATCAATAAATACATTAAAAATGTAACCAGCATACACGGTGGTACTCCAGGATGGAGTTTGAGAACCGCTGTTCTATACCATTTGCATACAATTACCAATGTACACTTAATTTTTATTTTATATTAGGCCTTGATTGTTCAATCATTATACTCAAGCTCTGGTACTATTATACTATTATACTATACTATTATAATTAATGGTACTAAATAAATTCCTATTTTTTAAGGGATAAAAGCTTGCTTTTCCTTTAAGTAAATGCATTATTTGGCACTGTAATTGGAAGATGTTTCAGGTTTAAAAAAATAAAGCTTATTGACAGTTCCTCGGGCTGCTGAATACTGCAGAGGACTGTGACAGCTCTCTGTTAGAACAGAAACTCCTTAGAGGATTTATCCAATTCCCCCTCAAAACAGTATGCATATTGATGTATTTGGCAAGCCTTTATTCTCTCCCAGTCTGAGGGAGGTAATCTTTATTGTTAGGATTCTCTTTGGGTCTGTCCACAGTGAGAACAGAGTGAAATCCATGAAAGAGTGAATCAGACGAGGGCAGAAATCAGCTCCCAGACATCCCTGAGGAAAGGCTGGCCAGCTTTTTGTCCAAAATTGAATGGAAAGAGAGAACAAGCCCAAGGCAGGAGAGAAATACAGCACATAGTATGTGCAGCAGGATGAATGGGGGAATGTACAATATCCATGTCAATCTTCTATGTTGGTTTTCTCAGTGTAGCAATTGTTGGGATAGCTCTATGCATTTTATGATCCTGTCCAGGCAAGCAGCATGTGGCCTTTCCTCTCCATCAATGTACATGGGCTGTTCTCCTGTTCACCACTAACAGGTCTTTTTTACTCCTTTGAATAAACACCAGAGTCCATCACTCTGGAACAGGGTGGACTCATCAGACCACATGACCTTCTTCCATTGCTCCAGAGTCCAATCTTTATGCTCCCTAGCAAATTGAAGCCTTTTTTTCCGATTAGCCTCACTGACAAGTGGTTTTCTTAAGGCTACACAGCTATTTAGTCCCAATCCCTTGAGTTCCCTTCGCATTGTGCATGTGGAAATGCTCTTACTTTCACTATTAAACATAGCTGTGAGTTCTACTGTAGATTTTTTACGATATGATTTCACCAAACGTTTAAGTGATCGCCGATCACAATCATTCAAGTTTTTTTTCCAACCACATTTCTTCCTCGAAGATGATGGTTCACCACTATCCTTCCAATGTTTTAATAATGCGATGGGTTCTTAACCCAATTCAGCAATCTCCTTAGTTGTTTTCTTTGCTTGATGCAGGCCAATAATTTGACCCTTCTGAAACAGATTAACTTTTCCACGACATGGTTGTTTAAGAAATGAGAAGCTACTCACTGCATCAGTTAGGGTTAAATAAATTGTTGCCAGCTAAAACATATTAATCATTGCAGTAACTATCCAATGGAAGGCTCTTACCTATTTGCTTAGTTAAATCCAGGTGGTGACTTTTGGGGCCAGGCAGTGTATGACCTGTTGATGGCTTGGGTCTTTTGCCTAGCTTTTGACCACATTTTTGAATTCTTGGGGATCTGGTCCTGGCTCACACTCTGGCGCTCGTTTTGCATTGTTTCCTGGCTATGTGTGTGCATTTTGTGAGATATTTTGGTATATTTTCTTCTTTTATTTCATATTTTGTGATTGTTACATGTCATTTTTATGTCCAGCATATAAAGTTTATTAAGGTAGTAAACCTACAACTGTAGATTGGACATTGAATATTTTGTTTTAACTTAATAAGCCAGCTTAATTTGAATTGAATTGTGAGGATTTTTTTTAAATGAAGGTTGATCCACCAGATTGTTCCCGTCCTTGTCAAAGAATTTGGCAATTGTATTGATAATTGGTATCCAATGCAATAATTATTAAATTAAATCAACTAAATATATTTTACATGGAGGATCATATATTCAGTATTCAGTATTCAGAGTGTAGAACCTTAAACAAGGGAATTTGGCTGTTCAGGCTACTGGATTCAGAATATATATATATATATATATATATATATATATATATATATATATATATATATATATATTTGACACGAGAAGCAAAATTTTTATCAAATATTTTGGTATATATATAAATTAAATTCTCACTTGCCTTTATTAGTTTATGAAAATTCACAGCATACATGTACTGAAACATGTACTGATACATGTACTGTACGTACTACTATCAATGCACAAAGTGTGCCCACTGAATGTGACACCTGTCGGTTATAAAATAAATTCCAGTCAGGGGGAAACACAAAATACTTTTGGCACAGGGATGTTACATTGAGAAGGATCTACAAGCACTGAGTGGCCCTTGCTGAGACCTAGTGTGCTCCTTGGCTCTGGATTGTGTGTCCCCATGGAGTCTGACCTGGTCCTGGGGCCTCATTTATAAAACATGCTTAAGCACAGATTTGATCTTAGGATATAAAATGCATTCCAGTCAGGGGGAAACACAAATCCACGTTACAAAGTTCAGATTTATAAAGTGTGCTCCTTGGCTCGGTCTTTGACCTGGTCCGTGGAAAAGTACTTAGCTCCACGTCAGGTTCCAACAGGTTCCAACTTGGCGTACGCATGTTTCCTTGTGCCAATGTTGGAGTACTGCAAGTATTTGCGGTCTCGTCTCGTCTCTGTCCTGACCCCTCGCTGGTGGAACGATCTTCTGCGATCGGTCAAGACCGGTTGCAAGAGACTCAAAACCCACCTTTTCAGACTCCACTACCACTGAATTGTCATCACCACTGCCTACTTGCTCAACACTATATATGCTTACTCCATAAAAAAATAAAATAATTATGAACCTTTTCCTTCCCAGTGTTACAGGTATGGTACGCAGCTGCCTGCAATGATGTATATCGCTGTATTACTGCACTGATCTCTTGCACAAACTATGATTGTTCCTACCATGTATTTATGCACATCTTGTAAGTCGCTCTGGATAAGAACGTCTGCTAAATGCTTAAAATGTAAATGTAATGTAAAATGTATTCGGAAATCTAAGAGCGCCAACATGTCGTCTGCTGCCTAATTGTTTCCTCATTATTATTATTATTATTATTATTATTATTATTAGTAGTAGTAGTAGTAGATGCTGTTGTACTTGTATTACCAGATTGAACACATTGCTTAGGCTATACGTAATAGTTTGCACAATAAAGTTATTAATAAATTAAAACAACATAAGCTAGGCTACTTGTGGAAAATAAAAATAAAACAAAAACACACACATTTCCAAAACTACCCATATTAGCATAATTGACACATCCTTGAAGGAAATTAATTTAATATACATATTATGGTTCCACACGTGTAAAACATTTCGGTCAATCTATAGGCTATAAAATGTCCAATAATGCAGTGGTTTGCAAGAGGAAGAATGGCAGCATTGTCACTTCTCGAAGATATCGCCAACTGCGCAATAAGGAGGGAATGAGTTATTCGAGATTTTGACCTCAGTTTTAAATCAGACCACCTTTTTCTTTACGTCCTTCAGGGACCTTTGCTGCCCTCCCCCCCACCTTGTTCACAGCCTGGGCTACAGACTGCCAGGCCACGTACTTGGTTTTACTGGTAAAGCCACTGGAAAGGCTCCCAAACAGCGTCCCTGCACCTCCACCAACAGGACCTCGATTTCGGCCTTGCTAAAATTATTTTTCTTGCAGCTCGCCATTATCAAGTGTGTTTGATTTGTGTTTTGATTTGAGCTCCTTTATATGCTAATTATATTAATTAGGGGTGTTTACAAGGCGGAGATCTAAAACCATTCAGCTACGCACAATTTCAAGATCATTTGTGATTTAGAGATTTCAGATCTGGGGGAATGGCGTACGCATGTTTTTTTGTGCGTACGCTCATTTTCTCTGAATCACACGTACACACATTTCAGAAATGATCTTAGATCAAATGTAGGATGGTTTCTACGCAACTTTTTTAAATAAATGAGGCTCCTGGTGTTTCGCCTCTAGGCTGTGCCTCACAGAGTCTCTCTGTTACACCAGGATGGCTGATTGTGCCAGGAGATGTGCCAAGGCTGCCTGATATCTCTCTCTTTCCCTGTTTGTTTCCTCCTTTCCCTCTCTTTTCAATTAAATTCGAATTGCTTTATTGGCACAAACTGCATCCCTGTAAATGCTGCCAATGCTTATATTGTAAATATTCTTCTGTTCTGTTGTGCTGATCTCTTCGGCTTGTTTTTTTGTTGTTGTTGTTGTTGTCTGTTTCGCGTTCCCCATGAGCCTTTTTTATATTTATAGTCATGCATTAATTATTTTGCACTGTGGAAGTTGGCACATAAATCAAAGAACATCTCTTACACTTCACTCAACACTTTTGAGAGACAAGCACTTTAAATAGGGCATGTCCTCCCTGACAGAGCAGCCCTCCACATCAGACAGCGCACCTCTCAGGAAAGTACTTCAACATTCTTCACTCTGTGGTCATAAACAGACACAATCCCACAAGAGGGCTGACCTACATACCTCTGCTGTGCCACCACCAGCCACCAATGGCCCACACACACTTCCCCCTGCTCCCTTGACAGGTGCAGCTATCCGCTTTCACCTCAATTGACCCACCACTCCCCACACAGCACTGATTCTGGGGGCTATAGTTCAGTATAGTTACCTTTTTCCACAAAAAAAAGAAAGAGAAGAGAGAAGAATAGTATGTAGAATTATACAGGAAACTAATTTAATTTAGTCCTGCAGCAGGTATTTGGCTCTTTTCTTCAGTTGATCTCGTTGTTTATTTATTTTGGGAGGAAACCAGAACCATAAAGCCTTCACACTGGTAATGTTTAAAAATATGCTGGTGGCGTATAAGTGCCTGAGCTCTGGCCATTGTTTTTGCAATAATTTTACAATTTACAATGAAGAATATATAATAATAATAATAATAATAATAATAATAATAATAATAATCTGATTTTCTGATTAATCATTAAGGTTAATATTAATGATTAACATACAGCAATAATAACAATGTTTAAAATTATACATATATATTGAAATACATGTTTCAAATTGAAATACAAATCTCAAAATAGCAGAAAATGTTTCATAATGTGCTGGGCACAGAGACAAGTTGACAAATCTGCTCGAGAGTGCTTTGCTCGTATAATCATATTGGAAGCTATACAAATTAGTCAGTTTGCTCAACATTTCAACAACATTTGACTGAACTCAGGCTCATACCCTACACTGCATATTGGTTTTTGAAGGGCACTGCAGACTCATGACAAAGCAGCATCGTGTTAAAACAATAAAAGACTACATTGTTTTCCTCTGATATATATATATAATAACAGGTATTTATCCAGGGAATTCTAACATCAATCTCAATGCATTTACAAAGCAGTTCTTCAAAGGATTAATCATTTGTTTGCCCCACTGGGTAATTGAGGTGACAGCTCGAGAAAAGTATTTTTCTTTTAAATATTTTTTTAATAAATGTTAGAGATGTAGATGAATTCAAGCTATCATGTAAAACATGGGATGGATGTTATTGAGAGGAGATAGGATACCAATTTGATGTCTCCAAATGTTTTCAGATTTGGTTTCACCTTGTTAATTATAAATATAAATATAATACTATGTCAGGCTAGCATAGAAAAATATTGTCATCAATATACCTAGCAAGTGATTTCTCACTTGGGGATTTATCGCTTTCCTATTGTGCATTTTTGCTACCATTCTCACCAGATTAGAGCCCATTATTTCAACCCTAAGCAGGACCTACGTTATAGTCAACATAATGAAAGGACAAGTTTAGATAGCATGACAATAATAATTTAAAAACAATAGCCCAACCTAGAATGCTACCTCACGATTTGAATACCTTAAAACCATTCAGTGTCAATCATTCTTTATAGTGCAATACACAAGCTGATGTAGATGCTGCAGTTCTGTTGCTGTATTCAATGCATTTCAAGATCAGAGATTTTCAGAAGACCTGATACTGAATGCTGAATTCTGCTGCATACAGCAGTTACATTGATTACAAGCTAAAAGACCACACTAATGCGGGAACTGAGAGAGAATGTATAGATTGTTGCATTTTTCACTAGTAAAAAATGATTAATGTGCTGCAAGAGAAATGTAATGATTGATACATTTATGATTGGCTATTGTCATATCATTCATTTTAAGCATGTTTTGTGGAATATGATATTAAATATTAATTCATTATAAATAAATTCATTGAAATTATATTTAAAAACATGTTATACAATACTGTATGCACATTAATAGTACATATGAAAGCAATGATTAATATATTTATAAAAAGCAATGTTTTATATTTTTTACACATATTTTTTTTAACCCTCACAAAGTCCTCTTTGTCCCCCCCCAAACAATGACTCTCTCCATTCTTCAAGGAATTTTGCTCTATTTACAGCCATAAGCATCACTAACCGTTTAATAAATTCACACTGACATTTATCTGTCAAACATGTTTTCAAGTTCTACCAAAAAGTACAAACATATTCCAGTGGATCCCAGAGTGAACATAAAAAGAGTCAAAAAGTCTTTATGACCATGATTGCAGAAAAGGAATGTGGCTCTAGTGACAACAATGCACAAAAATCTGAAAATAAAACAGCACATTATTAAGGCATTTTCATCTGTAGCCATATTATAATGGGTTGTATGTGTACTATACATCTCATAAAGTGGAAATCCACTGTTAAAACTGCTACTGTTCAGTATTTCATTGTATTCTTTCAAAGCAACCTCATCGGTACCCTGGAGGGATTCTCTGAAAACAATAACCAAGGGAAATATTTATTTTTCCTCTATAACGGGTACTGAACAGTCAAGCAAATCTATGCATGCTTAGTACTTTCCCTAGTGCAAAAGGCACTGGGAAAATGGTTGGAAATGGTTGGAAGAACCTTCCATTTTAGCTATATAGTTTGTGCTTTGCTTGGGATGTACAATCTCTTTCACTGGAGGATAAGTTCAAAGTACCATCAGAGGGAACATACTAAGTAGCTATTTCTAGAAATCATTTTTAAGCTGAAATTAGGTATACATCTGATACAACTGATAACTGCTCAGAGAGCATACCTTAAACTTTCCAAAATGAATAGAGTTTCTAGAGAACCTGATGAAAACATACTGTTAAAAGTATTCATCTATGATAGGTACAGTACGTAACAGTTTCCCGAGAGTCATGAGCTACACCTCCCACGCTGTCTCAGCCCATGGCTGTGATCGGCTCCTCATGACTCCTCCATAAACCCGGGCCCAGACAGTGTCTGGCTGCGATCGGAAGGAAGAGGAGGAGGAAAAGTGAAGCGTGGAGCAGCCCGACAGGCACTCAGCTGACTGACAGAGATAACAGTGGTGAACACTGACCTGGCTGAGTGGACAGCCTGACCACTGACCAGGGCTGTCCATTTGTGGTTGAGGGGGGAAGATTTCCTGCAGTGCTACCTGGGATCTGTTCTCTCACAATTCATAACCTGCAATGAAGAGATTATTCCTACAGCTCCCCAGTTAGTGTGCTAAAGGCCTTCAAAAGTTAAATAAGAGCAGAAAACACTCAGATACATGTAGAGATTAAATTATTTTTCCACAATGGAAATGGCAACAAATGCACTGTAGGTAACCAAGCCAATCACAAACAGATAAAGCTACTATGCTAAAATGCCTGGCATGTTTTCTTTAAAGATTCCTGTGATACATTTCTTAGTTGAATTAACCCTGTTTTTATCATAATCCCTCACTTGTTTCCACAACAATGGAGATATGGAGAAGTTTGTCTCTATTACAGGCAGGGATGTTTTTATGTTCTCACCTCATCGTAAAATCATAGCAATGCTGTGACACTATGGTGTTTGTGTGTGAGAATGTTATAACACTGCAGTATTGTCAGATACATATATACAGTATTATGCTTTAGATTATGTGTTGAATCATAAAAAGTGGAAGTGTGCCGTGTGACCCAAGACCGGAGGCTCCTGCTTTGAAGGTGTAGCGCTGAGTGTTTTGTAGAAACAAATTCCTCCAGCCACCCTCTCTGTTTCACGGTTTGTATTGATCTGACCAAGCTTTTGCTGCCACTCCAGTCTTTGGCAGCCAACATTTCAGACAGAGAAGTTTAGAAGAGCCACCAGACAGCTCAAGTTCCTGGCCCCCACTGTGCCTGGCTGTGCTATGCTCCATATTTCTCCCTGTTCTCACTGAACTATGCCATAAGAGGTCACTTAAATCTCAGGTTGGAGTACCTGACTGGAAGTAGTAGCACTGTGTAATAGTATGGATGCTTGGAGGAGCACTTTTTTTTAGAATTTTTTGTAGGTCCCTTACAATAAGGTACAATAGGGAAGGCTATTTACTGAGCAGACGGGAGGGGGGTGGCAGGAGCTGTAGACTGGCACACCTCACCAACACCCATTCCTGTGAGCATAGCACCTCCTGTGCGGCTGTGCTACTTGTAACAGAAGGTTAAAGGGATGAATCCCAGGTAGCACACTGATACTGTACCCTGGAGCAAGGTAATTACTTTACTTTTCATGCTTCAATAAATACCTAGCTCTATGTTAAAATATAAGCTAAATATAAGCTACATGTAACTACTAAAATAAAGGAAACACCTTTATGAAAGTGTCTTAATCGGGTGTTCGGCCACCACGAGCCCCCAGAATAGCTTTAATGCCCCTTGGCATAAATTCTACAAGTGTCTGAAACTATTGAAGGGATACAACAGCATTCTTCCACAATAAATTCCATAATTTGGTGTTTTGTTGATGGTGGTGAAAATCGCTGTCTCAGGCACCGCTTCAGAATCTCCCATAAGTGTTCAATTGGGTTGAGATCTGGTGACTGAGATGGCCATGGCATATGGTTTACATTGTTTTCATGCTCATAAAACCATTCAGTGACCAATCCTGCCTTGTGGATTGTGAAATTGTCATCCTGGAAGAGACCATTCCCAATAGGATAGAAATGCTTCACCATAGGATGAAGGTGATCACTCAGAATGGTTTCATATTTATTCATGTTTACACTTGTTGCACTACAAGGGGTTGACTGGAGCTAAACCATGCCAAGAAAATGCACCCCACACCATAACAGAGCTGCCAGAACGTTTCACCATGGGAAACAAGCACACATGCTTGTAGGTTTCTTTTGGCATGGTCCACACATGCACTGGTCCGCTTGTTCCACTGCAGAGTACACCACTGCCAGTGATCTTTGCGCCACTTTACTCACAAATGTGCGTTTTTGGTGAAATAAGGGGACTGTTCTTGAAACTGTCTGCTCAAGCCCTAGATTGATATTGGCAGTCAGCTGATTCAGAGTTGCTTATTTGTTTTGCCTTGCATCTTGAACCAATGCACAGACATTACAGTCAAGGATTATGTGCTTTAGACCATACTAATGATGATGTCTTTCCCTCAGAGTTCCATGCCAACATCACCTTAGCCACTGTTCCTCATGAAAGATCAACAAGTTAAGCAGTCTTTGTCACTGAAGCTCCTACCAAATGTGCCCAAACAATCACCCCTCTTTCAAAGTCACTGAGATCTCTTCTTCTAGCCATCGTAGCCAAAGTAATGGGCATTTTAGACATGACTCTAAGCATAAATGGATGCTATTTGCTTAATTAATGCAGGAACCACACCTGTGTGGAAGCACCTGATTTCAATATACTTTGAATCCCTCAATTACTCATGAGTTTCTTTAGTTACCTGCACATAACTGGATAAGGGCATCTATAGGAAATTAAAAATGTCCAATCAGAACTGAAATTTCTGCCCAGTGTGTCCAAATGTTCTCTGATTGGTAACAGAAGAATAAACAGCCAATGAGTGGAAGAGGGATACTAGGCTCAGGGGACCACAGTGTGCTGCTGTGCTGCTACATTCGGGATGAACTGAACATCTACTGAAGGACACTCAGGCAAGCTCTGAGAGAGAGCCTGCAAGGCCAGATGTTGCAGTAATTTAAGTAAAAGTCATTTAAGTAGCTAGCTAAATGTGTTGGCTGCAATCAGCTAATGTTTTCTAACTAACTCATATCCTTAGCTTATAGCTACCTTACTATATAGATTCATTCATAGACAACATTAGAACATAAATGTTATGATTGCTGGTGAAATCGCTCAACTAAAACAATCATTGCATATCATGGATTTATATTGTAACATTATACATCTCTGTAATCTCTCATGAGTTTAACATGATAAATGTAGTTTACCATGGCTAACTAGCTAACACATTAGTGTTTCCTTGCTAGCCATTTGATGTGTAAGTTCTAAACAATAACTATTTCAGTTTTGGATTTCTTCCCTTAGCTGTGCCTATTTCATTTTAAAGCACAAATTACACCTTGTATACCTTTGTTTTATGGCAAGGAGATTGCCGATGGTTATTTTCCAGTGCTCTGTTGATTTCCACAATGACCCCTTCATTGTGTTGCTGCTGATTTATACCAAACAACTCACTGAGGCAAACATCATGAAAGGGTGGACATAGCAGTAATCTAGCAACCATTTTTTTAGACATTGAAGGAATGTGTATGCTGTCTGTTGTGAAATACATTAACTGTGCCATTTTGATGAGGTAATCTGTATAGGAATGAGTGAGTTGATTAGACAGTAAGTTCCTGTCTTTGATCACCAATGCTTTGTCAGCAAACAGTGTCTCCTCTATTCAATGAGCTTCCTGACTTCCTTGCTGGTGCTTTGTTAGCAACACAAAGGCTATGCATATATTCAGGTGAGAGACTCATTGAATGGGGGTGTGTCACTTCCTGACTTCCTTGCTGGTGCCTTGTTAGCAACACAAAGGCTCAAACTCATCATCTGTCCCTATGTATATATTCAGGTGAGAGACTCATTCACTTTAGACTCTTTACCAACTCGCTGTGGACCGCTGTGTGTAATAAACTTGTCTCGTCTCTTCGGAAGAAGCTAACAACATGGTCATAGTAACCTTAACTCTCAATCTAGAAAAGTCTGTTATTGCATATAGTAAAATAGCATATATTGCAATTTTGTTAAATATGTTTCTAAAGTTAATCTAGTGAGCGATGTCACCCACAACAACTGCTATATGAACAACCCAAAACAAAGAAAACTATAAATAAAGAGTGCAATGCTCTATCATTTACCAGGACTAACCTAAGCTGATCGGTAGAGTTCAGTTTTCCGCATCAGTCAATGTCGTTTTGAAGAATGTGTGTAACACGTTTGTCAGAACACTGTTTCAGGTGGCTGCTGCCTTTATTTTGAGTCTAAATAATGACTCTAAACAATGGCTTTGTGAGTTTCTATGGCTTCCAGTTTCCAGCATTATTCAACTAAAGTATCCCTTGCTAACAAACAAGCTAATTCACCATTCAATTTGAATGGAGCCTTGTTTCTAAAAATCGAAATTTGAATAAAAACCATGGTACATGATAATCTGCTTTTTCTTCAGTCCACTGGTTCATTTACAAGTCTGACATAGTTTAATTTGGTGAGAAACTGTATAACACTGTAAATAGTCTGAAGAAGAGTGCAAAAAATGTTTTACGGATTGCTATTGATTTTCACTTGTCTTTGTAAAAAAACTAGTGAACAGATGTGTATTAAATCAGGATGAATTTCAATAGTCTATAATAGTCTTGAATAGTTTTTTTTAAGCAGGCAATCTATGGCAGTCTGTATTGGCAGACCTGGCTGATGCTTCCCTTGTCCTATTTTGTTTATTTTATCATTGCATTATGGTTCTGGGTTTATTTATTTATTTGCCAGCAGTAGACTACACACTGACTACTGCCTATGAATGTTAACAAGCTCCATTGACTACATCTCTCTTCTCACCTATCACTCTACTGCACACTGCCACACACCATGCATCGCCTTGGGTGCTTTTATTAGCATAATTATTTACCCATCAACCAGATTTTCCATCTCACTTGCTCCTGAGATGTAACTTAGGAGTGGCAAAAGAGGACAGAGACTAGGAAAGGGAAAACTGCATGGGGCTGATGAGGGTTGAGCATACATCTGCCTATAGGTTAATCAGTCCTACTTGGGCTTGTGCTCTGCAGCAGATCTGGACAGGCATTGAACACAGGCCGCAGCCTTCAATGGATTACCGTGGATTTATTTTGTCAAGAGCTGTAAGGTTGTGATGGACAGCTGTCTTATCGAATGAGAGACTGTTAAAGATGTATTTAACAGTCTTGAAAAGGATTTAAAGTGGTATGTTCTGGCCGGGTTTTACTGGATTATGAAGTAAAGCTACAAAGGAGCTGGAATCTGAGGCTGACAAGGACCCAGAGAGTTGTCATTCCCTCTATCACAGCTGGTAATAGCAAAAACAGTATATTGAGATATCTAAAATGTATTTATGTAGTATATGTAAGTAATTTAGTCTTAGATGCATAAAAACCTCTGTATACATTGTTAAATATTCAAGAATTGTGGTTCTGTGACTTTTTAAAATGTAAGTTAAGTATAATTAAAAGTACTTACTTATTCAACATGACACCCTATTTGTATTGTTTTGTCAGGCTCACGGTGACATTTAGAGAAATTATAGGGACATAACTGGGGCAGGAGAGCAGGTAGTCTTTCTCTGTTTGAACCTCTCATATCCCCCTCCCTCTCCCTCCCTCTCCCCCTCCCTCTCTCCCCTCCCCTCTCCCTCTCCCCCTCCCCTCTCCCCCTCCCCTCTCCCTCCCCTCCCCTCTCCCCCTCCCTCTCTCCGTCTCCCCCTCCCTCTCTCTCTCTCTCTCTCTCCCAGTCTTTGTACAGGTGAAATTATCCCTCTTCTCTGGAGTCTGTAGTCTCTTCTCCAAGCTGTTGCAGGCCCTGGTGAGTGTAACATATTGTTCTGGCCATGTCGAGGCAAACTGCACTCAGTGTGGATGCGGACACTTTCAAAGCTCACGCCTTCAGGTGCTGTCAGTCAGCTCCAACCACTACTCTGGTGAACAGCCTGGTGCTCTCACACTCACAGAGACATTAGTCAGTCAGAGAAGGCAGGGGGGTCAAGCAACTCAGAACCAAGGAGGACAAAGAAACCAGGACCAGAAAGCGACACTTTTAAGCTACCAGCTCAGAAAGCACTGAGGATCACATTGCACCTTCAAAGACAGGGAGACAGCATTACCATTGACTGTACACAACCAAGCATCTCATACTCTCAGTAAACATCCAGCTGAAGCAATTGAGCAAAGGTATCATCAGAACTTTCCATACAAATGTTGTGCAGGCCAGGTGGTTCCATGGCTGATGTGTTCTCGAGTGAAGATGTTTTAAAGCTCACCTGAGCTGACCTGTGTAAGCTGAGACTGAAAATGGACTCATTACGCATTAAGGGAACTTTGCCCATGACTGTTCTGCTCATACTGTACCAAGGCAAAGGAATGAAAGCAATGGAGCTCTAACAAGCCTTCAGGCCTAGAATCTACAGTGGTAAGACAAACAATAACCCTCTGGCCTCAGGGTGCAGCAGCAAGATCCAGCCCAGGACACAAATCATCAACCACAGGTCAAGATTCAAGTGCTTTAACTACTACTCAGAGCCCACAGATGAGCTGAGCACTGGCCTGCCCTTTGAGGTGATGAAGTGGAATGGTGGCTTGCTCTGCAGCTCATCCGTATGGCAGAAAGTGGGAGGGTTTTCTCCATTTCTCTGTCAGTCCATCTCTTTATTTCTCATCATTTCATCATTTCTTTTCACTCCATCTTTATTGTTCCATCACTCCATCTTTGAACAAGAAATGTCATCAGCGAAAGTCAGTGCTTCCTCTACAGATCACATACAGATGATCCTTCACTTATACTCTTCGTTGTACTTGCAATATTCCCCTGACATTTGCCTGATATTAGCCTCATCACACCCCAGCCATAACACACATGGGGAATTCTCATCACTGTATTAGTAATGCAGATTCTCTGCATGCATATCAAAGAGCCCCAAAGAGAGGTAAAAGTACAGTTTGCCATCCACTCCAAAAACACACTTCTCCAGATCACTTCCCCATATTAGTACCATCTATGACAAAACTTTATGAGATGATCTGAGTTATGTCTTATCCCATTTTGTTGATTCTAGGTTCCAGTGCTCATAATAGTCTACATTCTGTAACACCAGAACATATTAGTGTAACAATTTAGGAGTGTTTAGGTTATTTTTTTGTTCTTTTGTCTGTCTCTTATTCTTTCTAATTTTTCTTTATATGCCACACATTGGATAGTGAGGCTGGATTGTCTTCAACTGTGTGTAATGACCTTTATGTTTTCAAGCACAACGACTCCATCATCATCCTTGAAAAACCAGTGGGGAATGTAACACACATGGGCAATTCTTGTCAGAGACAAAGAGGACACCGATTGTCTAGAGACAATTCAGGAGCCCAGCAGGAGACCAAACATAAACGGCTACCACGACAGCACCCCCCCACAGGTCTACTAGGAAACTATGGCTGATCGGGCGACCTGATGCGGAACAATACCCACTGTGCCAGGATATGCCACAATGGCGCCACTTCAGCAGGCCACCATTGTTGGTTGCATCAAAGAAAGGAGCGTTGACTATGGAACACACCTCTCTCTGGCATCACCATTCACAGGAAGGGGGCGTTGAGCATGGGATATATCACCGTCCTGCACAAGCATTCAAAGGAATTAGAAGTCGACTATGGGACACACTCCCACCTGCACAACCAATAGTCTTTGAATGGTGGGGTTACCTAGTCAATAACAATCCAATCTCTAAACTGCTGGCTGCTGCCTCCCTCAAGTCTCGCTTAATCTACGAGTCTTGGCTTCAGCTCCACTTCGGTACTCCTTTGGACTGTCTCCACGTTTTCTGGTGAGGATTACCGCCCCACCTGTTGGACTCATTAAGTACACCAGCATTTCATTCATCCTTGCATGGCATCTGCCGTAGTCTTCAGTGAAACCTATTTGAATGCTAAATAGTGTTGTTAGGCAGTTTACCAGTTTATTTAACAATCATTGTTATTGTACCTTTATTCTATTTTAATGTGTTCCCTTTTTCTTTTCCCATTTTGGAAGTGTTTTTTAAATAATTTGTTAATTGACAGGTGCCACAAGTGATTTTATTAATAAACATTCTAATAAACGGTGACAAAAACATTTAAATGATTGATTTAAATGTTTTTGGTTGTCCTGTGTTTTTTCCTGTACAAATAGGCTTATATTGGCTACCACCCCACCAAATAACTATTGAATAAATCAGTGGTGGGCCGTCAGGGCCTGCAAGGCCTTCTCTGCTGGCCTAAAAAATATCTGAATCACAGACTGATGTTAACTATATTTTTTCCATGAATACTTATTAAATAATTCCAAATGGTCTGTTCGCTTCCTTTCATAGCTTTTCCCCTGGTTGCGCTGCTTCCAGACGTGTATTTTCATATTAAAGCATTTAACCAATCACATTTCAGCCATCATTTGTTGCCAGGGTCAAATAAATCTGCCTGGAGGCCTTCACAATCAGTTCTGCAGGCCCTGTAGCATAAAATAAGTGTTGATCAAACTGTTGCTTCAACCAATCAGATTTTGAGTTGGGGACACGAAGGCCTTCTAGAAGGCCTAGGTAACGTCAGCGTATTCACACCCTTTGATTGGATAGTCAGAGAGTGTCTGACTATGATGTAATGTGATTGGTTAAATGCTTTAATATGAAAATACACGTCTGGAAGCAGCGCAACCAGGGGAAAGGCTATGAAAGGAAGCGGACAGACCATTTAGAATTATTTAATAAGTATTCATGGACAAAATATAATTAACATCAGTCTGTGATTCAGACATTTGAGCGGACATTTTCAGCCCTAAAGCGAATTAAAACTTATGCCAGAAATACGACAGGGCAGGCTCGACTTTCAGCATTAGCTTCGATGGCGATAGAAAAGGACTTCTTGATGGAACTGAAACACATGGATAATCTGTACGACAGAGTAATTGAACTCTTTTGAGGAAAGAAAGGGGATGGATTTTGTGTACAAATAATAAGGATTTTTGGTGAGTAAAATGTTGCTATTTTCCTAAATAATATTGCAATTTTATGAGGTTATTATTGATGCTTTTTATGTGTGTCGCAGCTGTAGCACCCGGGTTTGTTTCTTCAGTAAAGGCATTTATTCTGGATACACGAGTTATCTATCTGCGATGCAACGGCAACGGGTGTCTGTTCGGTTTGTTTTTGCACTTTGTTTATTTATCTTTCTTCAGTCATGTTTCATTCTCGTTCTGTTCCCCATCTGTCATTGTTCCTGTTCGAGTTCCTCTCCTTGTCTTGTCATGCACTTTGGGAAATTCTATGTTTCCGTTTTTTAGGGAGGAGGAGGAACGCATAAAGAAATCTGCGTGCGAATAAAGCGGAACGTGAGAAGCGTACAGAGATAGGACGAGAGAGAATGACAGCGATAGTTAGAAGCGTGAGATAATTAGTGATTAGTAGTGTTAGTAACTTAATCTAAATCCCTAATGTTAGTAGATTAGTTGGTTAGTACTATATACATCTAACTAATATATACAAAGTGTAATTAGAAAGTAAGAAGGAAGTAAAACGAGATTAGAAACGAAGACGGAAAAACCAAACATAGAATTTCCCCAAGTGCATGACAGAACGAGAATGAAACATGACTGAAGAAAGATAAATAAACAAAGTGCAAAAAACAAACCGAACAGACACTCAAAACATAACAATAAGATGGCTTCTATAGCCATAAAATAGTTATTGAGGGGTGGATTGATTCAGACGGAGCACTACTGAAGGCCTAGGTGTGAAATGCACGGCCCGCCACTGGAATAAATGTATGTTGTTGTTTTTTTTACTGTATTTACTTCAGGATTTGTTTTAGCATTCATTGAATTGAGTAATTTTGCAAAGTATTCAAATGGATGCCTTTGAAGCTCCTCAGTAAAGCTCAGCTTAAAATTGCAGTTCTGACCACACAGCCTAGCTGTAAAGATACACTGGAAAATTAAATAAATCCCAATGGACATAAATGATCATCAAACAAAAGCTAATAATAAAATGACTCATTACTGTAGTCGATACTACCCTCTCTGATTGAGGCATAGTGACAAGTTGCTACTGTGATGAAATTAGTTCACTGCATATTCCCCAATAGGAAAGGTGAATACTTCAGCATGAAAATTAAGCATCAAGTGACTGCAAGCGTGTGTGTGTGTGTGCGTGCGCATGTGTGTGCATGTACATTGTGTGTGTGTGTGTGTGTGTGTGCATGTGTCTGTCTGTCTATCTGACAGTCAGTGTGTAGAGTATGTACTGTATTGCACTGTACTGTGTTTGACTATTAAGGGAAAGTAAGAGAGAGAGAGAGAGAGAGCGGGGGGGGAGAGAGATAAAAAGATACGAGATGGACTTAACGGTGCTTCGGGGGAATATTCAAAGCAACTAAAGGTGCTTCTACCAAATATTAAGTCAAGGGGGGAAATAATTATTGTCCGCTTTAATTTGTAATTAATTAAGAAAAGCTTTAGAGTTATTTTTTATTTGACATTACAGAGTATTTTGTGTTGATCAGTGGCAAGAAATCCCTATGAAATCAATTTTGATATGCCAAAGGGGGGGAATACTTATTATACCCACTGTTATTATCTCCCAGTACCATTATTGGGAGAGGTCACGTCAGTGTGCTCACTTTCTGATAGAAAGTTGGACCCCTCGTACCAGCCATCACTTCACTATAGAACTGAACTGAACAGAAGGATGGATGTAGGATGCTAAATTTAACCTTCCATAGGAATGACACACCAACTTTTGGATGGTTAATATCTAAGCATTTAAATATGCTGATTTAAAAAGTAATAGAGCAGTCAAGGTTCCGGGTGTCTTACAGAGAGAAGTATTCAAGTCTCATGAATATAAAACAATCCCTGTCCATTTGACCTCACGTACCTTTCTGTCCCATGTCAGCAGCTTAATAAGGAGAACTTGCAGAGATATTCTTATACCAATGGCTTTTAAAAGTGAATTGCAAATACTTTGCAATCTGTTTTAAGCATATGGTAAGAGGACAGAAACACCACAATGGGACTCATACTGTATATCCGACAACATACAGCTTCTATAGCAAAGTTGGTGTGAGATTCTCTTTCTTTCCTATTTCAGGAGCTCAGCTTTTCCACAATTGTAGAATTACTGGCAGAATTTTTAAATAGATTTTTGGAATTCACATGGAAATTAATCATTATTTTATGAAAATGAATGCACAATGGGAACAAAATGAAATAAGTAAGAAAAACTGTTCAATCATTTTAACCAATAAAATCTACACTACACAGGAATTGATTAGCTGTTTTTGTAGACTCTGTTTAGTGCATGTAATTATTATGTTGCTTCACAAAACTGTGTCTGAAAGAAATGTGCCTATCTTTCATTTCCCAGATGCTGACAGCTTGACCAAAGTTACTCCAATGAAGACAATTGAGAACACTGTTATGAAGAGTGGTTAAAATAACAAAAAGCAGGTAATTCACTTATGAAAGTAGAAGCCCTATTTTTCTCTTGTCCTCAAAGCGCAAAGAGTGTACGCATTGCCCTGGCTGTGGAGTGACACAGATAAGTACTGCAATAACACTCCTGATTTGTGCGGACCCAGAGGGAGCAGACCTATTCTCCATGTTTTGGGATCTCTTCTGCAATGAACCCCCCCTCAGAAAGGCATTTTATATCACTCTCCAACTGATCCAATTAGCTGTTGCACTCCACACAACTACATCTAGGGAATTTCAGATAATGAGAAGAAGCTATTTTCCGCATGAAAAGATTTTCTAGAATTTGTGTAATGCAGCGGTGACTGGGTAGAGAATCCACAGCGCCAAGGTTACCTAACCAACATTAGACCAACATTATGCCATGGTGTTTGAATGATATCAGGCTTTAGGATGGAGTCAGACCAAAATTAGATTAACACCCTCCTATTGAGGCATACGTATAATGGTGACAAAAATCATCTCTATAAATCTCTACAGACAGTCTGACCGTGAGTATAATGAGCTCTATTATAGCATTATATCAAATGTAATTTATTTCTGTTTCCTAATAAAACCATCATGGACCATACATAGCCTCATAGAGACAAACACTGTTCCCATACACACTACACTCTTCACTAACAGGCAGATCATAAGAATGTTGGATGATGAGAACAAGCCATCCAACCCATCTTGGCTCATTATTAATGAAGAACGTATGGCCTGACAGACAAACAGACAGACACACACACACAAACACACTCAAACATGCATGATTCCCTCAGGCATATACACATCACAAACCCTCCACCCACTCCCCCGCAGGGCCTGACTAAACTATTTTATCAAATGTTTCCATGGAGACTGCATACACACCAATTGCTGGCCTACACTCTCTACCTGCTGTCACCCCAGGCTCCAATGTGTCTTTATTTATCCCTCGTTTAACCTCCAGGACTGATATACACTGTACACACTGTTGCATTGATTACCTGCTTGGGCAACGATGCATTATTTCACTCTTTATTTGACACATTACCCATTTATACAGCTGTGTTTTTACCGGGCCAATTACAGCTGTACAACATGATGATGACAGAGCCCCACCTTCTGTAAGGCCAATTCTTTCACCGATCAATGAAATCCCAATGGCCTTGTGGTTTGATGTGACTCATCCAACAAGACAGCAATGGTGTTTAGAGCGGCAACCATTTGGGTCAACTGAATCCCCTGGGTTAATGCAGTTCAACGCAAGATTCTTAAGAAAAGCCTTTCGGAGTCATTATGTTTCATGCTAATGGTCAGCAAAACAAAACCAAATGAATAAGTAGCCTGTCTGTATGGTCCTTCAAAGATAATAACCTCTGCATTGGATATGAAAACCAGTCTTGTACTGAGTCCGAGATGTTGCTGTACACAACCTCATGCTGCCCAGGAGAGGGGTACTGCAACACAATTGAGCAGACGAGCTTCTGAATCTGGCACTGGAACGTCACACTGAATTAGAGACCCTGTCTCTCTATCCAATACAACTCACCCTAGTCTCTGCTAGGTATTCACTGGACCCAAATACCCTGTCCTGAGCTGACATTCTTTCCTTTTACAGGAGTGGCCTGTCCCATTAACTCTGGGAGAAATGCTGGAGGCTTGCCTGGAGCTCTGGGAGGAACACTTGATTTGGAAAGTGTTCTCCAGGAAACATCAGCCACTGCGGTGTGCTTCATTAAACATCCAACGGCCTCCCTCAGAGGGAAGGAGAGAACGAGATGAAGAGGAAGAGAGATAGAGTGAGGGAGAGACAGACAGAGAGAGAGAGAACGTGCAGGAAAGAAAGAGAGCGAGAGGGAGAGAGCATTGTGAAGGCTAAGAGATTTATATGAAGGGAGAGACAGAGAGGTGTCATCCCAAGAAAGCCAGTTATAAAAGACTGTCAAGGCTTCCTGACACTGTGTTTGCATTAGTACAGCCTCATTCTCCATGAAATGTGAAATGTACTTCCTCTGCCTCCCCATACTGCAGTCTGTGCTGCTGTGAAATCTACGACCCACTGACTGTAGCTTGGCTTTTAGCCTCTGGACCACATCATGTTATGCTTGGTGTGCAGTCATAAGGAATGGCTGTAGGAATCACAGCCGATGTTCTTGAAGCCATCATGAATATGGAAAATACGCCATTTACTGCACAGGTCACAGAACATGGTAGTTGGAGTGTAGGTAATATTATACTCACATCAGTGAATTGTTTTTTTGTGCTGCTGTTGTTTACGGTCTAATCTGAGTGGACTATTTTAAACTGGGTTCATGTTCTACAAGAGCACTGAAAGATTCCAAAGCAATGCTATCAACACATTTTAATGTTCAAGCTTTCAATATTAATGGAGGAGCAAGGCCCTGTATTGTAAAACACTAAACCAAAAGCACCATAGTGATCTGGACCAGGGAGAGAGGGCACATGCCACGCAAATTAATATACAGTAAATTACAGTTTAACAAGGCACAGCTCAGAATGCTCAGTGTTATGATCATAACAGCATAAGAAACAAATACTGTGTGAGCCTTATTAGATGTCTTCAATGCGTAGTTTTTTCTACTACATTAATATATCTACTACATTTGTGGTTTATATACATTCTATACAAAATGTATGTAAACCACACCTCTAGTGGAGAGGCAGCCATCCCATTGTTTGAGTATGGCAATGAGTCTTTAAAGGGTGCCCTAATGTCAAGTGGTCTCCAATAACTGGGAAAATTTAAGGACTTCAGATCAGATCAGTTACATCAATTCAAACCGAAAATGGGGAGAAAGGCAAATCCTTTCTTCCCTATTCATAATTTGTCAAAACACCCTCCGTTTTGCTCTTAATGGAAGCAGTTTCTTTCTAGAAATAAAACAATAAGAAGGGTAGTCCTTAGAGTGAAGTATTCTTTCATAATATTTTGAAACATAAAACATGAGGGAAAATGAAAATTATAATGGCTAACGCCAGGTTTGTGATGCCTAGAAAGTGTGTTGTCAATTGTTTCACATTTTATGTACAAAGTTTGGATAAATCGTGAACTGTTGCTGTTTCAAACTGATCAGTTTAGTTATCATTATTTATGGATCCAAATAAAACAGGCTGCAGTAGCTCCCCACTGTGTCACATCTTGAGTAGTTTTGACAGGGGAGTTTCATGTACCATGTTGTTGTCATCATCCACTGAATTGCACAAATCAGACAAATTTGGGTCCAAATAATACATATGAATGGATGGTGGATTAGTATTTGAAATACAGTTGCTTGCTGTTGCCCAGAAACACTCTCCACTGCCGAGTGTGAGCTCTCTTTCACTAAAACCGAGGGCGAGAGGCAAGGGCACCCTCTCGCTCCTCCACAATCACACCGAGGGAGAGAGGCGGACACTCTTAGTGCACCCCCTCATCCCTCTTCCCCACACACACAAGCAGCACTCTACTCAGTCACTTTCGACAAACGCACAAAAAACTCCACAAACATCAAACATTCAACATTCACCATCAAACATTTGACATTCCACAACATACATACGCGCGCGCACGCACGCACGCACGCACGCACGCACGCACGCACGCACCAAGACAAGACTGACTTTCAACACTCACACATAATGACAAGACAAGACTAACTGATTCCCCACTCGCCCCACCTGCTCTTAAATAGGCTTAGTCTCTGCCCGGCTCAGGTGGGACTCGTGAGGCAATCACCCAATCACAATCATTCACTCACATACTCACACAGACACCCAATCAGCCAATTGACTTCCATATGAATTGACTTATTGACACCAATTAAATAATTAAATAATAATTAAACCAATTACGGCCTTTGGAGCAACCTTCCGGGCCATGGTTTACTCTCACACCCTGTGAGAGTGCCAAACCTGCCCCCGGAAAGTCTACCTGCTCCAAAGGCCTCGTGGAGGACGTCGGTCTCGGCCACGTGGGAGTGGCATGGTTGTCTGTGTCTTTACATGTTGTGGTGTAAAGACACAGACAACCATGCCACTCCCACGTGGCCAAGACCGACGTCCTCCACACCAGCTATGCACACATAAAAAGATGTGACCAAAGGTCGGCTTATTTGTGAAACATGGTGTCTTTTGAATACAGACCGTCAATCAATGCCAGCACATTGAATATTGATACTCTCGCATTCGTTCAAACCCATTAAATTGGAATTTAAAAATAACACACACATGCACATACACACACCTATGAACCAGTATTAGCAGTTCCGGGATGGGCGGGTGTTATCTGTACTTGAGAAATAGAATGAATCGGATAGCTCCTCCCATTCAAAATAACTTACAAAATGAATTGTACAAGACCCAGTTCACCATGACAGACACAAGGCAAAAACATGTGTTCCATTGTAAATAAACCATGTGATTTCTGTGAAAGCAACAGAGGTTTAGAATAACCTAGAGATTCTATTCAAATACAAATGTCAGATAAGCTATGGTCCTTCCACTGTGTCAGAGCGCCAGGACAGGGGAAAGGTCAGGGAAGGTTAGTTTATCAATGGGTGCTCGAAATGGCCTGGACTATCAGTGCTCATCATCAACTGGCCAATAAACACGTCTGAGCCTCACAATGAGGAGCAAACAAGCTGTTTAATTAATACCACATCTTTTGTATTATTATAAGCAATTATGAATGAGGTGTTGAAACAACCGAGCATAAGCTAAATGTAACCTGTACAAAGCAGAATTGATATTAAAAGTCCAGCTGAGTTCAGTGCCATGAGCTCACTGTAAGTGAGAGATTAATTAATGCGATTCTGCTTAAACCATAAAAAAGGTTTGCCATTCACATGGTTAAACTTGAAACAAGCAAATAAGATATTTGGTGAGAAACACCACATTGAGACCTAACGTATCCTTGCAAAAAATATGTGTGAATTGAGAAACCACACACTGAATTGATTTGTGGTAACACTCGCTTAGTCCCTGTGGTAAGAAATAGTTTGGGCAAAATGTATTTATAGCTAAATCACACTGCACGTTCTCAGACCCCATGCAATTGTTTGTTCTTCCAGGCAGAGTCTAAATAAGCGTGACACGAGCGGGTTCAGAGTAGGCTTTTTGCATAACCAGTCAGCACCAAGGGCGGAGAACAGTAACCCTTGAAGTTTACACATATTCCTGTGGATGCCTTATATCTATACAATTTGTTAAACATGTTGAAATTGAGATATAAACAGGTTGTGGTAAACAGACAACACAATGCATTTGTATTTTGGTGTGCATGATGAGGGTTGCAATCTGTTTACATGGATATATCTTACAGTTTTACTCTGTGCACTTTTGCTGCTTCAGCACTCTGGACAGGGATTGAACTTCATGCCCGCTATATGCAATTCTAAACAAATGACTTTGAAGCTTGAAGCAAGAAGAAAAGGTTTTGTCATTCAGGCATAGTTTATCACAAATACTTATGTATATATTTCTATTTTAGCAGGGGTGATTAGTAATCAGGAAACACATTATTGTTATATGTAGTATTAAATGTATTACTAAAAGTGGCTCCCTCTACTGACAATCAACTATAATTTTGTGTGATAACTCATGTGATAACACATTGATCCTTCAACTGAAGGTTGTAAAAAAAGGAATAAAACCTATTTTGACAGCTGTCACACAAGGCCAATGGCCAATTAATAACAGTGATGTCTTTAATCCATTAAAGTCTAATGGAATCTAAAGTCACCAGGGATACTCAAACATAAAACACATAAATAGACACATACACACACACACACACACACACAAACATACACATATAGTGGCTGATGACTGAGGTAGGACAGTACAAATTGTCCTCACGGAGAAAAAATTTGGATCTTTACAGGCTTTAATAATTTTGATCAAAGCCCTTCCTTGGATAGGGGTGACTGCAGAATGAACTTGAACTCAAACAGAGAGAGCAGAGAAATGCCATGTCTGTGCTGGGACATAATCACTCACTAATCACGATCGCATTCAGGCATGCACACAGGCACACGCACTTGCACACACATACACAGTGCTGCTGCAGAAACCTCTGGAGAACTGTCTAGCTATTCGATCCATTCAGTCCCTCACCCCTCCCATTCAAATCAGTGGTGATTAGAGATATGAAGACTGGAACATCCAGTACCTTGGCCTGACCTTGAGGTGTTTTTTATTTTATTCCATAGATAAACTGTTACTAGGATTATAGCTATACATAATGGGACTGTGACTGTAAGAGTACTGTGTTTAGATATTTGTGAACCTGGTCTGGATATTTTGAATGTTTGACCACTTGTCCATGCCTCTGACAGCATCCCGGGAAAATGGTCAGTTCCTGAACATTCAGATGTCTACATTACAATGCAATGTCTAAAACCTGAATGTTTCTCTCAGAGAGAGAGAGAGAGAGAGCACGAAAGAGAGAGAGGAGAAAGGGGAGCACTTCCATCGACACCTAACAGACACTAGGTTCATGCAGAAAACTCAGAAGACGGGAAAAAACGACAAAAACAACCTTTTTATCCTTGAATTAGATTGGAAATGGTGACAGGGAGATGTGCAGAGCTGAGCCCTGCACTGAGAGGCCCCGCTCAGTGCAGTCCCATTCGATTACACGCTTCCCAGCGTCCTCCGGCCATGCGATCCATTGATCCGATCATGGATTGTACCCTGCGTTTGCTCGGAGGGACATGCAGCATGTCCGTTCATTTGTTACTTACTCACTTCATGCAGCCGGCAATCATTAGGGGAAGTGGGCCTGTTTTTCTTCCTCTTTTAATGGAGCCTTTTAAATTGCAGTTTAGGAGGACACAAATTCTGACATACACTATCAATCTCTCTTAATTATACTCAGTCAGGTTAACCCACTGTCACTTGTTACCAATCAACTACCAGTTAACTCATCAGTCAAGCAACTGTATAAACTGGTTTCCAGTCACTTGAATCTATCTCCAAGATGTTTTTCATCTTGCAAATTAAACAGCCCGATTGCAACCCTCCAGCAAATACAAGATGAGAAATCAGACGCAAACCTTTTCCATTTCATAATCCGTTCAGTGAACTCAATGTCAATTCCAAACTCTTTGCAGACATTTACATCCCAGAGAATGTATTTATTAAAATCCACGGCAGAGCACACTGAACACTCATAGAAACCATCCTGATGGGTGGCACAGGTTTAATGTCTCAGTTTCCCACCACCCCAATAAAAAGCAATTCTGTAAGATGTGTGTGAAAGCCTCTCTCTATGGCCTCTCTCTCCACATAGACACATCGTTGGCGAAAACATTGAATGCATGACATTAACTCTACCAGGAGAAAGATGATATTTAGAGCCCTCAAGTTACAAACACAGCCAGTACCCAAATCAATAGCGACAGTCACCCCCTTACATTTACATTTTTACATTTTAAGCATTTAGCAGACGCTCTTATCCAGAGCGACTTGCAAGATGTGCATTAATACATGGTAAGAAAAATCATAAAGGGCGCAAGAGTGCATGACTTGACTGCATCACTTATTCATTCCCTTCTGTTCATCCGCCATCCTCAGAGATGAGCTGCTGAAGCTCAAATACACAAGGTATTGCTACGTGAAATCAATTTCAGTTTATTTTGATAAGTAAATTTGGGAAAATTGGCAAAGTGCACACCACCATTACCAGACTAACTAGGTACCCAGCAAACAAGGAACGTTTCAAGAACATTGGGGAACATTCTGGTTAGATTCCCATTTAATTGTGAGATAACATTGCCAAAAATCCTCTGACAAGGTCGCAGAGAAACGTTCCATGTATGCCGCATAACACATTTACTGGTAACATCCTCTGATGGTTATAATTTAGCCATGAAAACAATGTCATGAAGGATATGTGCCAGTGACATTTTCAGAATGTTCTGAATGTAAATGAAATGCCAGATTCATTGAGCATTGTTAACCAAATTTCCTGGTAAAATTGACATAAATGATACACAATTCAAATTCTATTATAACTGAAATAATACAACTGAATAGCATTCTAAAACCACCCCTGCAATATTCCTTAAATGACTTAAATGATTTTAAAATAATGTACAAAGAGGTATCTAGGAAACTAAACAGTATTGGGAAGGCTTCCCCTAACATTTCGAGTATGTTCTGGGAATGTTAGCTGTGTATGTCCAACCATACGTATGAGCATGAGTTATTTTTTTCTTCAGAGGACAACACATTGAAATTGAAGTTCCAATGTTGCCCAGCAACATAGAATCAATTATTAGAGCCCAAGACATTTTTAGATTTTCACAAATAAATGCAACTTTAAGCATAACTCAGGGAGTCATGCACCTTCACAGTTAAAAGATACATCCTTGTCTTGAAAAAAACAATGCTCAAATTTCATAATTCACTTCATACCAGACCAGCGCTCTAAAGATTCTAGAAGACAAGAGATAGTGCAGTGATTCTGAGACACTAATTTGCATGGGCTGCATGGTGAGACCGAGGAATACCATTAACACTGCCCAAGCAAAATGATTTCTGGTGCTATCTAACCTCAAAATATGCTTTATACTTTGCAGAGGGAGATGAAAATCTAGAAGTGCCAAATGTGATAAGATTGTGCAGTGATATGTGTGTGATTCTTAAATGAAACTGACTGTTAAAAAGGTATCACTGTTTATGACCTTTTCATGCTTCTGCAACCAGGAAATCCTCAAGGTCAAAGCGCCCCTTTTTAGAACATCAGTCACCCACGCACATTCTGCGCTTGATTTAGTCATTGATTTTCTAATACCACACTGTAGATAAAAGAGAAAAGAAAAATTGCTTTGCTTTTTAGTATTTATTGACCCTGGAGGTAAAGAATCGGACAGACTACTCATCCCTTCACTGCGGAATATCTCCCTGATGAGGAATAATGAAACGACCACTAGAAACCAAAAGAGCAAACAGGCAGAGCATATAGCGCAGAGAAGGTGACAGAATACCATGGGTTCACTCTGTCCAACATCAATGAATGCCACCGCCCTGTGACACTGTGCGTGGGCGCAAACGTGAACGCACACAGCGACTAAGCCACGGTGACCTCAGGGAAGAGCAATCGTGAGAATGATGGGACACGACAAAAGCCTGAACGTGGGATGCGTAAGGGGGGGGAATGGGCAGAGCCACTATGTGGCGTCATTAAAGCAGAGAGACGAAGTCACCATACATACAGATCCACACTGCCTGGGGGACATATAAATTCACTCCGCCACAAGGTCCACTGCTATTTTTATTCCAAAAGACCAAAACCAGGGGGCCACCAACGACTGCTTTGAAATAACAATGATAGGATTAACTTGCATTACTGAGCACAAATAAAAAAGCATGCTCATTCGACCACATGCACGCACATACTAAGCTAGACGTGCACTCACACACACACAAGCCATCTTGAGAACAGACGGTGCCATCCTTTTGCAACTACGGGGTATTTTGAGAAAGTGCTTTTGCTTGCAATGCATGTCATTCAGCAGCTCATAAATTTAATATTTCCACAGCATACAATATCATCAGATCCCTGACCCTCACTTCAATTGGGTGTGATCCAGATAATATATATACAGCAGTAATGGATGGATGAGTAGAAGTTTGATGCTGAATTTCACATTGCAGAGGTCCTGAGACAGGGGCACATCCACAATTGGAAAGTTGTTGGGCACAATCACCATTACACTCAAACCCCACCCCACTACCACCACTGCAATTGAATTGCAAGCATGTTCGTCAGTGACCAAGTTTACTCACAGGCGTTGGTCACTGCAAAGCTGTTGGCGGTCTCAATGTTGTCCACATGAGGGACCAGGTTGAAAGGTGCTTCTGAAGCATTAGGGCTGGTGTTGTGCAGAAAGATTGCTAAACGAAATGCAGTGTATTCCTGATCTGTGTTTCTGATGAACAGTCCACCTGCAGACAGAGAAAGAGAGAGAGCGAGAGAGACAGAGAGAGAGAGAGAGAGAGAGAGAGAGAGAGAGAGAGAGAGAGAGAGAGAGAGAGAGAGAGAGAGAGAGAGAGAGAGAGAGAGAATCCAGCATAATACATGTCACATTCCTAGCGCCAAAGGACTGCATTGTATTTCAAAATGAACAGTGATTACTATTACATATTTAACTGCCCTGTATGTCTTACTGTAAATGTAACAACAGTCAACCAGGAACAAATATACATCAAATATCCACTGAACACCCACTGAAATATGAGTTCTGACATATGAACTGGATGCTTATATTCAACCAAGGACGACCGAATGCAACGTTTTTTTAATGCAAAGTTTTGATTTATGCAAGCAAAAATGTGCAAGATGGATGTCCATCTCTGATAATATAGCAAATATAAGAATTTAATTGCTTTTAAAAAAAAGCGGCGTCCGTTAATCAGTTTGTTGAGAATTCAACGGACCATATGTAATCTGTGAAGTTTATTTGCAGCTCCTTGAGACGCGTAAAACAGAGTCCGCAATCTCATCAGAGCAGCGTATTTGCTACTTCACAATAAATGATGCAATATTGGAATACATTAAACCAGCTCCCGCAAAAAGAAAAACACGAGACTGTCTATGAACCAGTACACCGAATATTCCCGAATTAAACCAATAAATAGAAGGGATCGTAACCTATATGAACTTTCAAGGGAGCTCATCAATGATCCGATGGTACAGGCGAAGCATCCCGCCAGAGATTGCCGACGAGAATGCTGCAGTGGTGCTTAAAACGAAATATCTTGCTTGAACAAAGCATACTGAAACATGTATGAGAGTAAGACAGTAACTTATCATATATTTTCTACACTTCCTCGATAAAAAAAAGTGCAGGGATGCGTACAAACTAGCAATTTAAATGGACATTGACTTGTTTTCCTCTTTTATTTAACTCTTAATTATAATACATATTTCAGAGGACGTGATATAGTGTAACTGTCACTTTCAAAGGAAAAAACTCATAATGCGTTTACAGTTTCCAAAACACAGCTGTCCAAGTCAACTGTATACGTTTAAATAGCCCTCACTTACCAATCTGAACGCTGCTCGGGAAAGCGCCCATTGTCAGCCCCCAAAAGCCAGAAAATAGCAAGAGAAGCTGTCTGCAAGTAATCCTCATTTTGTTTAGTTAAAAACTGTTGAGAGACATTGAGGATGGTGACACACGTTGACGGAAAAAAAGAGAAAGCGACTACTAGCAATCCATCCCGGCTGTTTTTTTCCCGCAGTGCCCACGGCCGCTTGGTGTGGATCCGTCCGGTGGTAAATGTTACATGCAAGATGGGGGAAAGTCACCAGTGGTGGGCAGTCTAGCGGCTGCCTGCATGGAAGGAGATCAGACATGCGCTTTCTCCCGACCCTCTTTCATTAGTTAACCCCCCCTCCGGCTTTGCCTCAGATTTTTCCTTTTCCTACCCTGCTGTCTTTTTTACTTCTCACATCCTCTGTATTGCCTCGAATTAATTTCGTAAACTGATTAACTGATTATCTGCGCGGAATCGGGCTGTTTTATAGTTGCTATTTTGTAATTATTGTATTAACCGCATCCGCGCTGGTTGACTGAGTGTTGACGGAATTATCTTGCCCTTATAATGCTCCATTCGATTTTGGAGCATACACATCTCAAATCACAAGTACTTAATGTAGGCTCAGCAAGAGATTTGTATTACAGATATTCACACACACCACCAAGCAACAACTATGTTGTGGGAAATATAAATTAATCATAGCCATACGCAAAAACTGATCAATTATTACAAATAGCTTGCACGGAAATTGACAACGAGGTTAATTTCCTTGTGGGGTTTCTTTGATTTACATAGTTCAGAAAATATTTTATTATGTGTAATTTTAAAAACACCCACATTTAACTTGACCTCTTACGTATGACAGGCGAAGCTAGGCAGCACACTGTCAAGATGGGTCATGCTTCCCAAGGTTTTAGTAACACAATCACAAATGTATTTAGATGTAGTCATGTTAATAATGTTGAAATGATCGTCTCTTTCTTGCACATCATATCTTATTTAAGCTTAATTACACGGGCTAAACGAACTAAGCCAACAATTAGTAGGCTATACTTAATCAATCAGCTCAGTCGTTTGCAACCACGCTGTTGTTAAATGCCATATTAATTTAATTTAGCCTATATGTTTCTTTTCGGAAAACTGGAATTCTGAGTTCGATATTACACAAATATCTAAGCTGACAGAACACGGTTACAATATCAGAAGCAGATGTGAACGTTCGTCCGCTTAATACTTTGAACCGTATGTTAAGTTAACGGTAAAGTGACAGACACGGATCAGTAAGCAGTGGCCTAGGGCTCCAGTGCAAGAAATCGCTGATCGCTGTCCTTGGTCCTTACATCATCAGGTTCGGCCATGTAAAACGCAAGACTGCAGCAATGTTAAACATCCTCAATAACAAACGTCCTTACGTATTAGATTGCTATATTTAAGCGAGACCAATGATTGATCATATTCATTTCGAAAGCATATGGATTAAAACATGAATACAAAGAAGACATTTGTGCCATTGCAGACCTCTCCAGCTTGACCACTATGGATAACCCTTGCTTTGAATCAGCTCTATAAAAGGGGGAGGGGGATGGGGGTTCACACTATTTGGAGCATTTTAGTAATGCAATCAGGCTGTATAGTGCATTTATAATGTGCACACAATTATATAGATTAATTCTCCCAAAATGTTGTATTTCTTGTATGTTGAAAATTCAGCTAACCCTTTGACTGTAAAGCAATATGCCCTTTCATTTGAATTGATTTGACAAAAAACGCATCAGTGCACGAAACTGGGAGGGATGGGAGTTGCTTATAGTTCACGACCATCTTCAAAATAATGTTTTTCAGAAATCAGGATAGTTTTCTGGTTCTGGTTTACTTTTTTACTTTCCATGCCCTGGTCAGTTTTGCAACCCCATACATGTTTATTGCATTGCTGTAACATTTGTGAGAATAGGTTGAATGTGTTTATTAGAATGTGAAATGATAAGGACACTTTAAATAGCTATAAGTCTCTGCGGTGAAGGGTTCTTCTACACTCTCTCTGCTGCAAGATAGATGGTTATTAAGCAAGAAGTAAAAAGGTTTATATAGCTACAATGTTCTGAAGACTGCTGCTGGCAATGTCATATAGATTACCCTTCCCTGTGATGTATGTCAGACTGCAGATGTGGAAAATGGTATTATACATTTTTTCCCTTGTCTTTCAATTTAGGTTCCATTTTTCACTCCCTCCTTCTAGTCAGTAAGATCTCTTTGCTATCCAGGAAATCTCCATGTTCTATGCAAGATCATATGCATGCTATTGACATTTAGTATGGCTTTTTTTGTCATTAAGAACACATTGAATCTAGTACCTTAAACAACCACAATTGCTGGTATTGTGACATAGACTTGTGCTGCTACCAAGCCAAAAAGAGTAGCAGCTCAGGTCAATGTCACAATATCAGTAATTGTGGTTGATTATTGTACAAAATTCAATGTGTTCATAATGATAAAAAAGTTATGATAAATGTCAATAGCATGCCCCTTTAGTATGATAACATGATTGAAATGTTATTATACAGCCATCAAAATTGTTTTATAAAAAGTTTGATACCAACCATTTTTACACAGACAAAATCATAATTTATGACATAAATTTCAGTTAACGCAGTTCAGTTAATTTCAGTTAAATATTCAGGAGGGCTCTTTTCACATTGTATCTGTGCTTTAAAATGCTTAATAACTATAATGTACAGTACCAGTCAAAAGTTTGAGCACACCTGCTGGAAACTAGGTTTATCTCATAATTGACAATGTTTTACACCGTATACGTTTCTGTAAATACTTGAAAATGACAAAAAACGCATGTAACAATAAACAAAAGGAACATCAAAGCAATGTTCAAGAAAATTGAATTGAAAATTGAATCTTGGATTCATAAACATGGGCCATTTGGTTAATACGTTTCAGGAGAAAATCACCCGACATGTCTTCGCAGCTCTCCGGCAGCAATTCCCAGAGACACTTGTGGGTTGCTTTACTTTGCCTCTTCTGTCCAGTTCGTCCCATGCAAGTTCTATGGGATTGAGGTCTGGACACTGGGCAGGCCAGGTCATTAGTTTGAGCTGTCCTTCACGTTCCTCCTTCACCAGATAGTTCTTGCACAACTTCAAGGTGTGTTTCGGGTCATTATCTTGCTGAAGAATGAAGGAGTGCCCGGTTAGCCGTAATCCAGATGTAAGGTGTACTCAAACTTTTGACTGGTACTGTATGTGAAATGTATTAATACATTTGAACATACTTAGGAATGTATAACTGTAAATTGGCTCATGGTGGTCATGTCCAATAATAAAAAATAAAAATAAAATTTGTTGGGTCTGGAAATACTCAGAGCCTGCAGCTTTGTTTTTAGGGAGAAGTTTATTTTAAACCTCTAAAACTGAGTATTAATCACCGTTATATTTCATGTACTGAAACACACTGCATGAGGAGCACAAGCATCAAAAAAGCATCAGTTTTCAAAGGTATGCTTTGACAGAGCACAGCATCATAAAGACTTGCATGTGGATAAATGTCATGCACCATTACAAACCATAACAGACAGGAGTATTCCTTTACTGATGGAAGCCCTGCTCCTCAAAGACACTACATGAATGATGTACTAACACTGGATGAACTCTACCACAGTAGAGGTTTCACACTTGGCAGGGATCACAGCTGCTTATTTACTTTGTTTTGAGAGGGAGATTTTTAGGGATTTTAGAAAACAAATGAAGCTGTACATAATTCCTGAATCTTTTCACATTCCTCGGTAGCAAGTTTTCCTTTGTTCCCATACACAGTTGCACAAGGAAGTGAACCATGGTTTGGATTCCTCTGGTTTTGTGAGTATGAAAGGCACTAATCATTTGGGGTGGGTGCAGACAGTTTGGCAGGCCACAGCTGCTCCACAAAGAAAACTGCAGTTCCTCCTTTCAAAATGATATTTGCTAAGAAGTTGCCATTATCCGTTTACAGTCCTTGCATCTGACGCATTCTAATGACCAGATGGATTTTTAAAAATAATTACTGTTCAGTATCTTCAGCACATGCTGCACCTTCTCCCAAAGTACAATGGCAGGCCCAAACCCCCTACCTGATCCAGAGCTGCCTTGCTTGAGCCACCTTGCCTTATTCTGAGGCCACAAACAAATGCATGTCATCTGTGTTTTATGAGGCTGTAGGACTGTCCATGGTTTAGCCACCATAATTATTTGTGTATGGGGGTGTTTATCATCTATAAACAAGATTTAGTCCACTTTAATTCCATCACAAATATATTTTCTGCATGGTTTTTATTGGAATGAATAAATATAATATTTGCACCCTTCTAAACTAAGCATATCTCTGGAACTGGAAGGAACATATATTCTGATCGTAGCATAAAACTGACTGTAAGTGCACACTGTATGAGATGTGGGATTAATATTACCTTGTAACAATGGTAATTGCTAGTTTCAATGATGGAAAAAATAACATCAGCAACAATTTCAAATTAATTCAGGTTAATCTCCTCAACATATCATTTTTTAAGCAATTGCAGGTCTGCTTCTTTTTTAATTTGATGTAATTACTACCTACGCACACCCACACATTCAGTGCACGATGACACAGGTGAGCTTCTGTGTGTGTGTGTGTGTGTGTGTGTGCGTGTGTGTGTGAGAGAGAATTCTAACCACGTCAAAGCCCTGAGAGGCTGCCTGGCATAAACATCTGTGGATTCAGCTGTTTCTTAATGATGTGCTAACAAGAGTGTAAAAGAGCCCAGGAAGGAGGTCGAATCCAACAGCGGGGACATTCCGGTCATGAAGTACCGTTGAATGCCCCTGCTCTCACTAGCACAACAAATGTATCAATGTCACTGTCCAACCACAGCTGCCACAGTGACATGGACAGAGCTTGACTGTGTGGGCCAGTGGTGATCATAAATAATCTAAAAAGTTTAATCCACCAAAAGATATCCCCCCCACACACACACACTCACACACAAATACCCATGAAAAGTGGGACAGGACAGGCTAACAAGGAGAATATCATTTCTAGATATTCATTATTAATGCCTTTGCTATTTACAATTTTTAGGATCTCATGGTAATTGTCCAAATCCCTCATCATAATAGATTGCCCTATGAGACATCTTCTAGGGGGACATACATTGGGTTTGCATGTCTGCTTGAAACAAGAAGCAAATTCAGAAGCCAGACAGCAGACCCTCAAATATTGTCTGTCTCCCATGTAACCATGTATGGCACTGTGGACCGATGGTCAATGGTTGGCCGGTGATATAAAAGACAATGTCACACAATGTAACACACTATCCCTGTAAGGCATTGGGGTTATCGGGCATATGGGGTGAACTAAAATCAAATCAGATTCATACTGTAGTAAATGTGTAACTCTGTGACATGTTCTCCCACAATGGTGTGGGATAAAGGTGATATAAGCATAGGGGAATAAAGGTACTGTGTGGGCTGAATAACATAACACTGACCAAGACGCCATTGTGAATCCTGTGCTGCCTATTTTGCTAAACAATATATATGTTAATGAAAATGCACTATTTTATTGGCAGCATAGATTTTACAGTTCCCTGTTATGCCCAATATCTTTACATTAAACCTGCCACACCATTTAAAAAAAATCTGGCTAAACAAACTAGACTAATTATACATTGACTTGATTACCCATACATGCTGTTGCACTCCACATAAAAAATATTAGCGAATTAAAAATATAAACAAAAAAACGAACATAATGCATGTCAGAGAGAACAATCAGAACCAAGAACATAAGAAAATCAGAGGGGACTGAGCTGTGGTGCAAGGGGGTGGTGTTGATACATTAAGTGTGATAAATGCATGTTCTCAGATGAATCAAATAACTGGCGGCTTGGTTCAGGTCTTTGTTGTTATGCTTTCTGAACTTAAAGGTAAGCTTTTACAGATGCTTTATTTCAGCCTCTCGTGGTCCCCAGAGCCATCTGCATTCTCAGAGCCCCTCATTGGCTAGCATTGGCTAGCCCAGCTCATTGGTTAATCATTCATTTCCTGCTGCAAGATCTCAGGAAGCGTGAAGCCAGGATGATCACAGGAGGAATCAGGCACACACATGAGAGAGCTGGCTGGATTATTCTGCTCCTATTGTCTGGCTAATACACTGAACTGAACAGAAGTACTGGTCCAGAGAGGGGGCTGCCTCTCAATCATTCTGTTTTACAATCCCATGGCAGCAGTGGAGTTTATAACAGAAATCACGATTGCAAAAGAAAATGGACAGAAGGCAGTTTTGGCAGCTCCAGTTGAATGCTTCTCTCCTCCATGTTTTCTATCTGTAATGATAATGATACATGTGCACACTTACACACACATGCACATCCACATGCACACATACACACACACACATATACACACACTCACTCAGGTAGTCAAGCACACAGGCATGCATGATCACACACACACACACACACACACACACACAAATATGCTTGCATGCAAAAACACACATACACAGGCAAATACATGCATGAGCACACACACAAGCGCACTCATAGGTGTTTTTATCCAGTGTGTTCTCCAGTGTAAAATGTCACCGACAGTTTGATGTTATCCTCTCTGGCAGGCTACCGTCGTCCTTAGGCTTTGCTCCACATCTGCTGGGTCTCCAGTGGCCTCCCCTTGCTGTCCTCAATGTGAGCTTTAAATACGTATTGACCTTTCCTGACACCTGACACCCCTGGGGGTGCAGTGGGGTTAGGGGCACTTTTAGTCAGTCAGCAAAAATCCACTGGAGTCACGTGACATCACAGACAGTAATGACGTAGACACACTCCAAAAATCTAAAACCATTTCTGAAAATAAATCTCCTGAACTTCCACAATTTCCATTTAACAGTGGCAGGAATACCATCACACCATTATGGACAACCAAACATTTAGATAACAATGTCCGAGACACATTAGACAGTCTTTAGGATGAGACATTACTTTGTCTTAAAAATGTGAGTATGAGATTAAGCCTGGATGACTATCAGGCTGAATAATAATATAAACGCATGTGTCCCTTGGTGTCTGGGCCTTGTTTTAAATTTGGAATGGGACTCTTCCTCAAGGGCTTAGCGAATTAAATCTGGTATTCCTTTTTAATAAAAGATGATGACAGGGGCATTAAAGCAGATAATTAAAAAATCATGTGGACATAACCTCACCAATGCAGTAAAGAGCAAAAGGGACTGATCCTGTCTCCATAACAGTGCTGTTAGGCATGCGGAAAGAGACTTATTAAAGTTCAAATTAATCTGATGCAGGTGCAGCACTGAGCAGGAATGCATATGCAACAGAAGGTGCTGTTGACCTCTTCTTCTAATTTGCACTGAAATTTGCACTCAAAAGCCTGGTCCTGGAGGACCTGTTCGCTTGGCATTGCATCTTAGAGGGGACCCTCCTCATCAGTATTTTCAGTTCATAACCTTATCACCAGGACTCTCCTTGAGGATCTCTCTCTCTCTCTTCTGATTATGGCATCTTCTGTGCTGCTCTGTAGTATTTGACATACAGTTAAAACATTTCTATAGTTACATACGTGTCATAGTTAACCTAAAAGTACACATCTATTTTAATTAGTACCCATCTATACAGCTTGGTTTTCACTAACGTAAGGTTGTTCCTTGTTAAGTTCCTTGTTCAACAGTATAAATAAAGCATTATTTTTGGGACTCGGAAACCATATGAATCCTTCTGTTCAGGTTGCAGGTTGGCAAACTACTGTTCCCATTCTATGTTATACTAAAATATTTCATAATTCACATTTGTATTATAGTCTTTATATTTTTATCTCAAACTACATGTACGAATATTATTGCTATAGCTTTTTTGCTATATTTCCGCACTTCATGTGTACCTTTATAGAGGCAGACTGTGGGCACCCAATTGACCAGCAGGGGTCAGTGGTGTGAGACAAGACACAGATAACCCACCGACTGAAACCCTTTCTCCCTGAGAAACACTACCACTAACAATGCGTCGCCCTACAGGGCTGCTGGTCACAGTCGGCATTGACATGGTCTGGATTTGATACAATACCATGGGGTTCTTACACACACTAGAACAGTGCCTTAACACTGATGTCTTAACAGGATGTCTGTACTTTTGAGGTAACTGTAGCTCAAAAAAAAAAATCCTGTGAAAATACATTGTATACCATGCACTGTACAGACCATTCTCCTTTCTAAGCACCTTGTAATGCATAGCCTGCTCAGGAGTCAGATCTCGGTAGGCTTTCTGTGCGGTTCCTGCCAGAACAGGTGGCCAACTTTCCCGGACCGCTGTCCTCTCGAAAGCTTGGAGATAAGCCTCGATGTCATCAGCTTCGGTCAACTTCAGTAGGAACATACTGGGTTTGGGACGGGAGGTTGTTACTGCCCTAGCTCCGGCTGCATTGGCGGCTGCCAGCTAACTGAGCTCAGCTCGCATAAGGGTGTTCCTCCATCACCTCTTGATGCATAGCCTGCTGTGCTATATTCGCCTCCACGAGGTGCTTTATGAAGGCTTACATTATTCCCTTTATTTATTTAATTATTTAACTAGTTTTTTTACATGCAATGCGAGCGCTCTCATTCTCGACCATATGTAGCAGGAAAAGGGGTGTGGGGTTTCCACGCAATCAACTTAAATAGCAAAACACAAACGGAACAACCAGGGATTTATTAGAGAAACTCAACAAAAATGGAGGGGAAAAAAAGGAAAACAATCCAAATCCACAATCTGTTCTCGTAATCTTTGTCCATTTTCAAGGTCCAATGCAAGTCCAGGTTCTCACACAAAACAATTCGATACACAAGAGGTTAGTCAGGCAGTCCAGGTCACAACGATAAATCCAATGATAATAATCATGATCAAATTCCACTCTCCAGCTCCACACGCGTTTCCCTTACAGTACTTTGCAAATGGGCAGAGTCCCCGACTCTTCTTTTAACCCCGAGCCCTCAAAAATGAAGGATTCACAGGTGTGTCATGTTGCCTCAGGAAGTCCATATTAGGCTCAGGGGTGGAGCCAGCGTGCTGTCAGGTACTTCCCTTCTATTACTACTCCCCTCACCTCTCCTGGCCGTCTGCCACAATATAAAAAAATTATATATATATATATATATATGTTTATATGCTTATATTATGGGTGTAACGGTACGCGCTGTGAACCAAACGAATGCAATCTTGCTTTAACCACAAACACACATGCAGAACTGCGGTTTAAAAAAAAAATCTAGATATGTACCTTACTTTGTTCAGTAAATTATGGCTGTGGAGGATGTCAGTCTCAGCCACATGGGAGTGGCATGGTTGCCTGTGTTTGACATGTGGAGGAGGCCTTTGGAGAAGTGAGACTTTCCGGGGGCAGGTTTGGCACTCTCACAGGGTGTGAGAGTGAACTGCCGCCCGGAAGGTTGCTCCAAAGGCCATAGTTGATTGAATTTTTATTTAATTGGTGTCAATCAGTTAATTGATATGGAAGTCAATTGGCTGATTGGGTGTCTGTGTGATTGTGATTGGGTGATTGCGTGCACGCGTATTGCGTATTGCGTATTGCATATTGCGTATTGTTGGATGTTGGATGTTGGATGTGTGATGTTTGTGGAGTTTGTGTGCGTTTGTCAAAAGTGACTGAGTAGAGTGCTTCCTGTGTGAGTGGGAAAGAGAGTGAGAGGGTGCCCTGAAAGAGGGTGTGATTCAAAGAGAACTCGCACTCGGGCAGTGGAGAGTGTTTCTGGGCAACAGCCCGAGAACTCTCACTGGAAGAGTGGAGAGTGTCTTGGGGCTGGTTGCCAGAAAACTCTCACTGTGGGGAGTGGCGAGTGTCTCTGTATGCATGGGTTGGAGAACTCGGACTGCAAAGTTCGAGTGTCTCAGTATGCATGGGTGGGAAGCACTTGAAAGGTCACTGGATATGTGTGTGCCTCGGGAGGTTCCCCGGAAGAAGAGGCTGTGTCCCGTAAGTTATGATTATTTTAGTTTGTTATTTTAGTTCGTTGTTTTTACCCGAAAGCTTCGTGGCGAGTAGGGTGAAGATTTTGTGTTTGTGTTTGTGTTTGTGTTTGTTATATGTTAACCTGCTACTCCCACTGTCTCTTCCCCATGTCTGGGGGGAGAGACAGGAAAAAATAAATAAAATCCGGTCTGTAGACCGACAAACTCCACTCCATCTCCAGACTGCTCTGTTCCCACCCAGGGATTGTCACGTGGCATGTGACAATGGCCAATTAGCCACTGTTTAGTTAAAAGCAATTTTATGTTTTGTATTTCATTTTTCCTCCGCTGTACCGTAAATGTACCAAACCGTGACTTCAAAACTCACGGTATGTGCTGAACCGTGATACCTGTGTACCGTTACACCCCTAATATACGTATATAGTCTGGACGTGCTAGCAACTTAAGGAAATAAATCAGTTCTGCAAAGATTAACCAACCATCATTTTTGTCAATGGGGCTTTATTCATGTGAAAAGCCATAATAATGGACTGAAGGATTTGACTTCCATAGAACACATGCTGGCTGAAAACCATGGTGTGTGTGCAGGGTTACCTCTCATCATTGTGCATTTTTTAAGTTTAAAGCAGCATTCACTTGTAATTAAACAATAATAATACTTACACCACTCACCTCTATATACAAATGATCCTTTCCATGTTTAGGCTTCTGATTGAGTGCCTCAGAATGTGTCTGTCTTTCCTCTGAGGTCGTTTTTCACAATCATTCTATATGACTAAGCATTGAGTATTGCACCGCTGTCCTGTCTGTGAGGCCTTCAAGGCACTGTCACAGTGACTATGACAGAGTGACTTATCCTATTTTCACCACTTGTGGTGCCAGATGGCAAGGTCTTTATTTTCTCTGTGTGTCCCCAAAATGAGCCCCCACCTGTCTCTCTCATTTATTTCTCTTTGCAGGCATGTCTCTGTGGATCCATGGACAGGAAGATAGGTGTCAACCATTTTCATGGCATGTTTTCCACTCCCGCTCATTATTGTGAAACTCCAAACTTGATGGTCATCATGAACGACAAATATTCTCTCACCACCAAAACAGTCAATTCTGTTCTCAGTCACTCTGTGTGCCTCTGAGACTGCATTGGCTTCAACCGGATGCACATGGTGTGGCTGCCAGGCTCCTCGTGAGTCGATTTAGCGTTCCTGCCAGCAGCTGTGTTTCACGGCCTGGCCATACATGTCAGAATTCATTGCACGCCGCTCTGCACCACAGCCAAGGCTTTCACTTTGCTTTACACTGAAACATTTTTTTGAACTTATCTTGGCGACATATGCATGTTCATAGGACATGCATAGAGCAAGCCAGTTTACAGAAGCATGTGGCTCATTTAAAATGGGGTCCTATAATGAACTGACCTTTCTTATAGGACATCTATGTTTGTGGAAAATATTTAGGATGTAATGATTTTACAATTCTATCAAGTGTCAGACAAAATTAAAAGACACATTATAGATTCCAAAGACAGCAGTTAGTGGATGTGAGAATACTTTCAATAACATTCCAAGCAACCGACAGAGACAGAGATCAAAGTATTCCAGTGATTCTGACTACACTTCAGTTGCTTTATAGAGTCACACTCTATTGTAAGTCATTTGAACAAAAATCAGGTTGATGGGTGAAAACTTGTTTTACGGTTTGTTTCTTGTAAGGTTGAAACATAATACAATCTTGTGGGTTGTCACTTGTATAAGGCCAGATTTGTCTGGCAATTCTTCATTGTGTTTTTCCTCATATTAACCCTCTGAGGTCCGTGCTAAGCTTTGAGATGGTTTGTAATTTTGGAATGGTCTGATATTTATCTCAATTTCATCAACTTAACACACACTTACTCCAAAGTGTTTGATATTTTTATTTGAAGGACAATCACAGCTACATTTGTATGCCATCAATAGTTTGGTTAGTATCATATGCAGCTTGTAAATAGATCTACAAACACACAAGTTAAAAATAGTAAATTTTTCTGCTGTCACAAAAGTTGTGAAAGCACACACTAAACTATAGTGACGAATTGTTTTGCCAATGTGCGTTTGTTCATCAAGGTCTTGATTATGTAAGGGTGTGAAAACAGTTTAGCACATCTGAGATCTAAATAGCTAAAAACCTGTTTTTATCAGAACTGGTCACATTTATTTCAGGCTGTGGGAGGGCTAAATGCTAAATACCTGAATATTCATTATTCATTGTCCACACCTCTAAGAGTTGTCAGATGGGCCATCTCTCTCTCTCAAAGGCCATCAGAGTAAGCAAGTCAGTGAGCCATGCAGAAGAATATATGCTTTTTTCATTTTGGAAGATTTATTGAAAACAGCACACAAACTACTATACAGTATATACAGGGGAATGCCACATATTACAAGTCATACAGCCTAACAATAATGCACATAATATCCTCCTGAGACCCAAGGAAAAAAGGGTCTTCCAATTAAACTTTTTTGTGATTTTTTTCACTTTAGAGTTAAAACAGCAACTCACAATTTAGATTTTAAATGGCTAAGCAATATTTGAGTTACCATTTCTCCTTTCACGACAAGCGCTTCTTGTGGCAGCAGCCATTTTTGCTCTTATTTTATTATCCACAAACGTAGGCAAAACAATGTCGGAGGCGACACGCAAATAACTCACAAAACAAACCAAAATGATAAACGAACTGGAACAAACAAAGCTAGCTGAACAAACAAAGCTAGCTAAACAGCAAATCCAAAACGTAATCCCAAACACGGATTTAACTAAACAGAAGCACTCTAATAATAAACAAAAACAAGAATCTATTTTACAAGGACGTGAGATCATGAAACCGATCATGCTACATACGATTTTTTATAATATTTTAGGCTGTTTGAAAAGTATTCTTCCATAGATCTTGTGTGCCTATTGCAATTTGTTACGTTGCAACACGCGGAATATGTAATCACAAGACGCGGAATTCATATATTGAATATATATACGAGTATTTGATAACATGGCAAATCAAATATAGTTACTTACTCTTCGTCAGTTATTGTCTTCGCGCTTTTCATCAATACTCTCAAACACTGCAGCGCAGAAAATCTTTCCATCTTGAATAAAATTGTATGTCTGTATAAAATCTTGCTTCAAATTGTCGGGACAGTTTATGTGTTTACGCCGGCGTTTTCACACATGGCCCCACGCCCCTCCCCACACCTCCCCGAAACTCGCACCTAGTTACCATGTCAATAGAAGGGGGACGTTACTACCAGGTAAAAAAGAGAGTAAAAGGCAAGGTTTATTTTTGGTCTAATTAACCTAATTTAAAAAATCCCATTTGATTTGCCAGTGCTCAAATCGGAAAGTCGCGATTCTAAGGTTTCTGTCAATGTTTTTGTCGCGTGTGTATGATAAAATATCGCGAAGTTAGAAATAGTAATATACTTGTATTGCTGCTTGGATCGGCGCCGATCCAGCCGACCTCAGGGGGTTAATACATGGAGCGGATTGAGGTATGCCATCCAAAAGCTCTCTCTAATGAGTCACGTGAATAGTATCGGTTTCCTCCTCTCCCAGAACAGGAATAATTACCCTCATGATAATTACCCTCCACAAGCCTTGCACACATGACATTTCTCTACGGAATTAATTTGCATACAAGGCGCAACGCCAACCCCACTCCCCGATGCTGCACTGACTTCTCTTTTCTTGCTGCACTGACTCATGGGAATGGGCAGTATTTTTAGAAACCGCTTGGCCCCCAGGTAGTTGTGCCTGGCACAGAGGCACTTGCACTGGGGCACTGTCTCAGCACACCGTTCCCCCTGCCACTCAGGTCAGGTGCCCATGCCAGGTGCCCACAATGCTCTGGGCAGTCGCTTATAGTCTGATTCACTGCAATGCTTCTGAATCAGGAATCCTAGTTGGAATCCTAGTTACATCTTATGTATACTGCAGTATGTATCTGTTGTATCTATGTAAACTGCTAAATGCCATTTCTGGTAATAATAATAATAATAATAATAATAATAATAATGGGTTGCATTGATATGGTGCCTTTCAAGTGAAGGGGGGAAACTCACCTCCACCAATATGTAGCATTGCACCAGAACCCACACACATCAGCGGAGGTAGAGATGGAGGGAATTACTAAACCAATTAAACTGGGGGAGGATTAGATGGTGGATTGAAAGAGCCATGTTGGAAAGTTGAGCAGGTCACTGGGAAATCCCTACAGTTTTCAATAAGTGCTATGGGATCTTTAATGATCACAGTGAGTCAAGACCTCGGTTTAACATCTCATCTGAAAGACGGCGTGTCTTACAGTACAGTCTGCCTGTCACTGCACATCAGGGTTTTTATTTGGTCCACAGGGAAGGCTGCCTCCTACTAGCCCACCACTTCCAGCATCACCTTAGTTTTCCCAGGAGGTCTTCCATCCAGCTATTTCTGAACAGCCAAGTGCAATGGATGTGGATGTCAACCCAATTGAAGTGCAGAGTGCTAAATTACAGTGCTAAAATGATTACCCTTTGATATCTGGGGGGATGGACTCCGATTGTTGCAGCAAGTGTGGTACCCTAGTGCAGTAGCCCTAAAACATTACAATAAGGTTGTGGTAATACTGAGGTATTATTAACCTTTTTTATGATGGCAATCTTTCATAGAGTAAAGGGAGGAGTAAATTGATCAATCAAGCCATTTGGATAATGAGTTCTGTCTTTCAGGCACCGCTGAAGCTTTGGTTTCTCCTACACAATGACCCCATCCACAACAGATTCTGTTGAGTCAGCCAGTAGAAGGCTTGGCACGCTCTGCACTTTGGACCCCTTTATAAGCCAGTACAAGCTGCTACTCCAAGAGACAAGAGGCAATGCGAAGAAACATATACATAAGCATCTTCACCAGTTTGAGCGGAACGGAAAAATAATCAACAACGTGTCGCTCTTTCAGAAGGGCTTTCCTCTCTCCAGGGACCCACAGTGGCAGGTGTTGCACTTCAATGAAAAGAATCTCAGACCCACATGCCAACTATTATGAGTTACTGTGTAACAAATCATTGAACAAATATCACAAAAGCATCTGTGCTGGCAGAGAGATGAAGCTTTGATCTCATAGCATACATAGAGAGCTGGAAAAGGGGAAGTTTAAGGGAAAGTGAAACATCTGGCCCCGAGTGACGTGGAAAAACACCCCAGGGGGGATTCAGTGAGAGCTTGCAAATAAGGTGAACGAGAAATATGCCACACAAAGACACTGTCCTGATTCTCTGGGCACATGCGAATGCATTTTAAGGGAGAGGGGGATGCACAGTGTGAAACTCTCTCCTGTGTCCCCCTCTCCTGGTGCTCCATTACCAGGGCTGAACCGACTGTGTCGCCCCATTCACAGAAAACGTCTGTATGCAGCAGGCCTGCCTCACACCCCACGGGCAGCCCATCTCCCTGATAAAACACTGCAACTGGAGCTGCCAGAAAAATGGAGGAAAGGAGGAGGAAAGAGGAGAGAAGCTCATACACCACAGATGGGGAAAGGAATAAAAATGGCATTCGCTTAAATAAATAAAATAATAAATAAATAAATTAAATATTAAGTAAATTTTATGCGCAGGAACATGGAGAGATTCAAGTCCTAACATTTATGTTATGCAACCAAAGTCTTAACAAATTGCCTGCAAATCTTTTTGTGTGAAGCATTTGCTAAATCTGTCTGTCTGAGTCCTGACTATGCCTGTGCAATCAATGTGTTGGAAATGTATTGATAAAATTAAGAACAAAACCTGAGACAAACTTGTATAGAAAATGTAACAACTATCCTTTGTGCGTGTGTGTGGGTGTGTGATGTGATATACTAAGGCTTATAGCAATACGATGAGGAGCCTATTTAAAAAATAAACCAAGAAACTATTGTAAGAAACTATTCCAATCTATTTAAAAAATAAACAAGATTTAGAAACTATTCCAATCAATACAAGATTTAGATTCTGTAATTTTGGCGTAATGTCACTTGCAAAGTTACTAACATTTCAGAGTTCTGAATGACTTTGATTCCTGATGCATTCATATACTATATACAGTAGAGGCTCTGAGATTTATTTATTGATCCTTTATTGATTGGAATCATTGCTTACATAACTGTCGCCTAGGCTACTCATCTTGTAACTGTAACTCTAACCGAAACCAATGTGACCTTGCAATTAATTATTCGGTTGCAATTAATGGAGTGAGATTGACTTTCTTCAAAGGCAAGTTCCAGCTTACTAGACAAAATGATGGAAGATGAGTTGCAGAGCTTGAAGCTGCTACACAACCAACTCCAACAATGACAATGATTGAACTGTGTATGCTGGGACCCTATATCAATCTGACCAATCAGTACTGATTGGTTAACTGGGAACAGGAAGTCCATCCCACAACCAGAGCTGTTGGTCATCTCAGATGCCACAACGAATAGTTCATGGCTCTCTTCAGTGATGTGGGGGTTTATTCCTGTTGAAGATGGAGCCTGGTCTTGCATTCCAGAAGGGCTTTTGGCTGATTTTCATTGGAAAGGGGAAGAAGTGAGCAGAGAATATTCAAACTTTGTTCAATAATGAATATGCACTACAATTGTATGCTCAAAAAATGGGAAAATTATATTTGTTTACACTAATACAATTGTTCAGAGAAACATATTTTGAAAGCAATATTTTCAGAAGTAATTGTGGTATGTGTCACACACCCCTAACATTTATTTTAAATAAAATCTACCAAAAATAAATCTGCATTGACATGGCATCTTCCATAGTGTTTTACGGGATTGGTGAATATATTGGAGGGGATTTTTGACCATTCTTCCATATAGAATATTTCAAGATCCTCCAGATCCTTTCGTCTACGCTCAAATGTCCCTCTTCAGTTCAAATCACAAATTTCAATTAGGTTCAAGTCTGGACACTAAGATGACTATTGCAAAACAGTAAATTTGTGGTCTGTTAACCATTTCTTGGTTGATTTTGATGTATGCTTACGATCATAAAAAAGTACATAAAAACCTTTGTGTCACATAACTCTGCGTCTTGTGTTATACCGCCATGTTATAACTGTTGGATAACAAATGTGCAGTGTCCCCTATGCAGGTTTAACCATAAGCACCTTGATGCATCACCTGCGTTTCCTATCACTCTCATTCCTCGTGATGAGCTCTCTCTCTTTGAAAATTGTATAGCATGTCTTAAGTTGTAAGATTCAATAAGACAACATATCCGTGAAAAACTACTTTTCTTACCCCTGAAATGACTAAGAGCAATGAACCTGCTAACTTGCAATGTTTAGTCTTTAGCGTTGATCGTGACAGGTGCTGCTGGGTAGCGAGTAGTACAATTATTTTAAATGAAAATTAACATATTATTATTTTGCACCACTGCATTTGATTTACTGACATGTTACATGTCTATCCATCCATCCATCCATTATCTAAGCCGCTTATTCCTGGTCAGGGTCGGGGGGGCTGGAGCCTATCCCAGCATGCGTTCCGGGCGAGAGGCAGGAATACACCCTGGACAGGTCGCCAATCCATCGCAGGGCACACACACCATTCACTCACACACTCATACCTACGGGCAATTTAGACTCTCCAATTAGCCTAACGTGCATGTCTTTGGACTGTGGGAAGAAACCGGAGTACCCGGAGAAAACCCACGCGGACACGGGGAGAACATGCAAACTCCGCACAGAAAGGCCCCCGGCCTGGATTCGAACCCGAGACCTTCTTGCTGTGAGGCGACAGCGCTATCCACTGCACCACCGTGCCGCCATGTTACATGTCTAATTCTTGATTACTGAATGTGAAGTATTTAAACAGTGTTAGCATAAGGATGATGACTGGTCTCGAGTACTCCAGACCTGATGGACAGTGCAACACACATTATCTATATCAATATTCTGTCTCCTTTAGTCCTCTAATAATTCATAACCAGATCTAGCATGTTTCCTTGACATGGAGTCTGTTGTCTTGGGTGATCAGAAATGACAGAGTGGGCAAATTAAGCTGTTTATAGCACAGAAAGCATTTACAAGACATTTTATGAGATATTTAAGTACGTCGTATTTACAATGAGGTGAAATTATGTACAGCTCTTGCATGCGCTCCTTTTTAAAATAAATCGGGATGGTGCAATATCATAAACCAACTTCAAATTATGGCTGGCCTTTCTTTTCACACAGATTGTCATTGGTGCAAATACAATTCCATTCTATTCATGGGTGAATCTATTCCTTGTAAGATGAGACTAAAATATGGATGCATTATTTGAAGACTGTTTCCAGGCAATCATTTTCCTCAACAAAAAAAAAAAGAAAAGTGTCACAAAGCACACAAATGCGCCACCTGACTAATCCTTGGGAAATGAGTAGACAATATTCATGGACATCTACACTAGTAGATGTAACAGAGGATGTCTTCTACTTCCATGTGGGTGGAAACCTTCAGAAATACACAAAACCTCATTCCCTTCCCATCACCCCTAACACTTAAATTAAACTTCCTAAGATCTTTATTGTATTTGATCTAGCTAAATTCTAGAGTGAGAACAAATAATGAGTTCCATTTAGGTTATGAGGGCAGCTTGGAAACTTTAAACTTGCTAGCATGCAGAGAAGCCCCTGTGGCAAGCAAAGCTGGGAAACATTGTAACCCATACTGATCATGCCCTGGATACTGCATACTGCTTGGGTTATCACCAAATTAGACACAACATGTGTGTAAACCTTACCAGTTAGAAGTTTGAGCAGTGGCATATTTTCTGGGTTAAAGAAATGTACACAACAAACTGCTCTCATATAAACCGCAAACATCTGATTTATTAATGTATTTTTGTCTTATTCGGAGCACGTACAGTCAAGCCGGGAAGTCTGCATACCCCTTTCACCCTCTCCACGTTTCATTACATTACAGACTTAGTTCATTTTTTGTCTCAAAATTCTACACACAATAGCCAATAATGACGAAGTGAAAACAGGTTTTCAGAAAATATGCAATTTTATTTTATTGACAAAAATAGGTTATTTAGAGGTTACATATCTGTACACACCCTTAGCCTAATACATTTGGGTCGTTGTCATGTTGGAAGGTAAACCTTCGCCCCAGTCTGAGGTCCAGAGCGCTCTGGAGCAGGTTTCCTTCAAGGATCTCGGTGTACTTAGCTGCATTCATCTTTCCCTCTATCAGGACTAGTCGCCATGTTCCCGTTGCTGAAAAACATCCCCACATCATGATGCTGCCACCGCCATGCTTCACTGTAGGGATGGTATTTTCCAGGTGATGAGCGGTGCCTGGTTTCCTCCAGATGTGACGCTTGGTATTCAGGCCAAAAAGTTCAATTTTGGTTTCATCAGACCAGAGAATCTTGATTCTCATGGTTTGAGAGTCCTCTAGGTGCCTTTTGGCAAACTCCAAGCGGGCTGTCATGTGCCTTTTACTAAGGAGTGGCTTCCGTCTGGCTACTCTACCATAAAGGCCTGATTGGTGGAGTGCTGCCTGGATGGTTGATCTTCTGAAAGGTTGTCCTATCTCCACAAGGATACACTGGAGCTCTGTCAGTGTGACCCTCGGGTTCCTGCTCACCTCCCTGGCCAAGGCCCGTCTTACCCGATTGCTCAGTTTGGCCAGGCGGCCAGGGCTAGGAAGATTCTTGGTGGTTCCAAACTTCTTCCATTTACGAATGATGGTGGCCACTGTGCTCTTTGGGACCTGTAAAGCTGCAGAAATGTTTCCGTACCCTTCTCCAGATCTATGCCTTGCCACAATCCTGTTTCTGAGGTCTGCAGATTATTACTTTGACCCCATGGCTTGGAGTTTGCTCTGACATGCACTGTCAACTGTGGGACCTTATATAGGCAGGTGTTGGCAATCCCCAATCATGTACAATCAATGTAATTTACCACAGGTGGACTCCAATTAAGTTGTATAAACATCTCAAGCAGTATCAGTGGAAACAAAATGCACCTCAGCTCACTTTTGGGTGTCATATCAAAGGGTGTGCACACTTGTGTACATATGATATTTGACATTTAGATTTTTAATAAATTAGCACAAATGTCTAAAAACCTGTTTTCACTTTGTCATTATGGGCTATTTTGTGTAGAATTTTGAGACAAAAAATGAACTTAATCTATTGTAGAATAAGTCCATAACGCAATGAAACATGGAGAGGGTGAAAGGGGTGTGCAGACTTTCCGGCTTGACTGTATATGTTGACTTGCCGCTGGACATTATGCATTTGGAAAAACATCACACCGAGGCGCAAAGATATTCCAGCAGGGACTAGCTAATGAAAATGCAAATTGGTTATATAGAGTATTCTATGCAGTGTTCCAGTTTCTGTTGAATTATCTTACAGAGCAGATATGATGTGCTGCCTAATTCTTATTTTTAAGCACCAAGTTGACATTTCCGGTATACCTTGAAAATGGTAAACAATTCCATGCTTCATGAGATGATGGGGTTGTGGCAAAATCCAGGATTTTTCATGTGGAAATATGGGGATCCCAGAGATGCCACAATCAATCTTATTCATGAAGAACGCAGTCTACAGAGCCAGGTAAAGAGTTGAATTGAAAGAGTTCTTTTTATTTTATCGCAATTGCTGAAGTGAAGACCCTGGAGACCCTGGTCATTTCCTCCCTCAGTATCCAAATCAACAATTTTGCATCTCCCCTATGGCGACCATGAAATGTATTTTTCAGGCATAATTATTGAATATTTTACCCAGCAATGGGTGTCCACAGTGAAAGGCAGAAAAATTCCAGAATATCCATGATTGCATTCACATTTGAACATCTACGCCTCACGCCTGATCTAGTGGTTTCAACGTCCGATGCTGGCCATGGCGACCGGGGTTCGATTCGCCGTCGCGCCAGAGTCGGCTCTGGCCGGGAGTGCCACCAGAGCGGCAATTGGCTGTCCAATCCAGGGAGAGGGGAGGGAAGCCGACACAGTTCGCTGCACACAGGAGTGGTTCTGGGGTGCCGGAATTACAGTTGACAGCATGACGAGTGCCATCTCAGAGGAGGCGGTGCTTCGCCATTGTCACTGCCGGTCACAGGGCTACGGCAGCGAACTACGAGGGAGGGGATTGAACTAAGACTAGTGGGAGTAATTGGCTACCAGATTGGGAGAAAAACGGGAGAAAATCTGAAAACAAATGTATTAAAAAACAACAACATTTGAACATCTACAAACATTTATATGATTTCTTACAAATACACATGGCCACACTGTTTTTTTAATGTTTGATTAATGAATCCTTAGGAAAATATGAGAAGGAGAATGTAATTAATTTCTACGTTATCTTTGTGAATGTATACATTTGGGGATGTATGGGATTCAAATGAATGTGTTTCATAATTAATGTATTTCAGCATATATTCCATTTGATTTTGACATTAATTTTAAATTCTGTTGTAAAAAAGCCTATGTGAAATACGCATTTAAAATGTGCACAATGGAAGCACAATTAACTAAATGCACCAAGTGCACACAAGGTTGCCGGCTCTTGCCGCAACCAACTGATGCTGGTTCTCTATCCATACTGCTCCTTATTCTATACACAGCTCACAACATTTCTGCCCTCTTATTGTTATGGAGCAGCCTGAGCATCACAGCGCTATTGAGAGAACTTTACAACCTAGCTGGGACTGCAGCACTTTGTCTTGGCACCTGCATTCTCTATAGTGTTCTAGCTTCTGTACGATGTGCTGTCCAATATGCATTGTTCAGTACCAAGTGTACATATACAATATATTTATGCTTGGTACTGTTCTGGATTATTTTATACTACTCCCCCCCAGTCTCTTTTAAATGACATGGACAGCAAAGGAGTAATACCTTTGCCTCATCTTCCCATGAAAAGCCTGACGCATGCTGTAGCTCTGTATTGCTCTTTTCCTGCGACCTTCACAAACCCAAAAACATGTCATTAGTATTCAAGGCCAGGATTCAGCACAACGCCTGCAGAATGCACCTTACATCATCGCTTTTCGCAGCAAAGCTGTTATTCCCCCTGACTGGATACCGAAATAAACCTCCACAGTACACAAGCTGCAGCGGTCAGTTGATGTGTCGCTTTAATGCGTACAAGCAAAATGGAAATCCACAGTCCCATGTGGATGTCTTGGGAAGGAAATTAATTCACACAGATTCTAGGCTTATTTGATATTTTTGATGAATTAGTGAAATACAACTAAAAAAACAAAACAAATCATTGCCATTCTGTTTCAGTGCTGCTGCACGCGCCTTGTAGAAAGACTTTGACATCCAGCCTCAGAGTCATTTGCATTCATGTCATGTCTGTTTTATACCTGAGCCCTGAGTGCTCTTTGTTTTTTCCTGCAGTCTCTTCTCTGGCTTATTATGCAAAAGCCTGTGTGTCAGTGATTAGTGCCCCACTGCCGTGTCTTTCTCTCCCTTTGCTTTCTCATCGTAAGTGCTATGCTGCACTCCCTGCCCATCTAAAACGCAATGTCACAATATAGCTGCGTAATACTGGCAATTTGATTAGCTTTTATATATCAGCGTCTTTTCTTAGTTACTTATATTTGATGGCTTTCAAATTGCTATGGCTGGATCCTGAACTGTATTATTAAATTAATTAATAATTATGAAGCATTATTTTAACCTGACTACTGACTGTTCATGAATCAATTACTAAAATAAAAGCAGTTTATATCAGAATAAACCAAAGAATTCAATCTGACTCTAATTGTGTAATGTACTGTATATAATGATGATGATTTGCACCTTGTGTAGAAGGGGGTGCTTACTGCATCATCTCCACTAAAGGTACACATTTCATAGGTACGGGACTATGAAAGCACACACAGAATTTTATGAGGATAAGACACTCGCGAATAAACTTTGACCTTACAAGCTATACAGGGTCATATAAACCGATATAACCTCTGATGATGCATCTCAATGGCAGTATGATTGGTGATGTGTGACTATTAACAATAAAAAAGTATTAATTAAAATTAAAATATAATAATGAAATGATGAGAATGACTGGCGTGGGTGAGGCTTAACCGCCTCCGGACTGGCGTCGGGCATTTCTGCTCATCGATGCACAGATGGGGCTTGGCCTCCTGCGCGGCCTGCGAGTGTGGCACAGAGGAACAAACCGCAGACCATGTCATCCTGGATTGCCCGATTTATCGGGCACCCAATGGGATCCATGGTCTGTCGGCTTTGGATGACGACACGGTGACATGGCTGCTGGAGGTGTGCCCCGAAATATAGTCCGGGTGAACCCCCTCTAGGCTTGAGGTGGTAAAAGGATAGCCCCTCGGCCCCGAGCCTAGGGGAGCAGGAAAAGAATATACCCAAACGAAGAAGAAGATAATGAAAATGTCCGTATTTGGAGTTTGGGGTGGAGTTACTTATCAATCAGGTGATTGAGTTTACCTGCTCTCAATCAGCAAGCTCACCTGGGGTATATAAGCTACCTGTGTATCTTGATTTGTGGGTTGTGTTTGGAGTACTTGTTGAAATTGTATAGTTTGAGCTATTTTTTAACCCTGCTTGTCTGAGAATCTGTCCTGGCTACCAACCTGTGCTTGTAAAAATGGCACCTGTGAATTCCAAGATTGTACAACATTTCGTTCCTGAAGAATTGATCCAGTTTTATGCTTAATCCCCAATTACGTGGGAAATATGTCTATTGCCTAATTCCTTGATTCTGTAACGTTCACATAGATTACATTCTTTTGGGATTATATTTGGGATTATATTGTTATATTACCTTTTTGCCAAACTCATTAGTCCATATAACATTTGATATATCCTATTGATGTAATAACCTTCAAAACAAAACATTCAAAGTCACATTAATATCGAATACATTGGGCCTGACTCAAAGTGTTTGAACCTATCTAGAATTAAATATGGGGGTGGAGACTAAAAATACATTTAGTTTAAATTTATTGAAAATGATTCAAATTAGTTGTCTTAGAGTGTTTGTCAGGTGTAAGGTACTCTCTACATTTTTAGAAGTAATGGTGATAAATTGTAATCATGGCTTTACAAAGTCATGATCAGTTATCAGTTATCTCATGGACACACTTTTTTCCAGACTTTTTGAAGGGCAGTTCTGTTTGGAAGAATTTGATATGATTAAATCTAATCAGGTATAGGTGCCAAAACTACCTTCATTATACTAAAGACTACACTGTGTGAGGTTGAATGTATATCAATATTGCATTATTTTTTGCTAGGCTTGTTTATTTTTTGTCTTTTCAGACAGTACGCCCTTCCCTCACCTCTGCATCTATGCCTCAAAAGCCATCATCTTCTGTGGATAAAAAGACATACAGCGCTACACACCCTCTTCAAGTGGAGACCACCAGTGCAATTGCAGAAAACATGTTTCCTATAGGTCTGTTGGAGAGTGAATCATTCAAGTAAAAGTTTTGCTACTAGGTACCAGCCTATAATACCATATCAGGCAACAAGGCCCACAAGTCAAAAATGGAGGACAATCTTGTCTCTTCTTGGGTCAGCAGGAATGACGGCACTTCTGCTTGGATTTGACCTTTAACAGTGTTATGCTGGCTTGCAAAAAGGTTTAAAGGTTCCTGACACTGGGGAACACATTACCAACACATATGTGGTAGCAAATGTTCAAGTGGGTATTGAACCATTCACTTTATACATCCTTATCCCCTTTGAAATTGCCACAGATTGTGCACAGGGGTCAAATGTTGTGAGAGTCAGCTACATAATTCCATGCATTAGCAGGCTTTTGAACCATCTCAGCCAGTGCACTAAAAAGTACAATGATAGGCTGGTGAGAAGCCTGAGGGGAGCAACTGAGAAGCGCCTAACGCATTACCAGGAGAGAAAGCTCTACCAAATGGCCTAGATCCATGCTTCAAGCTGGCATGGTCTTGTGCAACTTGGAGGATTGCTCTTAGAGCAGAAATCAACAATATTGCTGAAAAGTTCAACAGCAATGAGAATCTAACATTTAGCGTCATCTAGTGAGCCTACTAGCAGCCCCCTGGATGAACTTTTGGGCTACATGGATCAACCTAGCAGAGATCCTCTAGAATCTTTTGCTGTCAACAAGGAGGTTGAGGTGTACCTCTCCACACCTCATCCCCCACCAACTGCTGACCCACTGCTTTTCTGTAAGACAAATGTTGGACTGTATCCAACCCTCCATAGAATTGCTACAGAATACATGCATGTTATCCTCTGCTGCTCTAGAGCGTCTGTACAGCATGGGTGACTGTGTGTTCAAGCCAGACTGCTGCTCAAAGTCAGATTAACTGTTTTAAACACTCATATTTTTTCAAATGTAACAAGGCAACTTTTCCATTTGAATAGATGTATTGATGAAAAGGGCTGTCTGAATATTCTTAAAACATGAAGAGGTCTATTATTGTGTTCAGAGGCGTGGGAAGATGTTTTGACTTAGGGGTGCTGAAATCCAAAAATGAAAAAATATAATGTTATAATAATGCAATGGGGATTGAATAATATTGTTTTGTTAAATTTTGATACAGAATTCAATTGCCTGATGTGCCATTTGCAACATATTTAGTGTTTAAACTTTAATATTAAATACATATTACAATTTTAGTGATGAGTAGAAGGACGCGGTCAGAACATGAAAACAAGATAACACACTAACAGCACGTTAGAGCTGGCTGCCACAGAGCTACAGCTCAGCCTGAAACCTGGCTAGGTTGTGAAGGCAAAGAGCAATACATAAACAAACATGGAGGCACACATAGAAACAGTCACTTCATGGCAGGCTAGCTACCAGTGCTAGCTACAATAGCTGTAATGTTTTGTTTTTTTTAATTGACACAACAGCGTGTGCTGGCAGCTTTGTTTTAAATTAAGTTTGACCATATAATCATGTAGACAGTCACAAAGCTCCGCTGCTATCAATAGTGGGGTTTGTTTTTGCAGGCTTTTTGAATAATTACTTAATTCTTTTTTGAGATAATTTGAATAAATATGTTAAAACACAACAGCTCAATCAATGGTTACTTCTTCATAGCTTTATTGTAAATATGACATACTTATACTATATAAGAAGCACCCGCAGCACCCCCACTTCCCGCGCGTATGATTGTGTTGATTTGTTATTCCAACTTCAGCTACTTATTGTACTGCATGAAAAATGTAATGGATATGAAGTACAAATCACAGCTAAAAAAATAAACTGGGGTAAAAAGGAATTTACTAGTGCAGTGGATGGGACTGTTGATCACAAGAATATTTAAAGCTATTGTAAGCCTTATGTAAGTAAATATTAGGTTGATTTTTCCCCCCCATAGAATAGACTGACTCCAATCCTGGCTAGTGTAACACTTCAATAATCTTAATTAAATGTTGAATTATGTTCTTGAATTAAGGGCTGCTTGTTCGTCCCCATATCTGGGGAGTGGCAACATCACTTTTGGTGGCTCAGTCAATCTGGGACTACATCAATCTTCATGAAATAAACCAGCTCGTAATGTTTAATATCCACCCCCAATCCTAACAGCCATTGATACAGTTGCAGGTGGCCTTTTGTTTTTCTCTGCCAAATAGGGCAGATGGTTAGTGGTGCTGAGGCTGCTTCAGGTTGACTGAAGTTTATATTTGACCATTCTATTCCCTGACCGTGTGCACTGGACCTCACTGAACAACGAGAACAATCCTTTGATCACACATATAGTTACCAGATGGAGATATAATCTCAAAACAATAGGGAACATTTAGTCGTCAAGGGGTTTGGCATCAATAAGTGTGATCTCTATAATAATGATCATATGAGCCTACCCTTTATTTCATACAGCACAATTCATGCTCAAACTTCTAAGAGCGCTTTTCAATAACCGAGGACAATACATAAAATACCACTAAAGCATCAAACACAGCCTATGATAATGACAACAATGACATCAATAGTTTTTTTTACAGTTTGCATTCAGAGAAAGCAAGTTTATTTATTTATTGTATTTATTTGTTTATTTGTCAGGGACATAGCACAATAATAGTTTTTGGTTTAAAAAAAACAGATGCATTGCATTATAGCCAAAGACTAATTTCCAACAGCTGTCCCCAATAAACTAAATAAATAATCAAAAAATGTATCAAAAAATAAAACAAAACAAAATACAAAACACATGCGCAAACACATTCACTCAACACAGCACAATACCAAATAATAAAACAAAACAAAATAAAAAAAGATTGACACTTTACATTTCTAATCTCAGTGGGATGCTATTCCATCCTGTTGAGGCATAGTATGCAAAGGCCCTGTCAGCCAGAGAACACAGCCATGAGAATGAAACTCTGAGGGTCAGATCTACTAAAGGATTGCAACTGCTTTTACAATGCAAAAGCAGTTGCTACAAGGTTGCAATATCTATGTCAGATTTACTAAACAGTCGCAATGAATCAAATTGCTATTGGGATTTAATTTGCGGGTGTTAAGTCACTTTGCAACATTAATTTGGATGAATAGTTAAATCTGTTCATGTACATGTATACCTGGGGTGAATGCTTTAAAACAGGGTGGACATTTTAATTAGGTTGATTAGGTATTCTGTCTGATTTACTAAAGCATGCCTTAACCGCAACTGTCCTCTTTGCGTGAGAATTTTAAGAAGTCTTGAAACCATGAGTGTTAATATCGTCGAGGTCAGGGATCCTCAAATCTGGCTCAAAATCTGTCCAATTTTGGTCCTCGTTTTCCTTTCTCTCAGGTAGTTATTTGAACAATTAATGCAATTGATTAACCAGAGTGTCTTCACACCTGACTCCTAGGTAAAGGAAGAGTGGAAAAACAACAGTGCTCAGCCCACAAGAACCGTGATTTGAGGAACCCTGGCCTAGGTATTTCACAATTCCCATTTTGGATTGGCTTTCCTAGGGGCTTGTCCCAGCGATGCAAAAGAAAAAACATGAATGTTGTTGCAAAGTACCCCGATGTCACGACAGCTTTATTTTCTGTAATATCTGCATCTACAGACAGCTAAGTCAGAATTTTGAATATATATTCTATATAGCAGTATTTCTATTGACCAATTTGGATTTCTATTGACCAATTTGGATTTCTATTGACCAATTTGGATTTCTATTGACCGATTTGGATTTCTATTGACCAATTTGGATTTCTATTGACCAATTTGTCAACGTAGTTCTGAATTTGTTTATATGCGGCCAGGAGGGTATGAATGAATGAATCGTGAATACAGTTTTACTTTCACACTCTCTATGGCCTTCTCCCATCACAAGTTTAGCCGTTTATATTCTTTATTCTTATTCTAATATTCTTTCCTTGGTTGGACCACCGCCAGTGTCTTTTCCCACATTATATTGTAAGAAACTTTTTATTTTGGACGCAGTCTAACGTCATGTCATATTTTCTTTACATCCTTGATTGTTTGTTTTCTTTACATCATCTACTGTTTGTTTTGTTATGCCTAATTAATTAATTAATTCCCTGATGTCACTCCAAATGTTTTTATTCTCTGTTGGTGTTGTTTTCCTATGCTGTAATACCTTGTTAACCAATATCTCTATTTCCTGCATTTTCTTTTTCTCATTGTTCCCTCCGTACTTGTGCCTGGGTTCTGCGTATCCATTTCTTGGCATGATCTGGACGTGTGAGCATGCCATGTTGTTGTGGACCTTTTTTATGGGTGTATCCTACCAGAAAATGTAAATGAGGGTGTTTCATTTCTTTGATTGCATAATAAGAACCAGTCTTAGTAAATTTGTCGCTAATGTGTTGGTTTTTGCGACCGCAAAATAGTTGCAACAAAATAGTAACCGTCTTTGCGGTGCGACTATCTTAGTAAATCTGACCCTGAGCATCATATGGGAGAAAATCCAGAACTTGGGAAGAGATTGGACATATGGGCTTAATGCATTGAAATGCGAGACAGATGGGTTCCAGAGAGCTGTTGAATTTACGGTAAAGTTAGAATGTGGGTTACCAAGAAAAATATTGACACAGTATTATTTTCTAAACAATTTTATTGTCCGATTTTATTTTCTCTTGGCGCTTGTAAGGCCCGACCCAGCACTGCAGTGTCCCCCATAAATTCAGGAGCCAGCAGACAAGCATGTGCCCTCCTCCCAAGGTGTTTTCTGCCAGCCACCGTTGGCACTCTTTTCACTCTGCAGTTTGCCAGCTGAGTTGGGCATGACATTGTATTCTCGGCTTGAGGATAAATCAGTTCCCAGAATATGGAAGGTGATACTGGCAGATTTAATGATCCAAAAAGTGGTCACAACAAATGGGCAGATAGATGTATATTCTGCATTCTCCAACTTAAACAAAATATTAAACTGATTACATTGGTGAAAGCATCTATAAAAATACTGGTACATACAGTAGCTTGGTACATATCTGATACTATTCCTTCCTTTTCAGGCTTTGTATCATTGTTTTTATGGATTTATACAGGGCAGTCTGTTTGACAACTTGTTTGACCCATGTCTGGTGCTAATACAACATGGTACATATTGTCAAAATGTCTGGTCACAAATATTGTGATCAAACACTATGCTAATTGTTTTCACTGACCTCTGAAATTACAATACCAAGCTTTGGCATGCAATTATAATCCAGAATTTTAAAAAGCTGTTCAATGATCATAAGTCATTTTGATCATAAATTTGAACAAAAAGTGAGCAATGGATTTATCAATAGTAAATGGTGTACAGTACATATGAACATCAGACATATCAACATCAGGTAGGTGTGTTTACATTTTTCACAGCCATGATACTGAGTCTTAACAAATTCGAGGTAACTATAAACTGCATTTTTTAGATGGCATAAACTGTTACTGTATCATGGATTTCTGGTAACAAAGCATTCCTTTCCAGTCTACGCAAGGGAGAAAACAGGAAGGGAGGTGGTATGTAATGTTCAGTCTCGCCCACTCCCCTGTGTGAGGTATCCAAGGAGGTCAACAAGGAAGGTTCTACAATACTGTATCCTGGGCCCCCTGGCACCCCTGGCACTTTCAAATCTCTGCCCATGCAGTACAGAAGGGAGAGGCAGGCGTTTACAATCCCATAAATATTCATGCAATTTGCTCAGCTAAACATAGACACTTTAATGCATGAGCTATTTCTTTCTCCCTGCTGGTAATTCTTGAATGTTTAATCACAAGCAATTTCAAGAAGCAGCTAAACTGCTATTTATATAGTGCTGTCTACAGCACTTAACCTGGGGGTGCTCAGTAGCAGAGGTGCAAAGATCTCCAGTAAGTCACCTTGGAAACTGTTTTATATTTAACTTATTTTATATTTAAACCTTTTTTCCCTATGGATCCAGATTGATAGCATATGTATAACAAATCTGAATGGCAACAAACGGCTTCTGACATTTTTTCACATTTGCTTCCAGAAAACAAGGCTTATGTTTTTGCTGGTTTTTGCCTTCCTAAGACTATGCATTGATATACATTAGTAGTTTATTAGTTAACGTGATTAAGGTCATTCATGGTTTTTCCACTGGGAGGATGAGCCTTTTCCAGTCAGAATATTAATTGAAGAGCATACTATTTGACATCAATATTAATAAACTGTCTGTCATGGTCAAACGAAACAGGTCTTTTGACAGGTCAAGTGAGTGTGGAATTCATGACCCTAACCAGTGCAACTCATTAACCAGCTGATTAATAAATAATGTTTGCAACAACAGGAGAATAGGGTTTTATATAATATGGCAGCAACATCACAGTAGTGCAAAGAGAGTGTTAACTGCTAGCTGGGTGTCTGCTAGTGCTCATAATGAAAAACAGGCAGTGTACACATTAGCATGACTCATCCAATTAATTAATTAGGCTTTTAGCAACATCACAGCATTGTATGTGCAATGTAGAAGCATGATAATATTACGATAACGTTTGTTATGTTATTGTAGCCATGCTGGAGAAATGTTACATGTTGGTCAGCACCTATAACTGAGTACACATGCCATATGTTAAAACTATCTTTAATACCATCAAAGGAGTGGGGATTTACAATGATCCTGTTCTCCCATGACTGGGGGACACAGGGAAGATTGTTGCTACAGTGCTACCTTGCCAACTTTTCTGCACTGCTGCCCTGATCACTGATACACACTGCTGCCCTGATCACTGATACACACTGCTGCCCTGATCACTGATCCACACTGCTGTTATGATCACTGCTCCACACTGCTGCTCTGATCACTACCCCACACTGCTGCTCTGATCACTGCCCCACACTGTTGCTCTGATCACTGCTCCACACTGCTGCTCTGATCACTTCCCCACACTGTTGCTCTGATTACTGCCCCACACTGCTGCTCTGATCACTGCTACACACTGCTGCCCTAATCACTGATCCACACTGCTGTCCTGATCACTGCTACACACTGCTGCCCTGATCACTGCCCCCACTGCTGCTCTGATCACTGCCCCACACTGCTGCTCTGATCACTGATACACACTGCTGCCCTAATCACTGATCCACACTGCTGTCCTGATCACTGCTACACACTGCTGCCCTGATCACTGCCCCCACTGCTGCTCTGATCACTGCCCCACACTGCTGCCCTGAACACTGATACACACTGCTGCTCTGATCACTGCTCCACACTGTTGCTCTGATTACTGCCCCACACTGTTGCTCTGATCACTGCTCCACACTGTTGCTCTGATTACTGCCCCCACTGCTGCTCTGATCACTGCCCCACACTGCTGCTCTGATCACTGATACACACTGCTGCCCTAATCACTGATCCACACTGCTGTCCTGATCACTGCTACACACTGCTGCCCTGATCACTGCCCCCACTGCTGCTCTGATCACTGCCCCACACTGCTGCCCTGAACACTGATACACACTGCTGCTCTGATCACTGCTCCACACTGTTGCTCTGATTACTGCCCCACACTGTTGCTCTGATCACTGCTCCACACTGCTGCCCTGATCACTGCTCCACACTGCTCTGATCACTGCTCCACACTGCTGCTCTGATCACTGCTCCACACTGCTGCTCTGATCACTGCCCCACACTGTTGCTCTGATCACTGCCCCACACTGCTGCTCTGATCTGCCCCACACTGCTGCCCTGAACACTGCTACACACTGCTGCCCTGAACACTGCTACACACTGCTGTCCTGATCACTGCTCCACACTGCCACACTGGCCACTTCTCCAGAATGCCAAGTCCCTTCTTTGTTGAACATTTATAGAGTTTTGATTGAGTGTTCTAGAACGTGGGCCTGGCTAATTCTCCTCTTAGGTTGTTTTGTGCAGTCATCTTATATGACTAAGCATTGGTTATTATACCACTTTCCTGTCTGTGAGACCTTCAAGTGAATATTATATGGAATGACTTATCCGTATATTTTTTTGATTGCACACTCTGGACTGTGGGGTCTTTTTTCTTTCTGTATGCACCCTATCTATCAGTTCCTGTTAATACTAAAACTCAGCTATTATAACTTTAGATCTCAAGAGCGCCATCTAAAAAAAAATCATGAACAATCTCTCAAAGAATCCTTACATTCAATACTTCTAAAGAAACTAGAAAGTAATTATGTGCTTTTCATTGCCCTTGTGTTTTTGTACCATCTGGACCTATTGTACCCCCTTAAATCAAATGAAAACAGCACACCCAAAGAACAAACATTTTTTATGATTTTATTTTAACAATTTATTTAATTAAATTGCCTCAGGGTTTGATATTTTTTTGCTGCACATAAATATTTGGATTTTCAGTAGAATCTCTGAGATACAGAGATTAGACTGACTATTCAACTGAACAGATATGAAACTGGAAGTAGCTTACTCAGTTACACTTCAAATGCTTTAATATCACAGATGAAAAATGTGAACATTAAATGGAAATGACTCACATTTGCCATTGATAAAAAACGTATACTATCCAAATTCAACAAAGTGGCATGTCTTAACACCATTGCTAAAGAAAGTCAACAGTGTTTGATATAAAGAAGGGCCAGAACAAAATGGTTTGCAAAGAGGCCAAAAATAATAGGTGACTGAAATGTATCATTCTTAAAGCCAACATATAAAAACATCTATTATCTAATGAGATACTGATTGCTGCTGGTTTGATCATTGATTGTTAGTTAATTTAATTGATGTATTTTGATGTCAATTGCAAAGGTACAAATATTTCAGAGTTCCAAATTACCTAAAAACTAAATTTATTTGATATTGCATGCATTGTACTGTATTATAACATAACTTGGATTAGCTTAATACTCTATTGTGATTGGCTGTGAGGGTGTGCATTTACTTAACAACTGCAGGGCTGAAACATACACTGTTTAAGATCAATGCATGTGCAAAACCAATATTCATCCACCAATGTCAGCTCTTTAGCCAACTTTCCATTTTCAATGTCCATTTTCAATGTCACCGGTTTCATTTTCTGAGACCAGTTTATTTCACTGTTCTTATTATGCAGAAATGAGAATACAGTTTAGCCAGAATAAATGTATATATATATATATATATATTATTTAGGAAAATATTTTACTCACCAAAAACTTATTATTTGTACACAAAATCCATATATTTTAAACTACCTGCTTAAAAATGTGGGAATTAATACATTTGAAACACATTTTTAAAGTGTGCATGAAAGTGTCATTTCATAGATAGCGAGCTACATTAGGTGTAGTCACATATAAACAAGCCTCTGATGACATAAGTAATTGCAAAACACTAATGTTCATCCTATGGTATCAGCTCTAAATTAACCTAATTTCATGAATCAACAGTTTGTAAACTTATTTTTATGTACAGGGCAGTTTAACTTTCAAATGATGGCTGAAAAGTAAGATGCCGTTAATGTGAAAGGAAGCGGAAAAGAATTATTTAATAAGTATTCAGGTTCAATTCATCATTGAATAACCACTGATATATATATATATATATATATATATATATACTGTATATATATTTTAAACTACTTAAAAATGTGGGAATTAATAAATTTGAAACACATGAAGATTTATCAGCTTTTAGATGGCTTCCTAGATTACAATAGCTTCTTTAAATTTACAATTAAAAGGCTATTGCATGATTCACTGGATGTATAATTACCAAAAAGTAGCAATTTTTGCTTTAGGCATTCCTATGTCAAGTAAACAGGGTATAAGTGGATTAAACCACTCCAGCTGGGCTGTGGTGTTGTATTAACAGAAACGACTTCAGGCTGGTAAACAGCCCTGAGGCACATGACCCTTCATGGTTTATTTTCATAAAACACCATAGCTCTCATGGTTTGTCCCTGAAAAATAAGGGAACATTGAAGTAAAAGCACCATGGCAATCTTGTACTATGTCATGACAATGTTTTCCAAGACACATTATTTTAGAATATACTGTAGAGTAAGTGGTTTCATTGCAGACGAAGGTAGCTTGCTGTGGTTTGAAATGGCCTCTTTTTCCAGAAAGAAATTGCCCTCAATAAGAAGATTAGAGTGTTGAAATTCTTCAAGTGGAAATAAATGTGTCCATCTCAATTCTTTTTTCCAGATGCTGTTTGTTCTCACATCTCACATTAGGGCTGTCAAAATCAGATCCTGGAATACCATATGAAGGCCAATTGTTTGCCATGACCTCTGCTATGAATGAATTACTTAATTTATTACATATTTCCTATAAATTATAAACATTATACAATTTATATTCTATTCTCAACTCGTTACTCAACGTTACTCAAGAAATCCGAAGCATGTTCTGGCAAACACATTCTGTAGTTATAATTGTGTACAGATAATTCAGAAAATAAAGGGCATACAATTAAATGAATGGCATTTATCAGCCCCAACGTTATTAGGTATTAATTTTTCCTCCTGTAGTGGCTCTCAAAATGACAGACAGGTTGGCAAACCATTTAAATCATGGTGAATGGTAATGACCACAAGAAAGACTTTTGAAGTATTGTAAAACAGGACACTTCAGTGCAATATCATTCAACATGCTACTAATTGAGACTCATTGTCAGATCTGTGCTGGAATAAAATCAGATCTGGTGTGGCGGCCCTTTACAACTCATCAGACCATGAATATGAGCTGCTTACAGTATCTCTTGTTCTTTAGTCCTTCACCGTCGATTGGGTTCGGCCAGCCTTTATTTTTGTCCCTTTCCATTCCTCTTGTCAAGCCGAGCATTTCATAAATTCCCTCAGACAGTGCCGTGGCGGCCTCACAGCACTGACATTTGTCTCCTGAGATTGCCGGCGGGATCGGACTAATGCCAGGAGGCAACGAAGATAAGTGGTCTGGGCTCCGTCTCTGGAGCTCCTGCTCCATCACTCACTGACCTAATCTGGGCCAGCAGAGCATTTAAACATGCACACACACTGCACCCCACACACACACACACACAGACATACTTCCAGTATTTGAATATGTTAATGGTTTAATGAAACATGCCCACACTCCATATACCATATATTTGATGAATTTGTACTTGGGAGATTCAAGGACAGACGTCTATGTGAAAAACCTTGCATGTCAATGGTAAATGTGGTTTGAGACTTGGGTGAGTTTGATTCATGGAATCCTGCTGCTCGTAACCATCTATATTAAGATGGAGGTGCACTGCATGTTTATTTCTTTTTCCTCCACCTGTATCTCATCTCTTCTGACCCTTTTCCCTACACATGGATGATTTAGAGCAGTTCTTTCCCATTGATAAAACTGCCTGTTATGAAGGTGACTGTGACATTAATAAAGTGAAGACCAATAGCCAATTGTTTGTATTTTGGTCACATCCAATCAGGGAGGGCTTGCAGCAGGATGAAACATCACTATGTTTTTAGAAGAATTCACTAGGTGAGAGAAAGCACTGTCAGCTGTCCTCTCCACCCCTCAAAAATCTAATTCAGCCCTGTAAAGAAGGAGCAGTAAGAACACACCACATTGATTCCAAACTCTGCTTCAATTTACATACAGCAAAGATCTCAGGCAAGTGCTACACAGTGTGTTAACCTAGCAACACTGAACAAATAGAGTCCATCGGAGACATATACGCACACAAACACAGGCACACATACGTATTCACAGTGTTATGATTATTATATACCAGGAGACCCTTACGAATTGGCTGTAAGAAACTGAGAGAGTGCAGAAGATCAGATTTAAAAAAAATCCTTGTATCCATTGTACTCAGCCTTCTTCCCTAATGGCAAACTTCAATGTTAATGAGTTTTTACAGGCTAAGATGTAATCCATGCACAGAAACATCATCAGCAGGAAGCAGGAAAAAAAGCCATAGCACACTTTTTTAAACACAGATATTTCTACAAGAAATGTTTTCATTTCTCTCTCTCTCTCTCTCTCTCTCTCTCTCTCTCTCTCTCTCTCTCTCTCTCTCTCTCTCTCTCTCTCTCTCTCTCTCAACGCTTAGGTTGTGGGTTCGATTCCCACTGGGACCACATATACTGAAAAATGTATGCATTCACTATTGTAAGTCGCTTTGGATAAAAGCGTCTGCTAAATGGCATATATATATATATAAAAAAAACAGAAGCCTAGCTAGTTCAATCTGCCCAAGCATTCCATGGGACCAACCATGCACGCGACTTACCCTGACAGCTCGCTTTGCAACTCTGAGGGATCAAACTTTGCCCATTATTTCCACAGTATGCATGTTTCCCATTTAAAGTGTAACACAAACATGACACCTTAGCCTTTCATTATCTATAGATTCTGATCTAGACTCAAGAAGGAAATTATTTTTTGTGAGACCAGAACTTTTTACACCAATTACTGTAGTAAAACTCGATAAATAATCCGTATCTATGAATCTGAATCTATGCGATTTGATAGAGGAATTTCTCAGCTTTGTGTAATCATTTAAACCAATTTTGCTACTAGGAGTTGTTTACCTGGCGGCACGGTGGTGCAGTGGATAGCACTGTCGCCTCACAGCAAGAAGGTCTCGGGTTCGAATCCAGGCCGGGGGCCTTTCTGTGCGGAGTTTGCATGTTCTCCCCGTGTCCGCGTGGGTTTCCTCCGGGTACTCCGGTTTCTTCCCACAGTCCAAAGACATGCACGTTAGGCTAATTGGAGAGTATAAATTGCCCGTAGGTATGAGTGTTAGTGAATGGTGTGTGTGCCCTGTGATGGATTGGCGACCTGTCCAGGGTGTATTCCTGCCTCTCGCCCGGAACGCATGCTGGGATAGGCTCCAGCCCCCCGCGACCCTGACCAGGAATAAGCGGCTTAGATAATGAATGGATGGATGGAGTTGTTTACCAAGTGACCCATAAGAAACAAATGAAACCATCTAGCATTTGCTACAGCCTCCATTGTTTTACTTTACTCCATTCAATTTAAATACATTTCTCATTTTAACCATTGTGAGATTAAAATATATACAGTACATATCTGTAGATCAACATCTAGGGGGCGCTTAATGCAAGGCCCTAATCGGTCACTTTTTTCACTTATAGGAGAAAACGGCCCTATTTTCTGTGTTATGTGGTGTGGTTATGCGACTCACAGTATGACACAATTTCTGAGCTGCAGGTCAGTAAGAAAACACATCAATCTCAGGGTGGAAAAATCTGTGGACAAATGAGAGCGACAGTACAGTAAAGAACCTGGTTGTTGAAAATCGCTTTGACAAATAATCCTTAACTCAACGAAAGCTTTGCTCATCATAAAAAAAGGCTAGCTATGCAGGCAGCAGGTTCTCTCCTGCTTATTTACTCTTTGATGGGTAAATAACCCTCCCCCACAGGGACCACCTCTTACGACTGATACACAGATTGGACCCAAACGCAGACACAGACACAGGAAATAAGGTGAAGTAGGATATTTATTATACAATGACTGGCGCAGGGGAACGACGATGAGGGCAGACCAAGCAGGCAGACAGACAGGATAGCGGGGCAGCAGAGAAGCGGGCTGGTAGGTCCATGGGCAGGCAGGCAGAAGGGGAGACAATGATGATGGCAGATGAAGGAGGCAGGCGAAGCAGGCAGGGAGGCGGGTAGCAGAGAAGCGGGCTGGTTGATCCGTGGGCAGGCAGGCAGAATGGCAAGCGGGAAAACAAACACTGACAGGCGAACAGGGAACCTGAACACAGGGAAATAAATTAAAACACATATAACTCACGAAGAAAATAAACACGGAGGCAAAAACACGATTCAAAGAGAGGTCTAGAGTCTTGTAGCTACCACTGAAGCGGAGACAACGATCTGACGATGAATGAATGAGAAACCAGGGTAGATATACACTGCAGGGCTGATGATAATTGATGGCAGGTGAGTAGGCAGCGCAGGTGTTGCAGATCCGTAGTAATCAGGGAGGGAGCCGGAGAATGGGAGGGAAGCCACGGCCACATCACACACACAAACACGAAACTGACAGGGAGAACAGGAACACAAGGAAAAGGGAAGGGAAAACGCGAGGAAACATAAAAAATAACAGGGTTGCGGCCGTGACCATAACAAATTGTGTATGTCACACCACTTTGACCCCCTCTACACAAGACTGTGTGTTTAATGTTTCTATGATTAAGTTACTTTAATGAATAAACAATACATTAGCATTAGTTTTTAACATTCAGAAGTTAAGTATTTCAACAGACCCTCACTAGCAACACATGAGGAGTCTTTTTGTGTAAAAGTGGACTGGAAGTTAATTTTAAATTGTTTTATCATTGGAATGTTCCATTTTAATTTATGTTATGGTGTAATTGTGCCTGAACTGTCTACTTCATAACTATTACTGGTTAATCTGTATTTGTATTAATGAACACACAGACAAGTTATATAGCATAAGCTTCCCTGGACAAAAGCTTCTGTTATATGAGTGTAAATTCAAATTATGATGCATGCTTTTATTATACAATTAATGACAATTCAATATTGAGGACAAATTGCCAGTAAACACATTCCAATGTCATTATGTTGGAGATGGGTACACATTCAATAATATTTACAAAATAATTAGACCAAGGAATGACATCAATGAGGTAACAAGATGAATATGTTTATCTACAGTCATGTTTAATATTTATTGACAATATTCAGTTTATGAATAAGCAGGCCATAAGCAGGCCCTTATAGGTCCAGGATAATATTTTGATACAGCACATAATCAACTGTATGTGGTTCTCTGAGTGGTTCTCTGTGGCTCAGTTGGTAGAGCACAGCGTTGGCAACGCTTAGGTTGTGGGTTCAATCCCCACTGGGGCCACATATACTGAAAATGTATGCATTCACTACTGTAAGTCGCTTTGGATAAAAGCGTCTGCTAAATGGCGTATATTAAATGGTGTATATTATGTAACTGAAGCAGCCCAGGTCTTAAGCTCATGGGCACATCAGTTGTGTCTCACTCAAAACTGAAACCTACAACCAACTGATTCACAATCCACGTAAAGTTCCTTCCTGCTTTCCTCTTCTCTCCATCACACCAATTAATCTCTTCTTCCTAAGTGTTCAGTTTAGTATATGTGCAGATTAATCTAAGGAATGAAGGAATATTTGTGAACAATATGTAAATGTGACAGGTATAAATCTAAATTCCAGTCATGAATCATGAATCATTTTTAATGGAAATTCTTTGCAGTGCTGTATGTTTTAGTATAACTGAAATCAGACTGGTGGAATGTTCCATATACCAGTCCCTGGATCTTGGCTCTCTACTTCCGTCAGACTGAATCTGAACAAGGGCCAAATAAAAAGAATGGCCACAAAGTCGATCCCAAAGTCCCAGCAATGTTGTCCATTAAATAGACTTGTGATTAGACTTATATTTTTCATACTTTACCCGTCCCTCCCTAAAAAGCTTAAATACAAGGTATGAATATTACAAAGTGGAGGACTTCTACTTGACCATGTTAGTCAGCTCTTCATTAAAGTTAGATTCATATTTCCTTGCTGAAAATTCATTATTTCTTTCTGCGTATAAACAAGTCTCAGTCCCTGACCCTTGAGCAGGCTACAGCACTTAACCTCAGCTCCTCCAGTAAGCACATTTCAGAAACAAGATTGCGAAAAAGAATGAAAGCCTCGCCTATCACCTTGGACGAGGGCATGGGCTCATTGGAGAGTTGATCAAATAAAATGATACTCTCACCCCTAGGAGCAGGCCTGTCAGTCAACGCTTCAGTCTGCATGCCCCACACTGTCACGCAACGTCTTGGCATTCACCCATTCTGCTTGAAACACATCTTGGATTTGTAGGCAGGAAATGTCTCATCCACACATCCAACAAAAGTATAGAATCCCTAGTATAGAATCACTAACTTTGTTTTGGCAGGTATTGCCAGGGAGGTGGTCACGTGGGGTGTATGGGGATCATGTGGCCAGTATATTGTGGATGAAACATTGGCCGCAGGGTTTTACTGTCTCAGATCCTAAGCAGCCTTTAAGGTGAGCAGATTGTTTTTTGTAGATAACAGCACAGCTGACATCTGGATTCCTCATAAGAGAAACCTTCCTAACAGAAAGAAACATGGATTGGTAAAATGCACTTTTAAGTGCATTCTTTTCAAGATCGAAGGCATTAAGGTAATTTCATCTGAATAAAGAGACTCTACTGTCGACTCTACAACCCATTCATTCTAAGTGAATTATTATGTAGGAAAAGGAAAGTCTTTAGTGGAGAGAAAGTAGTGTGCAAATCTTCCTGTATTTCAATAGCTAATGCTATTCAGGGCTGCAGCCATTCAGCAGGGTTTGGCTTTTCTGAGCAGCTATAGATGATGTTCATGCAGAGTACAAACTGCTTTTAGCAGCGGAAAGCTTTAAAAGTAGGTGATTGCCATGTGTTCATGTAAAGAGGGAGACATTGGTGGAAATAAGATAAGGGAAAGAGACATATATACAATAGAGTATAAAATAGTAAAGCAAATAAATCTGAAATAATATATAAATATGTATACAAAATGAAGTAAATTAGTGTCAAATTGAATTTATGAAAGATTCAAGGTCTTAGCCATGTCTATGCAAGCCTTTGCTTCTACCTCTGCTTTTATTAATCTAATTAATTAGCCCGAACCATTCAACCATTCAACATTTTTTGGTATATCTATGTTCTTATGTCATGTACATGTAAATATTTTACTCTGATACATTGAAAAATATACACTGAATAATATATTTAAACTGAAAAATATGAATATAGCCTATATGTTGCTGTTACTGTTTTCTATGTGGTGCTGCATGTGCAGTGCTGTATATTTTACACTGTAATGGTATGTTTCATTCACTCTGCTGCAACCCAAATTGAGGACATTAAAGTTTTATAATCTAATGTATATAGCTAATTAACTGATTCAACCAATGTAACCAGGGGATCGAACAAGGTTATGCATATAGCCCTTATTAGTGAGTTTAATGCCTTTCTCATTTTTTTATTGTAGTGCTGGGGAAGGAGGTGTGGTGGCATAGTGCACAGCACAGGGGGCAACAGCCACTTTGGTTTTAACATGTGAGCAGCCCACCTAGGACGCCCCATCATTCTTTCAGCTGGGTCATGCCTTCAGGCATGCCTTGCTCCATGGAAGCCTGATGTTTGAAATTAGAGTGAGGGGTGATGAAGCTAAAGTTTAAAAGTGAGATATGAGATAAAAATTTGCAGACAACTAAGTCCCAGTGTACTCAGTGTACACCACATACAAAATTAATGTGGTGAATTTATTGTTTGCAAAAGGTTTTCAATATGGGCGATTACACTAGCTTGGACTCCAGGCAACTGGACATGATAGCATGCAAACTGAAACAGATACATACCACATACAAATGTAATATAAACCGAAATTGAAAAGATCAGATTCCATGCAAATTTTTGCCATTTTTACATTGAGCAATAAAAAAGGGCCCATATTCATAAAGCATCTCAGAGTAGGAGTGCTAATCTAGGATACGTTTAGCCTTTAGTCCATAATGGATAGGTTTAGGATGTGGACAGGGGATGTGGATTGGCACTCCTACTCTGAGATGCTTTATGAATATGGGCCCAGATCTGTATCCGATATGTCAACAAATCTTATTTAGGTCACTTAAAATGACCAGTATACATGTAGCCTTTGTGTAAGGATCCTGGTAAGGATAAGTTGCAACCTTGACTAAGAAACCTCCTTTGACCACCTACAATGCAACAACTCCAGCTGTGAAAATATATGTTGGATGTAAGACTACTGTAGGTGTGTGTGCCTTTTAATCCAGTTCTACAGGTACAATCCAGTATGCTCAAGCCTAACCAGTTTTTTAAACAACTTTTCTGTTAAAGAAAACACAAACAGGTTTGTAACAGCATAAGTCATCATGGCAAATCTGTGTGAGCAATGACACCCTCTGCTCACACCTCTATACAATTAAATTACTCCCCTTCTTCTTTAGAGGGACTCTGTGTGCACGGGTACCGTTTACAAAACAATGTGTCCCACTAGGTCAGTAAGAACAATGACAGCCTAACTCCATGTTCTCTTGTACAGCTGATTAAACAGCTGTACATTAAACTTAATGGGACAGTGATGATTTTCGCCAGCCTAGTTAAATATGTACAGCCATAATTGACCCTGCCCCACATTAATGTGTCTGTCAATATATTTTATTTTCCTTTATTAGCATGCCAATATTCACAAGGTAAGATTCATAATATTATGTTCAAATAAGTTTAGCTGCATTTCAGCCAAATGTGGCAATGCCAGGGACCCAGATTGACACGTGTCCGATTATCTGAGACCAGATAAAATGAAGAAGGACAACCTTTGACTTCCAAATGGTTGTCCTGCTGATGACTATGATTTAGCCTTTTAGAATAGGATTTATTTTGAATGAACTTGAACTATTTAGGTTTTACACTTACAGCGCATGTATAACTGTACATTCATGTACGACTTCTGATGTTTCAATTGGGAAAAGCACCATACTGAGTGTAGCCTCACTGTTCAATCACGCCTGTCTGCTGGGTTTACGTGGTTGTTGTTGTTGTTGTTGTTATGTGAATGCTAGCCAACTGCATCTCTGTAGAATGGTCCAGTCTGAATCTCTGTGATTTTCAGAGAGTCAGAGACTGAGACTCAGAGACTCCTCCGAGTCGGCATTCGCAGAGCTGTCGACTGTTTTTCCGGTACATTGGAGCCACTCCTATACGCAGCAAAGTCATGTCGGCTTCCCTGCTCCCTCCCTGGGGCAGACAGCCAAATGCTGCCCCACAGTGGCACTAAGGCTATATGCAAAGGGCCCTATTCAGAGTTGAGTTAAGCATACTTAAAGTGGCAAATACACTACTTTATTATACTCTCTGAAACATTGTAGTTAGCCATCAGAGAGAAGGTATTTGGAAAAGATTAATTTACATTTTTCTGGCGCTCCATCAAATTTCAGAGTTAAGCAAATGCGTAACAGAAATCTGAACACAAACGACTTTTTCAGCACAACTGTTGTATTAACTGGGAAGATCAACTCCCTTGAATAGGCCCCAAAGTGAATTACATGTGTAATTTCAGCCTATTGTCTTAGATGTACTCATCACTTTATCTACAAGAACAATAACAGTGAACAATAACAGTGTTTGTATACAATACCTTTTGTATTTATTTGTCACCTTGAGCATGAAATTTCCGCATGTCACAGCATTCCAGCCAAATTCCAAACCAGATTTTGCTTCTCATTTCCAATCTAATTTGTGTCTTATTTCATGTAAATGTTAATCTGGGCCCCTAACAGTCCATCTGTAAAGGCTTTGTATGTTGTCCCAACCCACCTATCTACACTGCCAATATTAGGCTATTATTATATCAAACCCAGTGAGCATTTTGCTGTCGCTTCAACACTGAAACAATGTCCGACTCAGTCATTGCAAAGACTTCACTTTGCATTAGGTTTAATTAGTTCCTGTCTCTGTTTTTTGTATATTTTAGGTGTCAGCATGCAGTCATGGGCTGAGGCAAATCCTCAAATTCCTGTCTGGACTCCTATACAAGTGTCATACATTGAAAGAGGAATTCTATTAAATTCTTTTCCCTGCCCCCAACACCACCTTAAGGACACACAAAGTGAAAGCCCCAGGTATGATCAGGTTGGTTACAGAAGGAGGAGTGGAGTGTCAAGGCAGACAGATGTGGGATTCAATCAAAGGAATCAAAGAAAAGGCCAAAGGGACCTTTTCAGCTGCTGTGCACTTGTGAATACAAAGCATTTATTTTAGTGCAGCACAAATTAGTCTTTGCCTTTTTAAATTACTAGGTTTTACAGACAGAAACGGAGCATTATATTTAAACAACATACCCATTGGCTGTAAAGACAAAAAATCTGATATAATTACAAAGGCTTAAAACATAGAATAAAGGTGGGGGATGGAGAGGAATGCTAGAGACAGCTGATGCAAGGGAGGTAGGTGGCTCTCTGGGCAGGGGGCCGGGGGGGTACGTGTAGTAGTATTAAGGGGGAGCTGGGGGCAGACATGTAGTAAGTAGTGCTATTATAAAGTGGGTGGGGGGGTTATATGTATGCTATTAAAATGCACCTGACGACATAACAGAGCCGCCAGTATCTGTATTTCTTATAGTTCATCTGTAATCGTAGCATGAGAATTGTATTCACATAGATAGATTTTTGATACAATACTGATTTTACCTGCAATTCATCTATTAAGTATAGACTTGTTTACAATCATAACATTACGTATATTTACATGTACGTTATTTACGATTGTGACATTAGTGTGAGGTACATGATAAGGACCCAGACGCAGATCAGGATAAGGCAAAGAATCGTTTAATGGAAAGGGGTCAAAACCAGGAGTCAGGGTAACGAAGGTACAAAATCACAAGGCAGAGAGAAGTCACAAAAAACAATCCAAAAAGTCTAAACCGGGAAGCAGATAGGCAAACAAACAAAATCGACAGGCAGGCTCGGAGTGGTAACAGAAGGGGTGTCTCAGGAAAAACTACAGACTCTGGCTTACGAAGAATTGGCTCAGGGAATGAAGATCAACGTTCTGACGGGGAAGGAACATAAACACGGAACTGATATACAAACAGGAAAGGGCAACACAATAGGAATCAGGTGTGACTGGGAGGAGAGAGAGGTAGGAACACAGGTGTAAACATTGGGAATCGTTAATCCAATAACGAGGGGAAACGCAAGACACGGACTGGGAATAATACAAACACATAGACAAAAAACTACCTGGGAGATCAGGCAGACACGTGCATAGTTAGAAGGGGAGGAACGCAAAGAGAGAATCTGCGTGCGACAGAAGTGAAAAGTGAAAAGCTAACAGGGATAGGATAACGAGAGAGAATGACAGCGATAGTAAGAAGTGTGAGATAATTAGTGATTAGTAGTGTTAGTAACTAAATCTAAATCCCTAATGTTAGTAGATTAGTTGGTTAGTACTATATACATCTAACTAATATATACAAAGTGTAATATAGAAAGTAAGAAGGAAGAAAATGAGATAATAAGCTAAGACGGAAAAAACCCGAAATGTAGAACTTCCCGAAGTGCATGACAAGACAAGGAGTGGATCTCGAATAACAGGAACGATGACAGACGGGGACCAGAACGTGACCGAAATAACAAAAACTAAATACTGAATAAAGCATAATGAATAATGAATGATGAAAAATAAACAAAGTACAAAAAACAACAGAACAGACACTCATTACAAAAATAACAGTAATTACTAACATAACAATTCGTTTTTGACTGAAATCTGACTCCATACATATACGTATAACATACCACATTACTGATATGTGTGGAATTTCTCTCTCTGGAAACCCTGGTCCTTCTTAGCATTACATTTAAATTAAATCCCAGTTTGAAATAAATTAACAGTCACTAATCACTAAACGGTACAAATCCATGTATGCTATGGATTCCTCCTCGGGGTACTGAGGCCACTGTTCATGGGAGTTTGGAGGAAATGTAGGCCACTCTACTAGCTGTTGACTGGAACAGAATTTGGAGCAGTGAATGCCTTGAGTTGTGATTTACTCCCAGCAGGGGGTATAAAGGGTATTACCCTTTAGGAAAATACTTTACCTTAGATCCTCCAGTATTTTAACTTAGTCTGACCCAGTCTGAATCAAATCAAAGAGGATGTATCTATGAAAATAAAAAAGAGGGCACTGTTTGTGTTTGTGAGTGATAGCAGATGCGGTATGGTCATGTTCTGTTTGTATGGGTTTGGTTATGAAGTCAAAAAAGGAGAGTAGACTGTAGGCAAACAAATATACATTTATTGAAGTTTTACAGAGGCAATGTCTGTCCTCCTGTGAGGCAGTAGAGGAGTAGGGCACAGAGGAAATATCTGTCCCACTGCTGAGCAGTGCAGAAGGGAAGACTTTTCACAAGCATACTGAGGCTGCACCGAAGGATGAAAGAAATGTCACACGGTGAACAGTATTCACTGTGATATATTAGTGAAGTCCAGCAGTGGTGTGCAATTTATCTGGGAAGGTGTTCATGTTGTGGCCCCACACTCTGATCTGTAACAAGAGGAGTGTCTACTTATTCCTTCAGCTTCTGGAGACAGGCACCTGCTGATGTCTCACATCTCTGACACACAGACTGATCTTTGTACAATCCTTTTACTGTGGGCAATGGACTGCTGGACAGAGGGTGAGCCAGGGCCCCCAGAGAGTGAAACCTGCCTTCTAGACCAAGAAATTCTGATATCATCATTATGAATGTAACCAGGAGAGTGGTTACCATGGTTACGAGGAGATCACCAAGGGGTGTTGGAGGGGCAGAGGTACACGTGTTAAGAGGTTTATATCTTGTTACACAAGGGAATATACCCTGGGGTCTGCCTGTTTTACAGATCTGACGGCAAGGAATATGCTCTGTCAATGTGGAAACCATGCTGTGAGGACTTCTACTGAAGTTCCAACAAGCAATATTCTCTCAGCATTATGGCAATGCTCATAATGTTTCCACAATAATATGACATTGGCATTAGAAAGTGGACATCAGGCCACAAGGTGTTTTTTATTTTTTCATGAAAGACCTACTAATGAGGAAAAAACCATAAGATCATAGAGTAAATGCTCCATAACAACTGCAATGACCAGACGGAAATTGGATGGAAATCTGATAGTATGTAATAATAATAAAAAAGGCAATCTGATGGAAGTAAATGGAAATGGCTTATGTTTTTGATCTCATTACTTCATGTCAATAATAATAACAATAATAACATTAATGTAACATTTCATCATTTGTATACCATATATGGATATGAATTGTAATATTTTATTGTTATTATTATTGACATGAAGTAATGAGATCAAAAACATAAGCCATTTCACTTAAAAACACTTAGGGCCCTAATTTGGTGAATCAGGATGGTGTCGGTAACGCAGACGCAATGTGGTGTGCCTTTAGGGTGTGTCTAACGCAATTTTGGTAATTTTGTGATCTAGGACGATAGCACACCTCCGGCACAGTGGTAAAAGAGGTTGTATTCACTTTTTAAAAATACATGTGGGTGTGGTGGGGGTTTGGTTTCATAATGGCCAATCAGAACACCTATTTTCTATCGCTAACGCTATAGCAAATTGGCAATTTCCTGACATGGATGACAGTTTTGTGCGGCTGCGCCAGGACGCTTCTCAAAAGAAGAGAGCGAATCAGAGCAAACAAGGCGCACATTCATTTATTATTTTCATGATTTGAGTTTATATTTTGAGACCTACATTGTTAAAAGAAAGTGTTTTATTTTACCATTATTTCTTTCCTTATTTGTAGGCTTTCCAACTTAAAAAACAACGTTTCTTTTCTTCTAATTTAATGGAATTGTTAAATGGAAAGCAATAAATAAAAAACTCACACCCTGGAGTGTGCATCACAAACCACCTGGATATTAATGGAGTGGACCCCCTTCCGATTCACATAAATGATACCGTGATCAGATGGTGCGTGCAACTGCACATGTGTGCAGTCAATGGCACCCAAGATCCCAGGGAATCCACATTGCGTATAAAAATCCTGTTTTGTTCTCTGCTGGCTGTCAGATGTAGGAAAAGTAATGAATTTGCATGTTGGACAAGACTGGAAGAAACTGAAGGTATAGCCGAACTGATAGCCATCTGGCCAACACCGGCTACCAAACCCAGGGTATTGCTCACGGTATCGCCTTCGGCGTCCAATTATGTACTCCGTTTTCTGTAGTGCAAATGGAAAGAATAAAACCCTTTCACATAAGAAAAACAATGTGCATACAAACATATATTTATTTAACAGGTGTATCTTACTGAACGGTAGCGATGGATGGCCTGCTGGCTTCAGTCTTTCATGTCCGTGCATTGAATAACCATAAGCTGTGGTGAAATAGTTTTTAGCTTAATTAATTACGCTTGCAAGTTACCCATGGATTGGACAATTTGCCTCAACGTGGGGGAAAATTCACAATATTCACAAACCATTCTCATGTGATTTCAGATACTGCAACCTTATGTTCATATGTGCGCATCAATAAAGTCACCAAATTGCACAGAGCGTCAGCGTTTGCGCTAAGAAGTGGTCTAGCTGGACCTTAACGCAAACTCATTATTTGACACCAAACTTGCATAGCGCCGACTGTTTGCGACAGACGGAACTGGGAATTCGCCAGCGCTAGGGCACTTACGTTATTAGTGAATGAATGTTAATCTAGTTATCACTAGCTAGCTAGCTAGTTGGTGCATGGTAACCCATTAGCTAATAGGTAATGAACATTATCATAATTCATACAATAAATGACAATAACAAATGTTTTTGCTAATATAATATAATATAATAATATAATATAATACACATGGATTTTGAAATACATAACAATTTTGATGGTTGCGGTCTATATGTCTCCAGTGATCTCCTGCGTTGAACAGTGACGTAGGCACTTTCATGGCTTATTTGGTGCCGTCTTTCTTTTCTTCTGCTGTCTGGCGGATCTTATGCTCTATTGCTGCCTTACAGACTACATCGAGTAATGTGCTATTAACATGTGCTATTAACAGCATCTGCTTGTAGTCCGTGGGCTCTAGTTTGGGGAAGACAAAAACGCACTGGGACAGTATTGTAATTGCTAGTTTTGACCATTGCAAACAACATATTTCCTGCCTCTGTCCAGTTTGGTTGTTTGATGGTTGGCGAGAAAGACGTTTACGTCAACATGGGTTTGGGCAGTGCAATGGTGGTGATGAAAAACATTAGACGATGTGCAAGTTTTGTGTGATAATTCGCCTGCGTTTTCATCCACCCAGACCACCCCCAAACACCCCATCACACAAAACTGTTTTTGTGGATGTTATGTATTTCATGAGGCAAATTGTTCAATATACAACTATTTGAAATACAATCTGTACGATCAGGTGTGCAAAGGTGTGCATCATCATCAATCCGGCGCCACCTACAGCACACAAACTCCACAGGACACAGCAAAGATCCAGAGTGCGTAACAATCATCATACACCTCATCATCATCATAATCATTTTATATGATTTAGTTAAGGTGCAGATTCAAATGGTAATGTCTTTCTCTCATTGATTTCCCTCCAATAACTGGCAAGAGGCAGTGAAGAGTCACATCTTTTCATTAATTGCTATAGACAATTTAAAAGCCCCAGCCTCATTCACTTGAAGAAACTATAGCCTCAGAATACTTTAACAGGACAACATCTGCAACAAATATCTACTATTTAAAGAGTGCAGTCCTTTATGATGTGACTGGTAAAATGATATGTTAGTTAGCTGAGTGGTTAGAGCCCTAGGGCCTGTGGATCTGTGTATGTGTTATTTGTTTCCTCTGGGCAGAGTCTATGCAGCCCACTGCAGCATTAAAATCCTACCCAGCCTTTCCCTGCCAAGCTTACATTTGTGTTATTATTAAAATTATTCTAATGCTTATTAGACTTTATTGAAGCAACTGGGGACTTTTAATCTCAGTTGGATGAATTTGAATTGTGTGGCTAAGGAGCCTGGGAACTTTAAGCACAAATTACTGTGGGTAAGTGTGGAGGGCGTTGGTCTCGGCCACGTGGGGTGGCATGGTTGCCTGTGTGTTTACATGTTGTGGCCTTTGGAGCAGGGAGACTTTCCGGGGGCAGGTTTGGCACTCTCACAGGGTGTGAGAGTGAACTGTCGCCCGGAAGGTTGCTCCAAAGGCCATAATTGGTTTAATTATTATTTAATTGGTCTCAATCAGTTAATTGATATGGAAGTCAATTGGCTGATTGGGTGTCTGTGTGAGAATGTGAGTGAATGATTGTGATTGGGTGACGTGCATGCGTGCGTGGATTATTGTGGATTATTGTGGTATGTTTGGTGGAGTATTGTGGAGTTTTCTGGTTCAAGGCCACAGTGAGGTATATACTGCACCAGCTATGCAATGAAATACAGAGTGAAGACATTTTACAGGTGTCTGCTTTTTTAATATTCCATTTTACATTTAACACAATCCCAAGAGGAAAGAGATAGTGGTGGGCTTGATCTGGGAAAGATGTCTGATAAGCTGAAAGCCAGGCAGATGTCCTCTGCTTTGACATGAGTTTAACCCTAAGCCTTTTCCATGTCAATATTGGTGAGGGAGGTGAATGAGGTCTTCTTTCATCTACTGAACAAAAGGTAAAATAGCCTTCCTTTTCCTCTTCTGTCTAAATGGTCTATACCAGGGGTGGGCAATTCCGGTCCTGGAGGGCCGGTGTGTGTGCAGGTTTTTGTTTTAACCAATTACCCCTGGCTCAATTAACTAATTAGCTGTACGCATTAATGCCAGTTCACTCTCATTAGATTACAGTAAACATTTCATACAGGGACACAAGAACAGTCTTCAGCTGTCACTCAGGGGCTTATCAAGAAATGTAGCTAAAATGTCAGATCACGTAAACCACCCCTGGTCTATACAATAGGATTCTCTATACTATTTTAATCCCACATTTATTCTTAAAACTATCTAATACAAGGCTGTTAAGGTTGAGGTTTTAATTAAGATTAGATTCCACTTGTAGCGTTTTCAGTGGCATTCTCACAAGAGAGGACAGGAACCCCCCAGATCCTCCGACCCGTAGCCCCAGACCAAGACTAAGATCAAGAAGTGTGAAGATCTACTCCAAAACAAGCACAATAAAAAAAACAAAAAAACATCAGTCATAAGATCTAGACCAAGAGTAGGACTTAAGACCACCACAGCCATAAAGAGAGCAATCCTCCCACCCACAGGGAATACAGGGAGAGCCAGAGCCTCATTCAGGATCTGTGAACATTGCAGAGTTTGGGGGGTATATATGACCCCCTGTCATGTTGCCAATAACAAGAACCCAACCAGCTAGTTCATAGATTCACGTAATGTTGTCTGTCACATATAAGGGCGTACATTTTCTCACCACCTCTCTCAAGAAGCTGCAATTCCTTTCTGATCAGTAATTCGTGGCAATTACTCAAATGAACATGACCAATTATACAATTAAGTGCCAATCTGAGTGTTGGTGCAAGGGCGCAAGTCTACAAATTGACGTTGTTTCAGAGAGGGGAGTTTCCTCTTCTGGACAAGTTTTTACACTTCTACGACAGATTCAACGCCAAAATATAAGATATTGTGCTCCCTTAACTGAATTTGAAAATTCAAGGCATCCCATCAATAACAATGTTGTTCTTTATATCTTTATTTTGCCTTAAGGCTGTCAAAAAAATAACATTTTCCTTTTGCTTTCAATTGTTTTTATTAGTGTGTGCAGTTTAATAATATCTGCCCACTCATTTCAAGATATCAGTTTCTTTGGTCCAGGATGGGAATGATATGTCCTACAGAAGTGACAACAGACATATTTTCACAATTGAAAGCAGTAGCCTACTTACAAATCAATCAGTATGATTATGTGTGGTTGTATGCAGTGCCAACTGCTGACTAGCCTACTACATTGCACTATGCACTTGTGGTAATTGAATGATTACTTCAGATCGTAATGTGTTGATTGCTTAACAAGTATCTTCAGAAAGTCCTCCATCGACCTCTTGGTGTTGGAGGATGGAAATGCAGATTCCTGACAGAGGTGGTGAAAAATCCATGCCCTTACATATAACATATCATATTGATTGCACAAATTGTGCACAAAAGTAAAATAGATTGTCAATCCCATTACATGTCCAACAATAGATTGTGCTGGACATGGAATGGGATTGAATAAGATATTTCCACTAAATTAATGAAATCTTTAAACGATTTATTGTTGTTAAGTTTTTTTGTAAGTTATCAAAAACCCATAGGGAAATAATAGACTCACAGATGAGCAATGTGGCCCCATATTAAATAAACATAATTGTTTACAAGCAGTCTTGGGATACGTGATGGGCCTGTGATTAGATTGTCTTAAATTGACGTGGTGATAAAGTGTCATTTTTTTACAAGACAGCTAATGCTTAACATCTATTGGGTCTTTGTTTCCTTTGTTTACACTTCTCAATTGATGTGACTTCCATTAATGTCTATCAGCTGCTGCGAAACATTTTCTTCCATACTGAGGGAGTGTTTTGAACAGCTTTGAGCAGATTCTTCAAGAATTATACAACTACCTTTTTTGCACACACTCATCCATTTGGCCTACAGTTGACCAATCAGGATTTATACATATTTTGTTGAATGCAAAGCTAAAACAGCAATTTCCCCTTTAGGATCCCCCTGAGGATTTCTGCTTTGAACCTATAACCCTAATTTCTCTAATTACAATTGACTAAATGAGTCTGACAAGTGATCCTGTTGTTAAAAAGAAGATAGGAGGACCTGAAAACTGACCAGTATAAAAATACTTTCACATAGCTTTGTAATATAAATTATATTATAATTTTTAGATTCTAATGCAATAGAGTAGAAGTAAAAAGCTAAACAAATCTTTACCAGGAGTCCATATTTACTATTTTCAAAGGCCAGGTTACATTCACTTTTTCAGGATAAACACTAAGATTAGGGCGACTGAGTGAACTATAGTCTGACTCACGAGAATGCATGCACCTACATACAGCTTTGGGAACTAGCTGCCTTTGGTTAATCACTGTGTAATGTATTTATTTATTTATCTGATGGGGGAAGGGGGTTATCAAAGGCTCACTAGTTTTCACTGTCTTTGTTATTTCTCTGCCTGTCTCTTTCAATAAGGTTTATTGGTGGTTTATAAGGTTTGAGATGGTCATTGCCAAAAAATTATTTTGATTTGAAAATGTGCTGGTCCTTGCTGGAACTCATTGATCCTAATGAGTGCCCCTGGACCACTGGCAGCAAAACAGCCCCAAAGCATCAATGATCCCCCAACATATGTAACAGTAGTTATGAGGTAGTATGCCTTGTATGCATCTCTCTTTTGAAGCCAAACATGCCAATGATGTACATGACCAAAAAGTTACATTTTGGTCTCATCTGAGCATAGCACATGGTTCCAGTCATAGTTCCAATGAAGTTTGGCAAACTTCAGATGCTTGAATTTGTTGGTTGCTCTCAGTAAGGACTTTCTTCGTGCGAACCTTCCAAAGAGCCTCCTGATATAGAGGTGGCATCTTATGGTTGATATTGAGACTTTGTGGTGCTGAGGGGCAACTAAAGTCTGCAGTTTTTAACTATGGTGCTTGGGTTCTTTTCCTCCCTCACCAACTTCCTCACTGTGTGTGGGGACAACATGCACTTGCGTCCTCTTCCTGGCAAATTTGCAACTGTTTCAGATGTTTGACACTTTTTGATTATTGCCTTTACAATGGTTAGTGGTATGTGTAACCATTTATGTCTTTTTTTGTACTACCCATTACCTGACTGTGTAGGTCACCAACCATCTGTTTCTTTTGATTTGACAGTTATTTATCTTTCCCCATGGTGATGGATGGCAAAGTGTGTTACCCCATTTTTATACCCTAGTGAAACAGGAAGTGATGGAAGGCCACAATACAATTCCTTTTGGTTAACTTAAATAAATAGAATGTTATTGCAGATTTAACTTTGTTTGGCTTTATATCAAATAATCTTTATGGGTGCCAATAATTTTGACACCTACATTTTTTAGAAAAAAATAGTATTACTCAATAAAAATAAAATAAAAATGTGAATAATTGTATTAGAACATAAAGCATAAAATATAGCTCATTATCTGTTTTCTTTATTTTATGCAGACTTTTTTTAGCTAATTTTCATCAACGGTGCCAATAATTCTGAACCTAAAGCCATAGAAGATTCCAGATAAATAATTGTTGTGTGCTATCCCAAGGGGTTGTACAGTTCCCCCCCAAATTCTATGCAAATATCTAAAAGCTCAAATTCTACGTTGTTTTTTCTAAAAACAGGACCCAGGCATCCATTGGTGTCCCAAAAACTTGTGGTTACATATTTTTATCCAGTCACATGCCATACCGTATGGGGTTTTCACTATAACATGACACCTTGCGTATAGATGTGAGAAGTAAATTAATTCTAAAATGATTACAAATGTTTTTTGTGGTTCCTGCATCAGATAATTCTGGATCCAAGTGGCTGGAAAGCTATCCAAAACGTACTACAAATCAGTTCAGTTGTACAAATCTATTCAACCAGAGCCCCGTTAGCCAGAATGTTTTTCAGGTGGACTGTCATCGTAACAACAACAGCATGGGTAGCGTTATTATATGCGTCCTCCTCCGAGTTGACACTCAGGGTAGACAAATCACCCTCCAAAAACTGAAGCCAGCGTTTTCATCTATGTCTTCAAAAACCTCTTCGAAGACCTCCAAGATACTAAAGCAATGGTGACTTACTGCCATCATGAAGTATAAACAATTACTAATTTAATTTTTTGTTCAAATCGGCCAGAACCCAGAAGTGTCATGCACCTCCAGTTTACACATGCGTATATGGTCAGATATGCGTTGACCTGTCTCAGTCCAACAGTGACCCCAAAAAGCCAATGAGAGCTTGTTTGAAAGCTTAGAACCATTGCTTCCATGTACAACCAACCAATAACTATTCAGATGACAAGTCCACATTCGGTAGCTGCATACAGGCTCATGGTTGGTGCTTTGGTTCGTCAGTTGAAATCTCATGAAATATACAGCCTATAGGCAAGAAACTTCTTGGGATGAACAAAACAACCGTGGCTCTCATTCGCTAAGCAAAATTTGTTGATACACAGTGTGGCAGCCAAAGGGGCTGCACAAGGAAATGGCTGCCTGGCCTCCAACACATGGGAGCCCGAGAACACTACATTTCCCAGCAGGCCACAGTCACACCTGAGCCGAGTCAAGGCAATGGGACTAACGACCAGCTGAAGGCCATTTCAAGGCCTATTTAAAGGGCTGATTCCCATCACACTGAGAGAGGAGTAGAAAAGTGTTTGTGAGGAGTTGGTGAGTGTGGAAAGGAGAGAAAACCGTGACGTCGTTTGACTAGCCGGGAATTAGAGAGAGTAAGAAACTGAAGTCGTTTGACCAGCCAGGATTTGAGGAGAGAGTGTTTTTTGGATTGTTTGTGTATGGAATTGGACTGTTTTGAGGACCCCCTTTGGATATCGACTACGGACTGGATTGTGGAACGGAACTGGATAACGGAATTGGATTTTGGACATTGACAACGAGCTAAGGATTGTGGACTTTGTGTTTGTATTCTCCCGAATACCCCGCCCTTTGTTTTGTGTAGTGTTTTTCAAGATTATTAGTTTAATAAATTAGTATTAAAAACAAAACAATGCCTCCTCCGTGGTTTTCAACTTGCCTACACTCTCTGCAAGGTCCGTGAGTGTCGCCCAACCCCTGGGGACACCACAACAGGTTTCTGCCCTGAGGAGACTGCCACAAACACATCGTGACGGACAAGGCAGAAATGAGTTGAACATAAACACAGTGAGAAGATATCATTATTTTTTTTAAATATATATATATACAGTACCAGTCAAAAGTTTGAGTACACCTTCCATCTGGACTACGGCTAAGCGGGCACTCCTTCATTCTTGAGCAAGATAACGACCCGAAACACACCTTGAAGTTGTGCAAGAACTATCTGGTGAAGGGGGAACATGAAGGACAACTCAAACTAAGGACCTGGCCTGCCCAGTGTCCAGACTTCAATCCCATATAACTTGTATGGGATGAACTGGACAGAACAGTCAAAGCAAAGCAACCCACAAGTGCCTCTGGGAATTGCTGCAGAAGAGCTGGGAAGACATATCGGGTGATTTCCTGCTGAAACTTATTAACCGAATGGCCTGTGTTTGTGAGGCTGTTATCACGGCAAATGGTGGCTATTTTGAGGAATCCAAGATTCAATTTTCAATTACATTTTATTGAACATTGCTTTGATGTTCCTTTTGTTTATTGTTATGTGTTTTTGGTAATTTTCAAGTATTTAAAGAAACTTGTATGGTGTAAAACATTGTCAATTATGAGATACACCTAGTTTCCAGTAGGTGTACTCAAACTTTTGACTGGTACTGTGTGTGTATATATATATATATATATATATATATATATATATACACAGTATATTGTATATCCTGAGGCATTTGAATGTGATTTTCCTTTAGCTGAAATGGAACATGATTTTTAAAGCAATGATTTACAACTTTCGGTGACGGGAGAGTTTATACGAGTAAAGTTTAGCATGTGCATTTGTATATAATGGGGGGGGGGGGGTGGGGGTGGGGGTGGGGGTTAAATGGCAATACAGTTTTATGATATTGGCATAACAATGATTTGTTATGCCTCATTAAACACCTTTTAAACCAATGACATTGCAAAAATTTAAATAACAATTAAAATTAATAATATTTATGAATTGTGAATTATGCTAATTTTCATGCCACCATATCACTAGGGGGCTGACAGGAAGAGGTTACTAAAAGCAGAATTTCAGCAGGTTTGGGAAAGGAGGGCATGACAACAAACGCATATCTTTAAGCCAAATGTAAACTCCGCTTTAATCATTTGGATACAGCAATATTTAATCATGAAATCTGTTTTGCAATTTTAGGCCAGTGCTTATCTTCCATCTGATAAACCAATTGCTTCACTTTGCTGTTTTAAATGGCAGTGAGGCGTGCCTTGAAGCTCCAAACCATTCCTTGGAAAACACTTGTTTGACAAGGAAGGAACAAAATGTCCACCAAATCAAATCAAATAAACAACAGAGAGGACGATTGAAGATCTTTCTTATCTGACCTTTACTGTTGTCTTTTGCTGAATGACATTTTTCTGTCCTGTTTACATTCAGCACAAGGCTACAAACAATGCCACATACCCCCAAGATAATTTGGATCACCAGTGAACATTACAGCTCCAGCTCAATCTGTTGATCTGTCTATTTCATTTGACTTAGGTGCCCATCTCATCTTGAGAAGCCTGTGATGTAGTGGATGAAGCGGTAGACTCCTAAAATTGCCTGTACTTTAACTGAACTATTCCTAGAAAAATACAGTTCTATACATGGGCTACAGAAAGAATGCAAAGCATGTTCGCTAGTAATAGGTTCTGTTATGTAAACTAGAGTGTGCAGGATGAGACATCCAAATAATGTTCAGCATTACATAATTGGTAAACACAAAGCTATAGAACACAAACATGAAATAATGCACATACAACATTACACAGCAGGATACAGGATATATGTAATGAACTTAGGGGAAATTATTTATTGTTTTGGTCCACATTTCCCACTGGCATTATTCTAATAAAAATAGTCTTAAAAGTTACTACGATATCTGCCAACCTTTCGGTTTGCACTTGATAGTGAAACACAATGGCTGAACGAGAACATTATCCAGAATGTTAACACTGATAAAATCAATACGATATCTGAGAGCAAACGACCCAGGGAAAGTGCAGGGCTTCATTCAACAGAAAATCCATGAACCAGCATGTTGTAATAAATGATAAATATTACTCATTACATTTTCAAAGGCCAGGTTAAAGCTGCCCTGCTGAAAAATCTGAACAATAAAATCTGCTTCTGTTAAAAAAATACAGCCAAACAAAAAAATACTTGGCAGTCATATGTTTACACACAACTTCCCCTCCATTCGCCTTTAATTACCTTTGTTTTTGTGTTAAGATTTAACATTTAGCCTGTTTATTAGTGCTGTGCTCTTCATCTATTAAGGTAATTATGTACTAATTGGTCTTCTGCGTATCCACGATTCATTTTTTTCAGAGAAGGATGAGAGAAATGAAAGATTCCACATGCTGAAACTCACATGAGGTCACGTGGCAATCCATCACTCTCAACATCCATTCAGTTGGCGAGTGTTCATTACTCTTGTCAGATCACATAATTGTTTCACCAACCAGGCTTCTGTCCATACCTGGTGGTAATCATGGCAAAATGGGTGCTGGAGAGGGAGAAGGGGTAGGGGCGACCAACTGAACAAGCTGTACTATCTGTGTGTTAACTGAAGTGTGCTGATTTTACCAGCCAAGCTGAATCACCGGCCCTGAAGTCTATTTTAGTGTGCTGAGCCAGAAATACATTATTTTATTAAAACGGACTGACAGGGAAGACAACAATGATTTCATGAGACCTGACTGTCTAGGTCTCTCAGTCTCAGTTCTGAATCACCAATGGTTTTCCTTGCTCTCTGAATATCCTCTTACTGCTAGACCTGCTTTTAGGGCTGTGACGGTATGACATTTTCACGGTATGATAATCGTACTACTCTATATCACGGTTTTTGGTATATCACGGTATCAGTTTTTAAGCTAAAAAAAGGATCACACAAAGTTTACAACTCAATCTGTTTATTGTATGGCTCATTGCCATTTTAATCGAAAAATATTTGAATAAAATAAATAAAAAATGCAACTCAATATAGTTAACTCCTTGTAATTGTATGTGTGGAAGGCGTCGGTCTCAGCAGCGGATCAGGGCGATTAGCGGCCACGCCTACTGGCAGAGCAGCCAGCGCACGCACCGGTCTGGTGTTGCTAATCACATCGGTGTGCTTTAAAACTGCTCTGCTCTCTTCAGTAGGTGGCTGGAACAAGGAAGAAAAGGCGTGGGAGACCGAGGAGAAAGAAAGAAAGACAGAAAGCAAAGCAAAGCAAAGCAAAGCTTTCGGTTATGATTTAAATGGTTGTTGTGTTTATTTTGTTTATTTGGTTTGGAAACTCCCGGTCTGGTTCTCTGCCCGTGTCGGGATCAGAGAACGTCAAAGGTTACTAAATAAAGAATCCGGTCCGTAGACCGAAAACTCCACCCCTGTTTCCAGACTGCTCTGTTCCTTACAGCGATTGTCACGTGGCGTGTGACAGTATGTTTAAATCAATTTAAATAATTCACCTTGCGAATTAAGCAACATTTTGCTTTATCATGTTTATCAGCTTTTCGGATCTAGTACTATATTTAGCCACTCACTTTTTCCATTGTGTCATAACATGAAAGATGATGCTCACGCAGGTGGAATGCAAGGTTTGACTTGTTCCCTCCTCTGGCCATTACATGTTTCCCACATTCTCTAGCAATAGCAATATGGTGGATCAATGTTAGTCAAAATATACAACTCAGTAGAGGTTCTGGCGGACAGCGTAGTGATCTAACAAACCCGTATTTGGCTGGTCCTGTACGAGTATAAGCTGCCTATCAGGGACACAGTTAAAAACCTGGCCGCTAGCCCCAATCAGTCGCAGCATTTTGCTGTCCGCTCCTGAGGGAGGGGGGATGGTGGTCGGCACAAACTTGCTATGAAGCACGCAAGGGTGTCTCCAGAAAGGGGGTCGGTGAGTCTTGAATGAGGCAGATCATCACCAGCTTCGGAGAATAGAACACCCAATCCTAGACATAAAAATGAATGTAACAATCACGAAAGAGATGAAATGGAAAACAATTATAACAACCCAAGCTTGTCTCTCAAGCTTGTCTCTCCACACACACACAACCAGGGAACAAAACAAAAAGGAGTGGGAAAAAGAAAATAAAAGAAAAGCCACTGGCCACACTTTAAGCACTCAAAGGGAAGAGGGAATCACCCCCTTTCTCTAGCCCACATAATTAATTTACGATTAGGGGAGGAACCTGACCTGTGCCACTTTTTATATTTTTATTTTGGCGCACTTAACATGAGACATCCTTTCAGGGTTATCATTGAAATGATACTCTCATGATGAGCATTGTGTGGCACTAAGCATTGCTATGTTGTGCTTTGGGGAAGACGGGTTGATTTATACAATGTTGGTTGATTTATGTTGGTTGAGCTACAATGTGACAAGACTAATTGTGACACACAGACCGCTTTTCTCTGATGCTCCGCTTTTCTCTGATTCTCCTGGAAAATGTAAATTCCAACATAGTGCTCATTACAATCAGATTTTGTAACTGTGAGGTATAGAAGCATATGTAATATGTGCTAAAGTATGGTTTAAGCGATCTGACTCTCTCAACAGATGAATACACGCACTTAAGAGCCTCCTCAACCTGGTACTTGCCCTCAAGGTATTCTGAAGCCTGTTCCTCTGTGTTTACCTAATATCATTATCAGGATTTGACTTTGAAGTCACCTAGACTGCTGAGCCCAGAATAGACCAGAATCATAAAATGCATAGTGCCATCCCTGGCATTCCCTCTCTGTGAAGGATTAATTACCACCAGATGATTAATCTTTCACACTATCATGGAATATGCACTGGCAGCAGTATGGGACAAAATTGAAAATAATGCGAAAGACAGAGCAGGAGGAAGGTTACCAAATGAACAAACAAAACAGCCAAGGTATAACAAAAATGTCCACCACAATTATACCATCAAACCATATAATCCATCCAAAAATCATTTGGAGTGCTGGGTTTCCAGGCATTTACATTTACAGCATTTAGCGGACCATCCAGAGCGACAAGAACACACCAACCAAGGCCTTTTGGGCTTTGATATTTTCAAGTAATAATAATTCAATTTAGTACATACAATCTCAAAAATAATGATTTGGTTTTGTTCAGGATACCTAAACTTATTTCCACAAGCTGAGTAATATATTCACAAATTTATATCATGCCACCATGTGTACTTTTCATAAGTGAAAATAAGAAACACATCTATTTTATTTGAAGATATATTTGACTAAAAATATAAAATAGAAAGTATATGTAACTGAACACATAAAAGCTTCTCTTTATAAAAAAATAAAAACAAACGCGCAGGAAATGTGCTGATTATTGGGGAAAAAAAGGCTAATTTAAATACAAATGTAAAATATGAATGGTATTATAAAATGTAGCCTACATAAACACGCATTGTGAATGCAAAAAAGTCAACCATAGACTATGCATTCTCCTCTCTCTTTCTCAGCATATAAATGTATAAATGTAAAGCGAGAATAAATGTAAAGCAATTAAAAAAATAGGTGCATATATAAGTCAATATGTATGTATAAGTTTAGATATAAAATAGTCCAAGAGTTAGTCCTTAGTTGATAATGCTGAACACGTTGGTTGTGCCCACGGGAATATCTGCCTTTGCGCATTCCATTTATTTATTCATTTAGAAATTGCTGCTCTCCTCTATTCCCTACTCACACCCAGCACAAACATAAATCTTTGTGATGCTCTTGGTACCATTTCCAAACTTACATCTGTTTAGAAATTGTAATTAGATTACCCCACCATAAATTGACCGGCCCAGTTTTATTCACATTGATAATTGATAATTATGCAATCATATTACATTTCTTCTCCCCTCCCTCCCCTCACCCATTAGACTAATGGTCCTGTGATACATAACACAATAAGTGGGACACATGAGTTTCAATGTGCTATTATCATATGTTTGGGGGAGTGAGTGTCCTATTTGCGTTAGAGAGGCAACAATGCCAGAAAGTCCGTCATGGCTATAAAGCCCTTACACGAAGCAACTTGGATGCAATTTACGTCGCCCCTGAGTTTCTTTGTGTGTCACCCCAAAGAATTGCTTGTAATTCACTGGCAACTCAGTTGCACATCATCGCATGAAATAAAAATCAATGCTTTCAAATGCTGTACTCATATTGTGAATTTCTCCTGATAAAATTGTACATTGTACAGAGCATTGCAATGTAAAACAAAACTCTTAATGTATTTATTGAATATATTTACTAGAATAAAATGTAGCCTATAAAACATCCAATTTGTCATAAAAGGAGCACGAGTAAGCCAGTATGTTGTACTTCAACTGATATTGTCTTGTGTTGTAGTCTTTTTGGTTGTAATCCTGATTGGGGTTATGCTTCCACTTTGGCAAATTAGCCAGATAATAAATAGCATAACTATTGTTAGCCAACTTGTGCTACAGCACCTTTATGAGAAAGAATAATATGCCAATTTATGTCACGGTTTTACCTCGTTCGGCCTCTGGAGGGCTCATGGTCATGTGATGGTCTTTCCCTTTTTCTTCTGAAAGGAATCGTTGTCATTTCTGCTGCCCTTATATGGTCTTGTGTCAGTGGGTTCTCTGGTCGCTATCAATCAGTATTAATCTCGTCTCCTACTCCTCTCTTCTTCCCTCACTCAAACACTTCTGTGTAAACTAATTGTTACGCTCTAGCCGGTATTCTGAACAAAGGTTTAGCTTGACCACTCTGTGGTTTCTCTTATTAAAAAGAAAAAGAACAAACTTATTTATCTTAAAATAAAGGTTTAGCTTCACCACTCTGTGGTGGCCTTTTAGGGAGAATAATCGTCTCCAGGTAAAGGGTTTTAAGCTCACCACTTCGGTGGTTTCCTTCAAGAAGTTATTTTTTGTTTGTTGGGGCTAATGTCCCCCAGAGCAAAAGTCTCAGTAGTCATTTGTTGTCTTTTGCCTTAGCTCCTTGGTGAGGAGTGGTTCGCCCTATTTGGGTTGTTCCTGTTGGGTTTATTCCCGTGGAGTTTTGTCCTGGGGTTTCCTTATTCCTTTTCTTTTCCATTTGTTTTCCCCGCTCACTAGTCTGTTCTCAGATTTAGTGGCTGATCGCTTGCGTTCCGCTTTTAGATACTCGTGAGATTTGGTGGTTCTTCCACCTTCGATGCCCACTACAACTTATAGTAATAATCGAAGCAAACCTGCTAGACCCTCTTAACCAGCATGTATCTATGTCTACATGTGTACCATCATAATACAGCTTGGTTTAGATAACCTTAAGAGGTTTTAAATAGCTATGTGGCTGACCGTCAAGTCAGTGCTAAGAAAGACAGCAGGGTTAATCAAAGTGCAGCACTCTCGTTAAAATTGGCAAGACGTAGCATTACCATGTTAACTTTTCAAGTTTTAAAATCGCTCAGTTAGTTAGCTAATGTTAGTTACTTCACATACTGTAATGTTTTATCTACTAACAAGCTACCTAGCTAGCTAACCTTCGCTGATCTCTTCCTGCTATCAGTGATGGAATGTTACAATTGTTGCAGTAGCTGGAATTTATAGGTGTATTTACTGTGTTTTGTAGGCTATACAAAATCTATCTAAATTCACAAAATGAAGGCTAAAGTGCAGAAAGTCTACCGGGTCAGTATTCCATTGGGTTCTCAGATGGCTATCACTGATTTACTTTAGCTATCTGGCTTTATTAGTTTTTCTCTCCTGTCTTCTGTGCAGGAGATAACCTGTTCAAAAAATGTTTTACCAAGTCACTTCAGGTGCTCCTTAGATTATTATTAGATTATAATGAAATCAGTTATTAATGTAAAACAATGATTTAGCAATGTATACTTTGTATTAACTTTGTAATGGAAAGAGTCTAAGTGTATACAATATCAGCATGGTGATACAGCACTTTCTTGAAATGCAACTATAATGCATTTCAGGTGACATGGCAGTGCTTGGTTTAATGAGTATGCAGTGTAGACTGTACCTCTGGAAGACACTGAATTAAAGAATGCCTCCAGTGAGCACAGAGGGGTCATTTGGAGGGCAATAGTGTCAATGTTTACTATGAGACATGATGCTGTATTTCTCCGGTATTAATTATCCTTTTTTTGTTGCAGGAGCATAAATCTATAGGCAGCCAATGCAGTGAAAAGTCTTTCAATAGATCTGTCTAAATACATAACCCATTGATACACTCTGATAACAGCATTGGGGTTTTCTCAGTAAGGGAAAAATTAATATGTTCCTCTGCATGAATACATACAGGCTGTTTTGAAGGGGAGTGAGTATCATTAAATTGAATTTTACTCAGTGAAATCATTAATTTCAGAAATATCTTTATGCGGATATAATGAGTAGTAAAAAAGACAGAGCTTGATAAAGCATCTCATAACATAATTGATAGAGTATGACTGAAACAGTGCCTTTTCATCACAAGCAAATCTACATTATAAATATTGTAAGTTGCACAAAAAACTCTAATAACTGCAGCAGTGTGAAAGCATTCTTAATTAAAATGACAAAGTAGGAGGTCATATTATATTATTGTCACTATTAATATTAATACATTATCACAATTATGTAGGGGTATTTGAGTTCTGCTGTTCTCAGGGAGCAGTGGTGCATGATTAAATCCAGTCCTGTACTGTAGGACACATATTTTAGCTTTCAAGATATTAATATATATAATTGTTCTCTTTGAGAAATAATTTCACCTGTATAGGGTTCTTTTGATTGTTTTGATTTTTCAAGGTCAAATTACTTGCTGTCCAGCTTGCTTTGGTTAGGTATGGTGGTTGTTTATTCAGGTCAGGTTTTTATTTTTACAGTATTCAAATATTGTCAATTGCAGTGTCCTGGATTACACTATTGCACCAGTCCTTGGGGCAATGACATGCCTCATGGTCTGGAATCCAATCATGACTGTGCCAGTGCCACCTTTAGCTGGAGTCCTGCAGGGTGATGCATAATTGGCTAAAGCGTTGCCAAGGGGGATGGCTTATGTTGGCTGGATACAGAGTTTCCAATTATCTAAACGATATGTGAGCATATACTAGCCCAAATTTAACCCAATCTGCATAAGCTATAACTAGGCCTATCATACTGGAAAATAATTGCCATGGAGGTGTGCTCACCTTGCTGTGAATTTCAGCCTGTCTGTGTACATCATCATGAGGTCAAAGGATTTTTCAGTACCGGGTCCAGGATTCCCAACACTTTTGGTAGGCAGTACTGCAAAACCAATTCTCCAATGACTTCATTGTTTGAGAGAAACAACTTTATTTAGCTATGTTGCTAGTTGTGGCAGGTATTGCCCTGAAACTGGCAGATTAATTTTATGCAGGTCATACCTGTCCACGTTAAACTCTGTCGCAGTCATTGGACAGTTGACTATGCTGAATGATATGTCATAGATTGTGATTTGGGACAATGGGCACTAGTTTTGTTGTCAAGGCACAATGTCAAGACGCTAGTGTTAATTCAGTATTAACCACTTCCTGTCAAGGCCTAAAAATTGCTATTTCCACCTGATTTTCACTACTACTACACCAAGCCTAATATCTTCTAACGTACACATTGCATAGACATGGTTGAGGGCTTGATGTGAAGTAGCCAGTTGTACCACGAGGAATCAAGTGTCAGAATCTACAAATGTATCATCTAAGAGACCCATGATGCACTTTATAAGTACATAATGTCAGGAACGGTGTCGGAAAACCAGGCGCGGACCCAGGAATGCAATAATGTTCTTTATTGCAAAAACAATAGGCAATGGTCAAACGGGAGCAATCAGGGCAATACAGGAATCCAAAGAGTGGTCGGGGACAGGCAAAGTTAATTCCAGGCTTCAGGTGTGTCAGAGGCAGGCAAGACGTGGTCAATGGGCAGGCGGAGGTCGATAACAGGGAATCAGTCCGGGGAACACAGAGAGGAGCAGGGCAGGAACCACGAGGAGCATGAACAGGTGGATCGGGAACGAGACTGAGACAGGAAGAAACACGGAAGCACGAACACGAGGAAACAGAACACGGGTAAACAACGCTGGAACGTTACCCTCTCCCCCTCATGACATCAGCATTTGAACAACTTCAAGGGGCCACAGTCTTCACCAAGTTGGATCTGCGCAACGCCTACCACCTGATGCGCATTCGTGAGGGGGACGAGTGGAAAACTGCTTTCAATACCCCGACTGGCCACTGGGAGTACCTGGTGATGCCTTTCGGGTTAACCAATGCTCCTCCAGTATTTCAAGCTTTAATCAATGATGTTTTGAGAGACTTCATTAATCAGTTTGTATTTGGATTTTGATGAGCATGTCACTCACGTCCGCAGAGTTCTCCAGCGTCTTCTGGAGAACAGACTCTTCGTTAAACCTGAGAACTGCGAGTACCACCACCTTCCTGGGCTACGTCATCTCAGCTGGGAGCATCCAGATGGACCCTCAGAAGATCAAGGATGTCTTGGACTGGCCCCGGCCAGAGAACCGAAAGGAGCTACAACGGTTTTTAGGTTTTGCCAACTTCTACAGAAGGTTCATCCGCAATTACAGCACCCTGGCAGCTCCCCTCACTGCTCTCACATCCATCAAGATCCATTTTCACTGGAACCCCCAAGCAGAAGAAGCCTTCCAGATGCTCTGTTACAACCCCTACCCATCCCTCACCGCCCTTGGTCCCACATAGCCCTAGATTTTATCACTTATCAACCGCCACGCTTATCATCCAACACGTTTTTAGATTACACGGTATCCCCACTAATATTGTTTCTGACAGAGGTCCCCAGTTTATTGCTAAATTTTGGAAAGCTTGTTGTTTACTCATCGGTTCATCAGTCAGTTTATCCTCAGGTTTTCATCCCCAATCCAATGGCCAGACAGAGCGACTAATCAAGTCATAGAGACTGTTCTTCGCTGCCTTTGTTCCCAGAATCCTTCTTCATGGAGCCAACAGCTGCCCTGGGCAGAGTATGCTATTAACTCCCAGACCTCTTCTTCATCCCAGATGTCCCCTTTTGAATGTTCAGTGGGTTACCAACCACCTTTGTTCCCTAGCCAGGAGAAGGAGGTGGGAGTTCCCTCTGCCCAGGTCTTCGTCAGTTGGTGTCATCGCACTTGGAAACTCACACGCCGCAACCTTCTCCAAGCCAGTTCCCGTATGAAGGAGATTGCTGACAAGAGACGCTCCGAGGCTCCCCGTTATCGTGTGGGACAACGTGTCTGGTTGACCACCAGGGACATTCCCCTCAAGATGGACCACCGTAAGCTTGCCCCCCATTTTATTGGACCTTTCCCCATCATAAAAATCATCAGTCCCACTGCAGTTAGATTAAAATTACCTCCCACCATGAAACGTATTCCCAGTCTGTGCGATTCCCAGTCCGTGTCTTTCGTTTCCCCTCGTTATTGTATTAGTGAATCCCATCGTTTTCACCTGTGTTCCTGCCCTTCTCTCCTCCCAGTCACACCTGATTCTTATTGTGTTTCCCTTCCCTGCTTGTATATAAGTTCCGTGTTTATGTTCACTCTTGGTCAGAACGTTGATCATCATTCCCTGTGCCGATTGTTAGTAAGCCTGTTGCATTTTCCCGAGACACCCCTTCTGTTTTCACTTCGAGTTTGCCTGCCGATTCTGTTTTGTTTGCCTATTCTGATTTCTTGGTTTTGACTTTTTGGACTGTTTGTTGACTACTCTCTGGATTTCGATTTTGTATCTTCGCTACTCTGTCTACTGGTTTTGACCCCTGCCTGAATTAAACGTCCCTTTTTGCCTGATCCTGGTCTGCATCTGGGTCCTTATCCCGTACCTCACAGAATGCAGCAGACTGCAATCAGACATGAGGAATAAGTGAAAACGATAATACAATGACTACGTTTACATGCACACCATATTCCGATTAAGGTCCATATTCAGGTTAAGGCAATATTCCGAATAAGGTGTTTACATGCCGCAGAATGTTGAGCTACGGGAATATTCCGTTTACATGTTAATCGGCATATTCCGAATAAACCAGCGATGTAGTGCCGCGCAAGGGCTTTCTGGGTACTCAGCTGAATAAATAGGCGCGTTATTTTCCTGCAGTAATTCCCATTTCCACAAAAAGGCTTGAAAATGCTTGCTTTTGCGTTATATTGTGTTGTCTTCTTAGCACTTCTACATCATAATGTAACAAGAACACTCGTTCTCATTCACATCCTCAACCATGGCAGACGAGAACGCAAATGGCAAATGGAGCTATGGTACTTGTTAATATGCCATTTATGCCAATCAGAACCCCCCGGAAACTATGGATGAAAGTTCGCAGCCAGGACTGGTGGTACAGAGTAGTGATGGTAGAGTTTACGGATGCAGAGTGGAGAGAAAATTTCCGCATGTCGAGAGGCTCATTCAACAAACTGTGCCGAATGATGGAAAGGGTTATGGAACCTTCCCAAGACAGGTGCTGTGGAAGTGGATGGCTGTGTAGCAGGGTCACCTGCTCCATTCTCCATACCTATAGATAAAAACATAATTTAGGAACTCAGTAGCCAGGTAGCCTAACATTACTTTTTACATTAAACAAATAGTTAGCTAAAACTTAACTAGCTAACATCAGCTAACGTTACCACCTGTAAAGATAACTTCTTACCATCATCGTCAGTCTCAAATGTGCTGCTACCACTTGTACCACTTGTGCTTGGTTCGCCTTCGGACAGAGGTGTGGGTGGCTGTGTTGGGTCCACTCCATTCTCTATAAAGTTATATAAATAGACAAAACTCAGACGACGGGGGCTGGGAGTTTTGACCGTGCACTTGTTCAGATAACTTAACTTTAGCTATCAAACTTACCGGCATCGTCGTCAACATCAAATGTGCTTGGATCACCTTCAGCCAGATGTACAAAGCCGACGTCGACTCCGCTCTCTTGTGCCATTGCCAGTGGTCTCTGTCCCATAATTTCATCCATGGCCTCGAAATAGGTGAAACTGGCCGGATTAGAGCTGCTGGTATTGTTTTGTTTTTTAGCTTTATAGTAGGCTGCCTTGAGGGTTTTCCACCGATGTTTGACCTGGTCAGCAGTGCGCACAAAACCTGCTTCTTTGAGTTTGTCGCACACCCTTTTAAAAATATCGCTATTGCGGTGCTTTCGCCCATCGATGTATTCCATGATATTTAGATCTTTCATGATTTGAATACATAAATTTGTCTCATCCTCGCTCCAGAAGTGATTACTTTTCTGAGTGCTTTTCGCCATGTTGCCAAATTGCTAGCTAAAGCTATTGCTATAGCAACCAAGCTAAATTACCCAGATTCCTTGCAAAATGAACATGCGCAGACGTAAATTAATATTCCGTTAAGGGGCATATTCTGACTAACATGTTTACATGACCCAATAATCTGGTTAATACAGGCATATGCCAGGGGTCTTATTCGGGTTTTTAGTAATCAGAATATGATCTTAATCGGGTTAAGGCGTTTACATGACTCATACGTAATCGGAATATTGTCATTATTCCGATTAATACAGGAATATGGTGTGCATGTAAACGTAGTCAATGACGAGACTGGAAACAGGTAAGCGAAAGTAAAAACACGGACTGGACAACCAGGAAAACATGGAAACTACAAACACCTAATTACGGGGAACATGAACACGAGACGTGACACATAAAAAGGAAAAGAAAGACAAAACGATTTAAACCCAATGAACATGATGATTTTTTGCCTCTAAAGCCATAGCAGAGTCCAGATAAATAATTGTGCCAAGCGGTTCTACATTTCTACAAAAAACTGTATACAAATATCTAAAAGCTCAAATTCTAGTCTTTTTTCAAAAAACAGGATCCAGGCGTCCTTTGGTATTACAAAATCTCTCCAAAGTGGTTGCCTGTTTTTGCCAGTTACATTCCATACTGTATGGGTTTTTCACTACTAAATGACAAAGTAATTGTATAAAAGTAAGTGTCCAGAGACCTATCTAAAATGTACAATACATCAGTTCTGTTGTACAAATCTATCTAAATCTGTGCCTCCTCTGAGTTACCACTCAAGGAATATGAATCACCCCCCGAAAACAAGCCAGCGTCTTCATTTGTGTCTTCAAAAACCTCTCAAAAGACCTCCAAGACATTACAATTATGGCGAGTAACTGCTATTGGCACTATACCACTAGGGGTGTGAGAGAAAAAGCTTAAGGTGTGTCTAACTCATTCCAGTAGTTTAGTGACAAGAAATGGTAGTTGTAAATGAGGTTGGTTTAAGAAGAATAAATTACCTGTGGTTTTGGTGAGGGTGTGGTTTCATTATTGCCAATCACATTTATGGAATCTCAAACAAGTCAAGACAGCTTGTGAACGAGAGGAGGAAGAGGAAGATGTGGTGCACGTTAGTTTTGTGTGTTTTCATCTAAGCTTCTATTTCCTCTAATTATGTTTGGTAACACTTGACAATTTGCTTATAACACCTTCATGATCATTTCATAAGCACTTCATAATGTTTCAAGACATCACAGACAAGACATGTCATAACATGTCAAATACAGTCATAAGCAATTTTGAGTTGCCATGATTATTGTATTACAAGTGTCATGACAAGTATATTCAGGTATCACAGGTATCAGTGTCACAAAAACCCTCTATGACATTTGACATACAGTATATTTTCAGTTATCATGATATTCACAAATTTCAGTTATCATTGTGAAACAAAGCATTATCACTTGGTAACTGGATATTATTTTTAATTACCATTATGTCCTCATAATTTCAGTTCAATTGTGTCTTAATGCTTTAACCTTTTGGAGGGTAGGTTCTGAAAAATAATAATGGTACATGGAACCTTTGGAACATTTGGTTTCGCAGTTGATCAGACGTTTGCCTTATCGGCATGCCTGTTTCACTCTCAATGTACAGATGACATTGGTATGTGCTTCTGTCAAAGAGATTAGTTTACATGATTCCATGCCTGGTGGTAAATTTGGAGACTTTTTTGTAGATCTCCAACTGTGGCCCTTGGATTTTTCTTTGCCTACCAAACCATCTGCTTCACTTCATTGCAAATGTGGATGCAAGCTGCACTGGTGTCCTCTAGGCAGTTTTACTACTGTTCCAGTGGTGTTAAACTTCTTCTTGACATTATAGTGGAAAATATTAGTTATCATTTGTTTAATTTTGGGATTATTTTACGAGGACAAATTCATTATTTGGTGGACTGTGCTGTCCTGAGAGGCTTAATAGAGTAATGTCTACTTTATCACTGTAAATGTTAAACAAAAGAAGAAATGTATTTACCAATCACTATATATGCTACAAATGTTGTATTAATTGACCAGTTTTAAAGCCGAATTACCTGAACCTGGATAGAAAAACATGGGATTTCCAAATCCGGATCATTCTGATCCAGATTAAACACTTTGAACAACTGGACCCAGGTAATCAAATTCAGGATTTGATGGGAGTGCTCCCTAAAATGACTGACATTAATTCTGAATGTTGTCATTAGTAGCATCAGAGCAAGTTATAATTATAAATGAGGCTATGTTCTGGGAAGCTAGCCTAGATATGAAGCTAAAGAAATGTAAGAAAAAGGCTGACTAGCAGTTAGTTAAAATATCCACAGCACAGCCATAGGTTGTGGGGAGTTAACTAATAATAGCAGGCTAATGTTAGCTTGAAAGGTTGGGGAACATCAATAATACACATCAACATATATTTTCATGAATATGCAGTTAACTGCTACTCTGCCAGTCCGCTAGTTAGTTAACTGCTCCGCTGCCAGTTCATTCACTTCATCCACTTTTCAGAGGATCATGTTACCAACATTAACCTACCACTTCGATGATATTCTTGTAGTCTGCATGTCTGTTTAGTGATGGCAGAGACGCACACACCACTTATCCAAAGAGTCTAGGGCTCCTGATGCTTGTCAAATGGGCGCTTGTCAAGACACTGAGAAGAGTGGAATCTTTTACTGTGTGAACCTACTGTAGTCTCTTCTGCATTTTTTGTTCAAAACTACTTTTAAAAGTGGTGGGGACAATATTGGCCCTTTCAAAAGGTGCGGGACATGTCCCTGTCATCCCCGGTGGAGTCTACGCCCTTGATTTATACACCCTCCTTTGCTCATCCTTATCAATGGTGTGAATAATATTGGAGTGTTCTGTATATGTTGAAAAAAATAATTGGATATATCATAGAGCTTTTCTGTATATACTATATCAGCAAGTTCCTGGTTTAAAGAAGAAACGCATCATCACTACCCTTCATGCTGACAGAAAGATTTAGAATTCGCACAGCAGATATATATCCTAACATTCCTTTTCTAATGGAATTTTATGACTGACATTTATCTGAAGTGATTGGCGTATGCTATTGTTATTATCTTGCTATCAAAAGTGATATGTTTCTGCCATAAAAATGGGCTACTTGATTCCTCATTCATGTTTCACAATACTTTAACCTGACCACCTAGAAGGCCAATCTACAGAAACTACTGAATGTTGGAAATAGTTTAATATTCAAACAAATAGGATATCTGTTTAAATGACCAAGAGTACCATGTATCATAATCATAATGAAATGGACCAGGCTGTAATGGTAGTGCAATAATTTATCATTCTGTACAAAATATGAATAGTCTTAATAAACCATACAACCCCCTTGTCATCCTGTTTTATTAGAACCATGCCTCTGTGCACTGGAATGGCTATTCACATATTTCCAGTGTTGAAACTAACATTTTAAACACAACTGGCCAACTCCCACTGTAATGACTCTGTGAGTCCAATATTGAAATAACACTGACATGCTCTTTTTTTTTTTTTTTTTTTTGGGGGCTATGAGTTATTTTCTGTCCAAACAAGCAGCTATTTTAATGCCAAACAATCAACATTAATTCTGTTTCTGACAACCAGCAGGTGTTTCTTACTCCCCTCCTTCTGGATCTCGTCCTCTATGTTGAAGAAACAACCAGAGTGTTTGCTTACCAGAGTCTTAAAACTAATCAGATCTGCATTAGTGCTCAAATGTTGCCTCGTGCCCAGGCTTCGAAATAATTAATTTTAATCTTAATACCACTAAGGCTTTTTTCCCCCAAAACTTGGAAGTGTGGTCTGGAACTTTCTTCACATGCTGCACTGTAAGTCTGAGCCTAGCTTTTAAGGTGACAGGCAGGGGCACAGCTAAATCAGAGCACTTTTAATGTGGTACAGCAATGGTGAACAAAGCCATCTCTGCTAACTGATGTGGATCATGGGGGCTGATACCATTAACCTCTTCCCTATGCAGGAAGATTTAACTTTCTGTGCTTGTATACTTCACTTGGGAAAGTGAATTGACAATGAACAAGCCTGTCTGACGGTAGTATTGCTTGGCCACACTGTGTCAGCAAGGTACATACTGTACAGGCTGGACCACAGTGGTACCTTTGTAACTGGGTCAGTTGATATTGTCAGTATCCTGTGTTAACTGAAACAGTGACACAGTCACTGAGTAATTAGCTCTGGCTGGGATCGATAAGCGGACCTCAACATAAGGCAAGTGAGGGAACACACCTCTTCTGCCTAGACAACCAGATTGACTGGCTGTTCCCGGAATCCCTCGGCCCTGCAGAGGTAACCATATGTATGCTAATTGCAGCAGGGCTGTTTGTCTGTGTGATTATTCAGCCACAGGACAGAGTGCCAGAGCCCACAGCGAGGCAACATGTCAGAGTGACGTGGACCCAACCAAGATATCAGGGGAAGACAATGGCTGGCCTCTCCAGTGCAGAGAAATGGGGAGAAAAGATTTTGGGACAGAGGTGCTGCATTCAAAACAAATTATCCCACCCTTTCCCTTGCATCGGCCCTTTGGTTTTGCACATGCATGCATGAGTCTACCTTAGCAAGGGTCACTCAAAGGTTAGAGAGAGAATAATTTCTGTGACGGTATAGGAGCCTACTGTCCTCAAAAAAAAAAGCCATCATTAGGCTGAAAAATCTAAACAAACCCATCAAAGAGAACATTAGGTGTGGCCAAATCAACTATTTGGTACATTCTTAATAAGAAAGAACGCACTGGTGAGCTCAGGAACACCAAAAGGCCCGGAAGACCACGGAAAACAACTGTGGTGGATGACAGAATAATTATTTCCTTGGTGAAGAAAAACCCCTTCACAACAGTTGGCCATATCAAAAACACCCTCAAGGAGGTAGGCGTATCAAAGTCAACAATCAAGAGAAGACTTCACCAGAGTAAATACAGAGGGTTTACCACAAGATGTAAACCATTAGTAAGCCTCAAAAACAGGAAGACCAGATTAGAGTTTGCCAAAAAAACATCTAAAAAAGCTTGTACAGTTCTGGAACAACATCATATGGACAGATGAGACAAAGATCAACTTGTACCAGAATTGTTAGGGAGGAACGATGGCGAGAGGGGGAAAAGGACCCAATCGCAGAGATGGAATGAGGAGGGGGTTCAAAAACAGGGAAAGAACCAAAAATACACTGGACTAACTAAACTGGGAGGGACAAACCACAAGAGATAGAAACAAAAGAACAAAAGAACAAACACAAATGAGAGAAACCAGGAGGAGCATAAAAAAAAGACAAAACACTAAACAAACTATGACAACTTTGAGAGACGGAGAAAGACTTGTAAATGTGAAAACGGCAGGTAAGAAAACACAGCACGTCAACTCAAAACTGAGCACAGGAGAATGGGAGAGACTGGGTTATATACTGAGTGTGATAAGGTAAATTAGAGACAAATGTGAGTGGAAAATAACAGGGGGAGACTTGAAAGTGTCATAATGGAATGCTGGGGCGACTGGGGGAAAAGAAAGAGTGAAACCACAAAAAAAAGGAGCTAAAAACTAAAAGGGAGTAAGTAAGTAAGTAAGGGTTTATTTATATAGCACCCCTCCCAGCACGAATGCACAGAGTGCTTTACAGAGCATATAAATCAATAAATGTGAGACACAAAAACATTGAACAATGCTAAAGGCACAGCAGATCATGCAAAAGCAGACACACAAAAAAACTGAGTACTGCGGAAAGCGCAGAGACACAGTACAATACAAACAGTGAAAAGCACAGACTGCTGCTAAAAACACAGAACACTGCTAAAACACAAACTGCTAAAACACATAGCACAATACAATACAAACCCTACCCTACAAACTCCTAACAATACAATACAAACCCTAACCCTAAGGCACCCTAAGTTACCACTGCTAAAACACAGAGAGTGCAGCTGGACACAGAACACAGTGGCCCTAGTGTCAGAGTGCAGACAAAGGCTGCTGTCAAGAGCAGCGAAAAATTAAAAATATAAGAAAGAGAGAGATAGAACTGACACTACGCAAAAGCCTGCCTGAAAAGGAACGTCTTCAGGTGCCCTTTGAACACGTTGAGTGTAGCTACAGATTTCAGATTTGGGGGCAATGAGTTCCACAGCCTTGGAGCGACCACCCCGAATGCTCTGTCCCCTTGGTCTTGAGTCGGGTCCTGGGCACTGCCAGGAGACCCTGGTTAGAGGACCTCAGGGAGCGGGTGGTGTGGTGTGGAGTAATGAGGTCGCAGATGTAGGCAGGGGCGTGATTATTTAGAGCTTTGTAAGTGGTCAACAGGATCTTGTACTGGATCCTGAACGGAATCGGTAACCAGTGCAACGAGGCCAGAATGGGGGTAATAGAACAGGACTTTTTGGACCTGGTGAGTAAGCGGGCAGCGGCGTTTTGAACCAGCTGAAGGCGATGAATGGAGGTTTTACTCAGACAGGTGAAAAGAGAATTGCAGTAGTCCAGCCGAGATGATATGAAAGCGTGGACCGCCATTTCGAGTTCGGCGTGGGATACAATGGACCTGAGTCTGGCGATATTGCGAAGATGGAAAAAACAGTTTCGGGTCAGTGAGGACACATGACTGTCTAAGTTCATGGCCTGGTCAAAAATCACACCAAGATTTCGGATATGGGGCGGATATTTGGCATGAGGGGCCCCATTTGGTTTTTCACCTTGGTTGCTATGGTGTCTGAAGCAACAATCAGTACTTCCGTCTTGGCCGCATTTAACTGGAGGAAGTTACTCGACATCCAGCGCTCGATGGCAGTCAGACAGTCAAGAAGGGTGCTGATCTTCTGCATGTTCTGAGGTGTAAAAGAAACATACAGCTGGATGTCGTCAGCATAGCAGTGGTAAGACACACCCTTAAAGCTGCTGATAATGGAGCCAAGAGGAAGCATGTACAAGGCGAAAAGGAGCGGGGCCAGAATAGAACCCTGTGGGACGCCGCAGGGAAGGGGAGCAGGGTCAGAGGTGAAAGGACCAACAGCCACAGAGAATGACCGTTCTCTGAGGTAAGAGGCAAACCAGTCCAGAGCTCTCCCTGAAATGCCGACCCACTCTCTGAGCCTAGCCAGCATGACACCGTGGTCTACCGTATCAAATGCTGCGCTAAGATCTAGCATGACCAACACGGCGCATTCACCTGTGTCTGCAGCCATGAGGATATCATTAGAAACCCTGAGGAGAGCGGTTTCGTGGAATGTTTAGTGCGGAAGCCAGATTGGTATTTATCCAGGATGTTTGAGTTGGACAGAAAGGAGCCAAGCTGGATAGCAACAACCTTTTCTAGTATTTTGGAGAAGAAAGGCAGCTTGGAGATGGGCCTATAGTTTTTGGATGGGAGGGGTCTAGGTTGGGTTTCTTAAGAAGAGGCGCGACAACAGCATGCTTAAAATATGAGGGAACGCAGCCAGAAACAAGGGAGTGGTTTATGATGGAGAGCAAAGCAGGCCCGATAGAGCTGATTGCTTCTTTCAGCATGGAGGTGGGAATAATATCTAATGGACTGGAGGAGACTTTCATGGAGCCAACTATGTCAATTAAATCAAGCAGGGAGATTGGGGCAAAACAACTCAGAGGTGACAGGCTAGCTGGGCAAGTGGTGAGGCAGGGGGAGGGGGAGGAGGGGAGGGGGAGGGGAGGGGTTGGGGGAGAAAGGGGAGAGGGGGGGGGTATGCTAGCTCTCACATCTGCAACCTTATTTACAAAGAACAAAATAAATTCATTACAGTCGTTATTAGAAAAAACAGGAATGGAAGGAAGAGGAGAGCTGACAATGCTATTAATTGTCTTAAACAGGATGCTGGGATGCTTACTCGAGATGATTATCTCAGAAAAATAGGCAGCCCTGGCTTCTTTAACCATGCTGTTGAAGTCAGACATAAGGTCCTTTAAATAGAGGCGGTGCACATGGAGATGGGTAGATTTCCAGAGGCGCTCTATTTTGCGACATTTACGTCTGAGCTCGTAAATCTTCTCATTAAACCAAGGAGTACGGTTTACCGCTAACACATTTCTGGTTACCATAGGAGCGACCTCGTCTAGAATATTAGAGCAATGGGAGTTAAATAAATCAACCATGTGATCTAAATCGTCTGGGCAGGAGGCTATGTTGCTGACAAATCTAGAGGCGAATTGTTGCGCTGTCTGGCTGTTAATGACGCGCGAGCTTTTAACTCGCTTCTCTGGTGCAAAATCATTATCAAACAGTGTGTTAAAAAGGACACATTTGTGATCAGAGACAGACAGCTCTTCAGTGCAAATCATGTTAATCTTTAAACCAGCAGTAAAAACTAGATCGAGCGTGTTTCCTTTTACATGCGTAGGACCAGAGACATGTTGCACAAAGTTAAAAGATTCTGTAACATTCAGGAAGTTAACAGCAAACTTATCCGAGCTATCATTTACATGTATGTTAAAATCCCCGACCAATAAAACTCATTCAAAGCAGATGATAGAAGCTAGAAAAAGTCCAAAGTCCGAAATAAAAGATGCATTTCTGCCAGGAGGGCGATATATCAAAAACAATAAAACGGATTTGAACGACCAACTTTAGAGACTAAAACCTCAAATGAGGAGAAAGATCCACAGCTCACCGAGCGCATAGTGAAGCAGTCCCTGTAGACAACGGCTACCCCCGCATCTGTCTGTCAGTCTCGGGCACAGATGTAGGAGCAGTTTGGGGGACAAAGCTCATTTAGGGAGGCAAACTCTTCATTTTTTTGCCACGTCTCTGTGATGAAAAAAAGTCTAGATCCTTGGACGTGAAAAGATCATTCAAGACAAACGATTTGTTGCCGATAGAGCAGGCATTTAACAATCCAGCTCTGATGTTGTCAGAGCCAGCTCTCCCGAATGTAGAAGCCCGGGAGAGAGCGCAGGCACCCAGGCACTGAAGCCACACTGGCGCGCGCCGAGGCTCCATAGCACAGCCGCCCGGGACTGCAGCTTCCTGGAGGGCACAGCGCGTCTTCCTACCGGGCGAAAGCCGGCAGGTGAGTCGAGGAAGCAGGTAGGACAGGCCGAAGACAGGACAGTCTCACAAAACAACCAGCCTCCGTGGGTAGGGTGTGGAGCGCAGACCAGAGCCGGTCACGGGTCTGTCTTTTCAGCCTCACCGAGACGCCTGCTCGCCTACTCCTCCTTCTCGCACGCTTCTTTCTAGAGCAGCTGGGGCAGGTAGCCCAGATAGCCCTGGGCAGTTGTTGCCGCAGGACGCCGTGAGGGCTCCAATCATGGTAGTGCTGCACAGGAGTGGACGCAGAGAAGCCAATATCTAACAAAGTCTGGCGAGCATAAACTTTAGACGCGTTTGCAGTAGTTAGACAGTACGAAACAAACAAAACCACGACAAACAGGAATGGTATGGAGCGAAGACGGCTGGCAGCCGGCATAGGCGCGGCCATCTTGGCATCACATATTCTAATGGAGCTATGCGGCCAGGACGGGGAGGTACTGCTGGACACCTGACAAGAATGATGGGAAGAGAAGAGTATGGAAAAGGGAAGGAACTGCTCATGATCCAAAGCATACCACCTCATCTGTGAAGCATGGTGGAGGTAGTGTTATAGCGTGGGCATGTATAGCTGCCAATGGAACTGGTTCCCTTGTATTTATTGATGATGTGACTGCTGACAAAAGCAGTGTAGTGTATAGGGTATATATTATTTGCTCAGATTCAGCCAAATGCTTAAAAACTCATTGGACGGCCCTTCACAGTGCAGATGGACAATAACCCGAAGCATACTGTGAAAGCAACACAACACTTTTTTAAGGGAAAGAAGTGGAATATTCTGCAATGGCCGAAGTCAATCACCTGACCTGAATCCAATTGAGCATGCATTTCACTTGCTGAAGACAAAACTGAAGGCAAAATGCTCCAAGAACAAGCAGGAACTGCAGACAGCAGTAAAGGCCTAGCAGATCATCACCAGGGAAGAAACCCAGCATCTGGTGGTGTCTATGGGTTCCAGACTTCAGGCAGTCATTGACTGCAAAGGATTTAAAAATGACAATTTCATTTATGATTATGTTAGTTTATCCAATTACTTTTGAGCCCCTAAAATAAGCCCATGTATAAAAATGGTTGTAATTCCTACATGGTTCATAATATTTTTGACAAAACCCTTAAATTAAAGCTGCAAGTCTACACTTAAAGCATATCTTGATTGTTTAATTTCAAATCCATTGTGCTGGCGTACAGAGCCAAAATGATGAAAATTGTGTCACTGTCCAAATACTTATAGACCTGACTGTATATACAGTGGGTATATATAGTATTTACCCCCCTTGGCATTGTTCACATTTTATTTTCTTACTTCATTGAATAAAAAATGATTTAATTGGGATTTCTTGCCACTGGTCAGCACACAATACTCTACAATGTCAAATAAAAAACAACTCTAAAGCTTTTTGTTAATTACAAATAAAAACAGGACTAAAAACTGGGGTGTTTGGTTGATCTGGACGGATAGTACCTTAGGTGATGGGCAGCTGACTCATGTAAATGGGTGCTCTAACCTCTGGTTCCGACAGATCATCCTAGCTCATATATGGCTCCTCGGAACTGCGAGTGTACGGCAGTGGCCTCACCATGGTTCTTAACCTCAGCTGGTTAGCAAAATTACGTGAGTGAACCTGTATGGTGCATTCCTGCAGGTGAGGGACGTCTCCCCTCAGTACACAAAAACTGCAACGGCGTAATAGGCGGGCTTGGTTGTAGACTGAATCACCCGGTTATAATGGCGCAGCAGGCGTTCATTCGACTATGTGGCATTCCTTCGGAGCGTCTATAGGAGTGCCGATAACCCGCTGCCTTGCGGTGTGTGGCATTGGTTTGCCAAAGGCTAGCAGAGTCAACTGTACCCAAACCTCAGTAGTTCTGGCGTCACACTGAGTATTCAGCCACTTGAAAACAAGATGAGTACAACCTACAGCTCCAGGGTTAAAGCCCCTGCATTGAATCTTCCCACTCAGGAGACTATTGACACTCAGTCCCATGACAACGGCGTCTGAAGCCCTCCTGGGAGGGCCTCGTCTGATAAAAATAGTCGCCTGAAGGGACTTGCTAGACCAAGTAAAACCATCTTCTTTAGTCAGCTAAACTGTCGTAGCCTTTCTTCTCTGTCTTCCAGAGAATAACTTAACAAACACCTTTGTGACTACGATATATCCGTTGCCTGCATACAAGAACACCGTCAAATGCATGGGCAAGACGACCCTGACATCCTTGTATCTAGTATAGGGTCTTCAACCATTTTTACTTCCTCCACAACACGGAACCTACATGGTTCTGCCATTGGGGGTGTAGCGATTAATGTCAAAACATCTTTGCCCCCTCTGCTTATTTCCATCTCTAAGATTAACAGTAGAATAATGCTAGCAGTCTTTAAAGGCAATCCAAAGACATACGTCGTCTCCTGCTATTCTCCAACTAACGTCAGTGACGAATCATCTCAATGAAACTATCACCTCTATTCCCCAGCATGCCCTCCTTCTTATTGGTGGTGACTTCAACGCCCATGTAGCAAGGAAGTTTTCCTACCACCCTGCTACTAACTGAAATGGTCAGTTTCTCACTGAATTTGTTAACCAAAATAACCTTCTTATCACCAATACAATGTTTCAGAAATTGTCAAAGAAACTCTGGACTCATTGCTCACCTAATAAGTTCCTATCACAGATTGACTTCATTCTTTGTCGTAAACGATGGGGAAATAGCATCCAAGATTCCCAAGCATATTCCACCTCTGATCCTATTTGTTCTGACCACTGCATTGTCTGTGCTAAGGTTAGGCTCAGTCTTCATTCTGCAAAACCATCTGCTCGCTTGAAGCTAAATTGGGCCGCCATGACTACGGATCAAAACCTTGCATCTGCAATTGAGGACCATATTTCAGATGAGTGGTTTTCTATGGACACTGACGTCCAGTCCTATGGCAACTTCGTTGATACATGTGTGAAAATTGGGAAGTCGATCCTTCCGTCTCAAACTAAACAGCCCCCCAACCTTGTTTGCACTAACCCAGTTAACTTAGCTAGGACCAATGTGCTAGCTTCCACAATCGATGATCTCCTTGTTACTCAGTCCAACCTCAGAGCTGTGTATGACGAGCAAGAAGACATTAGAGTCAACAACATACTTTGTACTTTTGACAAACGTGAATTCACCAGTGACTTGCATTGTGCCTGGAAATTAGTTAAACAGCTCTCTGGTAAGCGGTCCAACACTGTATTCATCCAAGGTGAAGATCGAATGGCCTCATGGAAGTCTCATTTTGAAAACCTTCCGAATTCCGATAATAACACCAATGTTCAAGGTACAATTGACCCAATCTTTGAAACCAACTCTAACATTCCCACCGGCAAATTTTCTCAAGCCGAGGTCAATACGGCTATCACGCAAATGAAACTTGGCAAGGCCCCTGGTATGGACAGCATCCCAATCTAAGTTTGGAGGCTTCCTAAACTGAAGAAGTGTCTTACACACTTCTGTAATACAACATTAGAAGGAAATTGCCTGCCTGAATGGGGCATCTCCGGCATTGTTCCAGGGTGTGGGGTTTCCACTCCACCAATAATTGATAAGTTAATCAATATACAACGATAAAAATGGAGACAGTTCAAAATCAAAACAGATTTATTAATTACAGCGGATAATTCCGCGGCTGGAAACGCCGCTCCCGTGTAATGATATTCGGCTTGCAAGCAATGTCACTGAAAGTTCAACAATGTCCACAAACTTTCGCTCTCGTTGTTGTTCTTTCGGTGATCCAATTCCGTTGTCGTTGTTCGTTTCGGGGTAAATCCTTTGTCGTCGTCGCCGTCCAATCCATTGTCGTTTATCCAAAAAATAATCCATCCGATTGCCACAAAATAATAATCACAAACAAACTTTCAAAAGAACAAAGTGGTGTTAATTCAACACGCGGTCTTTTCTCCCAAACCAAACTCTTTCTCTCTCTCTCTATCTATCTCTCTCACCAAACTCTCACCCACCCAATCTCGTACCTACTCCCAACAGCGCACCTGTGTGAGAGCGCTCTTTTTATTATTTGGTAATCACGTTTATGCCCGTCAGCTGTGGAATTAGTCCCGGGGTTCCCAACACGGCGCGGGGGTGGAGCCAGCGTGCCGAAAGGTATTTCCCCTCTACAATGACGCCATAGAAAGCGCCTACTCGGGCGCTACACGCCCTCCCCCTCAGCTCCAACCCGGAGGGGGGAGCGGCCTGGCACGGTGTTGCCATGGTGGGCGCCGGACCTGTGGAGCACATCAAAATTAAAAGGTTGTAATGACAGAAACCAGCGGGTCACTCTCGCGTTACTCTCACGATTTTTCGACATCCACACCAACGGGGCATGATCCGTTACCAACGTAAATGTTCTCCCTAATAAATAGTATCGGAGTGTCTCCAGTGCCCATTTGATAGCGAGGCACTCTTTTTCCACCCTAGAGTACCTTGTCTCTCTTGGCAGAAGCTTACGGCTTATGTACATCACTGGGTGTTCTTCACCCCCCTGTACTTGAGACAGGACCGCCCTGATTCCGGTCTCAGATGTATCTGTTTGTACCAGCAGGGGCTTTTAGAAGTCCAGAGTGACCAGCACTGGTCTGGAACAGAGTGCCGCCTTGAGGTTCTGGAATGCAGCCTCCTCGGTCTCGGTCCACTCCACCCATTGCGGCAACTTTTTCCGGGTCAGGTCGGTCAACGGGCTAGCCAGGGATGCAAAGTTGGGGATAAATCGACGGTAATAACTGGCCAGCCCAATGAATGTACGCACCTGTTTCTGTGTCGTGGGGTGGGGCCAATTCCGGATCGAGTCAATCGGGGCCGCAGGTACTCTGCCTCCTGTAGCCCAAGGTGGCGCTTCCGGGGGTTTTCTGTCAGCCCCGCCCCTCTTAGTGCGTGCAGCACCTCTTGCATTTGCCTGAGATGGGTTCCCAGGTCTTCTCCGTGGATGAAGATGTCGTCCAGGTACGCGGCAGCATACTGTCGATGGGGACAGCTGATCCATCATCCGCTGGAACGTGGGAGGGGCCCCGTGCAACCCAAATGGCAGTTTCCTGTACTGATATAGGCCATCTGGGGTAGCGAACGCCGTCTTCTCCCTGGACTCCCTTGTCAGGGGCACTTGCCAGTACCCCTTCGTCAGGTCCAGCGTGCTGATGTATCTGGCCGTCCCGAGCCGCTCGATCAGCTCATCCACCCTAGGTATGGGGTACGCATCAAATTCAGATTTGAAACCTCATTCAGTTTCCTAAAATCATTGCAGAACCTGATTGTTCCATCAGGCTTGGGGACCAGGGGCCTCATTTATAAAAAGTTGCGTAGAAACCATCCTATATTTGATCTAAGATCATTTCTGAAATGTGCGTAAGTGTGATTCAGAGAAACTGAACGTACGCCCAAAAAAACGTGCGTACGCCACTCGCCCAGATGTGAAATCTATAAATCGCAAATGATTTTGAAATTGTGCGTAGCTGAATGGTTTTAGATCTCCGCCTTGTAAACGCCCCCTAATTAATATCATTAGCATATAAAGGAGCACGAATCAAAACAGAAATGTTCTACTTGATAATGGCGAGCGAGCGGCAAGAAAAATAATTTTAGCGAGGCGGAAATCGAGGTCCTGTTGGCGGAGATGCAGTTGCGTGCAGGGACGCTGTTTGGGAGCCTTCCTAATGGCTTTACCAGTATAACCAAGTACGTGGCCTGGCAGTCTGTAGCCCAGGCTATGAACGGGGGGCAGCAAAGGTCCCTGAAGGACGTAAATAATTTTTAAACTGATTTAAAACTGAGGTCAAAATCTCTAATAACTCGTTCCCTTCTTATTGCGCGGTTGGCGATATCTTCGAGAAGCGAAGCCATTCTATTTATAGCCTACAGATTGACCGAAGTGTTTTACACGCGTGGAACCATAATATGTATTAAATACATTTCAAGGATGTGTCAATTATGCTAATTGGGGTAGTTTTGGAAAACCAATGTGTGTTTTTGTTTTGTTTTCACAAGTAGCTTAGCTTATGTTGTTTTAATTTATTAATAAATGTATTGTGCAAACCATTACGTATAGCATAAGCAATGTGTTCAATCTGGTAATACTACTACTACTACTACTACTACTACTAATAATAATAATAATAATAATAATAATAGGCAGCAGACGACATGTTGGCGCTGTTAGATTTCGAATACATTTTACATTACATTTACATTTTAAGCATTTAGCAGATGCTCTTATCCAGAGCGACTTACAATATGTACATTAATACATGGTAGGAACAATCATAGTACGCGCAAGAGATCAGTGCAGTAATACAGCAATAAACCATTGCAGGCAGCCGCGTACCATACCTGTAACACTGGGAAGGAAAAGGTGAGTCAATTATTATTTTTAATGGAGTAAGCAGGGTATATAGTGTTGAGCAAGTAGGCAGTGGTGATGACAATTAGCTAGATGTACAGAATTCAGTGGTAGTGGAGTCTGAAAAGGTGGGTTTTGAGTCTCGCGGAAGATCGCAGGTGATTCCGCGGTCCTGGCCGATTGCGGAAGATAATTTCACCAGCGAGGGGTCAGGACAGAGAAGAGACGAGACCGCGAATACCTGCAGTACTCAAACATTGCCACAAGGAAAAGTGCGTCACGCCAGGTTGAAACCTGACGTGGAGGTAAGTACTTTTCCACGTCAAAGACCGTTTTTATAAATCTGAACTTTGACGTGGATTTGAGCGTACGCACGTTCTAAGATCAAATTTGTGCGTAAGTACGTTTTATAAATGAGGCCCCAGGACTATGGGGCTGCACCACTCACTACGGGACTCTTCTATGATCCCGGCCGCCAACATTGCCTGCACTTCGCAGCACACCGCTTCACGCCGCGCCTCTGGAATGCGATACGGCTGCTGGGTTACCTTGACTCCCGGGGGAGTGGTGATGTGGTGTTCAATGACGTCTGTCTCCCCCGGGTCCATCGAGAAGACATCTCTATGGCGGCCCACCAGCTCCCGTAGCTCCTGTCATTGGGCCGCGCTCAGTTGCTCCCCTAGTGGAACTTCGTCCGCCTGGCTGGCTGTAAGACATGGCTGTGGTCCCCCCTCTGGGACCTGGTCGCTGACATGCCACTGTTTCAAAAGGTTTATATTGTCCAGCTGGGTTTTCTTGCGACGGTCGGTTTGACTTACCCTATAATTAACCTCACCTACTTTCTCTAGGACCTCGTACGGTCCTTTCCAGCGGGCGAGGAACTTGCACTCTGATGTGGGGACCAGCACCAAGACCTGATCCCCGGGCTGAAACTCACGGAGCTGTGCCCCGCAATTGTATACGCGCTGCTGCACCTCCTGCGCCTCCTGCATATGCTCGCGGACAATGGGCCATAGGGTGGCCATCTGCTCTTTCATCTCAGTCACGTGTTCCACTACAGTTCGGTGGGGGGATGGCTGGGCCTCCCAGGCTTCCTTGGCCAGGTCCAGCAT